>WACJ01000070.1:0-1241972 GCA_008973525.1 Stenopsyche tienmushanensis | reverse complement strand
AAACGATTTGATGTCTCTGAAAATTCTGTCGTTCTTCTTTCTATACGTCCGTTAGGTCAATGTGTATATATTCATCGATATAAATAGAGAACGGACAGAACTTTTCGATGCACCTAATACTTATCATCCGCTTTGTCATCTTTGATTCGTATTGGTCGTCTTTACGGCTCGATTTGTTCGACTTTTACGTAACGATTTCGACATTATAGCTCACGGGCGCCATTGGGTTAATTTGTATGATCGTATTTAAATCGCATGATGCGTTATTGGAATGGTCATAATAAAAAGATGGACATCAAGCCCGAGTAAGTCACTCGTTTTATCAGATGCTTAGCGGAATGATGGCGACGATGACGATGTGGCCAGGGGCGGATCGGGCGCACTTGATACGCGTATCCAGCATTACACGATCGCACCTATCGCTCTGATTGCATTTAAATTAACCTGACGAAAATCCATTACTGTCACAAATGTAATGTCATCATAGTGGTGTCGTCGGGGAACGAATTAATTTTTTTTTCGGTCGGACAACAGCATCTCCGGGCAGAGAAAAGATCTGGGAGTCGGTCCCGATCAAAGAGCTCCGGGTCTTATTGTCATTTTTCCGCGGTATTTCATTACGCCTATAGTACGAAACATTCACTTGGCTCTTTCATTGGCGAGATTTCAATCATTCAATTACATACCTTTTCGGACGTACGATAATTCTGTAACGGTATGCGGTTGGGGACAGAATGTAGGTTATACATATTTTTCAGATAGCTTTTGCTGTTGTTGCATTTTACTCTTTTTGTTGGTCTATTTTTTCGGTCCATTCTTTCGGTTAGGCATTCGATCGTGGGATTGTCGATTTTTCATCGTCCGCTGCTACCGTTTAGGCATCTCGGCAGATCAGCGCCATGGAGATTGGACTGGTATCAATCAATGTACCAAATGACAGTGCAAAATTTAGAGTGTTTCAAATCCTCCTTTTTTTCAACGCGCGGACAAAGCTATCATTTTTAATATGCAGATAAAGATTAAAATGCCGTTTACACAGAGGCAACAACATCATCGCAGCCTCGATTGCCCGCGGGATGGCTTCATACTGACGGATCGCTCTTATTCATGATGAACGCGACCTCTCATCTGGAATACAAATATTTGCTCAATAAATTCGCGAATCATCGCGCAACAAAAAAAGCTACAACAAGAGCCAAAAACAAAGCGTTTCAGCGCCAAAAAAAATCGCCCATAGATTACTCTAATCAATGTTTACATAGTGCCATCGAAATGCCGCGTGCCATAAATTCGACACAATTTTTTACAAAACCAAACATTCGACCGACTAAATGATAATTTTATAAATATATGATGCATATGTTGCATCACCGTTTTACCATTGGCTGCCGCATGATGCCACATACGCATCATGATGGCGCCGATCATTCATGTACATCTATTTAATAAATAATCCTTTGATGCGGCCACGATACTTTAACATGATGCCATGAATGAGTAATCGCACATATATGCGTTCGTACAAAGGAATACAATATTTGTTGAATCCGCTATGATCGTCGGTGGTCTTCTTAGAATCATAACAATTAGAATATATCGATTATCTGGGATAATCGTTGAAAAACACGGATTATCCGAATCATTAAATTTTCTACAATATACGTCGCGTTCGAACGACATCTGCATCATCCATGCGCCTCAAAACCTGGATCGTTTGAATCAATGATCGACGCTTAAAATTGTGCTATTCCATGTGTAGCATCCAATATCGTCGTCTTCAAAAGACTTTAGAGACGTTTCATTGATGATATAACGCCTTGATCCATTAGTTAGATCAAAGACTTGCACGTCCATGCCCTTTATGATTCCATAATAATCGACGGGAATATTTTCCATTTTTTAAACGATCGAAATTTCTCTGCTTCCCAATCACCAAAAGTTTAATTTTGTGAGTTTCTGTAATATCCTTTCTAATTAAAATGTTATATTAAAAACAATAATATTTTTTCAAGCGCGGATAATCCGAATTATTTATATAAAAAACAGTTATATCCGTATTTTTATGCATTAACTATGTTCAACGGAAATGATTAGCAAAAATATAAAGTCGTGTTTGTGTAATATATAATAAAATATGTATTGAAGCGAACGACGAGACGAGTGTTATAAGAAGACAGTCCAAATTTATGCTGAACATTGACGCGTGTATTTTGATTTCAGACTAAGGATATATAATATATTAATATAATTTAATTTATATGAAATTCACCAAATCAAGTGTTACCCATTTCGCTCCATCGCAACTATTTGCCAGACATTGATAAAGCATGTCCCTTTTTATGGTTAAACTTTACTTTGCTTTGTTTGTGTAATATATAATAAAAGAGGCGACACGGCTCATGCGGCATTCAAATATAAACCGGAATTTCGCTGTACAAATTTATTGGTGATCTTCAAGTCTCATAAATTTTCGCGGAATAAATGTATTTGTAATTAATATGTTACTCCATTTGTATTTTTATATATCGCTAATAAATTAACACAGCGAAATTCCGGTTTATATTTGAATATCCTTTGTATATACGACGGATACATTATGATAATTCTAGCTCTTTTTTCAACCAACTACCTTTTTGGATTTACCATTTTGCATGACGTTCAAGCCAATTTGCCCAAATAATACCAAACCCAAATTATGACCTGAGCGCATCTTTTATTTTTTATGGTCAGCCGTCGCTCAAAATTATCTCTCAAGCGAAATATATTCATTACAATCAAACAACATTCGTTATAATACATCACTCAATAAGTTCGTAGGATATTTTTTACGCGAAAAAACAACCCCAAATAAATCTTACGAACTTATTGATAAGGCCCTTGAATTTAATTAGCGTCCAATTTGTCAACAAATTATATTATGCTAATCTGATAATTTGAACCAGGAAGCGTCGATGTCATAAACGCAGTTCTTTCCGCAACATGGAAAGCGCTCATGTGCGGATTTCACGTCAGTGTGTTGTGATTTTGATTTTGATTGGGCTCTTCGGTTCGTTGTCGAAACGATTCGTATGAATCGATGATTTTATTTTGTTTAGCAAAACCACAAAAACGATACACGTTGACGTAAATTTCGTTTCGAAACCGGAGTTTCGTAATGGGCCCCGATTGATACACTTAAGACATCAGCCCCGTGGCTATGTTACATTTCTGCCATTTGTCATGTCTTGGGAATTTTCGATTTGGCAAAAATGCCACCACAAATTGACCGAGAGGCGCTATGAACATTTACGATCGTCGAATGTGTTTTTTGCGATTTACGATACGTATGCTCGGAAATTCGTAGATATTAATGCCAATTATGGACGCTTTCGAAGATGCTCCTCTCGAATCTCACTAAGGCCACTTGTGCGATTAAATGATCGAATTTGTAGGGATTTTGCATGGAAAATTCGTTTGGGAAATTGTGCGTATTGGATGAGCTTTTTTCGTGAAGGCGAGCTTTCGAGTATGAAAGCTCGCTTTGATGTATCGAGTGTCGTTGGCGCAATTAATAGGCTTGAGATGAGACCGCCGATGAAGAAAGATGATGGATTAAATGTGTAAAATAAATCAGATTTGTTCGAGAGCAATGTGGTCCATTTTTGAATAAGCGACCGGAGACAATCTGCCAGTACATGGTAGCAACAATGCGGTTGCCTAACAGATTCTCGATCCATTTTTTTGCCTTCCTATTCAATCTTCGCCTATAGATCCGATCTCCGACATGATCTATAGACGGTGGGCGAACTGTCAGTAGAAAATCTGCTCGATGGCCTGACGAAACTCCGCCGGATAATTATTCCGTGTGGGTATTTTGGTATGAAAACCGCAAACCTCTGCCCAATTCGCCGGCTCTGTACGTGAATAATTCCACGTGTTTTTATAAACGGCAACAATCGCCGAAACATGCAAGTTTCTTGTGTGATATTATTTGGATTAGTGCATGACAATGTACCGCAAGTCATGATTACAACACGTTTTCTGCTCGAATGGCTTTCGGGCACGAAATGGGGGTCGGGATCTTCGGCACCCGAACGATTCAAATATAGACGTCCGATTGAGACAATGACGAATTGCTGACGTCTCATACATTCTAAAACAAGCCAAATTCATTGAACATCAGCCACGGAATCAAAGACATCCAGATTTGCCCCAAAAAAATACATATCAATAACGAATGACCTGCGTCCAAATCAATTTTATCACTTAAAAAAATCGCTTTTTTAAGCACTGTCCTGTTGTGTTGACAATCAGACAATCATCCAATTGCATGATCCAATGATCAAACTAAAATATTTTTATAAATTCATACCATTATCAACATTTGTGCAGAAGTATGATCAGAAAGCTTCATCATGTTATACGTGATAAATCCATATATAATGTAGGCTGTGGACATCCATCATCATGTGTATGAATAATATTGACTTCTCGAATAAATATACGAACATTTCATCGTGGAAAATAATAATTTAAATGCAAAAAAACGGATGAAAAAGAGTCAAACGAGCGGTCACACGGCAAACCTCTGCGGTGAGCGTTTATGATTTTATCTACGATCGGCCGTCAATACTTTACGGCCGGTACATTGTCATATTTTTTTTCGGACGGCAAATATTCTAAGTAATCGGCGATTATTTGGTCCTATTCCCGAGTCTCGTAATTGCTCATGAGCGCATCATCAGATCATCGTCGGCGTCAGTGATCCCTGTCATATCATGATCAACGATTTCGGCCGCCTCCGAACTGTACAAGAGTGGTCCAGCTCGCTACTTTAGTATGCGATACCGCAACTTCCCTAGTACTTGCTGCCGCTCGAATAACACGTTCGGGACGCCGTGGCAGGACTCCTCGAGCTCAAATTTCTTCCGATGACAATTCTTCAAATTCTCCGTTTTTTCGGAGCGCTCTTGTGGGAAGTGCGTCTCGAGATTTATATCGCGGTGGCATCGCGATTTGTATTCCGGTTAAACGAGCGATCATATCGATGCGCGACATGAAAGCTCTCCTCGAGCTCCAATTATGCTCTCATTTTTTGGATCAATTTAAAATTCGATACAGTGCCGTTGAATTCGGCGCATTGAAAACCGATAAATTCGTATTTTTTCCCGGAGCGAAAATCGTAACCGAACCGATATAAATGCAAGGAAATGAATCATGTAAATCGGCCATTTTGTTCAGTCACAGTAAATTCATCCAATGGATAAGTCATCACGCACTCCCGCTATCTGCCGTGCCACTGTTTTTTGGATTCTGTAGTAGAATCCAGAAAAGCTTCTCCCTCATGTGCAAAACGATCGCATACGACTTCTTATAATTAAGTTTTTCCGATACAATATCAAAGAGGAGACTTCGATAAACATCAAGGAAATTACTCGTGAATTTATTCAAGCGACACGCGGCGATAATTTCGCATTTGTTGGCACAATTTCGTCAGAAATCTAATCTGATAGTCTTTCACTTTTATATCATTATCTGAATAATTTAATCTATTTCATGTTGTCGAATTATCACATCATTACCATAAATTTCCATGGATGTATAGTTCTGCAAAGTCAAATAAACGGATGATCTCGACGATCGTTCCATCGGAAGAATATACTGCGACTCAATAAAATGGTCGACAAACATCGACCTCAGGCGCTCTTGTGAAATTCTCAAAGGACTCGTTGATGAGTAACTTCGCATATAGGCGTTGGATTCAAGCCGTACATAAATTATTGCTTGTATTGTTTATGTTTGCGCGTTAAAATGGACGAATATTGTATGCTATCAACAGTGTTGAGGTTCACTTATTACAAGTTTGACTCACGCTGCGCGTTCCTGAGAGAAAAATGGATTTGTATGGACAATGAATGGTGGATATGCAAATATGGCATCTGTGTTTAATTCAATTTAAGCCCTTGTGATATGCGACTTTCACTGTTCTTATGCAGAATTTGCTCTTCGTTTATCCTGTTGAATCAACACTTCGGCTAATATCGTTATCGATCCAAATTCCAGCCCACAGTCTTAAACCGGAACGAAAAATGTGAAAATAACGGTTCGAAGCCTCGATAATAATACATCAAAACTCTCAAATTAATACGCGAATATTTCCACTGTCCATCTAACAGTTAAACATGTAATTGTTATTTAAGCAGTCCCGATACACCGTAGCCATCCAGGGGACTGTTTTTCGATTTTCAGACCGTTTGACGGCGCGTTGCGCATCCTCGGTGATCTAATATGGGCCTACATTTTTGAAATTTGTATAAGAACGATAAGCCACGGTGTCGTCTAAGTGAAAGTCCGACTTTGTACAAGGAGATCCACGCGATAAATGTGGTAGTAGACAAATATACGCGAAAGGATTTCATTTATCTGATAAGGATAACGCTCTCAGATAAGAGCGAAGTCACGGGCCAAGTTCGGTTGCTCCTCACCAGCTCGTTCTTAATTTATTCGGCCGTTTCGAGATGTCAAAATGATATTGGCCGAGTGCGAGCCAAATATAGTCCCATGATAAAATGCGCCCGGGTCGTTTTTTCCCGGGGATGGCTTCATCTCTCGTCGCCGTCGTTATTATGCCCATTCCTCCGATTTGTCCGAATAATGTCGATCGTCGTTAAATATGTATGTAATCGAACATGAGCCGCCTCATCCGAATGTTAATTGGTGTTACGAGACTCTGAACGCACAGTGGCGCGCGCGCAATCCCGAATAATTCCCCTTGCATCCAGTTATGTATATAGGGCCCGGCGGATACCGCCTTCTTGCGCTCCAGGCCCTGCAATAACTCGCCAAAAAGACTTCGACGAGTCGAGTCTGCGAGTGGATGGGTCGCCGCAAAAACACAGGGAGTCGACGTTTCGGGCAAGAAGATGACGGAATGACGCTCCGGAAGGTCGCCGACCCGCGTTTACCCAACACAATGATCTTGTCAACTGTGAGCCGCGGGATCAGGAACCGACCTAAGGACCTCGAAAGCCTCCCGGTTCCCGGCATCGCCTTTTCGCACAAAATCGGCAAGATGACGGACCGCCGCCGAAACGTGATAATCTGTCGATAACGCGGGACGTGTTTGCATTTGTCGAACATTAGCGCTACCGTAAAGTAAATTCGCACGATCAGACACATCAATAAGAACGTCGACGTTATCGCACATAATATTTGCACACAGCCGTGACAAAAAGTCATTGAATTTTGACGCGGATGTGTATATAATCGATTAGGATTATAAAGTTCAACAAACCACTCGGTATGCTTCGATATTTTATAAACAATGTAATAACTCTAATTGTTCTATGCGCCGACGATAAAAAAGGCGATAACCTCTTCCTCAATAAGCTCACCGTCTCGTCTGGACTGTCTAATTGAAATATTTGTTATGAGCATTAGACGAACCATTATTTCGGCCTCCGACAATCGAATGTCTCCGTAAAAAGGGACAATCGATTCGATAAGCCCCCAACCGGAAAAAAAGCACAAACTTCCAAGCTCTCCAACTGTGACAGATTGCACAAAAATCGTTATCTTTGCATACCGGTGCGTGCCGGTTTTTCTGCGCGTAGATTTCCTATTCGGAAGAATCTAACGTCTCGATAACGCTCATCCAAAAAATGAAAGAAAACCCCAAGATAAGCGGAATACAGCGCCGATAACCCCAGCAGACGCCCCATTTGTTATAAGACACCCACAACAGGACGTCGATTCGAAACACATTTTGGCGCGATTCGATCGAAAAATCCAAATTCGAAAAAACGACGAGCGAAAGGTCCGCCTTCGTACGGAGCGCGCATAGTACGCGATAAACGCACATAATAAAAATGTCGTATCTTTGACCTCTTGAGGACAAATTTCGAAACGTGACAGTACGTAAACAATGAGGAATGCAACGATCGCGTTAAATATTTGACACATTCGATTTATGTAACAATTTCCATTGAGGATTCCGCGCCGATTGACCCTTGAATGGGGGGGAAAACGCATTTTATTCGGGGTACCGGAAAGTAATCAAAATGCGTTCAAACATTCGCAACAAATTTATTAGGTTGTCCCATAAGTTTCTTCCGCAAATGAACACAGATCTAATCATAGCCATGGCTGAAGAAAACCCGCGATATACTGTTCGCGAAATAGCTAACAAGTTGGAAATTCCACGAACATTCGTCCATAATCATCTGATAAAATTGGGCTACATCAATCGTTCAGATGTGTGGCTTCCTCATGAACTGACTGACTCAAATTTGACTGGGATATTTTACCTCATCCTCCATACTCTCCGGACATTACCCCATTCAGATTATTATTTATTCCTTTCATTGAAAAATTATTTAAGTGGTAAAAACTTTAATTCAAAACAATGATATAAAAATGTACCTTGATCAATATTTTGCCAACAAACCTGGTAAATTTTGGCAAGAAGGCATTATGAGGCTTCCGGAGAGATGGAGAAAGGTAATAGAACAGAATGGGTCATATATTATTCAATCAATTTTGATGTAATACAAATTATTTTTCATTTTTTTCTTAATATGAAAACGAAAGAAACTTATGGAACACCCTAAAATAATAATTTATTTGTCATATATCACAGAACAATTCACAATGAATTTAAAAAATGCTGCTTTAAAAAAAAGGCCGCTATACTCTAATAAACTTCGAGCGTTTCTGTTGAAACGTCCTATATTAGATAATCCAATCGCAATTTTTAAAAATATTTTTTTAAACATACATTAAGATGTATTGAAAAGTCTTTGCCGATCGTTCAACAATGAAAGTATTTATTTAATTTTTTCATTTTTATTTACAAAGTCTTACAAAACATTGCAAAACGTTTCGAAAGCTTTTATCCTTTAGATAATGTCCCAAAGATCGATTAAGATGATAATCCATTGGAAGCAGATTTGGTGAATATGGAAGATATGGAAGTTCTTTCCATTTTAATTTCCAAAAATTTTTCAGTCGTCTTTTTCACCTTATTGGGCAAGGGCATCTGCATTTATTGTTTTGCCAGGTTTCATAAATTCATAATAAACAACTCCTTGAATATCTCACCAATCGCACAAAAGAATCTTGCGGGTCGTCAATCCAGGTTTCGGAGTCGGAATTGGTTTTTATCTCAACGTTTATGACTTATGTTGTCATAAACAATCAATTTTTCATCCACAATCACAATTCGGTCCAAAAAGGGACGAACTTTTTGTCTTGACGCCATCTATCAAAATCATCAAAGACTTATCGATACATAGTCATCGCCTTGTTTTTATTAAATAATCTCAATAATTGAGATAAATTCTTAATTTATTTGATCAAAGAGTATCGAGCGCGAAGAGTTAATTAGTGCACGTTATTCGAAAGTACTTATTATTCGTTCGTCAATAAAAAAATGTCATTTTATATCGTCGCTGTGTGAGCTTTTAGCCGCGAGCTTTTGGCGTAGCTCAGGTTGCGTTGATCGCATTTTAAGGCGTTTCCATGTCGATTACGCGCTTTTTTTTTTTAAAAACGGCCTTTTTGATTTTCTCGGAGCATTTGGACGGGTCTCCGATTACGAATTTTTCGTCTCATAACGTGTGAGGCTAATAATCGAGCATTAAGATTTATCATTATAAACGGCATCGTTCGAGAAAACCGGCCGTGGCGTATTTAAATTTTTATTTGTGCATAATTTAGGGCCTTGCGTTTTCCTGCATGAGCGCTTATAATTTGGAGCTCGTACGCTGTGTTTATGTCAATTTGGAGATATAAATACTTAGCATGGCTAAATCCAGTAATCAGAAGGAATGTTAAATGAGATTTTAATCTGTTGCATGGGGCCGGACGGTGTTGGTCTCGTTGGCTATGATGCGTGATGGACAGTAAATAAATTCGGTCCCGAGGGCCCTTTGCTGCTGGAGATTTTGGAGAAATGCAGGGTCGGTAGCTGGAGCCCGCGAAATGCGGCGGGGCCACATTGCGTTGCGTCCTGGCCCAACCCAACCGCCAAAAACTAACCATAAATTACTGGCTACTTGCACCGGCGGGACGCTCGAGGCGGCCCTGTACTTGCGCCCGCCATGAACTTTATTACTGAACGCCTAATGACTCTTGATTTTTCATACTAATTTCAAAACGTATCATTTACCAAAAAACAACCCTCATGTCAACGTCCCTGCCTGATTTTGTCAGTATGGCTTCAACAACATTTTCAAATGTTCATTAACCCCTTGATTCGCTCATAATTGCGTTCGGACTAGGTAATCCAATCTCGAACCAAAATTTCGATCCCGGGATTTCGGAATAGCATTAGACGATCCCGGGATCGGGATTTTCAATAGTTTAAGAAATTGCATTGATAAATTTGTAACATTAAAGCATCGAGTATTTCGTCATTTAGTTTGGATCTGATTTTGGAAGCCAGGCAACTTGCTACTGAAAATGCACGCTCAGCTTCCACACTCGTTGGAGATATCGTCATCAGATATTTAAATGCTATTTAAACATCTAAGTAAAATTCCTATCCGCTGAGACATGGACTAAAACTTGCAAAATTCCCGATTTACCGACAAATTATTTATTTCCGTCACTGCAGATGAATACTTATACACTATAACACTTTGATGTGATTCGTAATTATATTACGGATGAATACAAAAATTCTGAAGCCCGTATCTATTATATTTCATATCGATATTCCCATTATTAGAGTCGAAGTGTAGTAAATACATCATCGGTAGGGAAGAAATGTTAATATAACAATTTGAAAAATATATATGTACTCTATATATGTATTCATAGATTAAAGAGTTACTGCCCTTAGGCGTCGCCTAAGTTCGCCAATTAGTAGTTACGCCACTGTTTTCAAACTGTCCGGGATTCCATATCCCGGGATCGGATTGGATTCCCTAGTTCGAGTGATTTACACATTAAATACGAAGATTAGTAAATCAGAGACAGAAACGGGTATCTTGAGTCTCATCATACATTTGTACATCGATGGTAAATTTATGCAGTAAAGGTACCCCTACACATCAAAATATTTTCAAATTTTACGAAAAGTGATCCATAGCACTACATCGATCCATAGCATCATCATATCAACAAATGCATTATTTTGTTATTAAAACTGAAGACACACACGTGTATTGTTTATGTTTATGCAAAAAAATGCACGAATATTGTGTGCTATCAATAGTGTTGAGGTTCATTTATTGATGTACAAGCTTGATTCACGCTGCGCAGTCCTGAGAGTAAAATTAATTTGTGCGGACGATAAGTGGTGGATATACGAATATAGCATCTATGTTTAATTCAATTTAAAATTAACTCACTAGCAGATTCTTTCACATTTTGTTGTTTTTGATGTTGTTGCCGACATTTATAACAATTTTTGAAAACCATATTTAAATGTTT
The DNA here is from genome assembly GCA_008973525.1 of Stenopsyche tienmushanensis. Classification (NCBI taxonomy): domain Eukaryota; kingdom Metazoa; phylum Arthropoda; class Insecta; order Trichoptera; family Stenopsychidae; genus Stenopsyche; species Stenopsyche tienmushanensis. The sequence continues at coordinate 1,230,557 of WACJ01000070.1, read as the reverse complement.
TATACATATAAGGGACCGGAAAAATCCTGAACTCGGATTGTACAGGTTCGAGCTCAAATCCAGATTCCAGAATGATACAAAAATGTTGTGGCTTCTTCGCAAGCTGCAATATTTCAATCATATTTAGCCACGTCTAATGAAGCCCTAGCCTTTTTGTATCGATAGTAGACGACGTTTATTCGACAATAGTCAATGTAAGCTACTTGTGGATAAAAAGGCAGCTTTATAGATTTCAATTTAATGCTAAAGATCGTCGTTGAAGAGGCCTTATTCTTGCTTGCGGCAGAGTGCGATAATGGCGACATAAATTGAATTTGCTCCGTTCGTAAGATCAATCTTGTTAACTTTTTGTGCAAAAAAATCTCCAGATTGGAATCCATGCATATATTTACGCCCGTCGCAGAGTTTTAGATCGTTTCTTTGTGGAATTGGCCGGTTTAAAAATAGTTTTGTCACTATGTGTGGGCCAAATTGTCGTTTTATCTCTTTAAGTGAAATTCGCCTTTCACTCATTTTGTTACAGTAAATTGTTATTTAGTGAATCTTTTAATTTTGGGGGGTTTTTTTGGGTACGCCGATCATCCGAACGCGTACAATGAAGAATTTCTGTTCCGTCACGGGAGAAGATCGCGGCGTTCTTATTGTCGCCAAATGGTCGTGCTTTTTTCACATCCATTCGGAGATGTAAAATAGATTCGTAAAAAAAGGTTGTGTTTATATATTGAATAGTTTTTCTAGCGCTACTATTTAATCTTTTCTGATTAACATTTGACTTTTACAATTTTTACCGCGGGTGTGTCGATTAAGGTTTTTGTGCTGTCAGTCACATATTCAATGGGATGAATGAGGAGAGTGTCACCGTTCTAACAAGAGAGAGTTTCGGACAAAAGACTCAACTTTTATACTTTTTGTTTGAGCGATTCGGCGATGGTCGTATGAAAGGCTCTGGAATTGAGATCGCCTGTTGAGCCGCGCGAAGAATTTCGGTAGCCCTCGGCGGGTAAAGAGCAAATCAAAGCCGACCCACAGGAGCGAATCGGGACCCGCTTGTAAATATCATCGTAAACCAGCCAAAGACACATTGAAATTATTATTCAAGATTATCTTGAAATTTCTCAACGAGCTGTAACAAATATCCCAACACCAACACATCACTCAATAATTCCGCAGGATTTTTTTTGGAAATTTTAAAAACGACTCCAAATCCTACGAACTTATTGAGTGATGTTAATATCTGGTGGATTTAAACGTTGATGAGGAATTCCCCATACAAAAAGAGCAGTCTCGCCTGTTGATTGCGGAGATTGTGAATCCAAGACAGGGACGGATAGTCTCTTACGTCTCATCATACTTCTGTTACCAAAACTGAAGATACGCGTATTTACGCAAAAAAATGAACGCAAAAGTGCTATCGACAGTGTTAAGGTTCATATATTAATATACACGATGGACTCACGCTGCGCGATCCTAAGAGAAACACGTAGCCATGGCCATATTTTAAGAAGCAACTCGTGGGAGTGAAGTCTCGCAGTCGGGTCTCTTTTTCTGGAAGCCGATCCAGAAAAAAATCGGTTTGCCTGAGGCTTTCGTATCCCTTCCAAGTAGACAGTTACATATTCCAATCAGCAAAAAAATCATTTATCCTATAGTCAACATACTGTTCTAATAGATACAAGTGAAAAAAACTGTTGCGTTGCATTTTAATTCAATAATATTAACGATGAAAAAATATGTCGAATGACATTCGACATGAGACCCACGTGGTATGAATCGATGTCGAATGAGATTCGACAAAGGATCGGAAAAGATTAATAGTCTTAATTAACAGCCGATTGTCATCGGGAAGCCCAATCTTGATTGCAATCGGTATCAGAATCAGAAGAAAGTATCAGAAGTGCATTAACAAGTACTTAAATATGACTTTATGAAATGTAGCCTTTAAACAAGACCGCTAGTTTAGCTCGTCGATGAGGAATCCCGCATACGCTGCGAAAGGATTTGAGTGATACAGCGGGTGACACATTTTGGATTTGAACCCAAGTCTTTAATATAAACTAGCATAGCAGAAAATCCAGGATGCGTTGCAATGCCACACGCGTTTAAAAAGAAACGCAGTTGTAAAGCTACGTGGTTTATTGCTGAAGGCCACAATCTGCTAAACGTCTCGCAAAAACAAATTCCGCACACAAACAATACTTATGCTGATTTGAAAACCTTTGACGTTGTGCACACAATAACTCTTCAAAGTTTCATCGCAATCGAATGAATGATACAGGAGCGCATACGAGACAAACAAACCACAAATATTGCCTATGACAATATGAACATATTAATTGCGTTTTGCATTAAACTTAAATATGCCCAATTTGTGCTTGAATAAAGCAATTTTTTTAAATAAAAAATCAATATTAATATCGGCTTCATTTAAGTATCGAATGCATCACGACATACGCTCGATGTTAAAGGCATTTTTGTTAAAATATGTGATTGAATTTATTTCTTGCATAATTCATACCGGTAAAAGCTCGTCCAATTGCATACGTATCAGAGGCGAAAGCTCGCCGCTTTTAGCCGGAGGCACAAGGCACTATTCGGCTCAGTAGCTTAAGTTTTTACCAAGTCCGTACAAAGACCGGTGGTTCGTTTTTTAATAGGCTCCGATTCTGGGAAGTTAATCCGGCTCTGTTGTAATGTAAAACGAGTGAAGAATACTGGACGGGTGAGGAGTAGGTAGGTAGATTTAAGTACATGGCTCATGTACCGAGCTTAGCGGGTGCCTTAATGCCTCGTGCAGATTTCGGGAGTGTGAAGGGCGCGGGAGGCTCCAAAGCTCGACAAGGCGGATCAGAGCTTTTTAATGCCCTCCGCTATCAACGTGACTACTCCATTACGATTTATACACTGTCGGGATGTGTAGACAAAGCACCCGGGAAGAGCGCATGGGAATATTTATTTTGAATTTTTAAAGCGCGACGGGTTTTATAGACATTTCAACGCACGCACAAAAAAGCGTGTCCCGCGCGTCGAGTGTTAAATCGCATTTTTCGCTAATAAATTAAGCCTTGCGACGTTTGATTAGCATTCTTAATGCGTCGTCATTTGTCTCGATTGCAAATAACTGCAGCGATACATTGTTCTTTGGACAATTGGCCGCCTTTAAAGTAAAAGTTGCCCCATAAAGCTTTTTTATTGTCAAACGGAAACAAATGTCCGTCAATGTATTAATGTAATCAGCATTAAATCGCAACGGCTGCGGATCCTCGGTCGTTATTATTGCATTTTGAGTGCAATAAAACAGAGATGACCAATCATTTATATTGATGCAAAAAGTTCACAACGCCAATAGTGCAATCAGAGAGCTTTCACCGATATAAATATTTGAGAGCAAATTTTCTCAAATAAAAATCCGTTAATGCAATCAATATTTATTACATGTTTTACTACATACAATTGTCTATATTAAAAGCGTATTTTAAATTAAACCCTTCTATAACGTCCACTTAGTTTGCGGCGTCTTTTACGCACCCCTTCGATTTACATCAAGCCCAGCTTTATTTTCGGATTAAATATTTTTTTATCGAACTGGAACCACGACCCATCCCTTGAGAGGGCCTGGGTCGAGCCTCCGGTGTTACAGGCTACCGTGGGCCAGAAGCGAACATGCTCTTGAATTACTTTCACGACTTACCTGCCGATTTCGTGGAGGCCTTTCGCAATACTTAATCGATGCCGGTAGCAAATTGCAACCTGTTTGTTACCATTGTAATCGAATTTTACATTCTGGTCTTAGGTATTCGCGGTCATTATCCACGTACTACGTATTTATGATTCAGACGAGTCTTTGAGGCCGCAGAACGACCGAAACAAATCACAAAACCTACGATCGGAAAACTTGAGCGATAAATTAACGAGCGATAATTCTTTTAGAATTCAATTATACCATATAACATATTCCTTGCCAATTATCCGCAAATACCCGGAGTTAATTTTACAATTGACTTGATGATTTTTCAATACAACACGCAAACGCTCTTTAACAACATCAACTTGACACTTGCGTTCCGCCCTCTTCTACAAAATGTAACACGTCAGAATTTATTATGTGGGGCCTTTTGTTGTATGCAAAAAAGTTGTAACAAGAAGCCTTAATGCATAATTTGCTTAACTGATTAGTGCCATATTTGATAGATCAGCTTATTAGCTTATTTTAGGCTCGATTAAAACAAAAAGACACCTAGTTTAGGATCCGCCAAATGAAGTGTTACCAATTTAACACACCATAACTTTGTCAATTTTCAATATTTTTATCCCAAAATATTATAGAATTTCATCTTGAATATCTATTTTTATTTTGATGTTAAAAAATAATGCTTTTTAAGTCTAAAAATGCATATATTAGGAGGACCCGAAAATATTCGCGTATTTTGAGACCTTATGTTTGAGCTCATTTTATTGACGCAAGTTTTTTTTACAGAACTATTGTTAAACATTATTTTTGCTTAAATTTTTCTATTTTATTTTTAATGATAAAATTTCCAGACCTGAAACTAACGAAGTCCACATTTAACATTATATGTTGGTTTTTTTATAATTTGGCTTCAAATGCCACAAAACGAATAGGATGGGTGTTATGGGGTAAGATGGATATCGCACGCCTTTTTAACAATAACAAAAAACATTGTTTTTTTGAATGGCATTGTAACTGGTGATAAAAAAGGCTCACTTATAATAATATACGAAGGAAAAAATCAAAGGCTTTCTCGAAAAGAGCCCCCAATTTCAACCCCTAAGCCCAGATTGACTATAAAATTAATGAAACTGAATTCATTCAAAATAAATCGAAAAAAATACCTTTTTTTGGGGTATTTTTTAATGTATAACGCATTTAAAAACTTAAAATTTCTAACTAAAAATTGATCTATTGTGTTTGTAATTTTTTTAACAATATGTTTTAAAATATTTTCAACTTCCCCTTATAATAAAATGATATTATAAGCTCGATAATAAAGCCGGATTATAGATACAATGCAAACCAATTTGTAACACTTAATCTGGCGCATTTAGAATAAATTTGGTATCGCACGTTGTACAATAGAATAAGTGCATTTACACTGCAAATAAATGCATTAAATTTAAATGTCCTATGCATCGATCAATATTGATTTAGGATTTGACATTACTTTCTTGTAAATGTCATAAGTTTTCGAGCTTTCTTTTATGTTTTCATTTCTGGCCAGAATTACTTTTATGACGATTCTGCGAAGTTCTAATTCTGCTTCGGATTTCTCGCGGTTATTATGCGATGATGTTGAATATAAATCTTCCCATCTAATTCTTATTTGTTGTCTTTTCAAAAGCTTGTTGAAATAAAGCTGAAAATCAAATTTCAGGGCTAAGCCCGCACCCCCGGGGGAGAGCTTACGAAAAAGCTCTGCCACACGATAAAGTCCTGTCAGCCCAAACTTGAAGGCTCTTCATACGAATCTCACACCGGATTGTATGCTAAATTTTAAGCAATATAACATTGTGTATGCTTAATATTTTTGGTCGGATTTGGCCAATCGAGCGAGCGGTTTGCACACAATTTCGCATTGTAATAATTAGTGCCTTTCGTGAGGGCGAATCAAATCGTTCTCCGTAACGTTTTCTGGATTATTGTTTCCACTTGTAAATGTACGAGGGTTTTCTCGAGTGCTTTTTAATACAACAATATACAAACGAAGTTCCCAAGCTTTCGAATAATTCCCTAACGATTTCGAAAGTCCTCGAAACAACCCTTAGACACAGATTTCGACATAAATTCGATTCGAATGACTACGGGGCGACTCAATTTTAAAACTGTTGTGTGGAAAAAATGGAGCTTTCAACGCCGGCCGCCGCCGTTTGAGGCGAATTTTAATTGTTGTTTGAATGATGTTTGTATGTACGTGGTGTATGTGAAGTCCACATGCGCAACAAATTATAATGATATGTGTGTATTCTGTAGTTAATGACCATGCAAACTGTCAGCCGAGTGTCGTTTTTTTAAATGCACACACGATGCAACCTGCATTTTACTATATGCGATATGCATAAGGACGCCATAGCTAACATATGCTGTGCGTATGATCTTTTCTCTTATTTTTTTGTTGTGCGCTATTTAAACGCACGCAAATGTGGGCACGCAAGTTTGAGGATGTGTGAATTTGATTATTATATTTAAATACTACTTTTGAGACATGTGAACTTCAGTTGTCGGATGTAAAAAACGTGCTTGACAGACACTTTAACCTTTTCTTGCCGGAACGTGACGGCAATCGTCCATCAATTAAGAACAATATTTAACACTCAATCGTGTTAAAAACTACATAAATGTCTACAGAAAGGATCCATAAATCCAATGGGTGCCGCATGAACTGAATCAAACAATCGATCATTCGATTTAAATGCATATTAATAATTAAATCCAACAAAGATATTCTTATTGAGCCCTCACTTTGCTTAACCAACTTGATTAATATATTCACGCAACACAGTTGGTTTAAATAAGGGGATACCTTTTAATAATATGCATAGCGCATAATTAAATGCAATTATCTAAGTAGGAAAAAATTCAATTCCTGGCAAATTTGTGCTCTTTGATGAATATAATTCTGCACTACAACGAACAACAAGACAAAGGATATGCAAAACGCTCTGAATATTAATTTCCATCAATTTCCGAAGTCCGATCAAAAAGCATCCGGATTACATCGCGCAATAATGAGACTGTGGGATTTTTTCTGTCGAGTGATTTTTTAAATATAATACAAATCGCCATTGAATATTGGATCGCTTATAAATTGCATATGAGTGTGGGCCCCTACAAAAGCATCTCCCGGAACATGACCTATTCACTCTCACTCTATACAGGCCTATATATAAGCTAAGTCAATTGTTTTTTTTGTATGTACATATCGGTGCATTTCGTTTTTATTTCGTTTGAACGCCGGAAGTGGATAAAACAAGGTGTAGGGGAAAGGTCAGGGCCGGATTTCGCTAAAAAAATGAGCCCCCAAAGAATTTAATTCGGACCGAAATGTATGAATGGCGGCGAGAGCTTTTGGGCAAAAGCTCAGCAAATACATTTTTTGCCAGAATATTTTTAGTCGATCAATCTAAATATATTTCATCGTACCAATTAATTATGGTGTTGAGGAACTAATATTAAAAGGATCCTTAATAATAATATTAGTCGATTTTCTCAATATGTTTAATATCAGAGCTTCGAACGGGAGCTGAACCGAAAACCGGTAAACCGAGCGACATGAAAGCTTTCATCAAGCTCCGATTATGCTCTTATATTTAAAACATCAAGCTTTGAATCGGAATTGAACCGAAAGCCAATCACTGATAAACCGTTATTATTGCCGAAACAAAAATCGTAACCGAACCGATATAAATATTTGAGACTGGATTGAAAACCGAAATAAAAAAAACATAATGGTTTGAAGCCCTGTTTTATTATGAGGTATTGCTCAAATGTGATCGTATTATATTAATAGGGCCATTTAGAAAGAATTTTGTTCGTGAAAGCGCGCGACGACTTCTCCATCGGAAGAATTTACTGTAACTCCACAAAATCAAACTGACTCAGAAGCCCTTGTAATCATACTTTCTAGATGACCCTCATAATTAAGCATTTAAATCCTTAATTAGACGATAAGCATATCATAATACGAATTGGTTATTTAAGTTTATATATTAGGGTGTCCCATAAGTTTCTTTCGTTTTCATATTGAGATAAAAATGAACAATAATTTGTATCACATCAAAATTTATTGAATAATATATGATCCATTCTGTTCTATTACCTTTATCCATCTCTCCGGAAGCTCCATAAAGTCTTCTTGCCAAAATTTCCCAGGTTTTTTGTCAAAATATTGATCAAGGTAGCAATGTCCGGAGACTATGGAGTATGAGGTTATCTAGTTGGAAACAATATTTGATTGAATTGATCGTTTCACCTCGCTGAAGTAGCTCATAATAAACTACGCCCTTCCAGTCCCACCAAATGCATAGCAAAACTTTTTTTGGATGTAGGCCAGGTTAAGCTACAGTTAAAGCTTCCGTACCCTTTGTTCCAAGACCGTTTACGTTGGATATTCTCATAGAGTATCCAACTTTCATCTCCAGTCTCTTAAAAAAAGGTTGGCTATTATGACGTTGGAGAAGAGGATCGCATGTTGAAATACGCTGAAGTTGAAAGATGCTCATTGAATTCCTAACTTGTTAGCTATTTCGCGCGTAAGAGTATATCGCGGGTTTTCTTCAAACATAGCTATGATTAGATCTGCGTTCATTTGCGAAAGAAACTTACGGGACAACCTAATATTTAAATAGTCTCATGATTTAGCGATTAAACTCTAAGAACTTGGATTCAAATCTACAGGAGATCTGATTAAAAACACAACAGAATGTATTCGACAATAATCGGCTTAAATTTTGATGGGTAAATTATGATTTCAAATGCTCTAACGCCTATTTTGTTCATAAAAAGCAAAGATTAATGCAAAATGTCGTCAATATTGAGCGTATGCCGTGTTATGTTCGATATTTAAATAGTGATTGTTCATGTCCGATTAAGCTCTTAATCAAGCATGTGTATCCTTATGATCCTAGAAGTTTTGCAATTGACTGCTATTTAAATTTGAAGTGTCTTCATTGATTGAGTGTTCCTACGGAATTAAAAGCGATAAACAACATATGGATTCAGCAATTCAGGTAATTCATACATCCTTTTGTAGATTCCCAGTCCTGCCCATTAGTCGGTAGCGATGATGGTCCCCTTCCGGCGTCACACCTGAGAAGGTTTAACCGCCGGGGTCCCTCCCCGACCCCTTAACTCCCAAGGCTATTAACTGTGACTTAGGCTGGGGACGACGTAACAACATACACCCCACACTCACACACTGACCTATTTACTAATCCGTTAACGACTCAAACTACGAATTCACCGTCTGCTATCCTAGGGACATTCGTAATCATCCAGCCGCCGGATATATAATAGCCAACACCAACCATTTTCGTCAAAAGTCCAATAGAAACAGGCGCGACGCTAATAACCGAAAAAATGCCCACACTGTATATTTTCACACTGAGGAATTCAAAAAGATAAATAAAAATAAAGTCGTCCAATATTATGAACGTGATTGTTGCTTCTAAGTATGTACATTTCTTAGACACGTAGAATCATGCGGTTTACCGTAAAGAGAAAGCTGGATTATTTACAAGACTTTAGCTATGGATTTGTTTAGGGAAAAAAGCGACTATTACAAAATTACAGCAAATCTATAATGAAATTTACTTTCTCTGCGTAAAAAAATGAGATTTCGTTCAGCAGTCGGAGATTGTAATTTGACCTGTTCCGATACGGTCATTGCCGAGTTAACACTGATGGTTTAACGAGATGCGAATAAATTGCTATTATTTTAATCACCATGCAGACTGGGTGGGACAAATTTAGAAGTCTGCAAAGAATGATAGTGATTTGCTCAAAATGTTCAGCGATAAAGAGCCGAAACTCCGATAAAATTCAGGGGAAAATTCTAGCGAATTTGAAGATCAGACAATCAAGCGATATGACGTCGGCAAAATACATTTTAATATCGATTCTATTCATTGGCGTTTAAATACGAATTTATTATGAACGCTCACCCGCAGGCCATCAAGGCGTGTGCGTCAAATAATGATTTTATATAAGGAGTGGCGACAGCAATCAACTGATCGACCGCTTAACGTTGCTAGAACGGAGAATTGATTTTAATAATAAAATTTGATAATTTTTATACATAACTTAATGTTATAATAATTTGCCATATACTATTAAATAATTTACAATAAATTTGATAAATATTGTTTAATCAATATGGCCACTATAACCTAACAAACATCAAGCGTTTCTATTGAAATAAACCTGTATTATTATATTATCTATGTTTATTTTAAATTTAAACTTATTTTTGGATTTAAATTATCATCTTTATTATGATCGCTTAACACATACGATGTCGTTTGACTGCTGCATATAGTTTTAAAAAAGTTTGGCAATTCCTGACTTATACAATGCAATGACGTTTCATTAAAATAAAGATAATTTGCGAGCGAATTTCACATTATAAAATATCTCACATCAAGATAAAATTGACATTTAATCGCCTCGCGATTATCGCATCGATTGCGCAGTGCATTCGATGAAAAATTATGATCGATTGCATTTTTGAGTGCATCCACGTCGAATCGAAACCGAAACTGTCGTAAACAATTGACCGTCGCACATTCTGATCGTACTAACGTCGGTTGCAATGCAATTATTTTCATCCGGAAATAGGCATGCAATTATGGCGTAATCGTTCTATAACCCAATTATTTAAATGGGAAAAAAAAATGAGCAACTCGCACTGTGCGTGTCGTGCCCTCGCCCTTTGTCAAGATAGCGAACAGTGCGAATTTGGCGTCGTTCAAATGCGAAAATATTCGACAGACTTGTTTAAAAACCTTTTCGGATACACGCCCAATAACTCAGTAAAGTTTCATCGCAATCTGATGAATGGTATAGGAATGTATACAATACAAACAAACACTTTTTTTAAAAAAATATATAGATATATAAGAATTTAAATGGAGTATCATATTTTTCTACTTAGTTCCCTTCGTAAGAAATACATTTATTTCGTTGGATACGAAGTTTCTTGGTCTCGTTACTGAAGAAAGCCAGTTGCTAGATGTCGCTGAGGTTGCTTGAATGAATAATTACGCGTTGCGCAACAGATGATGCTAATTCTCGCCTTCTTTCTTCAGACTTTCTTGTATTTTTATTTTTCCATCAAAATTCCTTATATTCTCGAGCAGATTACCTCCCCGGCAATCATCGTCCGGTAGCAGTGTTTTTCGTTTGTAAACATCATCGCCAGCAAAACTATCAATTATTCCATGAATTAAATTACATATTCAACAATTTTGATCTGAATATTAAATAATGCATCCGTACGCAGCAAATGCATCGAATGTCCGTCCCCCTTTGTGTTTAACCACCGTTTTATTTGTCGGGGTGTCACGAATTTCCGTCCTTCGTGTGTACGACTTGAATTCCACCTGCTTTCCTTCGTACGATGCCAATAAATGGCAACTGTCATATTTCAACGCCGTCATTGCCAGAAATTCGGCCCCTTGGCGCTTTCAAACCAAATTTTACATGTATCGAACGTGTGCGGTCCTAAGTCCTGAGATAATACGGCATCGGGCGCGCGGATCCGGCAAAGATGACCCCGCTTAATGCTGTATGTTTGAATATTGCCAATAAAACATAATTTAGCAGCGCACAATGGCAATCAGTTTGATGTACGCTGCTCGATGTTTAATATGGCAAACAAAAAACCATGCTAAAATATTGCTGCATACCGAATGAACAACGGATCTGGTCCGCTGAAAATAAAAAGTTGTACGGAATAATGAAGCAGCTTTTATTTAAATGAGGAGTTTCTTGCGCTTTAAAGATATGAAATGAAACATAAAGTTGCATTTTATGTGCTCTTTGTTTAAGAAAATATATTTTTTAGCGTAAAATATCATTGTTTCGTCGCGATAGAGGGTAAAAAACCGTGCGAAATTACGATCGTATGCGTCGAATGGCAACACTTTCCATCCGACGCGATAAAATAAAGCGCCATCCAAATGTGACGCCTTGTGTTTTCTCGAGTTGTGTGACATTAGATACCAAGAAATTTCTAACATCATTTTCGAATAAATGTGGCTCAATGATTCCATTTGGCTAAAATGCACACCAAACATTTGTTGTTTTTGGGTGTAAACATTTTTTTCTTGCAAATAAATCGTTCATAGATTGCTCTGCCCGATTTGGATCTCAAAATGTCTCTTAATGGAACAAAATGGCGACTGTTTAAAAAAAAACATTTTTTAGACTTATTTTTCATAGTTTTAATTTATTTTAAATAGTTAAAAATAAAATTTTAATATAAATCTGGTAGAAACGATAGAAGATTATATGAAAAAGAATCGTACCAAATTTGAAATAAATCAATTGATTACAACTTGAGATATCATGTCAACCGTGTTAAAAACCGCGTTTAAAGATTTAATTTTGGTAGGACCGGCTTAGTTGGCGCGTCACGAAAAAGCTATAACTCTGTAAATAATTAGTATTTTGGAAATTTCTTTGGAAGATATGTTCTTAAGAGTCTAAGCTTTGAAAATATGCAACAAAAAAAACTATTTTTTTAAAATTCTAGACTAGAATACCTTTTTAAAGAGCACAATTAGCTTAGATTGGATTGGATTGGAAAAATCAGATCGACAGGCATACATTCGATTCGATAGCAGTTGAATCGTTTTATATGTCATCCTGCAACATGTTTACATACTAATTACTAAATACGTCTTTATCAGCTTGCTGGAATATTTCGTTTGCATCATCATCAACAGCTCAATTAAATACAGAGCAAAGTCCATGCACTTTTCGCTTCCATCGACGACCCTCATTTATAGCAACCTTTCGCCTTGTCGAATGATCTGCCCATTATTATTCAAGTTTCGGACGGTCGAAACAACATTTTCTTTTAACATTTTCTTTTAACGCGGTTCTGCATAAACACCGCGCAAATCGAGGATGGTGTTTTTAAATGCTTGAAAAAATCGTCTGATAATCATAAAACAGGCGGTGTAAATGGTTTTTAAGCCGAATAAAAATGCTTTGGCTTGTATCATCACGCTGCATGCTCATTTTGTAGGGCGAAAAATCAGATTTTTTAATTGGCGCGTTCTGCGTTTCGCCAAATTGCACCGGTTTATCTCGCGCTCAATTCGACTATTGAAATCGTCATCTCGTATTTAATAATTAGATGATAATGTCAGAATATTTATTATGTCGGAGCTCTGGCCAGTTCTTATCTATATCCGCCTCGACGGGGCGCCTTATCGCCCCAGCCTCGCTTGGTCACAGACGATGACCGTGCGCACTCTCATTCACCTATTTTACACATTCATGATTTGAATCGCCCGTGGGCGACAAATTTGCACTGCGCCGACGGACGAGGAAAAAGCGCGGGAAAAGTCGCGTGAAGCCAGGGAACGCGGCTCTGGAGTTGGACTTTCCCTGATCTCGGAGTGTCCATGCGTTCATGAACGCAGATCAAGTTCTGTGGACATGTTTAGGTATGACGTCCGATCGTGAGACATTCATTCGTCGTATCAGCGATCCGAAAGGCGGACCGGTTGGACACACAGACCTTTTGGTCTGCCGATTTCTCTATATTCTCTATTTGTTTCATCCATAATTCATCTCATGGCGTATTCATCTCATTTTCTCCATGTGAAAATCTATCTTTGAATATTGTAATATTGTAAAATGAATTCAAATTCAATATCACCGGAATCCTAAATTTTTTGGAAATATTATTTAAGATTTTATGAAAATCAAACTCAAATTCAAGAAAGTTTTGAGAATATTGCATCCAAATATAATTAGTTTTAACCGGACAAGCAAATATTTTGGTATAACAATTCTTTCTAAATCGATTATTAATGCTTGTTTATACTTTGGCTTAGATAATATTTGTTATGATTATTGTGAGATTTCTTAAAATTCATCATTCAAAATCATTCACGATTCAACAAATAAATAATTAGATAAGAGTGTCTGGGAATTGCGTCGATCGCGTGCACAATATTTGCGCATTTAAGGGTTAAAAAACGTCGATAAAAATGCGATCATTTCGAGAATTCGATCGCTAGACATGTTGACATTACTCATCCAATAAATTTGCTAATCAAGACTTTGTTTACATCCAAATACAATATCTACAAAAGCGAGACTTACTTTCGATGTCATAGGTCTCCGCCATAATCGCGCTAAGTAGAAATTTATCAATATTTCGAATGCGTAACAACGAAAACTCTTCAATATCATCATTGCGAAAACATCAAACGGTTTTTTTTCGCCGTGTGACGCAACAATTCCGACGTCATAATTAATTACAATGAATAAATTCGGGGTGGGCCCGTCCATCCGAAGGGTTAAACTCGGGCAGGGCCGCGTGCATGACTCTCGCATAAGTCGTCTAATTATCTCAAACTGTGCACACCTACCACGGGCACGGCTTTTTTTATACGCGGTCTAAATCTTGACACCAATTTACTGGATTACTCAGCATATTTATAGATTACTTCGTGTATTTACGTCCATACAAGTGTAAGATTACAGAGAAATATTCCCAAGCATAATTGCGTCAACTGATTCCTGGAATATGAATCTGACACAAGACCAATGTCGCTTCGAATTAAATCCAAGCTAATGTGACTTCATTGACAATTGATAGGGGAAGTCGTTTCTATCTCATTTAAATGTGCATTTAACTAATATTTTTTTGAATAAATTGTAAAAAACAATTTAAAACCATTGCAATCCTCGTCATTTCAACAATCGACGATATATCGTCGCTTAGCGCTTTAAGCGCTAAAACTATTTATTGTTCGAATGGAACGATTTTTCTCAATCATAATTTAAAAAATCCATTTTATGGATCGATTTGTGCCAAACGCTTAATATCGATTTCCAAATTTGCCAACGGATTTTCTAATATAATAGTGTTCGTCTCTAATCTCTTCCTGTATGAGCGAGATAAATACTCAGATATTTGATACATTCATAACGAACATAATCCAATGAGCGTCTTATATTCAACTTAACGCTCTATGGATCCGTTTATTTAGTCAAATAAAGCCATTTTCTTTGACATAATTTGTTAGAAGCGTTGTTGATATGAACGATTTATTCCAATTTAAAAAATGTGGTCGCTAACCACACTATCTGTGAATTTGGACCGAATATGATTGAATCGTAAATCTAATCTAACCACTATTGATATAATGTAATATTAATGGATTTAATATAGCGAAACTGTCTCAATTTGAATTTAGGGTCGTTTGTGAATCCGTGGGAATGCTCAAAAATATCAAATCTATATACTTCACAAGTATTCATTCAGTGATTGATTTTTATCATATTTGGATCGCAAACACAAAGCTAAATTTACCACCGCGTCAAGTATACAATTATCTTTGCAGTTCGACGTCTATATATCGTCATACCGCATTTTTGGCGGAAATTTCTCTTAAAAATTAGCATTAGTCGACGAAAATAAAGACGACGTTTCTTATGTAGTACAAACAACTCATAGAAACATTAAAAAATACTAAAGCATTGTTTCCATATATTGCCACTTGGATACTCACTTTCCAGACAACATTCGTGGCAAATATCTAACTTCCACCCCCCACCCCACCTGGAAATCCAGTTTATTGTTGCTTCCGTGGTCGTACAAATGATATAAAATGCCGCAAAACCCCTAAAAGAGGACACAAGGTTCGTATGTCCAATCGGTCCGCTTTTCGGACTGCTGATTTGACGAATGAGCGCACATACACAGAACGATTACGAATAATAAAAACCATGTACAACTCTCGACTGGGTCGGTATTCTGCGTTTTGCGCCCCAAGCTCAGTTGCGCCCGTGGCGAGCGTTTGATTTGCCACGCCCTTTTTACGGCCTTGCATTTAATAACACATTAACCCTTTTAATAAATTAATTTCGCGCATTTTTCAGGATTCATAATCAAAATTTAAAATTGAAATAAAACGTTTTTTATCATTTTTTTTCAGTAAATCCAACTCTTCTAGTTATCTGAAACAAACAAAAAAAATCTTAATTAGTAAAGATGTCATTATACATCCTTTTTATTAAGTGTCAGGATTGTCGAAATATAATTTTTTTTCAACATTTTTAAAAAAATCCCAAATTTCCACCTAAACTTAATTTCCAACTTAACTTAAACATCTAAACTGAATTTAGTTTTAAAACGTTCTCTAGATTGTACCCTTGCCAAAGATATGCTGCATGTCAAATATGAAAACGATGTGCTAAATTTGTTCAAATTGGCCGCATCTGCTTCGTATACACACACGACACCCTTTTCTTATTTCAACTGTAATTATCTGAAGTAGCATTCCCTATTTTATTTTTTCAAATGCAGCACTTATTCCTTCAATTAGAATTTATTTTGTGGGCACCTCTGTCGTATCAGTTAATTATTTTGGTGGCCCTAATCCCTAATGGCTCGTATGGTCACAAGATCTGACACCATTGGATTTCTTTGCCTGCGGACGTAGCTCACACGGTCTCCAGATCTGACACCACTGGATTTCTTTTTCTTTGTCAGGGACGTGCATCGTGTTCGCTTTTAAAATGATATTTTGTTAATAACATTATATATTGAGCTGATCATGAATCGCCTCGAGCAATTTGTAAGATATTGGCTTGTTTTTTTGTTTTTGAATTTTTTAATCGATTTTTTTCCATAAATAAAGGATATCTTATTAGAGCGTCTGATTTGTGGTTGTTTTCTTTATTATGGCCTAATTTGCCAAAATATAATAAATGGCGATTAGTGCGCTAACACTGGGTCATCGCTTCCTACTGTTATCTCCGAGCACTGATAATGGTAATTACGCTTCTGTCGAGACGCGGATTGCCAAGAATGGTCCATTTGACCTTTACATCTCGGGATTTATGGCATTCTTAAAAATTGTACACGATCATACTGCGGTGCAAGTGGACCGTAACTCGGAACAAACAGATGCACTAATCGATCACGTGCACGTACAAAACGACCAAAAAACAAATCAATAAAAACGCCTTTCGGAAGAACAACGAGTCCACATTTGGACACAATCAAGGGACTCGATTTTTAATGCCCGAAAAACAATATTTACGACTTGCGCACTTTGTCCAATGGCGAGTTCATGTACAGATCGAGGGCGGCCAAATTAATAGTGCTTTAAAGATTTATCGCCATCGATAGTATTGCCAGTGAGCTGATGATAAACTATTTTATTGGTAGCACAGATTAAAGTTCGTTGACTTCGATGCTGCACGTTATGGTGATGGTGCAACCGCCATTGTGTGCCATGTGGATCGATATTCGAACGAACTGTTGAGGGTCTCTGGATGTCTTTGATCGCCGCTTTGGAGTCGAATTATCCGGAAGTTGTTCAGATCTCATCCCACGCAAATGGATGGCTTATCCTCGTATGAGGATTACAATTTTCTTAGAAGGACGGCCTTAAAGTGAATACCAAATATAATAAGTGCCTCGACCCAAGCGTCTTGTAAATCATTTTAAATAATCATAAAACACATACACGATGAACATAATTTTATGGTGGTTTTTCAGCCTCGAATATTATGTAATATATCGAATTTCATAGATAAAAACTCATTTTTAAATACAAAATACAGTATAAGACGCTTTTATTGGCAATGTTATAATGCGATTACTTCTTTAACGATCAATTGTATGAGAAAATACAAATAAAACGTCTCAATTAAGCCATTTCACGTTTATAACGAGCACACTTGAATCGTATATTTAAATCAAAACGCAATCGATCAATGTTTATATTGAATTATCAAGCAATTTTATCATCAATTAAGCATTTTTGAGCATCAAGATTGTGGAAAAAATATAAACTTGAACTAAAAATGTAAAAAATGACAAAATATCAAAGCTGAGCTGCTTTGGTGGATTCTGCGCCTTCGTTTACAAAAGTGAAATATTGGGTGGCAGTGTTCAAAAGAGGTCGTATGACTTGCCAAGATAAGATTTGGAAGGCTTTTCATTTGAATTCTCGTGGTTGACGCTCGTTATAACAGTGTTAAGCCACGTTTGAATGTCAAACTAGAAGACAAACGCTCTAAATCGCAATACTGAATAATATATTATCGCGAAATTGCAATTCTTGAAGATTTTTTCGTGGAAGTTGACCTTGAGCCGATGGAAATGATTGTGTAAATTCTTATCAAGCAACGTCTTGCGACATACAAACAATTTTATTATGTAAAGATATAATTTATAAACAGATTAGAATTATAGACATAATAAAACGCCCGTTCTCCGATGAATAATTAAGATTCGGATGTGAGTCTGTAAATACGATCTATACAGCGCGTATACAACGCATTTTACGACGAAATTTGCTCCGATTAACCTCTTCACGCTGTTGGAGCGTGTTTAAAAAATTCTTTAATTATTGAGCTGTGTCAAATTATTCCAATCAAAAATTGAAACCGACCTGGGATTGACGACTCCAAGATTGCACTCGATGGGGGGGCAAAAAATTGTATGTTCATGGTTAGTTAAAACGGGTCGCCGTGGCGTCTCTTGTTGTTTAGACGGTTGACACTTAATTGTGACACTTTCGACAAAAAATCGGAGATTAAATTATATTTTTTCGGCATGCTAAGTGGCCATGTCGCTAATTCGGATTATCGATGGACCACAAATTCTTTGAAGAGAGCTTCGAGCCAAACAATCGACCCATACACGGCCGATATCCGTCTCGGGGGAGGCGAAATTCAAGGTGATGATGCCATTTAAAACGGAGAGCCGAAATATAATACAGACAGATAATCTTGAGAAATAATCCTATTATGAATTTTCGAATATGTATGTAAAAATAAGCTTTGGCATAATTATGTTATTCAATACGTGCCGAAGATGCCTTTTAACATTCTTACAACGAGCGCTTCAATACCAAATTATTAATTAATTAATCAATAGTTGACATTTTTTGACATTGATGGATGTGTAGATCCAATGTGTGACATTCGGCTTTTCATAAACAATTAAAAGATCCAATTTATCTCGGATGGATTTCAATGAAAATCGTTCATATCTCAATCGTATTGATGCTCTAAATGCATCCGTTATCTGCAGAATTTTCAACGTCATTGCTAAATGCATAAGATTAATTTGTTTATGTTCAGCCATATTTATTTCCATCCATATTTACAAACATGTGTTAATGTCTGGAATTTGGAACGGAGAGGTCATGGTTCAAATGTTGGATTAGCCAACGAGATGATCAATCAAAGTCCAAGTCAAAAATCTCGATCGAAAATGCCAATTCGGACTTATATCGCCTGATTATTCGTAGATAATGAAATCTAACGATAAACGTATCATCACGCCCTGTTCAATCATAATGAATGGGTTCCAATCGATGTGCAGACACTTTAAATCCACATCAAAATAGCACACGATTCAATCCATTATGAAATGTATTATATTACGGTTAAACTATATAAAGATATGTTACCCTTAGAATTCCAAAGCGGCTCTTTGTTATTTGTCTTATCCCTTTTTTAAGGGCTTTTAGCATCATCCCCAGGTCAACGTTTGTTGATTGTTGTGGGGCTCATCCTCAAATATAATAAAAATTCCGAACGCTCCCCTAAAGTCATCATACCCTGTCGCCACATGTTGTAATATTTTTTAACCCTTATGCACACATAAATAAAACAATGAAATTATGCATCAATTATGATGATGTATTGCGTGCATTAGATTGCCAAATCCTTCGAGTGGTGAGAGATTTCTGGATGCAGTTTTTTGTCATCCGATTATAATAAAATATTTCTTTGAAGTCATGTCGATCAGGGATGCACAACTGTTGCATATTGAATTGAATTAAACACTTTCATTGCTGGTATTTAATATAATTGATCGAATAGAATTAAAAATTAAATACTAAAATGTCTCTGATTGGATTTTTTTGTTGTTTGGCGATATATAAGTGGGATTCAAATATGATCCGGAATTTTGCTTATACAAAATTATTAGTGATATATAAAAATGTCCCCTGTGATTCCGTGGAAATGGAGAACAAATAGTATAATAAAAATCCGTAGTTTCATGATATTAAAACCGAAAACCGATAGCCGATAAAATCCGTTATTTGTGCCGGAACGAAAACTGGAAGTGAACCGATTCAAAAATATCGGTTTTATTGGTTTAGTACATGTCTTACGCAAAAGAGAGTGTAACGTGGAATGTCCCTAGTAAAATTATCAGGGACCTTAAATTCACCTAGGGGCGTTCACGTTACACTGGTGTCAGAAGTGGCGCAACGAAGATTCACCATTTTAAGCTTTATGTATCCTGTTAAATTAATACTTCAGTCAACATAAATCAATTCTAGTTCTATTTATTATACTTTTAATCAATTATTTATTTTATATTTGTTGTCTACGTGATTGCTATAAATTTCTAGACATTCTCTAGAAATAAATTTGCATAAATAAGTTGTAAATTCATAACTCTATAATTTTTAACATAAGTTTTTTATACAAATAAATACATTTAAAAAAAACAAGAATGAATCACATGGAGCTGAATCGAAAACCGAAGAAATCGTTTTTTTTTCCGGAACGATAACCATAATCGAACCGATATAATATTTTAGAACTGAACCGGAACGAAATATACGAAAGAAATTTTAAAAAAGTGTACTGGTTGACACAATTTCTTTTAATTATCTTAAACTAAGATTTTAAAAAATATTCTAAGTTAATAAAAATGTTGTTGCAGTTCCTATTTCAAAGAAAAAAATAAATAAAAATATTTTCGCAAAATTGGTGACCGTTTAAAAAAGTGTTTTTTTGACTTTTTTTTAATTCTTAAAAATGAAATTATTTTCAAATAAATCTGGTAGGAACGATAGAAAATTATATAAAAAAGATTCATATTAAATTTAAAGTTGATTTATCAATTAGAACTTGAGATATCGTGTCAACGCGTTTAAAGATTTCATTCTGGTATGGCCGGCTTAGTTGGCGCGTCACTAAAAAGCTATAAATCCACAAATAATTGGAATTTAGGAAATTCCTTCGCAGGATATATTCTTAAAAGTCTAAACTTTGAAAATATGCAACAAAAAATGAACAAAATCATTGTTTTCTTTCAAAATCCTAGACTAGAATATGAAAGTCTAGAAAGTTGAGCATTATTTTTATTTAAAAAAAATCTGGAAAAGTCTTCAATCGGATTGGTGGATTTCATGGATGTATTAAAAGGATACACTGGCAGTCATAAATATCCCTTCAGATGGTTATTGATCGCTGCTTGCAGACGATTCCTTTTTTTACGGGACTCTTTGGCGGCGGATGTTGCGTTTTCTTCCACAAAACTGTAGCAGCTGCTATCCGAACCAGGTCCCTAGTCTAATTGGTTTATTTCTGTCTGTGACAACGCTAATCCTTGCTCAAAACGCACATTTGGGATTTCTTTAGCCGACCTCCGACAGTGGCATTTGTTCAGCGCCTACTTCCACATAATCCTTGGCCACAAAGCCCGACCCAATTCAATCCACGCACTATTTAATTCCTCGGACTTTGAAGAATTGCAGCGCACCCGAGTCGGGTATGAAAGAATCTCGCACTAAGCGAATTTATCCGCGAATACGCAAAACTTCGCGTAAGAGCTTCCGCTAATTGCGCGGCGAGGATTCTTCGCGGTAGCAAATTGGTGTCCGCGAATGCATCCACGGTGCATCGCTTTGGTGCATCACAAAGCGCATTTCCTGCTGCTCCTTTTCGCGTCGTCCTTTTTTCCATCGGCATCGCAGATATTCAAATTGGGCCGCGTACCGGGGCCGTGTAGCTATTTATCTCGAAATGTATGCAGCCAAAACTCCATGTAATTGCATAAGAACACAAAGAATTCCTGTTGTTTGCGAATTTTTCGGTGATTCATCAACGCCAACGAGACACCGGAGGTGAAGAGCAGAATGGCCAAAAAGACTGCCAAACGAAGCAAAGATTACGCGCGGCAAAAAAGTTTTGGGACCACTTGTATTTTTTATGCCCCCGACTTATTTATAAAGAAGAGATTTCACCATGTATTCTTCTCCGCGTGTTTGAGCTGTAAAAACGCCATTTGCTTTTTATGCACACAATGAGAAATCATATTATAAATGCGACGCTTTTTACTATAGAGAATTGCAAGCATTTGATCGAAAAAAATTGCACCAATAGCCGATCCAGATCAATAAATAAAATTATATTCCGAAAATATACAACACTAGCCGATACCCAGCGCGTTGCCGCTACAGAAGTAATAATTCTAAAAATATCGTATGTTGGTTTTATTTTAAATATGAACAAACATACAAACATTGATTTTTATATATAAGATCTACTGTAAGTTTATTGTACTATACCTATATTATTTAAGAAAGTGCAAACAATAAACTGGCAAAGTTTTATCGCAATCGAATGAACGGTATGGCTGCGCATTAAATACAGACAAACAAACATTGTTTTTTTATATAGCAGACTATGCCTGTGTTACTTGCGGAATCCTTAGCAATAAGTGGGCAAAGTTTTATCGCAATCCGATGAACCTTATGGCAACGCATTTCGAACGAACAAAACCCAATTCTTTTTTATATGTTAGATGATTTAATGCCAAATTAACTAAAACTCAAAAACTGCATGATTTTATAGGCAAATATAAGTAATTTGACTTGAACGAACGCCATCCAGCAAATTTAACCAGATTTATGCGACAAAGTCATCGTAAATTGGAACGTCCGAATACGCGCTTCCAAGCCAAACCTCGGCGTACATTTGAACGATGTTATATTTCATATTTATTGCCATAAAATAGTCTTTCAGACAAATAAAAAATTGAGTGAATATCCGACACACAACTTGTTTTATTTACATTTAAAAATTGAGCGTCATTATTGAAATATCCTATACACATTCAATATCAAGTTCTAATGAAGCAATTTGCTGGCATTTTATTGCTCCATCATTTACAATTTAATCATGTTATTATACCACTTATTGTATATGTTTTTCGGCCTTTACAAATCAAAGTATCGAGTACTCGGTTAACAATGCTATTATAAAGCGATTTCATCGTATTGATACATGCATGATGAAGTTCATCGGCGTTCATGATTTACCACCGAGCAATACTCATCGATCACTCGATTAAGATATAATTACTAATTTTTCATGGAGAAAACGTGAGAATCGCGTACAAATTAATAGTTTTAATCATTATCTCCATACGAGAGATTACCCGGGGTTATCTTTGATTGGTATTTACCGGCGTTATCAACCGTCATAACGACGCACTCGTCGAATGCACTGATTTGATTATTTCACACTTTCATAGGCCATCATAAATCATTGCGCGTCTTTCGGGGGTCCAAAAGCGCATTTCTTCACTCCGGAGATGTCCAAAAAAACGAGGTTTGTTTGCGATGGGAGTCGAAAATGTGAATGCATTTGTATGTCTAATCATTCTGCTGTGTATATATGAATTGCTTTTAAAGACATACTATATTTATTCATTCGTTAACACCCGAGTAATGGATCGTCTTCATCTAATTAGCACCAACCTTTCTATGATGCATACTTAGAGGATATAATGGGTGCAACACTGTATGATATAATAACACGCGCAAACATTCCCATATTTTCTTTCGGAGACGATAGGAATACTCTGGCGAATGATGGGACTCATTCCGAAGGCATTTTGTTTTTGATTTGCTGTAATATCGACCAGATTGGATTTAGATCGAAGTCACGTTGAAAATATATGTTACATTATACAGCGTTTAATACAAAACAGATTAGGATTATCAGTACAATGTGTGATAATGGAGCGAATTGAATAGCATTATCAATACGATTAAATTTAAGTAGATTCACAGCCTTGCGAATAATGCTACAATATCATAATATGATATTATATATTAACACATTCCCGCCGCGCTATACATAGAATTGCCTGTTGTTCGCCTGATGCAGGGATGATAAACCGAAAATATTTTCATTGCTTTGGAAAATATTGATCATTTTCATAAAAATCGATACAGAGGACTGTTATCTATGTCTGGAAACTGTGTATTTAAATGAAAAATACGGTTTTAATAGCAAAATTAAGTTGTTTTTAAAATGTATTTCCATAAAATTAATAATAACAACATCTACGCTTGTTATGATGAGAGTGAATGCTGTCAGGGGATTGTTTAATTGGATTTCATTATTCATTCATTTCATTTTTCTATCAATTAGAAATGATAGAAAAAATGAGATTTATTTGATTTTGTTGGTTTTATTATAAATATGAACAAACATAAAAACATGATTTTTATATATAAGATTTACTGTAAGCTAATTGTATTATTACTATATTATTTGAGAAAGTACAAACAATAATTTGGCAAAGTTTTATCGCAATCGAATAAACGGTATGGCAGCACATTAAATACGGACAAACAAACATTGATTTTTACATATCAGACTATGCTTATGTTACTCGCGGAATCCTCAGCAACAAGTGAACAAAGTTTTATTGCAATCCGATGAACGGTATGGTAGCGCATTTCAAACGAACAAAGCCCAAACCATTTTTGTATATTAGATAAAATAATAAGCAATCGTTTAATATTATTCAAATAATCATCAATCCTAACGTTATTGTTTTAATAAAAGCAATTATATGTGTTGACACGCTAGGGAGTCGTTTTTGAGCATTATAAAAACCGTTTTTGATAAAATAAAGTCAACTAAAAAATACATAATAATGTATAATTTTTCATAAAATATTGGCCTACAATATTAGAGACAACCAGTTGCCAAGTTTGCTGAGAAACGCCCGCATACCAGTATTTCTGTTCTGGAAAGACACAACCCGACGGGAATGTGTTAAAGGGGTATTCTATTCGAGGCACAACTTTTGGATGTTTTTTCAAGTTTGATAAAAATAACCAAAAAACATTTTTTCACCAGATATTTATTGACATTTTTAGAATAAACAAAAAAAATGTTATAGACTAGTAAAGTGTAAGGAGTAAAAAAGGACGTGTCCTGGTTGACACGATTTAAATTCTTATAATCATCTAAAATTAAAAAAGATTAAAGATTCTCAATTAATAAAGATTTCGCTATAGTTCCTACCTCAAAGAAAACATAATAATTGTATTTTCATTAAACGGTGATTGTTTAAAAAAAAAAGTCATTTTATGGACTTATTATTTATGGAGTTTTATTTTTTTTAAATGGTTAAATATAAAATTTTGTCATAAATCTGGTAGGAACAATAAAAGATTATATATAGAAGATTTGTGTCACATTTAAAGCAAATCACTTAATTAGAACTTGAGATAACATGTCAACTGTGGTGAAAAAAGTAGTTTCGAGAAAAACGCGTTTAAAGAGTTCATTCAATTGGCGCGTCACTAAAATAGCTATAACTTCGTAAATAATTAGAATTTTGGAAATTTGAGGATATATTCTTAAAAGTCTAAACTTTGAAAATATACAAAAAAAATCGATTTTTGCACTGAGCACAGGAATATTAGGTAATTATTTACCTTATATTAATTATTTGACTTAAGATAAAAATGTAATAATATGCTTAGGAATACGATAATTTATAAATATTCCAATCGGATTTACAGACGAAATTATAAATTTTGCCACTCAAAGTAATCCAAATGAATGCCTGTTGTAATGGTTTAAAAACTACCCTCACTCCCAGGGTGCTCGTTACACGGAAACGATATAAATATGATCCCATTCCATGAATAGATATTAAATAGTCCTGTATTCATTGCATGTGGATGTATTTAATCGATGATGGATTTCATAATTGTATGGCATTTTTAATGAGAACTTATAATTCTCCATAAATTTGGGATTCGAAATCATCTGATCAATGATTAAATTGCCCACGAACAATACCATTGTTCATCAAATTTCCATAGGTGCTCAAATATAGATCAATTTAACGTTGAATATGAACGTTTTGATTGAAAATATGGCCAATGGTGAGATTATACAGATAAAAAATCTAATATTAAGGTTGAAAATTATGGGTAATTTATGTTGTATGAATCATATTATAGGATTTATTACCATTTAGACATCCCAGGCTCCATATTTTTCAGCTCAAAACATACAAACTCGATTTAATCGATGCTTCAAATTGAATAATAAGGCATTTTGTGCATTTTTGGCGATGTGCTTTTATCATTTTAATGAAATATGACTTGCTTTAAAGCGCTTGCAATGAGTGTATATAAAGAAACACTAACGAGTTTCACGCTCTGGTCCATAGCTTCCCAAACTGTAGATCATTTTTCTACCCGAATGACGGCAATGCAGTGGCTGAATGGCTCATTTTTTTAGGAAGCACTATCTTTGAACAAATAATCGGAACCGGTCTTCGGACAGGTAGAAGTATCCATGATGTGTTAATGTCTAACTCACGTATATTAGAATTAACACCTATATTTTGGTTACTTAATCTCACCGCTCGGAATCGTACCGATTACGGTAAGTTGTTTGACTTCACTGTCCAACAAATTAGAAACGCCTTCTCATTTTCACGGGATATTTGATTTTTAAAACACACAGATACTAAGCATTTCCAGGCTCTAGTTATCTCGCCGTGATCACGTTTCCACCGTGTAGACAGAAGATTCTCTCACACATGTGAGAAAAACATAAGTAATCCTAATGTCCGGTGTTTGTCCTCTGCTTTAAATTTAAAAATCCGTTGGAGAATCGAGAACGAAAAAATCTCGGACCATATCGATCAAAAACATATTTTCATTCGTGCAATTATCGGATTTGCCATGGACTTATTCACTTTTCGCCTTGATAAGATAGCTTTTACATAATCCACTTCAAATATGCCGATTGCGATTAAAAAGAGCGTTAAGCAACAGCGTCATATATTTTTTTCAAAAAAGCTACATTGATTTGCTTAATTCAATGGAAATCTTATTGCTGATAAAGCGCATTAATCTTTGATTTTGAGATCGGCTTGGATTGCTAAATTTCATTTTATAGAATGAAAATCGCTTGATTTCTAATCGGCCATCGATCGATTCGATCCATCGTAATCTCAATGTGATATCAGGTCAAAAATAAAAGCATACGAACAATTTTCAGGGATGGAAGTGTTGGAATTTGCCAAAAATAACGATGGCAATGCCCGAATTAAAATATAGTAGATGAAGAATTTCGCAACAACACCAACATTGTTTTGTCCATTGACTAGCATATTGTTTTGAATTGAACAGATATTAACACATCCCCTTCGGGCTACACCTATGTGCATCTTATATCCCTTTGGATGAATGAGTTAATTTTAAATCAAGTTAAGCATAAATGCTATATTCGCATGTCCACCACTTATCGTATCCACACAGATCCATTTTTCTCTCAGAACCGCGCAGCGTGATTGAAGCTTGTGTATCAATAAATGAACCTACCCCTAAAATCCCTACGTTTTCATTTCATAATGAGAGTTTGTAATCATTCTGTAGACATGTTCAGGCATGACAACCGATCGCGAATCGCTCATTCGTCATATCGGCGATCCCAAAAGCGGACCGGTTGAACATACAAACTACTCCGTCCCCTTTTAGAGCTTTTTCGGCATTTTATATGATCTGTACGATCAAGAAAATAACGTAGCGTCTATAAAATTTCTACCGTAGTATTTTTTACAACAGTAACCGCCATCTATACGCTTTTTAATAGTATTAGTTAACTAATATCCTATTGGGAGGATCGCAAAACGCCCTTCTATACGTTCATATGAATTGCGCGCTGAATAAGCATTCAAAAATATGATGAAAAATCACGGCCTTAGATGGCCCTTGCATTTTTATAGTCAATCGCTGCTCCAACTCATTGAATATATAGGATAAACCAGCATTTCCTTCAATTAAACGCGATTTTATTGCATCACGATGATCTGATGCCCAACACAATTAAAGTTTTTTGATATTGTTTATACACTAGCGTATATTATAATTTGCTTCGATAAAAATACATGATTGTATTCAGATTTAAAGCCACTCTGAGCGTCAGTAATTGTTTAAACCAGTTTATCGATACAAATTTTTTAGGGAGAAATTATTAGCGAAATTTTCCTCGTATCACTTATCTTATTTTTGACCTCAAACAAGACATGCTAAAAATACGTCATGATGATTTTTCGCAAATAATAATTCAATTCATACAAAAATCCAAGATATCTTGTTGCATTTGATAAGTTTAATCACGCGAATCTTTGATCCTCGAATTAAAATTTTTTATGTTTGGATATTAAAACAATCTTTGCATTTATAGTGCATTCAATGATGCAAATTCAATTGAAAATTTCTACACATTTGTGACTTTGATGGGATCTACATCATATTTGCTTGGTATTACGTCGCATAGCTCCCCTTTAAAAATCAGTTTAACCCACAAAATATGCCGATTGCGCCCGATTACATAAAGTTGATCAGCTCGAGATAAGGTAAAACTGCAAATATTTATCCATTATCATTCTTGAGTTCATAGTATTGACTCGAGGGCCTTGGATTATATCAATTCCATATCTTCTACTTAATACAAACATCAACAGCTGACAATTTTGCCCCAGTACTGAAATAACTGCTTTAAACCTAATGCCATTATTTGCAAAATTGGGGATACTTTTAAATATATTAAATATTTTTATACAGCCGAACGCTGTTTTTCTGCGAAATTTTTCATTGTGCACAAAACAAATGGAAAATGCTGCTTTATTACGGTTTTAAGAGGATCGTTGTTATTTCCTAGAAATCATTAAATGCGATTATTTCAGTTCAATTTTTCCCATCGGTGTTCATGTCTCATGAAATTTCTGCGAAACGTTAAGCCCTAAATAATTGTATTCAAATTCGAAACGTGCATTTGAACAATCGGGGGATAATTGCCAAAGGGATGCATCAAATTCATTTTATGGCTGCCTCATAATTATCGTAAGCAACATCATCGAATCTGAAAGAATCGTTTTGCGCGGCATATTCGATTAGCGCGTAAAATGTATGCATTTGAATGACGTTAAATATCCTTATTTGGAAATACAGACCGAATATCTTGCAACGATTCTGTGATTTCGTCATCAATTTTTCTTATCGTCTGTAGTGATTTTCTTATCGCCCGGGTAAACAATTTACGAATTAATGAAATCTGGAGATTTTCGGATTAGTACTTTGTGCGCGTTAATCTTCTGTATTCGATAATATCATAAATTAATTAGTTTGTGTGAATAAATCATTATTTTCTCTTAAAATAGCTTGATATCGAATATGTATAGGGTATTTCAATAAAGACGCTTGATCTTTAAATGTAAATAAAACGAGTTGTGTATGAGATATCCACGCAATTTTTTTATTAATATAAAGAATATTTTATGGCATTAAATATGAAGTTAAATATTATACGCATAGACCTGCTATTTAATATAGCCCCAAAGGAAACAGCCTAAAGGCGTTAAATCGATCGCTTTCAAATTGCTCGTGCAGAATGTCCATCATGGCATGCGTTGTATGGAACGTGGTGCCGTCCTATTGAAACCACATGTCGTCGGTTTTCATATTATCCAATTTAAATCAAAAGAAGTTGCTTATTACTGATTTGTAGCCGTTGACGGTTTTGGAAATGTTCAATTCCAGTTTCGCAAATTTAAAAAAAATAATTTAATTATTTGTAAACGTTTTTCAACGCCATAATCTTTTGTAAAAATTTGCCATATACTACTAAATAATTCACAATAAATTTGACAGATTTTGCTTAAATAATATGGCTGCTATCACTTATCAAACTTCAAGCGTTACTATTGAATGACTCTAGTTGTCGATTTTCAAAACCGCGTAAAAAAAGTTTTTGCATTAAATTTGCATGAAAAGTACATATTTAGATGGAAATGATATTTTCGTTCCTTGAGAATGTATCATGCCATAAGATTGTTGCATTTAATAAGACACCCATTAAATAGGTACTCCACAGAGTTTTATGGGGCATATGTGCAGTAGTGACTCACAGGGAGCACAGTGGCGCATCGCTTAAATGGGCTCATTCTATTTATCAATGACTACCGCCTCACCGTTTTCTGATTGGGGATTCACCATGGATATATTTATGGCTTTACTTAAAGTATCAATTTCTAATTAACCAAGATGGCCCTCGTGCCGCGTCTGGCACGCGCTGCTCCTGGCCACTCTTCTTACACCATGAGAAATATTCGCCAGGGATGTACACAGGCGGATATATTGATTTATTTTTTTACATTGTATTATTGGAGTCATTGAGTACTCGCAGTTATTGAGTGATTTGCTGGTAAATTTGAATATTTAATGATTCCATTTGGGTGCCGTAAGTATGGATAGGTTGCACTGTCTGCGTTCGATTTGTATTTGGGTTGGATTTATTAAGCCATTAGCTGAAAGCTTATCGTAAAAAATTACAGCGCTTTAATGGGTAAATTCATCATGAATAATTTGAGTACTTATCAATGAAAATTAAATGTGTATTTTCATAGCTGGATCGCTGATGTCCCACTAAAAACGCTTTTAGTCTGCTCGGCACTCGCTCAAAAATAGACAGTGCTTAACGAGTTTGTACCGCGTTTGATTTATCCCTGGAGCATTTGTAGTTTCATGGTGTTTCCTTGTCATCTTCAAAGCGAAGAATTATTTTGTTGAGGCGCCAATCCAGCCATGTCCATTATATGGCCAGAGCAGGCAATAAGCAGCGATAAATCAGTTGTCGGTCTGGCGCGAGCCTCATATCTCTTTAATGAATGCCATGTTTAATCCCACTTAACCCTATCTGCGAACCGTCCCCGCTCTCCCCACTGGACTATTTCTGTTTGTTCTTTTTCTTCTACACACCTAAATGAGAGGTGAAATGCGGGGGAGAAACTGCGATTTCTGCAACGGCGCAGCACTCTTAATTCTTCCGCTGCAATTTATTCAATTGCACTGTGTATGCGTCGAGCTTCTGATTTATGCACAAGACCAATAAAAATGCACGCGAACAATTAGAATACAAACAACCAGGAAATCGATCGAAGAAACCCCGGAGAGTTTAAATGGACGGCAATTCAAAGGACATTGAAGATTAATTCTCGGCTCGATGACACACATTCGATAATATGTCGCACGAAGCACACCAAAGTCCAAATGCTGCAAATTTATGTCCGCGACAAAAAATATCCATACACAGATTTACCTCATCATGATAATGGGCTTATTTGTGACAAATTTAAAATTATCTAATAAGATAATCAACTTTAACCCTATAAATATCGCGCGCACAAATTTGTGCATTTCATCGTTATCATGGGTTACCTTGCTAAAAACACTCGCGCGCTATGATATGTATTTGGTACACCATATGAAAATCTGAAAAATTCTGATCCCCGTATCTATTATATTTCATATGGATATATCCATTATTAAAGTCGAGTTGTAGTAAACACATCATGGTCGAGAAGCATGGATATTTTTATGGTTGAATGAATAAGTTCTGGACATACTTTTTGTTTCTTAAACAAAGATAAGACGATTTTAAACGTAAGCGATTTGTTAATATTTTTTGGTCGTATCTAAAACCCAGAATATTTCTCAAGAAATCAGAAAATTTCTCAAGAAATCAGAATTCCCCAGAGAAATTCTCAAGAAGTAATTTTAAGTAATTTTCGCGAAGAAATTTAACTAAAATATGTTTTTAAAAAAATATGGACTATATCTGACCGATAAAAACTTCCACGAAAAATATCCGTTTTTGGGATTAGATAGCAATTTAAAATTTGTACACACATTTTTCAATACAATTTATATAAAAGTATACGTTTTCATGACAAAAAACATAACAAATTTTTTAATTTATTGAGGTATCAGCGGTATTCATCGTTTTTTAATGATCATCGACTTGACATATTCATTGTAACGTTTCGTTGCCTTAGCCGCTGCGATAGTCCCCGATTATTACTTTATTTGGCCGCGGGGATTGCACGCAAGGGTTACTTGCTCAGGGATCGATCCGTCTCTTCAGACAATTGAAACACTGGATTCTGTAGTATATGGGATTTAAACATGTTCTCAGATCACTCGTGCAGAATGTCTGTTAAAACCAAATCAAATTTTAAGTGCCTCTATTGGAAGACCCTGTTTAAAAGATCTCTCAATAAGTTCATAGGATTTTTTCCACTTTAAGTTTTTTATTTTCCGGAACGAAACCGATTCAAAAAATATCCCGATTTCCAGGATTTACTCGTGCAACGATCGCGTTCAAATGTCCGTCGCTTTCTCCGTGTCGCGTCGATTGTCCTTAAATTAGGTCTGCTCCAAATGTTCTAGGACTTCGAAATCAATTGCATTTCACCGTACGCACGATGATTTTATGAATCGGAATTAGGATATGACCCAAGCGGGTTCCAGCGTTTTAATGATCACTCGTTGCTTCAAATTATTTTTTGAGTTTTTGCTTCAATCAAACTTGTTTATTCTGTTCATTGACAAATTGCGGGATTTGTCGCAATATCAGAAGGACCAACGGGCTTAAATTTTTTCATGGATCCCATCAGAACGAACTGAGGTGCAATGTGGGCTGCAATGAAGTCAATGTCATTCCTCATATTAGATTTATTGTTTTGGACGTCGTACCGTTATCAACGAGGCGAATCGACGTTATTAGAAGCCCGTTTAACACATTCGGGCGTTTGAAGGCGCGTTAGGAGCGCTTCGACACTCTCCTCCAGACGTAGATGATGTGCAAACAACAGATTTGGTCGCGAATTGAATTAGATGCCTCTCTTGTTAACGCATGTGGATTGGAATATTAATAACGCATATGTCTGGCTGTGAATTGTTTATGACGTTTGATTAATGGTCTGCTTCGCTCGGGCTGTGCTGCCCTCTTGTACGTTGGCACGTCAACTTATTTTTAGAATTGATTCCGACTGTCCGTCCCGATTGTCGGGGCATTCGCCAAAATAGACCATAACTGGCAAAAAACCGGAGCTGTTATGATCGATTTACGCGCCTAATTCGAAAGTGTCATCAGTCGATGACGGTTGCAACATTTTATCCCGCTAAGCCCGCAGAGCGGGGCACAAGCGCCATTGATTGAATCTCGCAACCATTGATTGGGCGAAATGCGAATACGCTCGCATGTATGGGTTTTTATGTCGATTTAATTTATCAGCTGCTGTGTTACATATATCCAAGTAACGGGATCTGGGCTGATACTCCCAATTGATCGATAGATGGAAATCACTATTGCTGGTCACGTGACGGAATAAACACGATTGTTGATTGGCTGTCATGGCTATTGGACATCATTGTGAATTGGCACTTTATAAAATCTCTTGTCTTGTCTACTGTCCGACACCATTTTTTATCCACTACAGGAGCGCTCACCTTCGATCGGTTTGTTCATTCGAAGACTCGCTTAACACTTATTTAACTTTGATTTATCGAAAAAAAAAAGATTTTTTCCAAGTACCTGATAATGATATCTAGCTGCTATACAATGAGCAAACATTAGTTTTGCTTAAGATGTCAAATCTGTTATCAAACGTAGGCAATTTTCATTGTAAGATTTTCCTAGAGATTAACCATTTTCATTTAATTCTAACTCTGCTCCATCGTTTACAAAAATAAAATATTGCCAAGACGAACATCGGTCTATCTAATAAGGGGACCATGCCAGAAATGACGAAGAAAACCCACAAAATGATATTGAATGAATGAAAGTGCACAAGCTAACAGACATGGTAGGCATTTCAAAGAGGGCGGAGTGGCCACAAGCTTGGTATATCCAATCGGTCCGCTTTTCGGACCGCTGATATAATGAATGAGCGCCTCGCAATCGGATACCTTACCTGAACATGTCTACAAAGCGATTATAAACTCTCATTATGAAACGAAGTTGTCTGAAGAAGACTGATGGGGTGGGTTGTTTACACTTTATAATCGATCGAAAAAATTATTTTATTCATTTTATTCTTCAACATTTAAGCGATAACGAAGAAAAGACGGATTAGACAACTTAGTATATAATATAAAAACGGACAGAGCATCGAGCTGAAAGGAGACTATGTTTGAGATATAAATATATTTTTGTTCCAATGTTTTCATTGTCAGGTCAGGTACTTCTGAGACAACCTTCGTACTTATACTGTGATACGCCACGAAATGTGAAACTCTCAGCGGCAGTTGGTCGGAAAGAGAACGAGAATCGTTTGTAGTATGTCCGTGTCCGTCGCATATAGCGTACAGACGCTATGCGCATGCGTCATAAATCAACCACTAGACCAGTAGCAAACTAGCTATTTTATTATATACAACACAAACACAGCTTCATTTTTTAGCTAACAATTACCTTCACGAATGAAAAAAATAGAATAGGCATAGGAGACTTGAATTATTCAATCAAAATTTGTCATGGAAGAAATAAAATTCTCGCCGCCGATTGAATTAAAATTCTTATTAATATATAACACATCACTCAATAAGTTCGTAGGATTTTTTCATTCCATGCACTTTTTCTTCTTCATTTGGGCTCTGTTTTTAACAATTTCTTCCTTCCAACAAATCCTTTTTATTGGGCTGAAACAGCTACAAACACGTTGTTATTTTTGATCGAGTGTGAGCAAACGCGGTACCCACTTTGAACAAAGCTTTCTCATGGACAAATTTTGATACAAAATGGTGCATACGCTACTTTCTGATATCTGTAAGGTGTCAGCTATCTGTATTATATACAGATATTAATTTACGATCAGCCAAAACTATTTAATGGACGAATTTGTCAACCTACGAACTTATTGAGTGTAGTATTTATATGAATTACATTACATCATGGGGAAAGGGGGGACTGGACTCCTTGTACTCCAGAAAGCCCTTTCCAGTAGAGTCAAAAAGGTCGTCTAGAGTAGTTTTCCACCATCTCCCTATGAAAACTACTCAGTCTTTACAAACCCCCCAAACTCCTTATCGAGACGTTCGCGAAAGTGTTCGTCAATACGTTCACTCAGGATACCCGTTGGGTGAGCGTTCAAAATAAAACTCGGTGGTAATGCTACCTTCAATATCGAGCGAATGAGGAGGTGAATGTATGATACAGACGAGATGGATGTAACCCCTTTCCTATGAATGGATATTGAAGAGGCCCATAGTTCTGTAGTGGACTGTTAGTGGCTGCGCTATGATGATGATGACATTACATCATATTGTTTTTAAAATAAGACTTTGGACTGACTTTCTAAGAAAGTATGCATATTTTTATAGCGAAACGAATATATTCGAAGGCATCTTTTATAAAGATTTTGAAAAGAAAATTGTATTTCTTTGAAATATCTTCCTATTAAAACTTTTCAAACAGAATGCATTTTGCATATTTCTTGAGAAATTTTCGAGAAGAACCACTATGCTTATATGAGGTGTTGTCTATTTAGCGGAAGTTCATTAAGACGCTGTATCATCTAAGATTTAGCGATAATATCAATCAATATCTCATAATCTAGTGTGTCTAATCCGACTAGTTTGACTGCATAAAACGATTGCTATTTGCTGTTTTGTTTCATTTTTTGCGATGCTATGCTAATCCTGGATGTATTATAAAGATGATGTCATTAATACGTTTTCAAGAAATAACGGTCTTGCATATTGCGTAGATTATGGCAAAAATGAATCTGAATCTGTCCGATTTTGGCGATGAATTTGATATTAATCCGGTGGTTTTGTTGGCGCCAAATTGATAATTCAGCGCCATTAATCACATCCCACATGCGAATATTTTCTCACATATGCTTCGAATATGAAGGCTGCAAAAAATAAGATTTGTGGTTGTTGTTCATTTTTCGATTCGTATCCGAATCGAGTTCTCGATCAAGTATTTCAAGTTTTTCTGATCGCCCTAAAACAAATACCATAATAGACTATTATGACGGGGCAAAGTATGCTCTTCAAACATGCAACCGGCTTCTACCACTTTCGGCGTGGATTCCGCCAGAATGATTAGCAGCTATTAACAACGAGTGATTTGTAAGTTTGCAGATAAGCCGGCAATCCGAAGAGTCGGCTCTTTGGAAGGCGGAGAGCCGGTAGCATTCGATTATTCGGCATTGGCGAGCGCGTGTGGTACGTGATGGCGTCCGTTGCCAATTTTCTGAGGGTAGGCGGAATATGGACGTGGATGTACGTCATCTTCACCTTTCCACCTCGATCTCATTAAGTAGAACTTGATTGTTTTTTAGTGAGCGACCGTGATATCATGAGCGCGCACAATTGCGACAGATGAAAATAACACGTCGTAAATTATCTTTTGGGCGCCGGATAATAAGAGCCACACGAAAAGTCAGGGGTGGCCAAATGTAGACCATGTCTAGCTGGTCGGACGATCCATCATGGACCATGAAACATCCATCAATCATCCTATCCTCTTCATTTTACACGATTAAGCGATCTTGGGGATCGAAACCCATGGAGAATCGCCGAAGAGGCGACAATCAATCCGATGCAAATGTGTCTTCAATCTTACTAAACGCCTGAATTCTTGGAAATCATCTGAAGAAAAAAGCATGACAACATCTGAAAATAATTGGAATGGCATGCAATTTGGCGAAACAAAACTCTCGCCAATCCGTCGCCATGTGATTCAGCCAGCACCGTTACTGGTTTATCCGACACCTGATATCTTTAACACCTCATCATCCGAATTTGTATTCCTAGATATGACACACTTATCGAATTTGTGCTGAAAATTCGATTGATCTCAAATAAAAGATTGCCACATATTTGATCAAAAAATGCGCATTAAAGAAACGGGTCACAACTGACCCCTTTCTGGACAAATGGGTTAAAAACGAATAAAAATAGCTACATTTTACTTATTTTTCTACATAGTTCCCTTAATTAGAAATGCATTTAATCCATCGTATAAAAACTTATTGATCCCCTCACTGATGAAAATAAGCATCCTCTGTTGCGCAACGCATAATTATTCGTTTTCTTGGTATAGACTGAAAATTAGCATCATAAATCGAAGGTGAATGTAAATAAATTAATAGTTGTATTCTAGTATGTTTCTGGACTATCATTATGACAGTCTGGCGATTGATGCCGTTGGATTTGATAGGGGAGGAGATTGCCATACTATTACCGGCTTGTTAAGATAGTACCAGATTGGTTCAAACTCGCTGAAGCTAACCAGAAAATTAAGTTAAAAAATTAAGAAAGCTAACCAAACGCAACAGTACTCAGTTCCTCATCTCTTATCATCCGTACAAATCCACTTATCTGCCAGAAACGCGCAGCGTGTATGAAGCTTGTATATAAATAAATAAACACTGTCGATAGCACACGATATTTATTAATTTATTCGCATAAACATAAACAATACACTTGAAATCGATTAATTTGAGTAATTATTGTTTGTATCAACGTGTAAGAATGCTCTTTTTGAATCATTGAAATTCGATCGCAAATACGCGATTGAACTCCTCAAAATGTTAATATCATAGATATCAAATAAACATTAAAAATATAATGGAATTTGTCCGTATCCGGTCAATAAAAATCAAATTCAGCGTGGTAAGAAAAGTATATTTGAAATACTATTATGGTTCCCAATAATATCAACAGTGTTGAGGTTCATTTATTGATATACAAGCTTGAATCACGCTGCGCGGTCTTGAAGCGAAAAATGGTTTTGTGTGGGTGATAAGTGGTTGATATGCAAAAATAGCATCTATGTTTAATTCGATTTAAAATTAGCTCACTAATCAAAGTTGATGAAGCAATGGTACATATGTTGTACCATATTGCATTTAATTTTTTTTTTTTTTTTGAAAATCTCATTGCAAATTCCGGAAATGACAACAGCAGAGATAATTTAGTATTGTCTTAAAAATCAGTTGTCTTGTATGTTGTAGGTGCGCAGAGATTCGTACCGATTACGTTTTTACAAGCACGTATTTGGGCCCCATAACATGAATTACGTGAAGTGATGTATTCAGCTGTAAACTGATAATTTAATAAAACCCGAGATATCAAGATATGTAAGTTAACAATTTAAGACAATAGCAAAGTTTGTAAAAATAGGCCTTATCGCGATTAATTTCTAATGTCATGTCGTCTGAGACACTTGACACTCGAGTGGCGATAAAGCCTATCTGAGAGCTCTGCTTAATCCGAATGGCTGTTTGTGATTTTTATAATAAACCAGTGCTCGCGAATCTTCTGGGGGTTGATCCAATTTTTGGCGGGGGGGTTGAGATATTTTTGGGCCGAGTTTCGGTCGAGATTTGTCCATCGCTGGCGCAGTCTGTCCGATGGTGTTTGGTGGCACACATCGGCACGGTGGTGTACATAGAATCACATCAGGCGTAATCTGGGTTAAATGGGGTCAAACGACACCACGAATTCCAATGCGATTTTATTCATGCGATATGATATTAAGTAATGTCGTTCACAATGCTAATATTAGCCCAAGTAGCCACTTGTGTGATCTGTCTTGGGCCCGTTGTTCGTGGCGGCCATTATATTCATCATGGTGACATTGATTGCGAATTCATCATTTAAAACGATGATTTTCGTCATCGCCGTCCTTGCGTGCGTTTCGTAGGACTTTTTTCAGACTTTTATAGGATCGATTCTTCAGCTGGACGCCCAATGGCGGAGCAGTTAGCCGGCGTATGTAAAGTGAAATGTGACTGGGCAATAAGTGAACCATAAGTAATTGTTTGAATCAGTCTTAATCAATAGGATGGTTTGATTGATTGTGTGGATGTCTGAATTGGTATCATCACGTCATGCGATATCTTCGCGCCTAGATTTTTTCAATGAATCTCAATGAGCGAATATTTTAATAACGCGAGGACGTATAATCCGAACAAAGCAGAATTATAGCAAACCACGTTATAATATCAATCTAGGTTAAAGGTGTATGCCTACCTCTTTGAGCGTTTCAAGAAGTTTCTTGATAAGAAAAAGGTTATTGGCATAAGAACTATAACATAGTTCAATTGAATAGAACCATTAAAATATGCTCACACAATACAATTTATTATAAAAACTATGCGATTTATAAAGCGGTAAGATGGCAAATGTAATATTTGAGATGATAATTTGAATAAATAATAATTTTATATCAGAAATAGAAACACAGCATTGAAAATATACCACTGCGCGCAACATATGCGTGCATACTCTCGCTGTATCATTCAACTAATTTTTACAAAAAAATTAAGATACGCCCATACTGACTCGATAAATTTTGACAGTCTTTCTAATTCCAAATGTGATTGCTCATTGTTTTTTGGTCAGATCTGGCGCATGATCGCATTCTAAAAATTGATAAGGGGATTAAAAGAGACATTATTATAACATATTAGAAGATTTATATATAGAAATAAGACCGAGATTAGGCCTAATCTTAGATAAATGAATTGCGATCGACACAGATTCCTGTATTATTCGATTCAAATTTAGTGTGATCGATCCTCTTAACCGGTAGTAAGGTCGTGCTGTAAAAGTACCCCTACACGTCTAAATATTATTCACACAAGTTATCCTATTTGAAATGCGATTGTATCGATCGGACCAAATGTATCGATTTCGAGCTTCAAAAAATGCATAATTTGTTATTAAATCTGAAGATACACGTGTGTATTGTTTATGTTTATGCGAAGAAATGAACGAATATTATGTGCTATCGATAGTGTTAAGGTTCATTTATTGATATACAAGCTTGACTCACGCTGCGCGGTCCTGTAAGAAAATGAATTTGTGTGGATATACGAATATATAATATACGGATAGCTCACCAAACAAAGGATTAAAGCTATGATGCCAAACTGAGTTCTTAAGCAGTCACAGTATACTTCCTATTTATTTTACAGTATATTCCTTAAATTTTATCGCTATGGTTTGTCAGTTTTTGCTTAATTATTTAACCCCAAAAGGAGTATCATCACAGGGTCTGCGATCCCCCCTCCACTTATTCAGATTGAGCAAGTCGATGTCTCAACAGGTGAGACATTCGACCGGGAAGGCTTCATTCAAATCAGCATTTATAAAATATTTTAGTTTCATGCATAAGTCTCGTTTGTATCCTGTTCGAACGAGCATAGAACGCTCAAAACGTGTAGGATTTATTATGATTTTTTGGATTTAATTGAGATTAGCTCCCCCATAAAAGTAACGGTAGTCAGCATCGCAGATACGCGCGCCCATCTCAGTCTCTTATCTGATCCTAGATTGTTCGTTGAACTCGATCCGATATCGATAATTTATTAATAATAAAAAAATGGGGCACCCGCATAATTCATTAATAATATCTCAATTATTTTGGATTTGATTTTTCGGGTCCAGCGTCTTTTGGCTTTATAAATAGCACTCGGGGCTAATTGATTTTATCGGTGGCAATCTGTTACCTGTTTAGCTCAGGTGTTATGATTAATATTGGCTTTAATGGTATGGACAAAAATTAGCCCCGGGTCAGTTTTTGGTCTACGCCATTTCGACTATCTACATTCGGAGATCGGACGGCTCGGGGGCGTTCCCACAGAAACGATAGAATTTAATGCCGTATAAATAATTTGTCATTTCGGTGATTATAGTCATTTGGTGGTCGATTGACGGATGAATGGTTCGTTCGACGATGATTGACAAGGTATTGTGTAAATTATTCCGTTTGTGGTCATCAATGCATGTATTTTAAAATGCATTTTATTTTGTTTCAGAATCAAGCATTGTCATTGACGAGGGCGTGTAAGAGCCCTGCGAGGGGTAGCAGCCCTTTGGGGCGCGATCCTGAAAGAATTGAACGTCCCCCAAGTCGACCACGTTCAGCAGCCCGACCACCACCAGTCGCAGATTCAACAGATTCGCTTTTAACACCCAAGAAAGAGATCTTCGACCTCTCCAAAACGACTTCAGGTAAGCACCAAATCCGTGGCATTGTTTCAAGCCACTATATATCAAACCACAATACAATCGCCCAATTTATTACTAACTTGATTTCGTAACTATTAATACTGCGACGATGACAGATTTCTTTGACATACTCACTTATCTCGCATAGAGATTAAGTCTATGCAGTTAGCTCTGCAACATGCAAAAGAAAAAATAGTATATGCAAAAAAATAAACAATTCAACTTGATCCGTGTTAACTGATAAGAACTCTAACTGTTGTGTAACCCCAAAACGACCATACCAAGTCCATTTGGAATAGTATGTAAAAGCCATCACACGTTAATAATTTTATTATCGATCATATATTGACACCCTCTGGCGAAATTTATTAAAAATCTATTAACTAGCGTGGGAATCCAAATGCTCATCTTACAAGATGTATGGGAATAATACAAACGCAATTAAGCAATAGATTTACCGTAATGATGATCATTTTCATCTATCAATACAATAAACATGCGATGATGCAATGATTCGTTAAACGTAAAATACAAAACTCAATCCAAAATGTCCATTAAATAGATGTCATCTAGAAAGAAAGGTTACAAGGGCTCTTGAAGGCAACGAATTTTTGTTTTGTTTCGAAATTGGCGTACCTGGCGATATTAACGATCACTTTGTTTGGTTCGGCGTGTTTGTCGGCCATTTTGTTTAGTCGCAGTAAATTCTTCCGATGGAGAAGTCGTCGCGCGCTCCCGCATCTCAAAATTAAAGAACAAGTGCGAAATGACCATCGTATGACGCTTGACGATCTTCATGAAGAATTTTCTGACATTTCTTAAAGTCTCCTTGGTGATATTGTTTTGGAAAAATTTGCTTATAAGAAGTGGGTGTCCAGAATATTAACTACTGGAGTACCATCAAAATCGCGTGTGAATTTTTGGATCGTTTTGCACAGAACGTTGAAAAATGGTTTAATATATAATATGTGTGAAGTATATTTGAATCCTGTACGAATTCTCTTTATAAAAAATATTTACCTATAAAAGCATGGGATAAATTATTATAAGGGAGAAGTTTGCCATCTCAATGGCTTTTTTAATGGATTAATTCATTTCAAACTTTTGATGCATTAAAGAGTAGATTTAAAGGTAATACATATATTTTTTAAAAATAATTTTTAAT
Source organism: Stenopsyche tienmushanensis (assembly GCA_008973525.1). NCBI lineage: Eukaryota > Metazoa > Arthropoda > Insecta > Trichoptera > Stenopsychidae > Stenopsyche > Stenopsyche tienmushanensis. The sequence continues at coordinate 1,188,730 of WACJ01000070.1, read as the reverse complement.
GGCAAATTTTGCATGTATGGTCGACTAAAGTTACCCCTGCTTGGATTTATTGGGCACGGTATCGCAATTTTAGAACTTAAATTGTTTGAAATATGAATTAAAAATTAATAAAAAAATATAAACAAACATTCAAACGATAGCCACAAATGTGTAGAATTAGCCAACAAAATTTCAGCTTGATAGGTGCAATCGATTTTTTTTTTTTAGAACGTCCAGCAGGTCGAAAAACGTTGTTTCGCAAATGAATTTTTGTTACTTTTTACGCCGATGCACCTTTGTAATAAAACAGCGGAAGACAAATCTTCGTATATTGGTTTTAAAGTCTCTTGTGCATCTTTGTGGGAAACTGGAGGATGCTTATAATCTTCCAGAGTGTCAGCACTACGATATTTGCACCATGCAGGGCACGCTCGGCGCATTCCAGACCCTCCCCTTATTTTGCGTTTTTCTACCTGTTTTCGAACTTCTTGACCAAATTAATAGTTTCTATAGCAATTTTAGGTATATTTACTACAAGATTCTGATAAAAAATAGATTTTTTGTAAAAAAAATGGCAAACTCTGGTCTGGAGGCAGAAATTTTGGATGTTTTTTACAAGTTCAATTTCATCCTTTCTAATTAATCTAAAATAAAAATAGAAAAATGATTCTTAATTAGTAAAGATGTCGCTATAGTTCCTACCTCAAAGAAAAAAATAATAATTTTATTTTCACAAAATGGAGACGGTCAAATTTTGATATAAATCTAATAGGGACAATATAGAGTTATATAGAAAAGGTTGTACCAAATTTGAAATAAATGAGTTCATTAGAACTTGAGATATCATGTCAATAGTGCTAATAAAATAATTTCGAGAAAAACGCATTTAAATATTTCATTTTGGTAGGACCGGCTTAGTTGGCGCGTCACAAAAATAGCTATAACTCCGTAAATCATTAGAATTTTGGAATTTTATTTAGTGAGTATATTCTTAAGAGTCTAAACTTTAAAAAAATGCAACAAAAAAAACAAAATCGGAAAAAAATAGATCAATAATTAATAAATAGTGGTTGGTTCTTTTAGGGTTATCTTTGTTTCGCACACCGAGATTGTTTAATATCATTGACAACCTACTGGTAACTTTAATGTTTCATATGACCCACATTTCTCAGCTATTCGAACATTGATAAGCATACGAACACTTAAAGTAAAAGTTATCTTAATCCTAGATCTAAACAAAAAGAAACAACAATTCAATCGCCCGGCTGTGAATATATTTCATTCGAAAATGCCGGCGGTGGCAATATTTGAAAATAATCAATATAGGGCTGCTTAGAGCGATAGCCCTTTTAATTGCATGCACTTTGGAGCACCTCATAGAAATTCATATCTTATAACTAAATCAGGCCCCTGCTCTCGAACCGACTAAACTCTCTTTTATCCGTCCAATACGCCCTTGTAAAACGTTCCCACAATTGGAGAGGCATTCATTAGTCGGTGTGTATGTACACCCTTAAACATCCCCTTCAACTATCCCCCTGTGGACCCCCCTGCCATCTATAATCCCTAAGATTTTGGCTCCCTCTATAATAATTTTCCATTCATTCATTCTTCTGCGCTCTTTATGAATCATAATCTCAAAATCTCCCGATGATCTTCCATCCCGCTCCGACGTGCATTAAATCTGAGGATAAAGTCTAGCCGCGTCCCTGTCTGACGAACGGCGTTCTTGTAAAGCCTAATCCAGGATGTACGCCGCTGTGTGTGTGTGCAACATCGAGTGCGTGTGTGTGACCAGGGGATAACCTCTCCGTGTGTACGTTGCTCGTGTGATTTAAAGAATACATATGTACGGGGAAGTTCAAATTGTACCTGATCCAAATATTATGGAATCATTTATTTTCGGCTCAAAAGTATCAATCGTCGGTTATTTTTATATTTGGATCAAACGATTCAAACAATTTAATTACAATGATAAATAGGCAGACAATGCGCATGCGCAGTAATTATGATCTGCCATTTTTCCGCGTAAATCCTAGTTATTTTAAGTTTGAATGCATGTAATAAATGCTGAAATTATTGATTGATTGAAAAATATCGGTATTGCCGATTAAAACAGATTCATTTTTTGGTAGATTTTTATACATGCAGTTTATACGCATGCGCATTGATTCAACTGACATAATTAGCGTAACTACATGGAAACAACCTAACACACAGGAACATTTCTTAGCATATGTCTGTAAATTTTTATCGTGTCTTGCGATGTTGAATTTCATGAGTAAATCTACATTGATTTACATAAAGTGGAGCGTGAAATTTTTCAATGTCGTTTCTAGATCTCTTCATAATATTTGTTTAGGTCCGCCTGTTGGGCGAGTTTTGGAAGCTTCCGCGGTAAAAATTGAAGCAGCTTGCTGCCATATGGAAAAATGTCGTTTTTTATGAATATGCCAGGTGGTCTGCTGTTTGTTAATCCGCTGGTCGATTTTTTGGTTTCTGGTTGTATTGGTTCGTCTTTGCTACCTGTTTATTGATTTGTATTGGACGGGTTACACACGTTTGGGGGATGAATCGATTGTAACCCATTTAGTGCCGACCGAAAAACTGTACCCATGCGAAGAAGAATAGAATACTTAGTATATAGCATTTTGAAGAATTTACAACAAAATTATTTTTGAAATTAAATAATTTGATGCAACTCAATGATAATCATATGAAGTGTTACCTGCTAAAAACAAGTAGCGTAATTAATTTAACGCCAACATTATAAAATATATGAAAAAGGAGATAGAGTCGACCGGTAGTCTTGGCCGCAGAAATATGTGTTCTTCCCGTTGGTTCACTCGTGGCATCAAAGCTGCAATCTCTCTCTGAATTATATAAAGATTTCGGTTAGAAAGAGCGCATTTTCATCACCATCTGATTTTTTCATCACACACATGACATTTCTGTAGTCGGGTCATTAGCTTTTGTATGACAGTGTTACAGACCTCCGCCACCTGCTCTTTTTGGATTATTTCACCCTCTGTCAGGATCCAGAAAAACTTCTCTCTTCTGTTTATAAAGATCTAAAAATTCACGCGCGGTGGTCATGCGATTTTGATTCTGGGCACCCATCTCGTACAAAGCTCTCCGTAGCCAAGATTTTCCGACACAATATCACCAAAAAGACTTCTATAAATGGCAGGAAATTCATCCTGAGAGTCGTTAAGCATCACATAGCAGTCATTTTGCATTTGTTCTTCAATTTTTGCATAAATCAAACAAACTGACCGTTAAAATTCCCCTTACATGCCAGATGCCACACAATGTTTTGGAGTTTTATATATATGAGATTACTATACACATTTTTTATGAAAAAAAAAACCAAACAACTAGCTAATATTTTGAATAAATTCGATATTTTGTGACAATTTCTGTTAGTGCCAAATCTGGTGAAACCATTCGAATATATTCTAAATTCAAAAAGAATTTTTTTTTTCGACTTTTTTGTATTAAAAAATTATTTTAAATATTATTGTTAAGAAATCGAAATTGATCGACTTTTATTTAGGGACTAGGGATAAGCATGCACGCAATTGTGCATTAAATTACTGCTTCAAACTGCGAGGGCACAGTCACATAAGTAACGATATATCGTCGTTGGCACTTTTCGCATGTGTTGACATCGACGATATATTGCAGTCCGGCATTAAGAGGGTTAAACGGAAGGTGTGCGTTTTTCGAGGACTCGGGATTGAATCGGCTCATGTTTCGCATTGATCATCCCGATCTTTGACCATCGTAAAAAACACATTTTCGACCTTTCTGCAGAACGTAATACCGGTTCGAGTCTTTGAAAGGAGCGGCCTTTGTATTCGGCTCAAACAAGGCAGTCGGCGCACTGCGATTTGCGAATTTAATCCCTCGTCAAGAAACCTGAATGGGGATTTTATATGTTAATTCTTAATCGGCCGTGATTAATCAAGATTACGGTGCGGGGAATTCTTAGGGCCGGACTGGGATTCGAAAGGAGGTGGAACGAAAAAAACGTGTGGGGATTACGAAAAAATACAGCACAGTCATTTCCATAAGCCGATTTCTTAGCTTGGCTACTACAAACACGATCGGTTCTTAGAGGCTTAATACTCTTACTGGCTCAGCTTAAGCCGAAATAAGCATTCGTGATGAATGTACACACAGGTTTCATTATGTGAACACAAAGCGACGATATCCTAAAAAAAAATATTCACAATCTTATTTACAGCGAGAGAAGGCTTAGGCCCTGACTATTTCTTCGAACAAAAGCCCTGACATGACGCAATCTAAGAGAATGATGCAAGTCCATAATCCGCGGTGATCTACTGTACGCCGATGATTCGCCTGAAAGGTTTCATTAGCGAAAATTTGGCAATCGGGCAGAATCGGTGCTGGATCAATCACACAAGTCGTGCTTCTGATACTCACAAAGCAAAACACCACATCATGTCAAGCAGTAGCCATATTAATGTCACGAACAACAAACGGAATCGAGGTTAATTCACTAAGACGAGAAAACGTGATAATCGAATCAATGCAGAATGCACCCAAAGAACAAGTGATATTAATTTCAATTCCAAGCACAGAAGAAACGAATCACACCAACAATGCTGCCAATCCGACGTCGACGTGTTAAGCAACTCAATCGGGATTATTAAACGGCACAATGAAAGCTCGCTCCGTCGATAAGATTCTATCAATCATTTTCCCTATCGCAAAATCAAAGTACGACTCTAATAGCCCCACAATTGAAACCGAACCAATCAATTTACATCCATATTTGTATATGAAGACAAATTAGTGCATTATTGAAGAGAAGCGATGTTTTCAACATAGTAATTTGTTGGCGAGTCGTCTTCGGTTGTGCTTTTTTTGCACTGAATCATCGTCAATATTATTCAAATGAGTCAGAATACACAGCGCAAATATTAACGTTCGATTCGAACTGCATACAGAACACTGGCAAACACAACAATCGAAAATATAATGTCTATGTCATAATAAGTGTATCGACAAGTCCGATTTCGACAGACGTCTTTTTGAGCTCAGTTTGTGCCCAGACACGGAGAAACAATAAGCATTTCCAACACCGAAGCCTGGATTGACGATATCAGCGATCCGAAAAGCGGACCGATTGGACATACAAATCTTGTGGCCACTCCATCCTCTTTTAAGGCCTTGGCGACATTTTATATGATCTGTACTTGCTTCTTTATACTTGCCACAGACGCTTCATACCCTTGTTACGGCTCTGGTATTGTCAACAATGATGAACAAAAATTGAGAGTCAAACATCGAGATTTAATTAGTGATTATGCAAGACGACGATTCACGATCCTATAAGGCAAAGAAGACGCCTGAAAAAATCAGGGATTTAAAATAGGAAGTACTTTCGCATCCTCCATATACACCAGACCCGATTCCGACGGATTATTCGATCTTTGCCACATTCTCTAATTGATAAACGCTTTCGAAACGCAACTGAAGTCGAAAATTTGTATACATTTCGACGGAAAATCAGAAAAATTTTCCAAAAGAGGAATTGAATAATTCGAAAACCTATAGGAAATAATAGGTAGTAATGAAGGAAATTATATTTTGTAAGATTTTGCAAATAAAAATAATAGACAAAGACTTTTCGATACACCTATTTTGATGAATCACTCAATAAGTTCGTAGGATGGCGCGTGAGAAAGGAAGAACCGTCGAAATTCATATTATACTATTAACCCGTTGATGAGTAATTTTGCATATGGTACGATTGGACTCGAGCGATACAGAAATAATATTTTCGCACAACGAATGTGGTGATTAGTGAATCAGAGAAAGAGACGGCTGTCTAGCGTCTCATCATACACGCGCTCATTGATAGCAAGGCCGTGCTGTAAAGTTACCCCTACACGTCTAAATATTTCTAAATTATGTGAAATGCGATCCACAACACTTGTGTGTGTTTCCATTTCTCAGGTAAAGAAAACCATCAGTCAAAGGGTTTGAAACATGTTTCAAAATTATATTTTTTGGATAAAATCCCAAATGGTTGTTCGTTTGTGTTTTTGAAAAAAAAAATGAAAAAAAATGGTACTGTTGACTAATCCTTAATAAATCTTTTGGTATATGTTTGAATCTCATTCTATAAAAAGATTGACTATTTGATCCATTGTATTAACCGGCGGTCCCGTGCCACAAGTCTATGTCAATTTGGTTGGGTATCAAAATTTGATTAGAAATAACAAATCAAAAACATATTAGGCAAGCAATCCTTTGGTTCCGGATTAGCGGAACGATCGGATGCTCACACAGGGTGCTCGAAATCGGTGGATGGGAGTCCAGATTAGTAAGAGGGCGGATGTGTCAGGCCCACACTACAGACGCTGCCTCACGCACACCACTGCCGGAGTAATCCCGGCTCACCCTAATTCCGTACCTTCAGCTTAATCCAGCTTTGCACGGCCACGCTAAGCGCCTGTGTTGGTGTGTGCGAAACCCCTACACCCAACGGGTTTGCTACCACACGTCATTTATATCAAAAAGTAATACGGCTTTGGGAAAATTTTCATAATTCAAAGCAAATCCCCTGGCCGTATGCGAGCGGGACCTAAGACGCGATAGTCGTTCGGCCGTGAGGGATAAACTACAAGAAATTCACATTTCGATAAAACTCTCCACAGCACCCGGATTCACATATGCACAACGAAATTAAATAAATGCACGGTAACATCGCTCAACTTCTGACACCCGCGAAGCGTTAATCTGCGCGTCATCTCGTGGCAAGAGCACAACTAAATTTGTCATTTGGCAATGGACGCATAACAAATATTTTATTTAAGCCCTTGTACAACAATTTAAATATGGACCCAATTTAGAGATGATAAATTCACAACACTAATTCGAGTGAGTCACTGTGTAAATGCCTTTGATATTGAGCGCATGAGGAGGTGATTTTTTTACTTAGACATTTACAAATACATAACATTGTAAAGATGGGTTGATATTTATTTCACAAGCCCAAAGTATATTTATACTCAAACCTCTTTTTGTGCGATTTTTTTGGTGCGATTTCGAAGTTATGCGATTTTATTTTATTTTATAAAGAGTACGTATCTATATATTTTGGATAAAATAGGAAATAAATCATCAACACAAACCGAAATTTGGAAAAAAAATTATAATTTGGGACTGTGTAAATCCTATTGCATATATGAATATACGACGACGTCCTTAATTTTAGTTTAGAATTTTGAAAAAATTGATTTCGTTTTTTTTTTGCATTTTTCGACTTTTAAAAATACATTCTCCAAAGCAATTTCCAAAATTCCAATTAATTACAGTGTTATAACTATTTTAGTGACGCGGCAACTTGGCCGATCCTATCATAATGAAATCTTTTAACGCGTTTTTCTTGAAACTACTTTTTTCAACATGACATTGACAAAAATGTTATTTTTTAATTGCCTTATTGTTTTTTTCATTATTTTTTTTTTTGTGCGATTTTGGATATATTTTATATGGCTGTTTCAAAGTTATGCGGTTTATAAAATCCATGGAACGCATCTTCACTTCTTTATGCAATTTCTTTTTATGCGATTTTCCGCAAAGTTTAAGTGTATATATATTATAACAATGTAGCCAACATACAGACAGACATACTTATTTTATTTATTACATACTTATTGGCGCGGAGCACCCGGATGTAGAGTGTTATTTTCACATTAAATAGCTTGGATTTGATCCGATTAACAGCATAAATCTGATGAACCCGGTTTAACCGCAGTCGTAAATTGTATTACATCATTTGCACTTAAAAACGATAATATAATCTGGTACCCCAATATATATTCATGTTAATTTCTCAATTAATGATAATATTTACGCTGTATTAAATGTGTTTTTACAAATCAATGTTCTGGCAATGATCCCACAATTGATAAATAGATCCAAAAAGATATGCCTGCCAATTGAATTACATTTCTTTAAATAGAACACGTTTCTTTAAATTCAAGAACATGTCGAAAATTAAGTTTATCTCTCCAATTTGGTCGCTTTTAAGCGGTGCTGCATCTTCAAATCAAATCCATCATGCATTCAATCAAAAACACTGATTCAGCCTTCATCAAGATACAACGATGCACTTCAATCAAAAAATCGTATCGAACTGTCACCGTGGCTTTATTTCGATAGTCGATTAAATTTTTTTCGAAAGAAAAATCGATCACTTCGATAAGGAGCAAAAATGGCTCGTTATCGGATTCGTATTATTTGATGTATGGGTACTTTAATTAAACTAATTAGATCGTACATTTTTTCGACGTGTTATCACGCAGCGATGAGATTCGTCACATTAAAACGGTGTTTTTTTTGAGGAAGTCGTCTTCTTAAATCCTTCTAATGAAGATCAATCAACGCTAAGTATAGCTCCGACGTCCGCGGAGTCACATTGCATTTTAAACTACCTTAATTGCTATGACTAAGCATAGATAATCCTCGATCGGCAATTCGCCGAATGACTGCCGGGAATCGCTTGCATTAGCGAATTTATTGTCATAATTGGGATTTTGTGCGGGAAAAAAATGGCATTTTAAAGCAAACGGAGTATACCCCGGGGCTGGATCCCTCCCGCTGCGGCCAAGGAGTTTCATCAATCATGAGAAGATAATCTTCTTAACTCCGACCCGCCTCAGTAGTTATTACGTATGTAGCAACCAATACAAATGCTATGATAACAGAAGAGCTGGATGAGCAACAATAAGAATGGCTACAGATTTAGCCGCAGCTATCAGGGCCAGACGTAAACAAACCGGAGATAAATCCTCGGGTTAAGCCTTCCTGAGACATGTGTACAGAAATCAATAATATTTTCATTGCTCATGTATAGTGACCTATCTCTCTGAAGATCATAAACTTTTAGACATTACAATTTTAAACAATTTCCATCAATGATGATGGAAATCGCTCGGGAAAATATCTACACCTTAAGCGGATCTGATCCATTTTCATGGATATTTGAGATGTTGAATTAATATTAACATAAATTGTAATGTATTAGGGGTATCGATAAATGTTTTTTTTTATACATGTAAAGTTTTGTTATCAATAAAAAGAGTTCATCCCTTTTCGCATACAATTATAATTGGAGATGAAAAATGCTTATGACAACAAGACTTTCGCTAAAAAAAAAAACCATTTCCAACTCCGAAACCTGGATTGACGACCCGCAAGATATTTTTGTGCGTTTGGTGGGATATTCAAGGAATTATATTGGATTTATGAAACCTGGCGAAACAATAATTGCAGATGTATATTATCAGCAATTGAAAAGGATGAAAAAAAAAATTGAGAAACAATTTAGTGATTTTGCAAGACGACAATACACGATAACGCGCAGAAGACGACTGAAATAATCAGGGAATTAAAATGAGAAGAACTTCCACATACCCATACTCACCAGACTTGACTCCGATGGGTTATTCAATCTTTGGCACATTCTCTAAAGGTTAAACTCTTTCGAAACGCAATTGAAATATTTACTGTGCTATATTTCGACTTAAACTAGAAGAATTTTCCAAAAAATTAAATTAATTCTTTCCTTGTTAAATAATCGGCAAAGGCTTTCCGATACACCTAAAATAATGGGTTATAGGCTGATAAAGTGTATTGTTCATTGACCTAACATATTTTACCAGTTGCGTACATAAAAAACGTCGCAGATGAAGTGGACGCAATAGGAGGGTTGCCTGTACTATAAAAAAATAACAATCAAGGCATTGATTGAGATATAGTTTAAAGTTATTTTTATATAAATATAGTAATTATTTGTATTCTTAACTAGCTGGTACCCGACGCATTGCTGCCACGGAAGTAATGATTCTAAAAATATCGTTTGAAATTTGAGAGTTATCTTGTTTAATTAGGAATGATAGAAATAATGAAACTAATTTTATTTTGTTGGTTTTATTATAAATATGTACAAACATACAAACATTGATTTTTATATGTAAAATCTACTGTAATGTAATTATACTATACCTATATTATTTGAAAAAATGCAAACAATAAGTTGGCAAAGTTTTATCGCAATCGAATGAACGGTATGGCAATGCATCAAATACGGACAAACAAACATTGATTTTTATATATTAGACTATACCTATGTTACTCACAAATTCTTTGGCAATAAGTGGACGAATTTTAATCGCAATCCGATGAACGGTATGGCAGCGCATTTCGAACGAACAAAACCCAATTTATTTTTATATATCAGATTAGACTTTTTTTGGAAAAAAGTTTTTCGTGTATTTAAATTAGAATGAGGGTTATTTAAATAGGATTTTTTTCTGGCAAAACGCATTCAAGATTTTCGTTGTTGTTTTTTTTTAAATAATATCTCAATGAAAAATTTTATGAAAATAATGGTGTTAACAATTTACAGTCCGAGTGTTCCGCACTAAACTTCGCCCAAAGTTCGGGCGAATTTGGCACACAATGCATAAATTTATAAACCAGCCAATAGATTAAAATAAAATTTTACTAGTGCTTTCAAAATGGTTTAAAATGCTCCAAAATATAACAGTGAATTGAACATATGTATTTCAAAAAATAGGTAGAACCAAATTAATCATTAGAATTCTTCTACCTTTAAGTAGTTCTTATGAAAGCTTGAAATATTTTGTGTTCTAAAAAAAATAGGGACGCTCATACTTAACAACAAAAATTTAGTCGAGATGGATTTAAATTCAGACAATCGTCTTTAAAATAATTTCTTAACATCCCCTAAATATTATGAAAAGACTCCCATTTGAAGCTTATATAAATTCATATAAATCTTCTGCGCGTTCCGATGGACGAACGGGATACAAACATTTTTATCAACATGCTTTCAATCAACGCTAACCGAAAATTCGGGGGCATTTTAAATTATTCCGCAAAAGACTTCAGAAAATCCAGCTTCTGGATCGAAACACATCCCGCCGGTCCTGATAATCCTTCTCCCAAGGTCAGCCCCGATAGCTCGCTATCAACGTTTCCGGGAGCAAATTCCACGAACCTTGGCTGGCTGGCCATCCATCGTTCTGCCAAATCTAGCGACGCTGTCACGGCAAACATGCAAATATGAAATCCGAATGGAATTTCCTTTTAGAATTCTGACGTTATCCATTCGCCGTATTTTCGATCGCTAAATAGGCGTTATTTGATTAGCCAAGTGGACCGTGTTGTCAAATTCAATTAGGGGATCAGCCGGTACCTGGAAAAAATATTTGCTTATCTAATGCTGGATTTGCATGACCTCCCGGGCTTATCGTCGCTCCAATAATATATCGCATGCACTCGACCGGGCAGCTGTGATTCGAAGGGTTAACGCGTGCAAACTCGAGACTCAGTCCTCCGCGGACGTAAAGGTCCATCCAAATGTGACGCATAAAAAGTCACTCGACATTGATAGCCATCAGCATTTTCAGTGCACTGTTTCAACAGATCCATTCGACATGTTCGAATGAGGCACTCATTTGGCGTGTCAGCGATCTGAAAAGCGGACCGGTTGAACACACAGACTCTGTGGGTTCATTCCGTTCTCGTTTAGGACTTTTTACGATATTTTCGGTGATAAATGCGTGCCCGGAACTTTTTATGATCACATAAGCAACCTCAATGGCAAGAACACACAGGTGATTCGCACCAAATGTAGATGTGTACTTCCCCTCACCTGGCTAGTTTCTCTTCCGCGCCCAGAGCACATGTGGCTATTCGAAGTTGAGAATGGGGGGTTGAAATTCAGGTTTTGCATCTTGCTGTGTACTTTTGTTGAGCCGGTTAGCATGGTCCCAAATAGCAAGATCAATAAACAGATCGAGTCAATGGAGGGTCCCCATGTTTCTTAGTTTATTATTGGTCCCATTATTGGCCAATGTTTCATCCATGGTTATGAATCGACGCAAAAACTCGGCTTTATTGTTGTGAAACATCGTCAAAATGGAACATCTTTACGAAGCTGGTTTTGTTCCATTGTGAGCAAACGTGGCACCCATCTTGCGCATAGCTTTCTCATATACAAACTTTCAGTCAATATGCCATCCACAACAGTCATCTAGTATCATTATGTGGATTTTATTCACCATTTTTTGCGTGGTCACCTCATTTGGATGATCCTTCAGCGTTTGTCCAAAAATGATTTTCAAGGAGGGTTTGCAGATTCATTTCAACAAGTTGTTGTAAAACAAGTTTACATGCACAACGATGCATTTCTTTTAGCAAATCATAATCTAAGGTTACAAAACCATCTGACGATTTATGAAAATAAATAATGTAAACTAACGGAGAGCTCAAATATGATGGCGTTAAATCCGTTATGATAAGTAGAGATATTTTGCTAAATACTTAGTAGTATATTGACAAATTTTTCTAGGAAATTCAGTATATTTTTAGGCATGCGATGATCTTAGATCGCAAATATTTTTAAACACATAATTTTCGGCAGTCAAATGGCAGCCCTACACAAAAGTATGGAGCGTTGGAGATAAAAATATCCCGATAATACGCATTAGAGGTCCGGACCTTATCAGCTCAGCTCTAAGCCACGGGTCTGATCCAATTTTGCACGACTTAAATTTACAGCTGCCATGTGCAAACATATTTTTTTATTTCAATCGCACAACCATGGCCATTTATAGCGCCGAATTCGGTCATGGCTTTAAGTTTCCGTCAATCGTTCAACATCGCGCGCATGCGACGAGGGTGATGTCCCAAATCTTTTATCCCGCCTCATAGATCCGATTTTATGAGATCCAGTTTTAAGAGGTCCATTCTTAAGATTTGAAAGGAAAGAAGTTCGAAGGGGACGCGGAGTTCTCCTCCGGAGAAAGACGGATGTTGCATTTGTAATATGCAGCTGAATTATTTAAGCACGATCTCTTCTCGTGCAGCGAATTTCTTTTATATTTTAGCGTATTTTTTTCCTCGAGAAAAGTATCATGGGTCGATAATAAAAAATGTTTGCATCAAATATTAGCATGATAGATTTTTTCATAAATACGATGCATTATTGGGTCATTCATCGTCGAAATCAAAGATCCTGTCCAATTTACGATGCCTTTACAGCACATCTTTGCCATCGATGCACGACTGAATGATGAGACGCAAGATATCCATCTCTGTCTTTAATTCTCGCACTCAATGTGTCATTCAAATTCGATCGCTTATATGCGCGATTACTCTTCAACGGATTACTAATTAGATTAATCCATAAATACTAATAATTGTATTTAATATTGATCTATGTAAACGAAACGACATTGACTTGACACTTATTGGCTGAAATTTGGTAATTCCAGCTTGTCTATATATATAAAAATGTATATCTGTATGTATGTTTGTCTTGTATACGCTCCTATACTATTCAACCGATTGCAATGAAACTTTAGGGAGTTATTGTGTGTATAACCGCAAAAGTTTTTAAATTAGCATAACTATCGAGTGTGTGCAATATTTGTATTGCGAGACGTTTAACGAACGCTTTTATTTTAATATTTTAATTGTATTACGTTGTCCCATAAGTTTCTTTCGCAAATGAACACAGATCTAATCATAGCCATAGATGAAGAAAATCGCGATATCAGGTTAGAAATTCCACGAACATCCGTCCATAATCATCTGACAAAATTGGGCTACATCCATCGGTCAGATATGAACTGATTAACTCAAATAAAATTCAGCGTATTTCAACATGCGATCTTCTTCTCCAACGACATAATAACCAACATTTTTTGAAGAGACCCCACTGGAGATGAAAGTTGGATACTCTACGAGAATATCCAACGTAAACGGTCTTGGACCGAGGGTACAGGAGCTTTAACTGTAGCTAAACCTGGCTTATATTCAAAAAAAGTTTTGCTATGCATTTGGTGGAACTGAAAGGGGGTAGTTTATAATGAGCTACTTCAGATAGATGAAAAGATCAATTCAACGAAATATTGTTTCCAACTAGACAATCAGTAAATGCAAGAACGAATACAATTCGAAACAGTGAATGACCATGCAAATTTGAAGATCAGCTCAGGTCATAATTTGTATCGCAGTTAAGCACGATAATTCATCATAATACATTATACAGTCATTCCTTCTATAGCGTTTACTTTTAGGCAAGCAATCCCTTTTAATGCCTCTTCGCGCGTGTCTAAATTTCTATAGCGTGGTCACTATCTCGACGTTATAAAAGGGTTGATTGTACATTATTATATAATATTATACACAATATAATACTATATTAATTTCAATCTCATTATTAAACATTTTAAGGCACGAAAAGGGTGAAAATGGCGTTTTATATGAGCGCCAAGCTGATGATCGTATCGATGTGGGCGTACTGTAAATCTACCCTTAAAAGGTGTATGCACTTCTTGCAATCCGATCTTTTAAATCCTCGCCAAAGGAAAGGAAGCTGATCAGAATATGTGGGTTGCATGATGTCTGAACACGCAGCCATTGTAATATTTGCTTTAAAAAATGTGCTTATGCTCCATATTAAATGAAACTGTGTATACAGAGACGATTCGTTATTTTTTCGCCCGCGGCGAGGATTTAGAAGTGCATCCCGCAGGGAATACGCCAAACGGATCCAGAATAATATATTTATTTTGTATGTTGCCCGTTTCAACAGAGCGCCCGCGGCTCTCGAGTGTTTTGTCTCGGATCGATCTTTCTATTGTTTTAAAGAATCGGCGTAAGAAAACGTTGATTTCGTTATGATTTATGCGCCTTTATTATTCACGTAGTTTTCTGAAGTCGCTGATAAGGGTTCGAAGTGTCTGGTTTAGGGGTTGTGGGGATCCTTTCGGGGTGAAGTTTAGCGGGCCACAGTAAACAATGTTAATCTCCCTCACGACGGATATAGCTCTTCTGCACCCTTCCTAAGGGATCCTATCGGATCTCAAATCCCTTTCTTTATTTTTCAATGCCGTCTACGCTTGTGTGCACGGGGTATGTAATATACGATGCAAATAATGCCATACAAATATTGAACAATTATAAAAGAACGACGATGATACAAATCATCGGATCGATCGAATACGAATTTAATTGAATTGCGTATGAATAAATTGAATTGCTGTGTTCTTTTAATAAAAAAAATCTTTTAACAGGATAAGTATAAGGGGATAGAAGCTCTCGAGTATTTCCTCCGAGTAATATAAAGCATATCTACTTATGCATCTTACTCGAAGCTAAATCCTTTATATCCTCAAGAAAGAATAATTCATACACGTTTTTATTATAAATAGAATATGGAAACAGGATATAAACTCAAAAGTGTATATGGACGTGAGATTAGGGTAAAAATCCATGGGCCGCATTCGTACAAGGGCGCACTGAAATAATTTCATCGCACAAATACGACTTTTGTCCCAGAAATACGCGACCTGACAATCAAAACTTTTGAACATTTTAGAATTAAATATCTCCTAATATAACATAATCTTGATCTTGAAATATTCATGTGGAGATCTGTTCATGGTCGCAGATCATATTCTATATATATAGCGTCCAATCGCGAGACACTCAATCGTCCTATCAATGGTCCGAAAACCGGACCGATTAGACACATAGATTTTGTGACTCATCTTTAATGAATTTTTGTGACGTTTGTGGCGAAAAATGCGTATCCGAGACCTTCTATGATCTCTACGATCACGGAATCCAGAGTAGAATCTACGTCATTAAATATTTTCGCATCGGAATAAATTAGAAATCGATCTGATCGACTGATTGCAATCTTGAGCAAATAAGGATATTTTTTATATTTGCCATTCGTATTGTAAATTTATTTCGCCGATTCCTAGAAGCGTCCCAGATGTATCATCATCATCACCAAAACATCACACTGTGATTCGAATCAATTATCGACTCGGCTAATGCACAATATTTATTTACTATTTCGAGCTTTCGGAGAGAGAATCTCGAATGTGTCGTCGTCTCGTTTGCGCCGATTCGATATGACGAGCATTAAAAATAAATCGCGCAAAGTGGCCATGGATGTGGCCCATCTTCATCCGTACACGTGAGGTCCTAGCCAGGAGATCTGATAAGATTCAAATAAGGGATTAGAGCGGGAGGGCGCTAGGGGGATGTGCGTGATGACCCGTGCGTGCGAGCGGGACGCCGCTAACGGGATTAGCCGCTTACTGCATACTGAGTGAGTACACCGCGATACACTCGGCACACTTGTGCGACTGCCGCTAACCTCACAGCTAGGGTTCAATTTACTCCAGGATATCGTGTGATCCATATTCGGGCATCGAAGATGTGAGGATAAACCTTGAAAATTGTTTCAAAGTGCCACAAACAGGAAAAACACCCTGAAAGACCCCAAACCGATTAAAAGGCCATACACCATCGATCCGATCCGAATGATATCAGGTAAATATGACAATACATTCAGATTTATATTCAAAGATATATTGTGACACTTTTACAATGGGGATAATAAAAAGGGCCAATTAAGACCCCTGGTCAGCGTGCAAAGTTAAAAATGTTTTTATTTAAATATTTCATAAATTAATATTTAAATAAAATATTTTTTTTATTTAAAAAAAAAACCAAGACTTCCAGATCAGTTCCAAACATTTATATAAGTTTGGTTACGGTTTTCATTCCAGGAAAGTTTTCCTGGAACGTTTTGGCAAAAATAACGGTTTTTTTTAGGTTTTCGGTTCAGTTTCAGTTCGAAGTCCTAAAAAAAACAATTAAAATACATTCAACCCTTCTATAGCGTCAAGATATGGACCACATTATGGAAACAAAACACTATAGAAAGTTAGGCACTTATACAAAATTTGTACATGCTTAGTTTATGTATTTTACCCGTTGCCGGTGAAGTGGACGCTATAGGAGGGTTGATTGTGAATATATTTTTGCGGTAAGGCGATCACTAGTTTTTAGTCTAGAAACACAAAATTTGGGTATTTTTTAAAAGTTCGATAAAAAAGTTTTGTTTATTAAATATTTATTGACATTTTCAGAATATACAAAAAAAGTGTAAGGGGTAAAAAATAGTGTATACTGGTTGACATGATTTAAGCCATATTTGTCATATAAAATTAAAAAAATAAAAAAGATTCCAAATTAGAAAAAAAGTGACTATAGTTCCTACCTCAAATAAAAAAAACAATTGTATTTTCACAAAATTGTAAATGTTTAAAAAAAGTCAATTTTTGATCTTATTTTTTCACAGTTTTAATTTTTTTAAATATTTTAAAGTAATTTTTTTGACATAAATCTGGTAGGAACGATAAAATAAATTATATAAAAAAGATTTGCATCAAATTTAAAGTAAATTAACTATTTAAAACATAAGATATCATGTCAACCGCGTTGAAAAAAGTAGTTTCGAGGACCAACTTAGTTACCGCGTCACTAAAATAGCTATAACTTCATAAATAATTGGAATTTTAAATATTTATTTGGAGGATATATTTTTAAACGTTTAAACTTTTATTTGTCCAACTGAATGAATGCTTAATTAAGCGTATAACACTTGATTTGGTCGATAAAATTAACATTGTAAATCCGAATGGATTTGTAGCAAATTTAATATAATATTTTTTTGTGATGGTTCGCATGGAGCTCGTGATGTTTATGTGATGAAGATTTCTTTTTTTGCTCCCTTGCCGAGTTTTCGTTTGGAATACCATGTGGGAGACGTATTTAGGTGTGGTACCCCATACGCCGGGATAGGATTAGGGATAATACGAGATAAAGGGATAGAATCCGAGGGCACGACAGATGGCCAAGGCAACCATCCCTTCTACTAAATATTAAATCCGGGTTATTCGATTATGAAAGAGTATAACATCCGAAACTTTTTCCGTATTTTTTCCACATTAAAATCGCGCGCCATGAATAAAATACAGCGCTGGAAAATATTTAAGGGATATTCAGGGTTAGCCGATCCGATTATGAATTTATCCCTGCATTACGGGATTATGTATCGATTTTCGATGGATTGACGTATTATAAAGGTAGAATCGGGATTGTTCGCTTGGGCGGCTCCCCTAAACTCGGTACGCCGAATGCATCTATTGTATCCCGGATAAAAATCGTTATATTCGGATATAAATATTTAATTCGGGTACGGAATACATGCACCCGCCAATAATCCTCCCCATGAGGGCAAATTGTATGGGCTGCCCTGTTCTAATGAATACACCACCATTAGAAATGAATAGATATACTGCAGAATTTAAATTCTGAATAGATGAAACTGCCAACTGCCATAAATGGCCTATTTAAAAATGGACATTTCGTAGGTCAATATGATTGAATTTATTAAGATTTCTTTGCCGTGTATTATGTTTGTAGTCCGTTTGTCCCGTATGTGTTCCTATATCATTTTCGGGAGAGAAGGAGATAATCGGTTTTCGAGGTGAGAGTGAGCCCATATATGCTTTTGGATCCTAGCCCTTCGGCCCGCGCTACACGTGACCTCAAGCAATAAACCACGTAACTGTACTACTGCGTTTATTTTCAAATAATTACTGAGCGTGTGTGACATTGCAACGCATGCGCTACTTGCTATTATATGATATGATAATTAACGAGCAAATGTTGAAATTCTTAAATTATTTTCATATTAACATGTCATATTTGCACCAAAATGTGTTGAATTAAATTTATCCTTAAATTGCAAGGACTCTCCGGGAAATTCTATGATAGTATCACCCTGTATTTTATATCAGCATTTTAAAGGTGTTTTCACCTTGCGGTTTGCGGAAAATCATCAAAGGCGGATAAGGCTTTAGAGAGTGCTGGATTTGGCACTCCAAGGAGGGATTTTGCTTTTCGCATTTTTGCTTTGGGAAAAGCGCCATAAATGCACCGCCGGAGGATGCATTAAAAATGCATGCAAAGTCATCGCCGCATTTCCTCTAACTCCCGTGGCTTAAGGATGGATTTGCTGGTCACGTTTACGGTAGACTCCCAAAGTGGACTCGAACAAAGTCCATTCATATTTGATTCCTCTTTTGCGAAGAATCTCATCGGCTATGGAAATAGTATTAGCTGACGGGCCTCATATTTGCGTGCATGTTTTAAAATTCATTATTTAGAGCGCTTGAGATGGTTTAAGTTCGCACTATTTGCCGGGTTCAGCTCCAAATCCAATAGTAACATCCTGAAAGATTTTCTCTAGTCTTCCGTCGAGGAAACAAGATCACGTAATTCATCAATTGGCCCCTAATCCTGGAGGCTTCGAGGGTTCCCGCTTTTCGGGACAGAAGTTCAAAACTTTTATGCGTATACAAACTATATTGATGAATTTATATAATAAATATTTAATTGACATCTTAACACTACGTTTATTCTTTGAAATACAAGGTTTGATTTTTATGCAGCAAGTAGAAATCATGGTTAAAATACCAATACTAAAATGAAACACTAGGCCGTGTAATAATGAAATCGTATTAAGAAAATGCGCGCATATCGAGGGTCGAATATCAGAATTTGTCCCAGGCTGAAAAACGAAATCCAGGTGGCTTCAAACCTAAATTGCGCCAAGTTACGTCTTTAATGGCAAGATGCAAAGTTCTGACACCATTTTTGAAGCTCGGATTAGATGGCTCCAAGGGGCCTCAAGCTAAAATTGCGCCAGTCGTGCTGTTTTTCGTCGATGTATTGATTATTAATAAAGACATAAATCATTATTAAAGACATAAATCTTAATATGGGGGGGGGGCTAAAATTGCATTCAATGTTATATTGAAGTTTAGGTGATCATGTACACCTGACAATGTAATTATTTTTGCAATAATTTTCCTTTGATTCTCTAATACCTCCCGCTTCTGCTCACCCAGATTTCGTCAAAATGTCACCCATGTGCTCGAACTGGCGAGGTTATGTCAGAATCATTGATCGCTTATAATCCCTTGTCAGACAACATAATTTATAATCAATTATAAATTTGTCAATGTATTTTTTTTTTTGGATTATGGGGTCATATTGGATATTGTTCGAGTCATTGTGTATTTTTTATACAAACTAAATTAATGTCATATGAGTCGTTTCTCATCCCTTGGCCATCGCTGAATTTGAGACTTACCTCCCTTTCACGCACATCCTGTAAATCTAATCTCGCAGCCCAGATCCTCTTAATACGTTTATAAGGGAATTTGAGTGGATATGTTTGTTTATACGTGCTTTCACCGTTCGCTGAAAAGCTTCGCCTAGACAGCCTGTTGAGTTTGTTTATGGCATCCCCGAAAACGAAATCATCTACGGGAGCATCCCCCATTTTTAATCGCATTAATGCCCAAAAATTGACATTTGTAAATGGCGCATCAAAAGAGAGCCGCCCCGGAGTTGTTCCGTCTTCCTGTTCGCAGGGCCTTGTTTTATCTTCTTTCGTCCCCGAACCTCAACCGCTTTATCCGGAATTTCCTTCCTCCCCAGTTGTATCCCCTCAATCTTGTGACCCTCCCGGGATTATTTCGTACGCAATATTTTATAACTGATACGTGTATTTTTAATCATTGGGATGTTTAATAATATACATGAACATTTTGTTTGCTTGATCTAATTACGACATGGAGGCAACTCCACATCCCTAATCTAGTTAGGGTCACGAAACGAAAGTGAATCGCCCCCAATATTTGTATGTGCATCGAATTTGATTTATCACCTGGACGATATTTGAGAAGCGCGCTGTAGTTTTCCACAAAGGTCGGTCGGACCGTTTGTAGTTCGCCGATCTTTTCCCGCTGAACTCTGCCCATGATCGCGCCCTCTCGCTCGCTCCCGTTCTAGTCTCATCCGCTAAGCCGGAAAGAGAGAGCAAACCCATTCTGTCGGCCGTGTTTCATATTTCTGTCGATGGAGATAATCTTTGTTTGCTTTGATTTCCGAGCTGAGGTAAATTAATATTAACGATAAACCATCCTCGCCGTGATATTTGTATCGAAAGGCGGGTAAATATATTATTTATTCTAACAGAACATATTTTTGGTCATATCTCTAATACTTTGCGGGATAAAGGCAATATGTTTATGGGCAATATATTTGCTTATTAATTTTGTTTGATTTTAATCAAAGCGAATTAATAGTATTAATAACACCATATCCGCAGGCAGATGTAACTAAACTATATAACCGGGCAACGTTCAAATTTCAATAAATCTGTTTCCAACCCTCCTTCCAAAATCCATTCAATATTGTATCATGCAGAAAATATTAATTTACACATATGCGCTCAATTTCACACTTGAAATTTGGCTGCGCGCGCATTAAAATATGTACTGAAAGCTGTCAAATGGTGTCGCTGGACGTTTTAATACAATACATTTACAACATTTTAGTATCCAGAGTCTTTTGTTTTTGTTTGTCGCATACGGGATTAATCCCAAGCTCAGATCGGTCCATTTCCGGATGCTCTTAAGCCATGATCATTTTTTCGTCGAATCCATCCTCTTCTTCCAGCATACTATGGATGAGCAGCTGGAGGATTTCCGACTTAGAGCCTCGACAGTTTATTTCTTGGATTGATATCAAATTGCTGTTGATCCTTGCATGCATTTTTAATCCACTCAATCGAATATCCATTAAATATAATATCTTGGGGATTATCATTGATTCTGCAACAATGACTACATTGTCTGCATATTTTATATCATTGATTACTCCAATGCTAAAAAAAGTCTAAAAAAATACGAGTGCAATCAGACCAATATTCGCCAACATAACGCAAACGCTAAACGTCTCGCATAACAAACTGCGTACACAAACAATATTTTTACTATGCCTATGTTATTTCCGTAAGTGTAAACAATAAGTTGACAAAGTTTTATTGCAATCGGATGAACGGTATGGCAGCGCATTACATACGAACAAAGTTTTTAAACACACTTTATTATATCAAAAACGTTTTTATAATGCTCAAAAACAGTTACCTGGTATGCTACATGCTGTATAAGCATAAATAAAGCATTGGGCCTCGATTAGCGCGGTTTCCTATTACGATTTCCCTATTACGCGGCATTAGGGCCGATAAAGACCTAGTTTTTTAATTGAAGATTGGTATTTTTACATGCCGCATAAAAGTGATATTGAGTATTTCGAAGGATGAAACATATTATTTGAGCAATTTCCTTATCTTTTTCCTTGAACATTAACTCATTTTTGCTTTGAACTATTGCGTTAATACGTGTTACGAATCGTAAACGAGTTGAAGTTTGCGTTGCACGAATATTCCATGTATACAGCAAAATAATAATTTTTTGTGCTACATCCCAATGAAATCAAATTAAATAGTTTCCTGATAGAGTAGAACAGATTATTAAGAAAGCCCAATCCAAAAATATTTTTTAAAGGGAATAAATAGAACATGTGATTTATTTCGAAAGGAGCATAGACAACAGTCCTCTGTATCGATTTTTCAGTAAATACTCAATATTTCCTAAAGCAATGGAAATATAAGTCATATTTTTCCTCGGTCTGTATTGGCTGCTCCTTCGCCATTTTTATTTAAAATGGCAATAATAACTTTCCATGCTAATTAATTTCTATATACAACACCTACGAAAACGAGGTAAAACCTCCGAATTTCCTCGTTAACACACATCACGCCGCAACATAAAAAGTACAAATATCATACATTTAATTTATCCCACAAACATTCGCATCTCAATAAAGTAGGCAGAAGATTGAATCAAAGTCTATTTATACTCATCCGTTAAATGAGACATGGACCGAAAAAATACACCGCACAAAGCTAGCACAGAATCAAGGATAGTAAGTAATCAAATGGGGATTCATTAATTTGGTATAGGGGGAGTCTTTTCATTTGATGTTATTTATCCATAGTCAACATCCTACCTTCGACCCCCACAACGACGACGATGTTTACATTTCATCAAAATATTATCCTGATTGATTTCACGCGTGATTTATTTAAGTGCCACCTAGTTACGCTCGTGTGCTCAATACATCCAACCGGGAATCGTAGGGATTTAAGACGGTGTATAAATTCATATTCAATCAATCGGCGTGGAGCGCTGTGGATGCTCACCCGCGGGCTACCGAGGCTGACCATCCCGGGATCAGTCCCGGGATGGTCGGGAGATCGGGGTTTTTAATAGCTTAAGAAATTACATTGATAAATTTGATCAAAAATTAACATTAAGTCCATTTGTTTAATATAAAAAATAACTTGAAGGCGAAATAATGTTATTTATTTAAGAAAAGATAAAAAAAAAATTCAAAAATAAATAAATAAAACACTAAAAACTTCAAATATTATTTTAAAAATGTGCCCGAAGTAACATTAAACATCGAGCGTTTCAGTGTCATTTAGTCTGGATCTGATTTCCTGATAAATTATTTATTTCCGTCGCTGCAGATGAATACTTATATACTATACTAATTTGATGTGATTCGTAATTATATTACGGAGGAATACAAAAATTCTGAACCGCGTATGTATCATATTTCATATAGATATTCCCATTATTAGAGTCGAGGTGTAGTAAATACATCACCGGTAGGGACCCCGCTCGCGAGCGAATTGCCTCTCAAACGATCTCACAAAATCAAAATAAAATTAATTCGGCATGCCTCACATCGCCGTACAATATTTCAGCTGTTATTTAACACTTTCCGACCTTCGCCTCAATAAGGAATTTTAGAAGGTAGCCAGGTTGATTCCGAGCGTTAATCAGGTTTAATGGTAGCTATCAATTAGAATATTAAATTCACGCGCATTTATCCGGCTTATATAAAGAGTGGGCGAGTCCACAGAAACCGGATATCCTGTCCGCTCCCGTTAGTGTAAGAATAATCCGTTGGCGGGGCGCTTATCTCGTTTCCGGTACAGTAATCCGTGGAGGCTTATCTTCTAGTCAGACATCCGGCGGCCGAGGACCATCTGGAGCCCTCTTCTAGCCATCAAATTCGACTCCTTCTCTGTATATTTTTACATCATCAAAGCGCTCAAATATCAATTAATTGATGATGAAATTGGGAGCAAACCTTGCCCAAGCGAAACGGTGTAAAGTCAACCCGAAAATCGATATGGACACAGTTACAAGCCTCCCTTTGAATTGTTATATGACCTAGGTCGTGATCAATACGTTCAAGATAATATTATACTTGTTATACATGAAATAATTTTAGTTTTTGAATTGACTTTTCATAGATCTTTCCATTTTTCATAAAATCTGTAAATTGGAAGGATATTCACTTTTTCCTTCGTATATATGAGGGTGTCCCATAAGTTTCTTTCGTTTTTATATTAAGAAAAAAATAAACAATAATTTGTATTACATCAAAATGTATTGAATAATATATGATCCATTCTGTTCTATTACCTTTCTCAATCTCTCCGGAAATATCATAATGCCTTTTTGCCAAAATTTCCCAGGTTTGTTGGCAAAATATTGATCAAGGTACATTTTTATATCATTTTTTGAATTAAAATTTTTACCACGTAAAGAATTTTTCAATGGAAGAAATAAATAATAATCTGAAGGAGCAATGTTCGGGGAGTATGAAGGATGAGGTAAAACATCCCATTCCAAAGATAATAATTTATTTCTGACGAGCAAAGACACATGAGGCCTGGCGTTATCATGATGAAAAACAACGTCTCGTCTGTTCGCTAGTTCTGGTCTTTTTCTGGCAATTGCATCCTTTGGATTATCTAGTTAGAAACAATATTTTGTTGAATTGACCGTTTCACCTTGCTTAAGTAGCTCATAATAAACTACCCCCTTCCAGTCCCACCAAATGCATAGCAAAACTTTTTTTGGATGTAGGCCAGATTTAGCTACAGTTAAAGCTTCTGTAGCCCTTGGTCCAAGACCGTTTACGTTAGATATTCTCATTGAGTATCCAACTTTCATCTCCAGTAACAATTCTTTTAAAAAAAGGTTGGCTATTATGTCGTTGGAGAAGAAGATCGCATGTTGAAATAATGTCAGTCAGTTGCCCAATTTTTTCAGATGATTATGGACGGATGTTCGTGGAATTTCTAATTGTTAGCTATTTCGCAAAGAGTATATCGCGGGTTTTCTTCAACCTTGGCTATGATTAGATCTGTGTTCATTTGCGAAAGAAACTTATGGGACAACCTGATAAATTCAATAAAATTTGGAGTTTATGGATTAATGCTAAAAATACGTGCCGTTTTACAAATACAGTTTTATAAATTATTTATTCTGTGTTTGAATTATAGAAATGCTTTTGTGCGCAATATTTAATTACTATATTCTAGTGTTTAAAAATTTTAATTTACATTTTTTTCTCAGTTGTTTATTGACATTTACGGAATATACAAAAAAATAAATAAGAAAAATTAATTGAAAATTAAAAAAGTTATAGGCTGATAAAGGGTAAGGTGTAAAAAAAATGATGTTTCTAGGTTGACCCGATTTTAACCCTTTTAAAAATCAAAAATTTAAATTTTAAAAAATATTCTTAATAAATAAAAGAGTTGCTATAGTTCCTACCTCAAAGAAAAAAAATCATAAAATTATTTTTGCAAAACAGGGACTGTTTAAAAATAGGTCGTTTTTGTCCTTATTTTTTCACAATTTTATTTTTTTAAAAATAGTTAAAAATAAAATTTTGAGATAAATCTGGTAGAGACAATAGCAAATTATATAAAAAAGATTTATACTAAATTTAAATTAAATTGGTAAATTAGACTTTGAGATATGATGTCAAACGTGTTGAAAAAAGTAGTTAGAAAAGGCTTAGTTGGCGCGTCACTAAAATCGCTATAACTCCATAAATAACAAGAATTTTAAAAATTCCTTAAGATGATATGTTTTTAAAGATCTAAACTTTGAAAAAATGCAGAAACAAAAGCGATTTTTTCAAAATTTTATATTAAAATACCCCTTTAAATTCATCAATAGCCGATATTTTTTGTCGCAGAGCTTTAAACCGGAACGTAACCGATTACCGATAAAATGCTTGTCATTTGAGCTTCCGTGGGAACGCTCATATAATAACATTTATTAAGATTAAATTAATCCATGTATAGCATCAAGTTGTCATCTTCATCTGCAAGAGTTTTCAGATGGTAAATATCGCAAATATAAATTCATCGTTGGAACCCATTTCTTTTTGAACCAATCTTCCAAAAATCACCAAAATGATGCGTTTAAACACATTACATTAAATTAAATTGATTTTAAAAAAATATCAATATTTTCGAGTGTCGTATTTGAAATTAATAAAGGGCGTGAGAAATATTAATTTGAATTATTAACATCCGAGACGAAATCGAGTATTTGGCATCGATACAGGCAATCAGTCACTCGCTTATACCACTTGACCACCTCTTCCGCCCACTGAAGGATCTATTGGGCGGCAAGCCGCTCACGCCAGATTTCAATAGGGACTAATCCCGCCCTAATGAATCTAGAATCCGGATTATCCCTCCCACCCTCACCTTGCTTTCCACCCGCATAGTCAACGTTAAGAAACGCAATCCATAATAGATAGATGGGGATAGATATTCGTAGATTCGTAGCAACCGACAATAATCCACTCGATTTTCCTTGAGCATCCACGAATATATTTTTTCTCGATATTAATTGCGACGTGACTCAATATTAATTCGCATTGATTGCGCTTTATAAAGCGATTATCCACGGCTATAGTATTTAAGATCCATTATTCTAATGGGCAGTTTGGAGCGATTACACAATGAAAATGGATGATCCTCTAATCATACGAAAAAACGTATAATTTAGAGTATGCTATGTGATTATAGCGGTGATGTGTGATTTGAAAAGAACCTTCATCTCGACGAAGACAGTTTTATCGAGGCAGGTTATACTTAGTGTATTTTTTCTATCGATCTCTTTTTTTTTGGGATTGAATATGTTAATGAGTCCGGGATATTGTGGGCAAAATACGAAGGTCGCCGGCATTGGCACAGCACCAGCTGGATGCTGAGATAGGATAGTGGCGTAGGGCCTGGAGCTGTACATCAGTCGCCAGATATCCGGCAACTAGCTGCAGACACTTTTATTGCGAGCGGTAAATCCGCCGGCTCCGGGACGATTAATCCTGGATTGCCGCCCTTAATCCTTACCCGTGTTGGCCCAGCACGTTACGCCCCTGTGTGGGTGCGTATATGTGCCAGGAATTTACAGGAAATCTTGTTTATTTTGGAAAGTATTCCCAACGGTTTCTCGCACTATACACACGCCTATGTGTTTGCAGGCGTATTAGGTGGACTCCCGAATTATTCCATTTTTAAAATATTTATTATATACTATTTAAATATGGTCAATTTACTTCACAATCTTAATATATACCAAAGCAGGGCGAAATCAAATCAAATTAATCTAATTCAATTGATTTGAATACTGTTCAGCGTTCTTTATTCATCATTAATTTCTTGGCCATTTAACATTACCCGTCCATTGCAATTTTAAACACTTTAATGTAACATCAAGATGATTTTTAATTCACAATAAAATCGGGAAGAAATCCGTAGAGTAGAATAAAATAGGAAAGAACTAAAGTTGGCTAGACTGAAAGTGTTCAACTGCGAGACTTTCTGACGAACCTTTTTCTCAAGTATTAGGTCGTCCCATAAGTTTATTTCGCAAATTAACGCAGATCTAATCATAGCCATGGTAGAAGAAAACCCCCGATATACTGTTCGCAAAATAGTCAACAAGTTAGAAATTCCACGAACATCCGTCCATAATCATCTGACAAAATTAAGCTACATCAATCGTTCAGATGTATGACTTCCTCATGAACTGACTGACTCAAATAAACTTCAGCGTATTTCAACATGCGATCTTCTTCTCCAACGACATAATAGCCAAACTTTTTTGAAGAGACTTGTCACTGGAGATGAAAGTTGGATACTCTATGAGAATATCCAACCTAAACGGTCTTGGACCAAGGGCTACAGCAGCTTTAACTATAGCTAAACCTGGCCTACATCCAAAAAAAAAGTTTTGCTATGCATTTGGTGGGATTGGAAGGGGGTAGTTTATTATGAGCTACTTCAGCGAGGTTAAACGATCAATTCAACCAAATATTGTTTCCAACTAGACAACCTCATACTCCATAGTCTCCGGACATTGCCCCTTCAGATTATTATTTATTTCTTTCATTAAAAAAATCTTTACGTGGTAAAAATTTTAATTCAAAAAATGATATAAAAATGTACCTTGATCAATATTTTGCCAACAAACGTGGGAAATTTTGGCAAGAAGGCATTATGATGCTTTTGGAGAAATGGAAAAAGGTAATAGAATAAAATTGATCATATATTATTCAATAAATTTTGATGTAACAAAAATTATTGTTCATTTTTTTCTTAATATAAAAACGAAAGAAACTTATGGGACACCCTAATATGATCTAGATCAGATCTAAAACAGCATATATAAGATGGATTTTTTCTTATCCAAGACTGTCGGCTAATTCTTTCCGCAATTGCCGCCTGCATCTTCATTTACTGAAAAAAAAAAAACAACGTGACTTCCCCTCCCTTTTTTATCCCACAATCTCATCACTTGATTCCCTGTCACAAGCTGCATTCTTATATTCTGCAAAATTTCCCAGACCCAAGGATGCAGCGTCTTATTTATCATTCTGGGTTGGCTGCGGTTACGAGGCGTAGACGGCACTTCCGAGGGACTCTAGACCGAACCCCATCTCAAACCCCATTACAATTGAATTTAAGTTCGTATTGTGTTCTGTAGTGTAGGTAGCTGAATTTAATCAATTTTCATGAAAATTAATATTTTTCAGAAGAAAATCGTAAAATTAAAAGGCTTTCAAGACAACCTAGATCTTTTCACGCTACAATTTATCATGAAATTATTTAAAACATGAATGATTTTTGGTTGCTGGAAGAGGGGGGGGGGGGCAGGTTTAGAGAAGAGCGATGTAAAATCATATTAGTTTACCATTTAAGAAAAATATTTTAGAACATGAATGATTGAATCTTTATATTATATAAATATTCAATCATTCATATTAAAATTAATATTTTATTTATATTAAAATTAACCAACAAAGTGTCATAATGGTATAATGACTGATACACGAGACCCTCATAGACGGCCCGCCTAAACGTTTTCATAGTTCTTTCATATTATACACATTTATATTGGGTTTTTTTACAGTCTAATGATATATTTATCCATTTCTTAGCTTCCCGTTGATTATGAAAGATGTTAAAGGCTTTTAAAATGATTTCAAAGGATGGGGTGTATTTAAAAATTTCATATAAACGCTGCGATTTGTCTACGAAGCAATGAATGATTTTGCTTGATTTTTTTCAGATTTTAATGAATGAAAACATATAAAAAACGCACAAAGGCAAAGGATTGCAGGATTTTGAATGACGTCCGCCGGTGTGCGTATTTTTTACATACACATCATTATCGTTTTGTTCTCACTAATCCCCAATCTCTACTCGCCAGTCCATCGAGTTTGTTGGAAATGGACAGGCCTATTGAAAAATCATCCATTCAATGGATACAGCGGAATTGATGTAATTAATAGATTAGACTTCGGAGAGCCGTGCGTAAACGTATAAATTTTTTTTGCAAAAAAAAAAAACCAATACAATTATCGCGAATACGTTTAATTATAACCATTATCGTCAGACTATTGTCAGACGCTCGAAGTTGACAAGGAAAAAATCAACCTTGGCAATGTCGTTTAATCGCAGCGCTGATCCAAAGTACAAAACGTCTCAATATTAGCAATCTGAATAAGAAGACCTAATTAAATCCAATAAAACATGTGTGTAATCTGTTATAATGTGTAATTAAATATATTTATTTTTATTTTTCTGATGACCAAATGTCGTATTGACATTTCAATAACCGCTTACACGTTTTTGCGTATTTTTATATTTAAATTTTATTGTTTTATTGCTCGGAGGATTTTTTTGTATCGAATTTGTGCGATCTAACGAAGGATCTAACTATCGATCAGATTTTTGGTCCCGCGTGTTTGTCGGCCATTTTGTTCAGTCATAATAAATTCTTCCGATGGAAAGGTTTTTAGATTTTTGGGTGCAGTGACACACTCACGTCTCATCTTTCTCGGAAGAATTTACTGTGACTGAATAAAATGGCCAATAAACACACTCTTGTAACCTTTTTTTTCTAGATTTATTTAAATTATTATTTTGGGCCCAAAACTGTAAATCGGGAAGATATTTTTGAAATGTTATGCATGTGAAACTTTCAAGTCAAACTGGGCCGTAATTGAAAACGTGTGAGCAGATTGTGCGGATATTCATGCAAAATGCTGGGATGGTGTTCCACGCGGGCGGCCGT
The DNA here is from genome assembly GCA_008973525.1 of Stenopsyche tienmushanensis. Taxonomy (NCBI): domain Eukaryota; kingdom Metazoa; phylum Arthropoda; class Insecta; order Trichoptera; family Stenopsychidae; genus Stenopsyche; species Stenopsyche tienmushanensis. The sequence continues at coordinate 1,158,425 of WACJ01000070.1, read as the reverse complement.
GAGGTGGTCCGGGGGATGATGTGGGGGATGATGGTGGTCCAAAGCCCGCTTACCGGCGGAACGATCCGCTGATCCTAATATAGGGATTAAATAGCGCCACGGGATTAGAGGGGCCCATTGACGCGCGTTATCGGGCCGCGGCAGAGGCCCTTTTTATATCAATATATTAGCTCCGTGCGGACACTGTGCATCAATTGTGGACACTCACCAATGGCGCCTCTAAATAAAAATTGTTTTCGTAAAAATTAAAGAAAAACACCATGGCGTTATCCGCTCACCTGTTATCCCCGGTTCATACGCTCTCCATTTGTAATCTGCCGACGACGGTGAGAAACGCGGCATCCTCTTTGAATCACGGAAAAACAATTTTGTTCCAGGGTGTTTTTCAAAAAATATTTTCAACCCTTCATTATTGGCATAAAATTGATAATCGGCGGTGATTTCATCACCGATCATCGTCGATAGATATACTAATAATAAAAAAAATCATCCCTTAAATACCGATTTATCTTCTATCGGACCATAAGCCTAATGAGAATCGAATCGATCAATTTAATATTCGAATATGCGCTTTAATGAAAGTTGAATGAATGAGTACATCTGTTAATAACCAATTTATTCGGTGCATGGTCGGGATAATGAATATTTATTCCCGAATTCCGGTGTGTAGGCCCTAAACCGCATAAGTCCTAATGCTCTCATAAAGCGTGCACAATTTGAAGCTAAATTTACTAGTGTTGATTTTGTGCCGATTATTTCAAATTAATAAAGCCGCTAATTTATTCCGGACCCTGAAACGTTGAAAGCGGCCTATTGCCTTCGAACGCAGCAGTCGTGAAGCGCGGCCCGCGAAACAATTACGTTAAAAGCCCCTGGAGCGAAGCTTTTGGCCGCATCGGTCAATGCAGGACATTGCCGTGTCATATCTAAATATATATTTTTGGGGGAGTGTAAAAATAGATTTAAAATGCGTCGCCAAAATAGTATCAAACGTTTTTCAATAAAAATTTGATTTGTGAAACAATCAATTGATCTTTATGGATATGTCGAACGTATTGATTTGCTCATGATCACGGATGCAGCATTTAATACATATTAAATGCCGTTTACGTCGACGCTATCTTAAATCTGTTCTTAATGAATTTTCGAAAGTTTTTTTTTCACATGTTTGTCACATGTCGACATTATGTCAACAAAATTTTAAGCTCGTTATATATCACGTATTTTGTATAAGTACTATTTACCTATAAAAGCATAAATCTCGACGCCTTTATATACATATTTTAGCTAAAAATACATATATATAACGAAAAAATTATCATTTTTCAAATAATTATTTTTTATTCGCAGATTAAAACTGTTGAAAAACGCAATCCGTATGATCTTATATACGTTGTGTACATTTTCTGTTGAAGAAAATAGTTTTATTTGATGTAATCTAGTATGGAATCTGAAAAACGCGCGGAATTAAATAGAAATTAGCGCTACCCTAATTAAAAAAAAATTGTTTGGGCGTTAGGGATGTCTTTTAATACATTTTACACATAGGCCCTGTGTCTTTCATGTCAAGGTTGTCAAAATCGTTTTTTTTTAAATGTTTATATTAAATTAATTTACAAAATTTATTCAAATTGACCACCTTTTATTCGTATGCACGAATAACACCTTTTTCTTATATCAACTGTATTTTTCTGAAGTAGCATTTCCTCTTTTAATTTTGCAAAGGCGAGGATTATTCCTTCAATTAAGATTTCTTTTGTAGACACCTATGTCGTGACCAGACAAAGAAATCCAGTGGTGTCAGGTCTGGAGACCGCGCGAGCCACGGAATAGGACACGTCCCCCAGACAAAAAAGGCAAAAGAGGCACATCTAAATTTAAGCTTTTTATTTTATTTCGGCCCATGTTTTGCTATAGTTGATGATTTGAGCTTTCATTGATAAATATACACAAAGCTGTCCGAGTTTCATTTTGACATCGATACACATATTAAACTTTTCGTTAGACGTTTAAGAAGAGATTTTAAATTTCTTTTTTTCTTGTAAATTTGTAATCGTGTGTATATCTTTTAATAAACTTGTTTATTATATCGCATAGAAATTATATATATTTAATTTAAGTCAATGAACTGCTTTGGATAATTGAAATATATCTGATAAAACGACGGGTGTGTTTAAAAAAAAAGCGCGCAAATCAAGGATCGTGTATTTTTTTATTTATTTTTAAAATTTATTTTAAAAGCTAAGAGCTTTTTTGGTTAACTGCATATCATAAGTTTATTCATGCATGTGCAGTATTCATCAATCATAATGCATATTGAAAATTTCGCTGGAAAAAAAATTATGTTGCATTAAAATAATTTTCAACGATCATAAAATAATTTTCCAGGAACTCGTCCGAATTTTCATTTCGCATGAAGCCATCTCCGATTTCAATCATTGTTTCGAACAGGAATTCTACTCGTTTTTGAGTTCCGCGTAGGCAAGATACTAAAAATTGCATTTTGAAAATTTTCACCGAAAGGGGATAATAAATTTCCCGAAATCGGATTTTGAAATACAATGCCGTTGGGCCATTCCAAGAATCGCCTGCCGTTTCACGGCTTTTGGGCATTGATGACTTTTACGCCGCATTTGCAATGAAATCGGAACCGGGATGCGGTTGTACTAGGTCGAAATTATAATGCATAATCCCTCAGTCGAATCCTGCAATTAGCGGTCGCCGAAACTAGGATAATCCTTTTACAATTTTGCGAATTCTAGTTTACCGAACGGTGTCCGGGAATTGCGTACTCGTTTATTGGTTTAATAAATTGACTGCCTGCATATTTCGCCGCATCTGAACAAACAGCACCGCCGAAAACGGGGATGATGATGATTTAATCCCCGGTAAATGCCCCGGCGCAGCGTGAAACATCCCTATGTATTTTCGTCAATATTAATGACCCATTTTTCTTTTATTTTCAGGTAAGAACAACACTAGTTGAAAAGCAATCGATAGCACTAAGACGTGATGAAATTGGTAAGTCTAACATTTCTTCTATTTAATAAGAAGCCATATTAATCTCCATAGAAGATTTACAAAATATGGAAAATATGTATTTATTATCATTCTGGATTCTGAGGTATAGTAATGCCAGAGAACTCTTCATAAAGGTCGTCAAACATCACACGATGATCATTTCGCACTTGTTCTTAATTTTTTTACACACGTTCGTCAGAAATCACTAATGATCTTCCATTCCTTACCACGTCGTTTGTATAAATAAGGCCTTCTCTGAACAATCTAACCTATTTGAAGACATGTTGTCGACTTATCACATCACTACCATAAACTTCCAAGAGCTTTCGATAGATATTCGCGGTGGTATTGTTTTACAAAATCAAAAACGGATGAGCGCGCGACGACTTCTAGCTTGGAAGAATTTACTGTGATTGAACAAAATGGCCGATAAACACGCGGGAGCAAACAAATTGATCCATAAGATCTCCCTTACATACCAAGTGCGCCAACCTTGAAACAATAAAAAAAAAATTCCGACATTAGGAACCTTTGTAATCTCACTATTATTATGTTTAACTCATATGCATTTTTTTTCAAAACCCTTCTATAGCATCTACTTCAAATACGAAAACATGGGTGCTTAATTTTATATAGCGTGGTCCCTATTTCGACGCTATAGAAGGCTTGACTGTATTTATAAAATCTAAATATGAATTGGATCGAAAAATCACCAAGATTCTAATTTTAAATAATCCAGATTTGTTCACATGAGAAGGATATTGGAGAACCCCCCTCCTCACCTGAAAAATCCTCTCGTTGGTTAAATCTCATTCTACAGAAATCATCTAGTCATCAATTGAGTTTTTGTGCTTCTTTGAGAATCGTTTGAATATAGATTAGCCCTTATTTGCTTCTTGATCTTATGTATGCAACCCGAAGGGTATGTGTTAATTTACAAAACGCACAATAAAAATACTTAAATCTGTTCTTAATGAATTTTCGAAAGTTTTTTTTCACACGTTTGTCGCATGTCGACATTATGTCACCAAAATTTTAAATTCGTTATATATCATGCATTTTTTATAGATGCTATTTCACTACAAAAGCATAGATCTCGACGCCTTTATATACACATTTTAGCTAAAAATACATGTGAAAATGAACGAAAATATTGTCATTTTTTAAACAACTATTTTTTATTCGCAGATTAAAACTGTTGAAAAACGCAATCTGTATGATCTTATATACGTTGTGTACATTTTCTGTTGAACAAAAACATTTTATTTTATGTAATCTAGTATGAAACCGGGAAAAACGCGCAGAATTAAATAAAAATCAGCGCTATCCCTAATCGAAAAAAATGCAAGTGGGTTAAATGCGCTAATATTGAGACTTTAAAGCAATGATTCTCCAACGTTTTTAATTAATTGTAACGCTATGGTAAGTTAAGCACTAATACAAAATTTGTGCGTGTTTATTTGTTAACAAGCACGATTGACTCACACGCGCATGGCGGCACTGAATGTGTTAATTTATAAAATGTTTGGCTAATTTAGATCATTGGCATAAAATATTATAATGCTTTGAAAATTGCAATACTTCAATCAAACTTTCGTACTATAATTTCAGCCACGTCTAATGAAGCCCTAGCCATCTTGTATGAAAAGCAGATGATGTTTATTTAATAATAATCAATATAAACTACTTGTTGATAAAAAGGCAGCTTTGTAGATTTTGATTTAATGCCGCTGTATACAATTGTTCAGAGTATCATTGTTAAAGGATGATTTTTTTGTTGTTGTTGAATTTTTGCACGATTAATTGTTAAGAGCAATCAGTACAGGTGTTCAGGGGTAGGCTTACATTTCATAAGCTGAAAACTTTAAGTGATAAGAACAATTCATTTATTGTGTACGCAATATTGCTTTCAAACGGAGAAAGAGAGGGTGGGCTGTTGTTTGAGCTTTATCTGAAACCACCCCACTCGAGGAGAGAGTAAACTTAGCGCACTTTTATTATTATCGAGGCATCTAGACGTGAACATCAATACATCTTATTCCAGGGTGTAAGCCATGGAGAGTGTCTAAAATACACAACAACATTGATGGAGATAAAGAAATCACTTTGACACCCGCCCCGGTTAACTTTACACCGAAACCATTCTTCAAAAAGGAAAACGCCGAGAGCTCCCCCCATTCTCCCGCCCCTTTGATTTTCCCCTTCTTTCCTGTTGAGCACTCCCAATTTTATGCCGAAATCTTCGCCGCCGACCCCCAGACCGGAGGACCCGTCCAAATGTGACAGACGAGATATTTTTAATGACGATTAAATGTTTTAAAATTTAACCCAAGTAAATTGGGATAATTTATTGGCGTCGTAATCGCAGAATTTTACATACAATATTTTGATGTAAGACCCCGACAGATAGCCTTTAGAGTTGACCCCATAATTTGAGATTTAACACAGCATAAAGCATAACTATATTTATATTTAGTCATAATATAACGTATTGCTAATACATGTTAAATTTAATTGACGGAGATATCAAAATTGTATAACTAATCATATCGCGTTTATGCTAAAAAAAAATATGTCTAGGTGATGATTTATGTCGTTGAGCGGCATCTTTTGCGCGTCATTTTGGGCGGAATAGATTGAGAAGACCTGTTTTTAAAAATCTGGATCCAATAATGGACGTCGATTCCCGTGTAATTTTGCGCCGATGCGATTTTTTTCTGGAAGCACTTCGCGCGCAATGGCGCCAAATCTGCTGATCTCGAGGGCCGTAAAACATAACAGGATGCGTTACGAAGGATATTTCTTTTTCTGTGGCGTTTATTGGCTCAGGATTGCGACTCAGGACTCAGATACAGGCAATAAACACACGGAAATACACATTTCTAGCACTCTCTCCGCAGCCAACATTACATCTTTATCAATGGCCATTAAGATAAATCCTTCGGAATCGTTCGACATCGGGTGTCTGGATGGCGCAAAAAGTAATGGGAGAGCACCCGGAATGCATTTTTAACGATTTCATTATCGGGCCTGCTTGCATCGTTGCAGATTGGCCGCCAAAATGCATTCGATACGTGCGATACTGCGAGGAAATCGTTTGTATAATCGGACGCTTTTTATGACACAATTGGAATTATACCAGCAAGGATAATGCTTTTTTGTTGTTGTAAAGGTGCGGTTTTTAAGCCGTCCGATATCGAAAAAATATGCTGAAAAACGCTGCAAATTTGAATGAATTTTTGAGCCGATCTTGAATATTGTTCGATGGGTTCATTCGCTTACCGTCAAACGTTTCTTTTTCACTTTCTCAATACACAAAGCACTGAGGCTAAGTATATAATATGGGATATTGGATATAGACACGTCAGAGATTTACCTACATACCTGTCTGTCGAGGAAAGGTGAGCTTAAAGACGGGGGACGAACTAGTTTATAATACAAAGCACAAATATTAATTAAATTATTGATCGTTTTGGATCAATTCGATTTTTAAAAAATAGCCAAAATCACTATATATAAGCACAATTATTTATAATTTTTTAATAAAATAATATATGATGGAAAAATAACGGTTTTATCGGTTTTAACGGTTTTGCTTCGGGTGATTCATTTATGATTTTTTATCGTAAAATGTTTTTATTTGTGCTAAAAACGTATTTTCTAGCAATATTTAGAACATTTTATACATTCTCTAGCATTGCAAAATAATTTGAGCTTTGTAAAAGCTCAATAAAAGCTAAAAATTTATATTTTATCTATAGAAAATTCTTTCTAAAAAATGTCTACAATTTTAAGGCTATTATTTTGTATTGGATATTTTAATTCATCCTGAAAATAAAAATAACGTGTGAACGATGAAAAATAATAAATTCAGAGCAGATCTAATTTATAAGTACCATCGACGCGACACGGAGAAAGCGACGGGTCATCAGCTATCTTCTATCCTGACTAGCAAAGAGCCAAAAACTCGGAAAGAGACGCATCTTAAACTATCCAAAAAGCATTAAACTTTTAAAGAGTACAGTCGCGTATTTGCGATCGAATTTCAGTGATTCAATGAAAAAACGGCGGAATGTGTCTGGCGTACAACGTAGGATTGTACAGATCGATAACCCAAATTTATCAATCAATAATGTTAACCCAAATGAATCGATTCCAAGTGTTGATACACAAGCTTGACTTATGCTGCGCGATCCTGAGAGAAAAGTGGAAAATTTAAAAAAATAAAAAACATTCTTAATTAATAAAAATGTCGCTAAAGCGATTGTTAAAAAAAATATTTTGACCTTATTTTTTCACAATGTAAAATGCTTAAAAAATAGTCTAAAAAAGTTATTTTTATGACATAAATCTGGTAGCAACGATGGAAGATTATATAAAGAAAGTTTGTATCAAATTTAAAGTAAATTGGCTAATTAAAATTTGAGATATTATGTCAACCGTGTTAAAAAAGGATTATATACTCATTATGATAGGACCGAATTTGTTGCCGCACCATTAAAATAGCTATAACTCCGTAAATAATCGGAATTTTGAATTTTCCCTAAAAAGATGTATTCCTAAAGATCTAAACTTTGAAAATATGCAAATTAAAATAAATCGATCTGATCGAAAAACCGATATTTTCGAATCGGTCATATCTTCAAATATCACCTAAAGTACTATTGCTTTAATAACAATATTTAAATTCATTGATATGACAATTTTTTGCGGTGTGAGCTTTCATCCCTTAAATTGTCCATTGCAACCCACAGCTAGAGTTCATCTGATGAGTTTGCATTCTTTTTTTAAAATTTTAATTAACAACACATAAGTAGTGAAGGTGGTGTGGAAAAGGGAGTGCGAGCCTGTCGTGAGCCGGTTTGCTTGTCTATGCTAATCCTGTTAGGTTAAGAAGGTTTCTGCATATTACGGAGCTTTGCGCCGTCTTAAGGATTAAAACAACACACTAACATAACCAGCTCCGCCGTCTTCTGCCCTCCTCCAAAGTGTGGAAATCGCAGCAAAAAATCTCAGCCTTCCATCAATCACGATAATTAATCGGAAAATGATTTTGGGCATGATCTTGCAAAGTTTCGCACAATGAAAATGCTGGCTGTGTTCAAATTTTCTTAGGGAATAATAAAATTGAATGTCTTCATTCGCATGTATTACATTTTGTTCTGATAATGCGACTGATATAACAAACTGGCTTAATGGGCGACCTCATCACCTCTTCATCCTATTTGCTGAAAAGCTCTTGAACATGTGAATTAAATGTAAGGAAATTACATGATTTCGTTCTACTTTTGCATAAAGCAAAGAAATGGATTTCTACTAATCCTCTTAGAAAGAAGGTCATATTTTTGCCATGGTTTCCAGCTTTATAATTCGTTTTAAAGAATGTACCGGCCCAAATGCGTATTAAGACCGACGACGTTCGACCTTTGCCTATAATCGAATTTGGATAGATTCCATTTTGATCATCAATTCGTATATCCATCAGTGTAAAATGATCAAAATTCGCGATCAATGATATGAACTTATGCATCAAAGTCTCGAAAAATAAAAAAATGGGTTATACGAGACGTTGAAATACAATCACTTTTTCCACGAGAAGTATTTTAACGTGGGAAATGCTAAATAGGCAATTTTACCTCAAAGCATGCAAAATACCTCAATCCGTGACGAATTCTGCTTTTATCGTATGGGCATCAAATTTAAAAATTAAATTCGAAATTTGCGAAATAAATCTTCGCTAAACAACCCGGTCAGGTTGCCCTTGTATAGGAAAGCGGGATTATATCGTGCACCTCGTTCTCCAGGAGTTTGTACGAATATACAACATCACTCACAAGACGGTCCCGCTACCCCAACCGCTCCCGCCACCTGGTGGGTGGCTGTAGCCATGGACAAAGGTCTGCTGAGCCCACATTGCGTCCAGTGCTCTAATCCCACCACCTAATCCACTCGCCTTAACTTGCCCTCCTCTGGGATATATCCTGCGAGCAGCCCAAGCAACGGCCGAATTACCTCAACCAGTCTTACACTATTTACATTCGTTAAGGTCCCCTTCTTGTGTATAAGATTTATGGAAATATGGATCAAGACTGAATAACCTTATCCCGTTCAACTAATACCCGAATTTTAATATTTCATCCGACGGAACGCCCCCAAGCGTACCCCAATCATTTTTACGGCAATACAATGGATGATTTTTTAATTTAAACTTAAAAAAAAAAATACTTTGATGAATACAATCCTTGTTGAATCAACATATGGTACGGGAAGAAGTCATTCCCGCGGCTAAATCTCACTTTTCTCTCTCGTCATAAATAAAGGAAAGTGTTAAGACGAAGTATTTAAATCAGCTGCATTAGTCCAAGAGCCTTACTCGATTGAACATACGCGATTTTCGTTATTAGGATGTCCCATAAATTTCTTTCGTTTTCATATTAAGAATAAAATAAACAATAATTTGTATTTAGTGAATAATATATGATCCATTCTGTTATATTACCTTTGTCCATGTCTCCGAAAGTCTCATAATGTCTTCTTGCTTGATCGTTTCACCCTGCTGAAGTAGCTCATAATAAACTACCCCCTTCCAGTCCCACCAAATGCATAGCAAAACTTTTTTTGGATGTAGACCAGGTTTAGCTACAGTTAAAGCTTCTGTACCCTAAGTCCAAGACGGTTTACGTTGGATATTCTCATTCAGTAACCAACTTTCATCTCCAGTGACAATTCTCTTCATAAAAGGTTGGCTATTATGTCGCCGGAGAAGAAGATCGCATGTTGAAATACGCTGAAGTTTATTTGAGTCAGTCAGTTCATGTTAAAGCCACATCTGAACAATAGATGTAGCCCAATTTTATCAGATGATTATGGACGTGGAATGTTCGTGGAATTTCTAACTTGTTAGCTATTTATAACAAACCGTATATCGAGGGTTTTTTTCAACCATGGCTATAATTAGATCTGTGTTCATTTGCGAAAGAGACTTACGGGACAACCTAATACATTACGATCCGATAGCAGAACGAACCCGCGTGCGAGTACGACCATCTCGACGAACATGTAAGAGTAAAGAGCAGCTCAGGGACTCCCCGAGAGCGCTCTCGCTCCACGTTACATTGGTGTCAGAAGCTTACGATCTTCCTTTATTATATATATATATCTTCAATTGTTCAACTAAATTTAAATTTATCTGAATAATTTCAAGGGAATAATTCCATACTTTAATCCTTAATTCCATTTAACATCAATTGGTTCCAAATTCGCAAGCAATTCTTGGATATTGGATATTATTGCATCATGCATTCAATTTTGATAAAGCCCATTATAATAATTCCCAGATCTGACTGTGTGTTAATATACGGAGCTTGATTGTGTCTGTATAATAGGACTATGAATTAAATTTACACTGCTTATGCACTTGAGATGAATCTCTCAAATTTCTGGCGAAATTGTTTAGTGAATATTTTGGGTATTTTTAAATGTTATTAAAACATGGTCAAAACGGGCTTATGTTGGCTTAAGCATCGCTCTTAAGAGTTTAGAGCGGATATGGGCAGGGTGATTATAGCTATTTATGTATTATTTATAGGTCCTCGTGAGGGATTAGTTATTCCTCAAGTACCTCATGGCCGGCTTAGGCCTCTTCTCCACAGTCTCTACTCGGATGATTCATTTTGTTTGATGAAAGATTTACGATACAGCTGGAGGTGGACCAGGCCTGAAAAAGTCCAGAAAACCCTCCGAAATCAAATCGACAGATTGTAATTTGAATGGTGCAATTTTATTAATTAAAAGCGTGCAATTCGAAGCGTCGGTTCGACGTCATATCACCAATATGTGTGTGTATCGATTTTCATGAATTTGTTTGTGGAATAGCTTTTGCGGTGGATTTGTGCATTATCAATATGATTTAAAGGATCATTTGAGTACAAAGCTCATTGCATCGTGCATTTGATGTCGGGAATTTGATTCCGTGCTTATTTTTGATCGAAATTGCAGCCCACAATGATCTGAATATATTTTCGAATGGTCGGCTTTTATATAAGTAAATGAAGCATCTTAACTATGCGACCACAGGCCACCCCTGCGGATGTGGTCTGGGAAGGAAGTTAGGCGGCCGCTGTTCCCCTTAACGGGATTAAGAAGGGTAGTGGCATCAAATCCGGCTATAACTGTGGCCTGTCCAAACCTCGACCGGAGTGCATACTGCCTAAAAATTGTAATTATTCTAATTGATTTAAATATGTATTTTTTTTTTTTTGAATTTATGATAATAAATGTATATTTTATGAATTTGGCAAAATTATCATACCGAGCATCGTTATTAGGATAAAATATACAATTTTATTTCCCACAAAATTTCGTTGAACGTGTATGATCCTAATGCTTTTAAGACTATCCATCCAAAAATAAAATATTGAACTTATTTAATCAATCTAATTAATTACGGCCAAAATTTGGTCTACATTACACTCTCCCCGACTTAAAATCGAATCGTCCCGATTCATTTCATCCAATGGTGTAAAAAAAAAATTGTTGTGGTATACAGTCTTATTTTGCGCGAATTTATCATATGGTGAATAGAATTATTTTATTATGGAAGGATCTATGAGTTAATAGCGAAAATTGAGAAAAAATTGGATGAAGAATCGGAAATATTAATATGTTTGATGGTGCAAATTTAAAGATATGATGAAAAACGTTCAACAATCCGGACTCGAAACCGCACCCTTACAATGACAACCCCTTGTGCATGCTCATTGAACAGTACTTATTATACGATGAGGCCAATTTTAATTAAATTTCGCCATGTTTATCGACTGAGACGAAATAATACAAGCGACATGCACTTGTTGATCTTCAGTCCGTACGCCACGTACAATCAAGTCTGAAATGGTCGTATTTAGAATTGTCCTTTTGGAGCGTCTATGCTGAAGACTACTTGACGATGGCAGACGAAAAGAGTGGAGCCAGAAGGACCAGCCAACAAAACAATCGGCGCATTAGCCTGGCTGCAGCCTGCCCTGGGATACCCTGATCCTCTGAGAGATTACGAGAGACAAAAGAATACATAAGAGGCCAAAAGCTCGGATCACCGAGGGGCAGACGAGCTTGCAGACGTGCTTTCATCTACTAGCAACATGACGCAAGGAGCATATCAAACGCCAAGGACTCTATTAATTCTCGCTATTATTTACATCAAAGGATTCGCACTGGGAATAATCCGTTTTGTTGGTGTGCAACGATGGCGCAGACTGAACATCGCTGTTGTGATAATCGTACAGTTTAGAATGATGCTGCAAATTGCAATTAAGACGTTAAATCTCATTACGGAAATATCTGAGATTGAACCCCGATTAAATGCATTCGGTTGGTGATCAATAGGATTAATGCATCGAAAGACGTATCAAGCAAATGAGATCATTTTGAAGTGGATTTAAATCCATGCAATAAAAATATTTCCTTATTTTATATCATTTATGGAAATTATCGAGCGCTTTCACATGAAATGTCCGATTTTTTAAGATTCTAATAGAGTTTATATATTCTTTTGGGGTAGTTTAAGGGGTACATTTTTCACAGGATTGGCAAAACTCAGATAGTTATGTCACTAAAATAGTCATGGTTGCTAACAAATTCTTGAAAGCGATAAGAGTGATACTCGTAGCTAGGAATTCTGATTTCTCGATGATTTTCATTTCTCGAAAAATAAGATTTCTCAATTTAATTTCTCAAAATTTCTTGAAAATTCTCGAGAAATATATACAGAAAAATGTAGATAAAATACTAAAGTATTGCATATAAATATTATTATCTTGATATGTAATTGAAATAAAACAACTAGAAATATGGCTAAGATTTAAAATTTAATTACAGCCAACCCTCCTATAGCGTCTATTTAGTTTTCATGTACAAATTTTGTATGGGTGCCTAATTTTCTATAGCGTTTTGCTTCTATAGTGTAATCCCTATCATGACGATATAGAAGGGTTGACTGTACATTACCTCATATTATTTTTAAATTAACCTTTTAAAAAACCAAAACCTCAAACCGATTACGTTCCTAATATTTATATTGGTTCGGCTACGATTTTCGTTCCGGGAAAAATAACAGTTTCACTGATTATCGGTATTCGTCTTTCTTAGAAAGCATGAATATTTTATAGTCGGTCAAATTTTGTTTTATTCAATAAAAATTGATTTCTAAATTTCTTGAATATCAGATAATTTCTCGAGAAATGAGGATTCTCGATTTTGTAAAAACAATAATTCTCGAGAAGAAAAAGGTATAAAAAATATGTGGGTAGTTATGGGGACAATTTAGATCTGAGGGTCGACCAATCGTCTTGGCCGAGGAAGGTGTTGTCTTCCCGCCGGCACTCTCGATCTCGTAGATGTAGTCTTTCTATCATCGTATGAATAAAGATCTACGTTAAGAATATGTATTTTCATCACCCTCATTATCTTCCTATGCGAATTCTTTCTACAATCCGATATGGAACGAACCCATTGAGGTCAATCATCTTGAAAAGTAAGCGACAAACGAGGCGTAACGGGGGGTTTTACGCCCTAGACTAAATAAATATTTTATAAACTATTTTTGTTCGACACGGTTGACATGATATATTAAGTTCTAATTGACAGATTTGCTTTAAATTAAACACAAAGCTTCTCTACATAATATTTTATCGTTCATAGCAGATTCAAGTTATAATGTTATGTTTAACTATTTAAAAAAAAATGGTGAAAAGGTAAGACTAAAAAATGACTTTTTTTAAAAAACAGTCATCATACTGCGAAAATAAAATTTAAAAAATTCTCTGAGGTAGGGGCTATAACGAAATCCTTCTATATTTTTAACCAACAGTGACTCACCAGTGAGTCACTATGCTTTTTCATATAAAGACAAATATTTTTTAATATCTAATTATTATGCTAGGGACACAACATGTGTGTATTCACATCTTAATGGATTTTAGTATTTCCATTTCTATAAAATAACTTTTTTTATGAGTATTATTGTATTAGTAAATTTAGACAACCCTAAATAAATAACGTTGTAACAATCCTGAATAAGAAACGCTTTAAAACCTATAAATTACCCCACAGGACAGCACGGGGTACTATAATATGCATGTATATGTTAGTATGCACACGTTGCTTTTAGACAATGAAAAAAATCACTGACGGTTAAATGGTTAAAACTGGCAAAAAATCGGACATTTCATGTGAAAATATCGATTGGAAACTAAAAGCATGTTAAAAATTAAAAAAAAAAATGATTAAATGCTCGTGTATCTTTTAAGGCATCCCTCGCATCACACACTTGCCTCATTCCTAAATATGAAGCGATCTCTCTTCGGCGCGCACTTTTTGGCTCACAACAGGAGTTCGTGATGAATGAACAGAGAAGAAGGTCCTTTGTGAGGCTGAATTACACGCCGAGAGATTTCGCTAATCCTGGATGAGGGGACGATTTAAAACGTTCAAGTCATAACCCTTAACCGGCCTCCCGTATGACTGCGAGAGATTATTACAACAACGAAAAATGTACATTAGTACATCCCGACGGAATTTCGCGTTCATTTAATAATCATTTCTCATTAGGGGCTCTTTTGGCATGTCAAATGATCTATTCAAACGTACGATATAAAAATGTGATCGTACGAAAACGACGGAAAAGCCGATGTCTGTATAATGTGAATTGCATAATCTGATTAAATTATTCGTGCATGTCTGCTTTAAATGCGAAATAGCTCCACGAGTGGGTAGTCTGTGTAATTTATTCGCAAACCTAGTTTCAAAAGAACCGTACAATAAGAAAAACCCCCATTGTTCTTCTCGTCATAATTATTTTAATACCCTCGTTTAGCAAGGAACAGATAATAATATTTTCCTCCGTTTATTGTATTCGAAGTGCTTTAAGTAAGTAAAATTCAAGCTTTCATATGCGATAAAGCTTCGCATTCACGACGTGAGATGATTTGTTGTTCAGGCAAAAACTTCGGAAAAGCCATTGACAAGACTTTTGTTGTTGAAGTTAATCCTCATTATTTTGACTGAGGGCTTTAGGAAAATGATGGGTGAATTTCGCTCAGGTGGGGTGTTATTAAGGGTAGTGTATGGGGGGCAGATCGGGGGCGGAAAAGGCTGAATGGAGCATAGCTTTGCGGATGACGGAAGACAGGTGTCACGACGCTGAGTACTCGTCTTCGCTAATCCCACGGAAAACAGGATGCAAGCCCAAGAATATATTATTTATTTTATTGAAAATGGATCGGGTGAAATCCGCAAAGTTTCCAGATCGCCTTGCACACACACGGAGAACGACCCTAAGCCTGGAAATCCATTTAAAAATCCAGCAAAGCTCACAAGCCTTAATCTGAACTGACATGCAACTGTTGCGTGCTTTGATTACCCAACAATTTGTATGACATGACATGTATGGGCTTTATATTAAGGACATCCAGCACAAATTTATTATATATCAATTGCATTGACAATGGCTGCAAATGCATCCCTGAAGTGCATAAAATGCAATCCGATTAATTAATTTAAATTAATCACTGCCATCTATGAATGAAAATTATAATAAATTAATTAAATTAAAAACAATTATTGGGTATATTGAAAAGTCTTTGCCGATTGGTTAACAATGAAATAATATATATAATTTTTCATTTTTATTTTGCTTAAGATCGAAAAGATGATAATCTTCTTCGCTTTATGTATTAGTGTATTGTCATATGGCAGAATTATGACTAATTCTCGATGTTTGCCATAAACGAAGCCGTGAAATCATGTGAAATTTTGAAAAGACTAAGATGATGCTAAGACTATTTTAATGAAATCAAATAATTAAGCGTTGCGCAACAGATGATGCTATTTTTGCGTTTTTTCCTTCAATAACGGTATCAATACGCTTGATATCCAATGGAATAAATGTATTTGAATATTAAAATGGTTATATTTGAATCGCCCTCGTAATATTTAACGCTTGAAGTAGGAATTATTAAGAACGCTTTTTAAGCGTCAAATATTAAATATTATCGCCTAAGCCCGAAGTGTTGCCGCCGGCAAGAAACTTTGTTGTAAGAATTTAGAATAATCCGCGAGTAGTATTTGAAGATCTCGCCGTGGAACCTTTGATAAGCTCCGAGCTCACTATACGCGAAAATGCAAAAATATGCACAGTGTGGAGCATTAACTCTTTCTGTGTTTGAAAGTTTTGCGAGATCCGTCCTTAACAATTCCTCTTCTACATTATGATCTCCATTGTAAATAGGAGGGCAGGGGTTACGACATGTTAAACAGTAGTTGGCGTATACACACGACCTCCCGCCATCTCCAGGTCTGCCCTGGGGGACGAGGAAGGTAGATATGAATGTAGACATCAGCTTAATTCTTGTTAGTCTAAAGTTTTAATTCACACTACTTATACTGTAGTTAAGAAGTACTCGTCTTCTGCTTTGGCAGCTCATCGTGCCAAGCGCCCCAGTGCCGTCGATTTTGCCATACATTGGCGAAAAAAAGTTTTAAAACACTCTATTTAAATCATTTTTAATTTGTACACTGCATATTGGTCATGCGATATTATCTATTCTAGGGCAGGGCTATAATTTATACTTAAATGATTCCTTCCAAACAACGCGTGGGTATCCATTATTATCTACATGCTTAGATATTTTATCAGGCTAAGATTCTATTTTTTGACTTGACTTTGACAAGGTTTTAAATCGAAAATTGATAACCGATAAAACCGTTATTTTGCCGGAACTGATTTTTTTCGGTTCGGTTGTATGCGAAAGAGTTTGTTCGATTTTTAAGTTGATATAATATGTAACATTCGCCATTTTCATGTTTGAATTTATTTGAGTATATTCATCTGATAATACTCTAATATTTACTCTTTGTTCATCCTATTAATTATCCTATTAAATCAATGCATGAGATAATATTGATTTCATTATTTGCATATATATATATTTATTAATTATCGTGTTAAAATACCAATTATTAGTATAGTCAACCCTCCTATAACGGCGAGATAGGGAACAAATATGTGGTGGACGTTATAAGAGGGTTGACTGTATATATTTCTGAATTTTTGGAATCACTGTGTCTATCGATTGTCTCGATCCAATTAGCTAATTAATTAAATCATTCAGGACCGCCTATAGAGTAATACGATATGCATCAATGATTAAAATAGCATTTAAAAAATAAGATAGGGATAACAAATAAAATGCAATAACACAACAAAAATGCTAAAAACGATACAATACCCATTTTCATGTAATTTATTGTAATATTTTTTGCTACATTTTATCTATCCATAAAAAAAACGACCTTAAGCTCAGAACCACCAAACAATAAAGACGTTCGCCGAACAGAGATTTCTCTATAAGGAATCAATGTCTTCGTGATTGTGTTATTTTTTTTTATCTGAATAAAATATCGGTTACAAATCGCGAGCCGCCCTTGGAGCAATTGGCCCCGCCCTGGCCTCATTCTGCGCTACACACACTCGCTAATACGATTTAATTTTATGCCGGATTTGCGATAAGATTTTGCAGAGCACTCGAGATTTGCTCTTACTTGTGTGCTTCTGAGCGTAGACCCCGCCTGCTTCCACAGATCTACAGCTCTACGCCGTCGTAGAGGCGTAGACCCCGAGCTTAATATTTTTATATGCTCGTATAGTCTTTTAAGACTCCGGTTTATGTACATTTAATGCATAATAAATGTTTTTGAACAAAACATCTTAGTATAAATATGTCCCAATTTTTGCACTGTTTTAAAAGTCCATTAGATGCAGTTAAGTCAAGTTATTTCAATAGCGATTTGAAGTAAAATATCGTCAAACGCATTGTGAGCAAACGCGGCACCCATCATGCGCACAGCTTTCTCATGTCCAAATTTTCAGTCAATATGCGATGCAGCACTTTTTGAAATGCTTATCATATCTGCTAGCTTGCACACTTGCAAATCGACGGTCATCCAATATAAGTTTGTGGATTTTCTTCAACATTTCTGGAATAGTCAACTTATTTGATCGAGCCGTAACTAGGGTCTGAAGCGCTCGTGGCAAATATTTAACATAAATCCCCCCCTCCCCTACGTTCTGTAATCGTACAGATCATAGAAAATACCGCAAAAGGCCCTAAAAGAGGATGAAGTAGCCAAGATGCTCAATCGGTCCGCTTTTCGGATCGCTGATATGACGAACGAAGGTATCGGACAAAACGGACAGAGTCAATCAGTGTCAGTTCACGTAAAATAGAATGATTGAGTAAAATAAAAAGCTTGTGCAACTCTTGATCGGTATTTTACGTTTTGTGCCCCAAACTGCCCTGCATATAACGATGACCAGTTTTTTCCATGTTTACAAATTCACTATTTACTATTGATGGCCACCAAACAAATGCGAATAATAGGGTGCCATCGCAAATGTAAGCAACATGTAAACAGTTGTAATTTTTTAAATATTTATGCATAAAATTGGTGGGATAGATGCAGTCAGTCGAGCGTGTTAACACATTTGCGCCAGCTTACGCATATGTGTGTCGTTTGAATACACTTGGGTCTGTTTTTATGCGGTTTTTGTTATGCGAATTTGAAGTTATGCGGTTTTCAAAAATAATGTAACCTATACCTAATTTTTCTATAGATGAAAAAAGCTTTTTTTATGCGAATTCGCACAAAAAAAATCTAAAATTAACAATAGTGCAAGTTACAATCGTTATAATGTAAAATATAACGGTTGTATAAAAAATGGTAATATTGCAAAAAATCGCCCGCGCAAATAGTCCACTGATAATGTGTTAAGAATTGCATTTGTATGATTATCGAGAAAAATAGACTTAAGTAAAGCAATTCTAAAATAAATATGTATTGTGTTTTTATTTATATTAATTTCTTTATAAACTTTTTTTATGCGATCTTCGGTACATTTTATAACATTGATTTGAAGTTATGCGGTTTTTAAAAATAATAGAACCCATCCCTCAGTTTTCTATGTAGTTCAAGTCTTTTTATATTGGACTTCTCGTGAAACGTATCTATGGCATAAAAACAGACCAGGTGACCGTCATTATATTATAATATTTATAAAAAACGCTTAAATATTAGCACTATATAATGTTTACAAGTGACATTTTCCAAATATTATAAGTCATTTTGTTTTAGTAGAAAGTAGCACAATTTTAATTATGGTCAGATATATATTGGAACAAAGTGTTTACATTGAAAGGTGCCTACACCCAAAAAAAAGTTATTTGATGTGCATTTTGAGCATATTTGCCTAGAAAATTTTCCTGTGGAGATCGCCTACATCATGTCATTTTATGATATCATATAAATAAAATTAACCCATGCATTCCATATTAATTAAAACATTTCCATCGATATTTTGGATGGATAATCCTTGCAAAATATTTAGCATTTTCTGAAAAGCCATCAAAGCGTATATTGGCAATATCGTGCAGAACATTAAGTGTATCCAAATACATATTCAGTTAGAATTTGAATAAAGCATCATATTCGGATTAATAAAGGCACTTCCAATAGTCCGCAAAACAATATTGGTCCACACCGAAAGCCAGTCGAAAACTAAATCGTGCGAAAGTGGGCAAATGAAATCGGCTCCACCTTCGCAAACTATTGTCCCGGTATGTGTGTGTTGATATCCCGGGAGATTCGGCCTCCTAAACTGACCACAATATTTAATCAGGGACGCTCCGTTATAATTACAATATGTCGGGGGCCATGGAAAGAGGTCGCACGCCTCTATCGTCTATACACACGAGAGATGAATAGATTTTCAATGTCTCCCGTAGCTAATACGCGCTAAAGCCTCCATGAATATGTCCCGGGCATTAAGGTGTCCCCTGACCGGACCCGACTTGAGGCCACTATAAGAGTTAGACCATTTGAATATTTGAAACTGGACCGCTTCTGGATTAGGCTGGATTCCCTTCAGCGCTCGCCGGTTGACCATCCCTGCCTTTGCTCCCCTATACATGGTGCTACCCCCGTAATATATGAATTTTCATCATAAATATTTCATCAGCTTTTATGTGGCTTCTTATCTTGATAATTTCGATTAAAAATGTCTAATATTTAACATTCTACAAGAGATTAACATGTCATCTACTGAACACTTATAAATGTGTTTTCATTGTGTTAGATTGATCATATGCAATCCATTTAAATGTGATCATTTTTGCATAGTGTTCATGTCGTATACGTTATTAAAATGTGATCTAATCACACATCATATATACGAGTGACTTTTTTGAAGATTTTTGGATTCTGGACTGTAATAAAACACTAATATTTTATCATTTGTCACAATACAGTCCAGAAAAGCTCGAGACTATTCGTGGTATTGGATTAATTCGAGTTATTGGACTTGAAAAATCCGAGCACTCTCTACGTAACATTGGTGTCAGAAGTAGGACAATAGCGTAAGACTTGGAAAACAAAGGTAAACAAAAGTAAATCAATACAACGTGATATCAAACAGATAGCGACTTCACACAGAGTGTCCTTATTCGGTCTTTCAATCACCGGGTTAAACCAACTTAAAATACTTGTACGCAAAGGTGCGACGAAGAAAAGGAAGGAATGGGTTAAACTTAAGCTCTGTATCGTGGGCGATTTATCATCCCCACGCAGTAGCGCTGTTAACAGCGACATCTTCCATCTCTTTTTAGGTACAATATGTTATTTTAACAGCGCCATCTCTTGTGGCCCTGCGGAGACATTACACCTGCATACTGACCGATTGGGCAGTGACACACAGGAGGCGGGAATCGTGAGAGTTGTCGGTTAGCCTTGGCTGCGGGAGGTCGTCCCTCCTGCAGCCAAATCTCTATCTCTCTCGTGTGGAATAAATAGTAATTTAGAGATGAGAGTCTTTTAATTCGACGCCCGTCTTTTCCTGTCCATTCGTCCAGGAACATCATGGTCCGATAGAAGAACGGACCCGTGCGCTAGAGCAGCCATCGGGGACTCTGCCCCCGAGAGCACCCCCGCCTTAACGTTACAGTTCAAGGGACCTACTACGCGAGGTCACTGCTATCATGATTCCAAATGGCTTGAAGGGAGCTGCAACGTTAGTTAATCGGAAAGAGAGGGAGAATCATTTGTAGTGTGTCAGTGTATGTGTGTGCCTATACATAGCATAAAGCAACCACTGCGTCAGAAGCAAGACTATTTTATTATATATTATACAACACACAGCATCATCATCTTTAAGCTAAAACTTTTCCCAGGAGCTAAGAAGATAATGTTTCTCTATGGATAGAAATATGAATATGCGCTGATTCAATTAAAATATTTTTTGTCGCCGTAGCCTTGAATCAGAAATAAAAGTGCGGTATGGCTTCTTCGTTCTTAACACTTTATCCGCAGACCGCAAGTCTTCTGCGGCCGCATTTATTAATTCGCCCCCGGCGCGAAGTCAAATTCAATAACTCATGCTTTCGAGGATTTGTCTAAATCGTCCCGAATCTTCGGGATAAATGTATCGGCGCCGGGTCGGCAATAATTAATATCGTGAGCGATGTCGTCGGAAAATATAATTTATTTGCAGAATTAATTTATTAAGATAGCGGTGTCAGAATTTGCGGCGGGGCGGGCAGGTGAGATAAAGGGAGGCCCGCTGACCGCCGGGCCGGCAGTATTAAGCCCAACTAATCCACGGCCGATATTAAACCCGAGGTGTTAAGTTCGGGCCGGCGACTCTGGCCGGCCATGGCCAGAGCCAACGGCCCCGGGGCATCGCCTCTCTGCCAAAGTTTCGGGATTTACGGCCGCCCGACCCGCGTCCACCGGCTTAGGATATCCCAAAGAAAACCCGACGCTTAATTAAAACGGCCTCCGATAAAACCGCGCTGACAAAAGTAATAAGGTTTTATAAATTTTCACCGAATATCCTTCACCTTGCGATACTTTGCCTCCTGATGAGCTGTGGTGGCGCAGTGGGCATCAACATTTTCCCTGGAAGCGAACCACTTCCCTATCAAATTCATGGTAATATCATACGAAAAGTTCCCAGCGGTCACCTGGATGATTGTATCAAAGGAACAATCATCCAGGGGGATGTTTTTAATAACATTTTTTCGCTTGTGCTTCTGTAGGAATGCTTGTTTTTCTCGAAACAACTTTTTTCAACACGGTTGACATGATATCTCAAATTTTAATTAGCAGATTTATTTCAAATTTGATATAAATCTTTTCTATATAGTCTATTATATCGTTTCTACCAGATTTATATAAAAAAAATATTTTGAATTATTTAAAAAAAATTAAAACTATAAAAAAATAAGGGCCAAAAATTTTTTTTTTATACAGTCGCTATTTTATGAAAATAAAATTACTTTTTATTCTTTGAGGTAGGAACTATAGCGACATGCTTGCTAATTAAGAATATATTTTTTAAAAATTTAATTTAGATAATTAAAATGCTTAGAATCGTGTCAACCAGGACATATCTTCTAACGCCTATAACGTTTTTAATTTTGTTTAATTAATTAACCCGTGATATTCATAAACGTTAATAAAATATTCTACAATTGAAAGAAATTTTAAATGATATGCCTCATGAAGAGTGAATGTCTTGCATATCTAAAATGATTAATCCTTTGATGAGTAATAACGCATATGTGCGCTCGGACTCGATTCATGCAGAAAGAGCATTCTCGCATTCTCGAGTGCGGAGATTAGTGAATCAGAGACAAACGCCGTATATAGAGATGGCCTTATATTAAGACGGGCAGGGCTATCTAAACATGAATATGAATGATGATCATATGCTGTTCATTATTAAAAATACACTTAATAAATATTCACTCGAGCCGAAATAGCTTTTAGTGAGCGCTCCAAATTGGAATTGAAAAATTGCTCCAGATAATTTTTTGCGCCCTGCGAGATGAAAGCATCCCCCGTTTACGTTAGCAGCTTCCCCGTCGCGACTTTTCTTGCGCAGCCCCGGAGAGCCTTACAGCACAAAATAAAGATTATTATTATTTTTTCAAAGAACAGTAGAAATGAGCAGGAGCTTGCCTCTCCGCGCCGGGGCTGAAGAGGTAGAAGACGCTCACAAAGGCAGTCTTTATGAATGCATTAATTTTGTCTGATGCATTCTCATTTCAGCAACATGCTATTTAAGAAACGCTTTGTGATTTTTAATTAGTGCGATTAAGCTGCATCGATTCCTACCCCCCCGCCATCCGAATGCATCTTCGGGGCTTTCAGCTATCACAAAGGAGTTCTGAAAAGTTTAATTTTTATAATGCTCCATGAAGAGAAGAGTTTGCTTATTAGACGGCGCACTTTTGACTTGTTTATTTTAAATAAATACGTTTGTGAAAAACATGTGTTACATTAATGATTGCCCTCTTACGGATGTGCGCGTTTGGAATGCGATCGCGCAGGATCGAATAATAGAGAGTCGACCAAGAGTCTTGGCCGCGGAAAGATGTATTCTTCTCATCAGCTTTTTTGTAATCGCGTAGCGAATCCACTATACCAATATTTAATCCAACTTTTACATACTAATATATAAAATATGAAGACTAATTGATTTTTTTTATTGCAGCTAAATCTCTTCCGGTCCACTGCATAGTTGAAGGAGTAACTGCTCTTGAGGGACTATGTGGAAATGGAAACGGTTCTTTTGGATCAGCTGGAATGCGTAGACCTTCAGTTGAAGCAGATAGCTACGTCATTATTCCAGCATCTACGGCATTCCGTGAATTAGTAGCTGCTGCATTATTAAGACTTGGATATCCACATGATTGTGTGGCTGCTGCTCGAGGTAAAAAACTCTATTTTTTCCAATGACATAATTAAATAACTTTGGTTATAAATTTGGCTTTCTTCCGTTCGAAGGTTCCGTCGTTATAAAAAACTGGAAGCCTTTGACATTCGACCGCATCTCTGATGGACCATTGGCTACGGTCGGCGAAATCCTCGGAGAATTGACAACCGTCGCGACGCTGAGGATACAAGTCCTTCGACCCAGAGCTTCTCCACTCCAAGAGATCAAAGATAAGCTCCTGCGACTCCTCCTGATTCAAAGCCACGGAGTCCTGCTCTCCACTGGATGTCCTCTAGACGAGGTTCGTACATCGACAGACGCAAAGTTTTCATCCTCATTATCGCGAAACAATAATTTATTTGCCCCTCAGGTTATTACAATAACGAATTGGGGATCTCCCTAAGCCACCTATATTGGATGAGTTATGAATAAACTTCGCTTCACAAATGAAATGTTAGCTCCTCGTGAAGTTGCCACTCGTTATCCCGGATGCTAAACCAAACGAAGCGATTATTTTGCACCTCCACCCACCCACCTTGCGGATATGTCTCAACTCCTTATTCTTGACGTAACAATAATTAAATTTCGCCTGAACTTCAGCATTGGCGTATCGTGCTGCTTGTTAGGTCCTTTGCCAACAAAAGACCCAGTGTAAGTCGAGTTTTCAACCCTCCGTCTACATCAATGCGAATTTTATGCTTGAGCATTCCCGGAATCCGCACTTCGTTCTTAATCTAGATACTTTATACGTTAAAAATATTTCAACGATTAAATTCAAATCGTATTTTATTTGGATTTCATCAAGAACAGACGGACACATTAATATTTTTTGAAGACTTAAAAAAAATTTCATCGTCATTTTTTAACCATATTTTTTCAGTTTTAATTTTTTTTAAATGGTTAAAGATAAAATTTTCATATAGATCTGGTAGGAACGATAGAATAAATTATATAAAAAATGTTCATATCAAATTTGAAATAAATTAGTAAATTAAAACTTAAGATATCATGTCAACCGTATTGAAAAAATAATTCATTTTGATAGGACCGATTTAATTACCACATCACTAGAATAGCTATAACTCCGTAAATAATTAGAATTTTTTAAAGGTTAAAATTTCCAAAATTCCCACAAAAGCACAGGTGATAAAATGTAATTAAAAATATCCCATGTTCCTCATCAATATGGCATCGATGATTGATACAACCACCCTGATGACCGCTGAGAACTTTTCCTTCAATTATATTTAATTAATCGTATCATAAAATATCACATTTTTATCAAGTGATTATCTTGTTTTGCATTTATTCCATCGAATAGGAAGCTTCTTGATCGCGTTACTGAAGAAAGACAGCGAAAAGTACCATTTTCTGTTGCGCAACGCGTAATCAATCGTTTTTATTTAAGCAGCATTAGCATAATTTAGCAGTTGGCCGCATTAAGCAACATTCACCGTTGTCATGTAGAAAATCAATCAAAACTTTCCTTACCTATCTTTGGGGTCTCATCAAAATTTCGCTTGATTTCACGCCTTCATTTGTGAGAAAATGCATAATTACGCGTTGCGCAACACAAGATGCTACTTTTCGCATTTTTTTCTAGAGTATCTGGATCAAAAAGCTTCTTATCCGATCGAAATTTTGCATTTTAAAAATCACTTATATACATCAAAATTCCGGCTAATATTTGAATCCACCTCGTATTTTGCTACAATTTGATTGATTGTTCGTATTTATATGTATATTTTTAATTGAATTAAATTGATGGAAATTTCATAAGCACACAGATATGCTTGAGAAAGCAATCTACAATACACGATGTCGAGTTTAGGACCCAAAACAATCGTCGCGAGTATTTCGTCCGAATAAAATAATTTCGCATTATAAACAGGAAAGAAGCGGAATCGAAACAAAGAGTAAATAGGTTTTACATTCCTAGGATGTAATTCATCCGAGAACATAATATGCACAAAGGTAACACGATTTCAGTAAGAAGCAAGGGATCAGGTATTTGTTCGGTGCCGAGAAGGCGAAGCAAACACACGAATCCCACAGTGGGATTGGTGAGGAGAGAAAGAGGGTAGACTCTGCTCCGTTCCCGGTTCTGCCCGTACAATGCACCCCCGTCTGTGCTATAATATTTAACCCTTATTAGTGGGTAGCTCATTGTTTTCCCAGCTTAAGCCTGTCGCTTATTCTATGCCTTGTTGTTGAGCATTGTGGCCTTCGCCCTCGGGTAAGCGGAACTGTTGCGCAACACATCCCTCAAATATAACAGATTGTTATCTTATTCATTTTATATTAACAAGACTACCTCGTCGTTCAAATTGATATTTATTTCCTCGAAATTACGACGATAGTAAAGTTTGCGAGACGCTTGTAATCTGCAAAAGCGACGATGGAAGTTATAGCTGGCGGAATCCGGCATTGAATGCTTTTGTAAATTTGTCTTGAATGCACTTTAGAATCATTCAAACGATATAATAACAACGCATCAAAGTTTTAAATACTAATATTATTGATACATGAACATTGGTGGTGTGCCGTGAAGCGACGTGTTGCTCATTGTTTAACACTCAAGCGCCCGCTGTTTTCAAGGCGCTATTATGCACGCCTTTGACAAAAATGCTCATAACTTTTTTATTATTAATGCTAATTTAATAAAATAAAAAGCATTTTAAAGCGCAT
Organism: Stenopsyche tienmushanensis; assembly: GCA_008973525.1. Taxonomy (NCBI): domain Eukaryota; kingdom Metazoa; phylum Arthropoda; class Insecta; order Trichoptera; family Stenopsychidae; genus Stenopsyche; species Stenopsyche tienmushanensis. The sequence continues at coordinate 1,131,889 of WACJ01000070.1, read as the reverse complement.
AGTATAATGCATAAAAATAAAGAATCAATGATTTGAAAATAAATTTATAAAGCTGAAAAAACGATGATTTAAACGCAAATTTTGTAGAATTTATACGTCATAAATAATACTGAATCGAGTCGTACAACAGTGTAAATTTTTTTAAACCCATTGTGCAACGTGCTAATGCATGGAGAGATCGGGATTGTGAGTGTTAATTATCGATTTAAGATCAATTTGCATGATTTGGCGTTTTCCATATTCGATAAAAATACTTTTTATTTAAAGATATTGACATTTTCAGTATGTACAAAAAAATATAGGCTAGATGAAAGGGTAGGTGTAAATAAAGGGCGTGTTCTAGTTGACACGATTTCAACCTTTCTAATCATCAGAAATAAAAAAAATGTTTTTAAAAAAGTCATTTTAAGCCTTATTTTTTCAAAGTTTTTTTAAAAATAGCTAGAAATAAAATTTTGATATAAATCTGGTAAGAACTATAGTAGGTTATATTTAAAAGTTTTATACTAAATTTGAAGTAAATCACCCAATTAGAGCTTGAGATATCATGTCAACCATGATGAAAAAAGTGGTTTCGAGAAAAACGCGTTTAAAGATGCTAAAAAATAAGTTTTTAATACAAATAAAAACGTATTAAAATTTTAAAACTGAATCACTCGGAACTGAATCCATAACGCGAAAAAACCGTTAGTGAACCGATATAAACGTTTTGAATTGAACCGGAACGAAAACCCAAATTAAAAAAATGCGGTTCGAAGCCTTGCTATTTAATATCTTTGATTATATTATGTTGCATTGAATTTAAAATGCTAAACGTTAATCAATTTAATTCATTTTTATTATGGAATTAACTACTATGATTGGCAATTAAATTTAAGTATAATCATAGCAAAATATCAAGCATAATTCAAAATGAAAATATTTTTGGGACACTAACATGTAATAATTATATTTACAGAGACATCTATTAATCGTTCTATATATTAATAAAATCCAAATAATTAATAATTAAATTAAAATACAAAAATATTTAAAATTTAAATAAATATTTTTTTTGTGCAAATATAATTTAATTAATATAAATCCTTTGAATATTTAAAAGGGGTGGGTGTCGGAATCAATTTAAGATTAAAAACGCACTTTATTAAGTGCCATTTGTTATTATTATTAATAGCCATGCAAATAAATCAACCCCTAAGAAGCAGACGCACCCCTCCACTTAAGGATTTGCCACTGCGTAAAATGTCTTTACAGTACGAACAAAAAGTTTCTATCACAATTTAATGCCATCATATTTATTTTCGACGACGATTAATCATTTTTGTTAATATTAATATGAACACATCAACGCAATTAAATCCAAATTAAATCGCCAATTAAATGCGCATTTATTCAATTGAATTTGATTGCAAATGCAAATGCAAAATATTTATTTAAATTTAAATTAATCCGTTATTGATGATCATAAATCGGATTTATTTTTCTGCCTGTACACTATGGCAATATATACTTACATAAAAGACCGACGGTACTCCGCGCTGGATGAAGCTTAAAGGGAAGGAAGTAGACAAGAAAACATAAAGGGGTGAATCTATTTACGGGGAAGATATGTAAAATGTGTGCAGAATTTATGAGCAAATGAAACATTGGGCATAAATACGATACATCGTTCCGAGAATAAAGATATCAATATCTTGCAGACAGCGATTCCATCAACCCTTCCCGGAATTGTTGTAAAAATAATTTTTCCATCGCGGAATACGCGCCGCCTTCCATTCAATTTAAGGGATGCTACGGCGCGTCTCTGTGTGTGTAAAATTATCTTGTTAAACAAAATAATCTGTAGAAATATTTACAGCTAAAGCCTTAATGTAACAATAGAGCCTGTCAAACATAAACCCAATCCTTCAGCAAATTTCACAATATTACAATAAAAAACTTTGTTCTCTTGGTGCTTTAGCAGCTTAGCGCTGAAGTCGTCAACCATCGTCCGTTAATATTCAATTGAATCCGAGCAAATATGTTTATTTGAGCGCCATTGCAAATATATACGGCATTTCAATAAAAACGCTCAATTTTTAAACGCAAATTTAAAAAGTTACATGAAAGATATTTACGCAATTTTATTTTTATTTAAAAAAACATTTTATGGCATTTAATATAAAATATAATATTATTTAAATATTTGCTGCAATTTTGCTTGATGGTATAAATTCTGAATATCTATTTACATCACAACCGAATGAGATAATCATATCCTCAAATCGCTCGTGTATAATGTCCATCGTGGTATGCGCTGTGTGCTACATAATATCATCTTGTTAGAACCACATTTCGTTGGAATATATTTCATCCAGTTTAGATCACAAGAATTTGCTGCAAAATTGAGTCTCGTCGCTAAAGATGATTTTTTTGACATTTCATATAAATAATAAATTTTCATAATTTGCACGCATTATTTGACATTATAAATTTATTTAAATAATTTGCCATATTTGAATAAATAATTTGCAATAAATTTGATAAATATTGCTTTGATAATATTGCCGTTATAATCTAACAAACTTTGAGCGTTCTTATTGAATGATTCTATACAAACACTTTAAGTTTGTATAAATTATGTTATTGTTTGGTTAATCAAGAGTTATTAGTTGATATTAGTTGATTAAAATTAAAGCATATTTCCAGTATATCTCGTTGTTATCGGTGGTTTGACAGCACACATATGTGTATAATTATTTGGATTTGTTTATGGATATTTATGGTGGTTCAAAATTGATTCCCGAATAATTCCCGACACGTTGGCGATCCCTGGCAAGAATAAGAAGTCTTCGCAAAGAAGGGGTACTGCCGCTCGGGTTAAAAGGAGTTTTAGATGTACGAGCGCTTTTGATCTTATTAATACTATGAAATAATGCTTTATAATCTTATTAAAAGCGAGGTTAGCGCTGTGATGTGCCCCGCCAATCTGCAGGGATGGGGAAGGATGCTTCCTTACATCCTACACTTAAGGGGTTAAAGGTGAATATCAAATTGAGATAAAATGATAAAATTTCAGACTTAGCACAAAGGCATCTTTAACAATGATCATTTTTAAGATACCGCGAATATCTAGACACAATTCCGGATCGCGAACGAAGCGAATTTAAGCCTCGATTTTATATTAAATTTGTATTCGAAAATGTGCTGAAAATACCGTTTGATCACCATATTTATCCTGGTCCTATTAAAATTATTTCCCATTAATTATAACACATAAACATTGCAAAAAATATTCTTAATCAATAACCAAAATATGCATAAAGTCGTCTTTTAAGACATCAATATGACAAGATTTGCTCGCCGAGGTTTTGCTCAGAAATGAGACCTCATTCGCTTTGAATTTTTTACCCGAAAACAATGGATTTGGATATCGCCGCCCTCGTCTTTATCCGCCCACATCCGTTAGTCTTCGACGCCCACCGCCCACTCTCCCCACCATGTGTTATTCTCGAAAATATTTAATATCGTCGCCGTCGATACAAAGGGTTAAATCAGACGATCTAATGCCTCCCATTAGCGATGGGAATTGTAACAAGGAGAAAAAGTTTCCAGGGAAGATTATTTCGCTCGTTACAGTCGGACTAAAAATTATTCGCATCGGACATATTAAATTTGCCCGCTCAATTATTCATATTGCAGTTGTAAATAATTTCGATATTAAGTCCCGTTGGCGCTTTCGAGCACACTTAGGGGACTTAATAAAATTCAAGGTTCATCAACATTAATTTTATATGTTTAATTAGGCAGCGATTTGCTTTCATAATTAATATATTATATTTAGGCATAATATTTATGCATGCGTATGATTTGGATTTATATTAATACATTTGACCTTACATAAGGTCCGTCAGATCAAGCGTTAATATATTTTCTTGGTTCGTGGATTGGACACATGGATCTTAAAGCATTTTTTGAGACTGTTTGCGGCATATTCTATGATCTGTACGATCATGGAAGCTTCCTCAGAGGCTAACTTACATAGGTGGCTCGCACCAAATGAGGTCGCGAACGAGTCTAGACTTGCGGACATGAATATTAATTTCTGGTTTTGCACCTTGCTGTGTATTTTTGAATCTTAAAACCACCGCTATCAGTTTTTGCTTTTGTTTTGACCAGTTTTGATATCTGAACTTATACAGTTTTCGCAGAAGTCAATCCTCCTATAGCGTCCACTTTGTTTGCGGCGGATCTTACGCAAGTAATGGCCAAAACCTCGCGTGTGTTAGTCGCTTGCACTTATTTAACAAACTAAATATGTACTAATTATGCATGGGTGCCCAACCTACTATGGTGATCGCGTAGTCCCTATCTTGACGCTATAGAAGGGTTGACTGTATTATTTTTTTTCAAATGCGAATCTTCTTCGAGTGTCCATAAAATCATTTGTATGTACATACAGAAAGTGGTTTACCAGATTTCGATCGGGCAAATGTTTTAAAATACTATATGTATGTATTAATTTTTATGCCGTAAATGCGATTCTAATTATGACCTGCGTAAATCCTCATGTTTTCATGATCACTCACTGTCTCAAATTATAGGTGAACTTCTCTCATAATCAATGCTAATTAATGATGTATTATTTTTTGATATTTAATGCTTATTCGGTATAAAATAAAGTCATCGATAGCAATTGATCTGTTGGTTTCAAATAGCGCATCGCGTACATTTGATGCCGATGTTAATTTTTTAGGGGTGGAATATTGAAATGTAAATTATTTGCATTTAAATGGATTCAAATAAGACAATTTAACGTCTGCGAAGATGGAACAATAAGATGAATAAGTTAAGACATATCCAGCAGAATCAGAAAATTACAGCAATCGCCTTTGTGAGAATTGCTTTTGGCGTTGCAAATACTAAGTTACTCAGTCGGGGTGAACCCTTTACCCCCCTTTTTGGCAGATAACTCTATCTGAATATTATTATCGTCTTGCAGACTGCCAATGATCAGCGGGGGTTCGATAAACACACACACGGCGAATTTAAAGTCTGAGGGCAATCAAAGCGATATTTTCGACATTCCGAGTCGAACTGTTAATTATTTGGAGTATCGGAGTACGATATTGAAATTAAATGGGGACGACCGTGCTTTTCCCGTTTCCGTTTCCAATACAAAAGTTCGCGCTGAACTTTGGCTTAGTGCCTGACTTAAGGCCCTGTGTGCGTCATTGTGCTCTGAAGAAATTTATCATCTCAAAGGATCCGCTTATAATGGGGGGTAAATGATAAGATCTTCATTAATTTCTATAAATCATTGGATTCGTGAACTACTTAGAGCCTTCGGTATCTGTGACTGTTCGAGATTTAAATTAGTCACGAGACACTTTACAATAAATCTCATTGATATAGCAGTTTATGCGTGCGAGGCAATAATCTTGTTTTGCTCTAATTTTGGAACAGTGCGTACATTCAACGAATACTCACTATTAATGTGTGTTTCGTGGAAATGGAAAACATTTATAGAAATATTTTTCATTGTGGACTCACTGAAGTATATATCGTAATATTTAAAAACATATAAGCGTGTAGGGGTTCATTTACAGCTCGACTTTGCCATCGATGTACGAATATATAATGAGACGCAATACAACCGTCACTGTCTTCGATTCACTAATTTCTGCACTCGATGTGCGAAAATACTCATACTTTAACATTCGAGTCCGTTCGCAGCATATGCGGGATTCCTCATCAACGGGTTAAATCCATCATTGAAAAATAGTCATAGTATGAAATGTAATAAAACTGGCGCATCTGGCGTATAGGAGAGATCCTAACGGTCAGTTTGTTTGGTCCCGCGTGTTTGTCGGCCATTTTGTACGGTCACAGTAAATTCTTTCGATAGAGAGGTCGTCGCGCACTCTCACCAATGCTTTCAGCTACTTATTCACAGATTTTTTGATGAAGATATAATCATTTCCATTGTTCTCCATTTTCAAAAGTTCATCAGAAATCACTGATTGTCTCCCACTCCTTGCCTTGTTGTGAGTACCAATACGGCCTTCTCTGAACAATCTTACCTACTTTGTGACACGTTGTCGACTCATCACATCACTACCACAAATTTCCACGAGCCTCTGATGGATATTCGAGGTGGTATTGCAAAATTTAAAATAAAACGGGTGAGTGCGCGACGACTTTTCCATCGGAATAATTTACTGTGACTGAACAAAATGGCCGATAAATCAAACAGGCTGACCGTTAAAATTCCCTCCATATAAAAAAAATCACCGGCTTCAGAAACCCATGTAACCTTACATTCTAGATTACCCTCGTTGAAGCAGAAACCGAAAAAACCGTTATTTTCCCGGAGTGAAAACTGAAATGTAAAAATAAGGGAGACAATTATTCGAGATGTCCATAATTAGGGAATCCAATTCCGACATCTCGGACAGTTTTAGGTGCTCATGAATATCGGGAATAGTAAACGTAATCCCGATAAATTCGGGATTGAATTTTTTATCTAACAAAAATCGTACACCTCACCAGCACAATGAAGGCTACCAAATCGAGACATTCCCGCCAAAATCTGAACGCTTGGAAACAGTGGCGTAACTACTAATTGAGACAAGTTTGGGCGACGCCTAATAACTGTCTAATTTATGTATATATGTTTTTCAAATTATTATATTAACCTTTGCCTACCGGTGATGTATTTACTACACATCGACTCTAATAATGGGAATATCGATATGAAATATAATAGATACGGGCTTCAGATTTTTTGTATTCCTCCGTAATATGATTACGAATCACATCAAAGTATTATAGTGTATAAGTGTTCGTCTGCAGCGACGGAAATAAATAATTTGTCGGGGAAATCGGGAATTTTGCGAGTTTTAGTACGTGTCTCGGCAGAAAGGAATTTTATCAGACACAATATATTTATAAGTGCATTTGATGTCTATGTTTAAAATGGCATAATTGAATTAAATAAGTGCTAAATAAATGCAAATCCTTGTAATTTTCATAGATTTTCATGCATTAATCCGATATTTGCTCTTTGAATTTTTTTTTTGATCTGAATATAAATCATTCCGTTTTCTTGGAAAAATGGTATGTATCAGTCTGCATTGCAGTATGCTGGATTAGTCCGATTTGGCTGATAAAAATTTGGGCCCCAGGCGGATGATATAAAACCGCATCTCCGTGGAAAATCACGATTCGCGCACAATGGAGGCTTAAGCCGTCGTTTGCGCAGTTGTGAGCATGTTATGAAATTAAAAAATAAACGGCAAACGCTAATCTCGAGTAATTTATTAGTGAGATAATGAATTGCGGTGAATAACAGTACCCGGGCAGATTTATTAAGCGATATGAATTAGGCGTCAGGTAGGTTGACAAAGCACTGCTGCTTAGGCGACAAACAGATAAGACTCTGCAGACTCCGGGCCTGCAGGGGTCTTCAACATTTGGGGAAAAGCAGGTCAAATTTTCACCGAGTCAAATTTAAAGATAAGCTGATTAAATTGCGCCGGAGAGTCGAAAGAAATATGGTATTCGTACCTGGACACTCATCGAAGACAACGGCGTCTTGATCATATGCAGTCTTTAAAAAACGAAATATTCAACAGATCTCTAAACGTTTGGATAATTCTTTGTTAAAAAAAGACTCTGTCCACTTCTATAATATACACTAAGTTGTCTAATCCCTCTTTTCTTCATCATCAATATGTATGGTATCCGATCGCGAGCCGCTTATTCAGCGCTCCGAAAAGCGGACCGATTGAGTATGCAAACCTTATGGCCACTTCGTCCCCGTTTTATGGCTTTTTGCAGCATTTTATATTATCTGCACGATTGCAGAAGTATTTTCGACCCTCGATAAGCGCGATTTTCTATTACGATTTCACTATTACGCGGCATCAGGGCAGATAAAGATGTAGTTTTCCAATTGAAAGTTAGTATTTCAACCACGATTTCTATACACGCCACATAAACGTTTTTAAGAATGCTCTTCCTTTGAAATAACAGCATTTAAACTGCGTATATTGAAGACCGAATTCCATGTCTTTTTTTTGTCCCAGGTAAAATACAGTTATATAACCAATTTAGTCAATGAGGCCTCAAATCTAAATTGCGCCAAGGGCTCCTCAAGTGCTAAATCCACTACTGAAAATATCAAACATAGGACATGAAAGATTTGAGGCTTTGGAAGCCTCTGCTCGAGATTATTTTTCTTGACAAATGATGACAGATTTGTCTGCATTGTGTCCCATGGCGCTAATCCTCCAAATTTATATTGGGTTGGTGCAAAAGTTAAGGCCGTTTTTTATGATCCTAGGTAAAAAAAATTTTTCTTCAAAAATGATGAATAGCATCTTCTTTTAAATGATTCCATTGTATAAAGGATGCTTTCCCTCTACTTTCTGTTCAGTTTTGGCCTGGCCAGAGTACAGTGAAAAGCCCTTGTATTTTTTCAAAATGTCGGTCGATAAAGTGCATTTACGTCATTGTTTACTTTATGAATTCCGAAAAGACAATACCGCGAGTGTGAAAACCAAAAACATTTGCGAAGTGTATGGAACAGATGTCATCAAAGTTCGACAGGTACGAAAATGGTTTACAAAATTCCGATCTGGGGATTTTTCACTAATTGATAAACCACATATCGGGCGGCCATTAAAGTCTGATGACGACAAGTTTAAAGTCATAATTGACACCAATCCACTTCTAACCACCAGGGAGATCGCGTCGATGATGGGAGTCAACCAAAGAATCGTATTGAGACATTTGAAGGGTATGGGGATGGTTTCGCGGTACGACGTTTGGATACCTCATCAATTGTCGGCTGCCAATTTATTGGATAGTGTTTCAACGTGCGTTACTTTGAGTGCGAAACAAAAATGTGAACCTTTTTTGCATCGTTTGGTAACGAAAGATGAAAAATGGGTCGTGTACAACAACGTGACAAGAAAAAGACATTGGGCTATACCTGGACAAGTCCCATTAACAACTTTGAAGGCCGAAATCCACAAAAAAAAGTTATGCTTTGTGTTTGGTGGGATTGTAAGGGTATTGTGTATTTTGAACTCTTGAAACCCAATCAGACAATTACAGCAGAACAATATTGTCAGAAATTATCCAAATTGAACATCGCCCTTCAAAAGAATAGACCAGAATTGGTAAACAGAAAAGGGGTAGTGTTTCATCACGACAACGCGCGACCACGTAAGACTTTGATGACCCAACACAAGCTAAATGAGTTGAATTGGGATGTTATCAAGCATCCACCGTGCTCTCCATATCTTACTCCTTCCGATATTTATTTATTCCGATCACTGCAAAATGTTTTAAATGATAAAAAAGTTGATACAATAGAGCAGGTAAAAACATCCCTTACTACATTTTTCGCATCAAAATCCACGGAATTTTACACTAATGGTATTAAAAAGTTAATAGAAAGATAGGAGAAGGTTGTTAGAACAGATAGAAATTATATAATTGATTAAATAAATACTATAAGTTTTAAAAAAAAATGTTTAATTGTATATGTAAAAAACGGCCCTAACTTTTGCACCAACCCAATATTTGATGCAATTATCAGAGCCGTTGCCCAATCGCCCCCAGCCATTGATCGATAAACGATAGCAAGCCAACATCCACGGTCTGATCTTCTCCATTTCGAAATGCGAGAATTTGCCTACTTCTAAATCATCCGGCAATGAATCACTCCGCAGAGCAAATTCTCGAAACGCCTAATATATGGGGCCTACGCTCGTGGTGTTGTCATTTTTATTGGCTTTCGTCATTATAAAGTGAATTAAGGCAATATAAACCCGAAAATAAGAACCCATTTTTCGCTCGTAATCATAAAGTTATCAACAATAATACGCGTTATATAAACTTACAACATTTAATGCCCATAAATTCATGGGTTGCATATTTTATCTAAAGACCGCAAACATTGCTTACTTCTATCAAGATTTAGACTTACAGCAAATAAGGCTATCTTAAGAAGGTAAACATGCCAATCTTCGGGATGAAAGAATTTTTCCATCAAAAAAACGACATGTAACGCGACGAACTATTTCCGAGCGTATTTGCTCAGCGATTGTGATTTTTTCGACGAATCAAAGTCGGATCACGTGAAAAATTTCGGATATTAACGCGCGTATAACAATGATTTTGATTGAGCGTATCGATTTTGCTTGAGATTCGGATGCGCGCGCATGACATTAAAAAGCAAACAATCAAATCCGAACGAATATGGCGAGATTAGTGTGCGAGCATTTTTCGTACGAGTTTATGTAAATAAAAATTATCTTTCAAACGTGATTTTGCATTTTTTTTTCTTTGACCAAATAACGACGATAACGTTCGCTTGGAGCTAAAAAACAAATCCAATTATTTGTGCGTTACACAAGATTTAAAATTTCATACAGAAGTACAGAATTTATCTAAATCCGGTACCTTGGACATTTGGGCAAATACAAATTTTGTATGGGTACATAAATTTCTATAGCGTGACATGGTGCATACAATGTTTTTAATATGCCTATGTTATTCCTACAAGTGTAAGCACTCAGTTGAGAAAGTTTTATTACAATCGGATAAACGGTAGGGAAGCACATTAAACACGTACAAACAAACATTATTTTTATATATTATGACTATGCCTATGTTACTCGCAGAATTCTTATCAATAAGTAAACGAAGTTTTATCGCAATCCGATGAACGGTATGACAGCGCATTTCGAACGAACAAAACCCAATTCATTTTTATATATTAGAAAATGCAAAGAACACACAGACATACATCCATGTTACAAATTGAATATTTATTAAAGGACGTTATACGATCGTGTTTGGTAATCGTACAGTAAATCCTTCTATAGCGTCGAAATAGGGATAGCAAGATTTTAACACGCGCGAAGAGGATTTGATCTTACGTATTTTATCAATTGCTTGCGTAAAAGACGCTGCAAACGAAGTGGACGCAATAGGAGGGTTGACTGTACTATCCTGATAATTTAAATTTTCGTTCCGATTCATGGAAAAACGCATGATTTGAAAAGCATAAGCTTTGCATTGTGTTTCGTTATTATTTCATAATGGAACATTAATAATTCCTTCGTATGTTTCATGTCAGTAAAGGCAGAACGATGCTATTCACATTGTTGTATCCAATGCATTTTGTGCATTCTGCATATATAGGGACTCTGATTGATTAGGCATTTTACTACTTAATAAAATATATATTTTTTTTACTTTTGCATCTATTATAAAAGCCGTTTTGATTCATCCAAATCAAAAACAAGGATAAGCCTACGATATACAGATGTCGTGTTAAGTCAAGGTGTGCAGTACCTATCCTATCCCATAACACCTATCCTATTCGTTTTGACGATGAGTTTTAAATGTCAAAAATTTCTTCAATTTTTTGATGTAATTACGCTTTTAATTGACGTTTTATATTTAAATATTCCCTTAAACACCTCCATAAGATCCCCTAGCCCGTCTTAAAGTAATGCCCCAACATTAATCGCCCGTTTACAAATTAATAATATTATTTAATGGAATTAAAATGTATAATTCCAGAGTCGTCCCTCCCTTTACCCGTGTGCTGAAACTTCATACTGCGCAATTAAGATTTATTACGGAGCGAATTTAAGAAATCTCCTAACACACATATATTTACCGGCAGCTCTGCCAAGGCCGATATATTAAAAAAAGACGTGGAAACTCGCGCGGGAGGAATTAGGCCCGTAATATATTATGATTACGGGGGATGTGTTGCAAACATAGAGATTAAAATATGATAAATATTTGCCTCCCGCTGATGCCTCTCACTTCTCGCGAGGAATAAGCAACTCCTACGGGCATTATCTGCGGCCCATATTATCTTGCTCGCAATTAAAATATTCGAATTTAATTGTCGGCGAATTCGGGCGTTCCTATTTGTGTGACCGTCCGTCACGCGTAAGAAGCTTTGTGCGCATTCGCTTTTATAAGCGCAATTAAGAGACATTATCTATATGGCGGTAAATAGCGCGGATTAAATGTGAGGAAGTCGTATATATCATTTTTATGTGAATAGAGCGAAGATTTAAATATTGGATGCCGTTTCACCACGCACGCTTAAGTGGTAACGTATCTATATTGAAGTACTATAAACAAACTTTAAAATCTGTGTCCGTCATTCTGTAAGTAAACTGTATTTGCTCATTTGGAGTTGATCACAGGAGATCTTTACCTAAAGTAATTGATGCGTTTAAGGTGAATATTGAGAGAAAAGTGCCCACAATATGTCCAAAGATACGAAAAGGTAATTTGCAGCATGACAACGCTAGGCCGCATGTCCGTCAGCGATCATTAATTAAAAGATCAGTAAAAAAATAATTTTCACGATAAACGGCAGGAACTTATTCACACACCCAATAGTTTATAACGCGATATCAAAAATTAAAATAGTTCCACCAGTGACATCTATGAGCGATCGATATAAATTATAGTTTAATTTCGCATTTATTTATCGATAAATCTCAGCGCGCCATCTATGATCGCACGGCGGAACTAATGACGCGAATTAATTTTAACCCTTTTAGACTGGACTTTTTTCCTTCAGAAAAAATATCTGTTCGCTGGAAAAAGCATGCAGGTAAATTGGTTTTTTTTCTAAGTTAATTTTGCAGGAAAATACAGTGTGTACGTTTTAATGGGCTGAAACGGCATAAAATAATTTGATCGGTTTATAAAAACAATGCAAAATTTTATTACGTTACAAAATCAAAAATATTACAAAGATGTATTTTACTATGAAAAAACACTGTTTTTCAATTTGAATTATTATGAAAATTTGAAAAACAATTTTTTTTTTGTAAAACATAAATCATTTGCAATTTGGATTCTTACAACTGGTGGTAATGAATTTGTACATTTTTATCTTCGTCGTATAAAAGATCAAATCATATGCCATTCTGAGGTGTAAATGTAGTAAATCAAGGTATTTGATTTTTTGTATTCCATGTATTTCACAGTCTTTTTTATATCCAAACCAACTGCTCACTATAGCTAGATCAATAGCGTGGAATATCATTCTCAATATCTTCTTTCACAAAAAGCCCTAGATGCTCTAAAATTAGAAGAAGTGACCACAAACCTTCCGTGTTCAACTGGTCCGAATTTCAGACTGCTGACACATCTAAAGAACGCATTGCGATCGGACGTTGTATCCAAGCATATCCACAGAACATGATCTGTGTCCATGTACGGATCACCGTATAGACCAAAGAGGCCCTAAATCGCCCGTTTTAGACGATGCATAACCAAGGGGAGGAAACGTGAAAAGTGGTGGTCGGATCTTTGGGTCTAATAAGTCCACTCGATTTTGTATTACACGATTTTATAATTTTTTCATCAGAAAGCCCTCGTACATTTATCTGATAAAAGCGGAGATTTTTGGAATCGATTTAGAATTTTTATAATGTAGAGAAGTAATTTTCGTAATATAGTTTGTGTCCAGACAGTGTAATTCGCATAATGTATCCGTCCGGGAAATTGTGTCGCATTCGACTCATGGAACATATCTTGGCATTTCAATCTGTCCCAAATATCTTCATGTAATGACATCTGATTTAAAGACCCTAAAGAATTTAAATTTAAAAAAAATAATCAAAATATTCACAATTTGCATAAAATTTCGCATTGAAATGAAATTAACAGGGAGATATTTGTACATTTCATTGTATACATAGTATAATCTCGAATTACAGTGCAATATATTATAACTCACGTTGAAATCTTGAATTCATCCAATAAAAGGAGTCTTTCTTTATGAGATCATGTCAAAATATTGCAAAGTAATTGATTTTTTTACAACAAAACAACGATCGAGATACATGTGCTCGATCTGTGACATCGTGGACAAATTGTCATATATCTTAATTCTTGTGCCTTTGATGCCAGCACTGATAGTATCAACTGAATGACCAAGATGTATATCACGATATACAAAGGGTTCCAAATACAATAATACATAAACTAGTCCACAACTAACATTTAAAATCATAGTACATTGCAATGTGCACAGCGACTGAAAGGGTTAATGCCAAATAATTCGACCGTAAAACATTATGTCAGGAACTAGGCGCAAAAACCTGTCTTTGGGTAAATACCGGTCAGCCTTGCCGGTTTCTCACGTAATCCCCGGATTAAAAGGGTAACCGACTGCTCCGGTTAAATTCATTTGTGCTCGGTCAACTTAACACTATATTTAAAAATCCCCAATTCAATTAATTGAATAAATTCTTGCATTGCGAAATCCAAGCGTTTAAGCATAATTCGCCACGAATTAAAACGTGAAAACGCCTTTGTAGCATTTAATAAAATACCTCGACGCTATGAAAATGTGGACTTGACTTTCAGATAAGCTGCAAGTAAATAAAGTAAGGACAAACAAACGGCGACTGTACATAAGCTCTCCAACGCGAAGTTTTCAGCTTACCTGAGGGATTAACTTGTCCCGTGGATACCTGAGATCTCAGACCACAATTCGTGTCACTGTGTGCACTCAATTATCAAACTTGAAAGACATTAAAGCATTAATCCTCTTACGACATTCGCCAGAGAGATGACTTTATTGCCCCCACGTTTACGGGCATCGTTTGACGAGTTTAAAAGATTTGCCCTTTGTTAAAGTTGATTTACTGCGCCCATACACCTCCGAGATTAAGCCTCAGAACGCCAATAAATCATTTTTATTTCTTTGCAGGTGACACTGGCGCAACTTTGCCGCGGATCAACCGTACCACCCGGACCGCACAGCTTCCACGAGCCGAACGAAGACGTCAAAAGAAAGTTCGAGCAATGGTTGAACGCCCAGGTTGCTCCGAGACCGCCCCAATACAGCCCTAGACAGCAACCCTCGCCCATAACAAAAATGGAGCGACCACCATCCCTAGGCGGATTGCCAGATCATGTACATCCGGCTCTGCAAACGGTCCAGAGCCAATATCCAACTCAAAAGACCCGGATGCGCACCAGTTTCGATCCGGAGCTCGAGCTGCCAAAACTGCAGCGTTGGTTTGCAGACAATCAACACCCAAGCAGGCAACAAATACAACACTACGTCAGAGAGTTGAATAATCTGGAATCGCGCCGAGGAAGAAAACCGCTCGACGTCAACAACGTCGTGTATTGGTTCAAGAATGCAAGAGCCGCCCAAAAACGCGCCGAACTCAGAAACATCGGACCTGGAGGACTTCCGTGCCAATTTTCGTTGAACGGATACAACAGCAGCAGCCATAGTCCGCCGAACGGAACAATGATGGTGCCGCACGATCCATACATTTCATCCGATAGGCTGTCGGAGCATCTGAAGAGTCCGCTCTCGATCAGTCCGGGTAGGAGACATCCAATGTCGGTTATATCGGAGGACAATCTATCCAACGGAGGATCCGACGTGGAAGACGATGACATGATGGATGTGCAGAGAGACGACGAACGACCGGAATCACCCGAGGCGCCACTGTCATTGATCACAACCAAAAAGGAAGCCGAGCCTGAAGTTGGACGACGAGATTCACCAAAGCCGCCTGATATCGCAAAGGTGATATGTTTAACAATTTATTATATTTTAACTTATTCCAATACGCGCATAGTTTGAACTTATTGTTTGAGCATTGAGGTTCCCTGTTGGAACCCCCTGCCTGCTTAGGCATGGAACTTAGGCGAGAAGGGGGACGAAATATTTACGTCACCAGTAGTGCCTACGCTAGTCCCAACTTCCATCTCTAGTGAGGCGACATTTAAATCGATTCGCTTTAATGGTTCTGACACCAATGAAGCGTAGGAGCGGGGATGCTCTTGGCTTCTCGGAGTTCTTGTATGGCGCCCCGCTCCCACGTGCTCATCGAGATTGCCGCTCTCGCACGCAGATCCATTTTGCTTTCGGGCCGTTATGTAGCCGGACGGATAGATGGAGGGGGACAGGCATCAATTATAAAATCTCTCATCTTAGATAACTTCTTTATTAACCTTTGGAGGAGCAAATTTAAATTCGTTGATGCCATAATCGCTTTACACCGATTATTTTCTGTCAGCTCCTATCAACGTAAGACAATCTTCAATTCGAGGCGGAGTCAATTGTAAATAAGCACTGTTGATAGCATACAAGACCACGTCATTTCTTTACATAAACAATACACAAGAAATCTATTCATATGAATCTTCATCAGTGAACGTCCTGTCTCCGTCTCTGTCTCCCGAACTACGCTCTGTCAAAGATAAAATATATAAGAGCTCAATGTATAAGAGTGCTCTTTCTGAAAAGTGGAGGGGGGATGCCAGGCCCTGGCATAGTGCTCCTTTAGGGGTTAAGCACGATAGAGTGGTATGGCTGCGGGAAGGATGTCCTCCCACAGCCAAGGCTATCCGCCGCTCGTCTCGTCGAACCGACAACTCATTGCTTTTAGTTTTTTTATTTCATTTTTACTCTACTGGAATTTGTTAAAACCCGCTTGCAATGTATGCTCAAATTCGAATTTGATTGTGATTGCTATAAGTGCTTACGCCGATATTTTTGCTTTCAGATAGACGACATAAAGCAAGAGCCTGTGAGCGATGATGCTTCTAAACCGCAAGATTTATCGCCAAGTCATTTTCCCAATAACAACAACAACAATCACGTAGACAACAACAACGGCAAGGAGCCGCAGGAGAACAACGTCACGGAGGACGAAGAAGACGAGGAGGTCGATCATGAAAACGACGATGACGGAAAACCAGGCAGGCGACTCAGCGAAGAGTCTCTGCAGACGATGCATCCCAGCAGGGTGGCCGACATGAACAGACAACGAATGCGCTCCATGAGAAGTCCCAGTCCCACGGAGATGATAAGCGGCGGACAGATCGTACCGCGTTGTCCACCGGGAGCCAATTTGGACAGATTGGCGGCGGGGTTTCCCCTGGTTCCCAATTCGATGTTCGGCCATAGCATCATGTACATGAGCCATTACATACCTGGATTATCGCACGGCGGTCACAATTTGCCGAGTTCTCCTCCCGGTTCCAGTGGATTGAATCTTTCCGCACTGGCCGCCAGTGCAGATGAGCGCCGCAAAAGAAATAGAACTTTCATAGATCCCGTGACTGAGGTGCCTAGACTCGAGCAATGGTTTTCGCTGAATACGCACCCATCGCACAATCTCATCCTGAAGTACACTGAGGAATTGAATCGGATGCCGTACAGGCAGAAGTTTCCCAGATTGGAGTCCAAGAATGTTCAGTTTTGGTTTAAGAACAGACGTGCCAAATGCAAGCGCTTAAAGATGTCTCTTTATGAACCTGGTCCACCGGGTTCCATGCCACAATATCACGTCAGCGATCGAGATTAACAACCACACCAATATTAATAATTAAATGTTTTTTTTGAGGATTTAAGCCAATGTTCGAATAATTAATTGTATTATAATCGTAATGATATTAATATGCGTCGGGTAAAACGGTCAAATCATCCAAATGTTTGGATATTCAAACTTATATAATGGACGATCAATAATAAATGCATTTGAATTGTTGTTAATATTTTTCTTATTGATCTCGATACATCATAATATAGTCAACCCTTCTATAGTGTCTTCCACAGAAACAAAACGCTATAGAAAGTTAGACATACATACAAAATTTGTATGTGTTTAGTTCATTGACAAGCATTGTTTATGCGCAAAAGACGCCGCAAATGAAGTGGACGCTATAAGAGGGTCGTCTGTAATATTGTTTTTATCATTATTTACGAATAGATAAGTGTTTTCGATAAATTGACATATCTCCATATGATAATTTAGATTGTATTATATATATGAGATGTTGCAAAAAAAAATTTTTTTTGTTAAATTTAATTTTAAATCGCTTTTTAAGATATTTGTATAAAAAAATATACGCTCAATTTAAATGGGAAAAATCACATTTTAACATGCAAGATTAATCTTAATCCCCATCCCTTACATATTATATCTGTGATTTTCACAATGTTAATCATAAATTATGTTTTAAATGTATATATAAGTAGGAATAGTTTTAAAAAAATATATCCTAAAAATTTTTAAATTTTTAGCTATTTAAGGAGAGACTATTGGCATTGTAAAAATTAGGTACTTAAAAGAGATACACGTGCAAAATATTAAAACCAAAGATCTTGTCGCTTGTTGTTAATTATATATTTAACTCATCGCTATGATATTAATATATATGTTCTAGATGTTTAAAAATATTAGATGGATATTCAAATTTAATAAATCGCAGATATCCTTGAAAAGGAGGCCGTTCTTGATGTAACAATACATGTATTAATAAAAACTATAATAATTGTATAAATGCGAAAAAAAATTAATAAAAAAAAACGTTCGAAATTTATAAATATATTAATATTGTAATAGACCAAAAATGAATAAAATGGCGTAGAATTTTGCACATATTTAATTTGTTAAAATCTAAATAATTAATATAATCACGTACGTGTACATAGAATAAATTCATATACGAACACAATAAGAATTGAGCTTTTATTTTATATCATAAGTACAAAAAGAAGCAGCAATTAATTTAAATCCAATCGTTTTTAGCACATAGATCATAGGATTGAATAAGTCTTCAAAATAGTTAAGATCGTATTTTATGCATATTGTAATTAATTTATAACCTGTTTCAATTTAGGGATAGTTTTGTTGATTTTTTTCCGCCCCCCAAGCTCCCCCCCCCCGGTTAGTCGAATAAATATAGCAGCTTAGTCACGTAACAGAGGGCTTGTGTAAATACTTTCTTTGATTATTTATAGGGTGTAAATGTTATTTAGTTATGTTGTCTGCTCACTTGGTCACAATATGTTAACATTCGAATCGCGAGCCATTCCAAAAAAATCTGTGAATCACTATTGTATAAGTATCATATTGTATATTTGATGGATGCCATATTGTTTTTGTTGTATTTAATGTGTTAAAATTATAGATCTAAGTCCTTTATTGATCGCCGATGGACGAAATTATGCTGGAGAAGTTATTTGTAAAATTAAAGATCTGATACGATTCATGCCTCGTTTTATTTCCCACGTCACAACCCAAACACACAACATATTAGACTGTTGCATATCAAATTGCTGAATATTAATCAAAAAAAAATATTTCGCAAGTATATTTGAAGTTGACTATAATACTACCCTTAAATTATATTTTTATCTCTTTGATGAGTATGCCCGCACATGTTGCATTTTTTTCATAAATAAATATAATATTTGGACGTTTGAAGTACAAAATACACAGATAACAAAATAATAAACGTTAAAATGTTAATGGAATTAATCTTTAAGTCTGGAGACATCTTCCGTCTCTCTTTAGGCGCAATGTGTTACTTTAACAGTCAGCGCCATCTGACACATTGCGTCCGCAATAACAACACAGATCACTTCTTATGCGTGCACCATTATCGGTTTGGCGATAAAGCGCAGAAGGACTCATGAGGAGTCGTTATATAGCCTTGACTGCGGGAGGACGTCCTTCCCGTGGCCAGATCTCTCTCTCACGATTAATAAAGAAGATATCTAAGACGAGAGATTTTTTTATTCGACGTTCATCCACCTGCATCCCATCCATCCGAATACATAACGACCCGAATGCAGAACGGGCCCGTGTGCGAGCACAGTCATCTCGGTAGGCACAAATAACAGAGCCGTAACTAGGATATGAAGCGCCCGTGGCAAGTATCTAACTTAATGCCCCCCTTAGCCCCCGGAAATCCAATTTATTTTTTAAAGTTAACTAATACTATCATTCATGCAATATATTAAATACTATCACAATGTATGTTTTAAAACTATATAAAAAGATAGTCCCAAAAATACCCGACCTAACATATAGATGGAGGTTATTGTTGTAAAAAAAATACTGTGATATAAAGTGTCTAGACGCTACGTTGCTTCCGTGAACGTACAGATCATAGAAAATGCTGCAAAAAGCCCTAAACGAGGCCTTAATGTTTGTATGCTCAATCGGTCCGATTTTTGGACCGCTGATATGACGAATAAGCGGCTCGCGATCGGATGCCATACCTGAACATAACGATAACGAAGAAAAGAAGGATTAGACAACTTAGTATATATTATAAAAACGAGTCAATTAGTGTTGGTAAAATAAAAACTATATATAAATAAATCATCTTCTCCTCTATGTTTTTATTTAATAAATATGCAGGATTTATTTAGAAGCTATTTAAGGATTCAAAAACTTAGCGTGCTCTAAAAATGTTGATTTATTTATATTTAAATTTAAAAATCATTCTAATTTATTGGTAAAATACCATTGAAACTACTTTTGATTGAATAGATTTGGTTGAGTTTTAATTTTCATCTTCAGAATCGGCAACTTCATATGTTACACCCTAATGCATATGAAATAAATGTGCAAAAAATGGATCTAAAAATTATTATTCCCTCAAATAAATGATTTGTTTCCATGAATAGATATTAAATTACAATCCAAGAATATTTATCTTTTGTCGCTTGCTCCTCGTAAACAATTGGCTTTGTTTAAGATATTTAAAGTTGAAGGTGGTTTTACTAAATACATTATCTACTACACATATCTTCTACAACCTCAATGTAAACCTGACGTTAAGATCAACATGAACAAATCCAGTAGTAAGCCACAATATAATAAAGTATATTAAACCTTTTCGGGACATTGGTTGGCATATAAAATAATGGCATTATGGTGTTTAAACCACGTTTTAAACATAATTTATGCGGATAAATTATGCGAATATTGTCAATTCAAAATGTATTTCTAATTATAAAAATAATATATGTCTGTTTGTTCGTTTTATAAATAAATATATATCCTTTGATCAATCATATTGAGTAAACTTACGAACGCTACTACTATTTATAACAATTTCTAGCAGAATCCTAGTTCCTGAGAACATCGATCAATAAAACCTGATTAAATGTACATGGGATAATGGGATTGTTTACAAGAATTAAATATGTAAGTGCACTTGGCCATCGTATAATATGGTTATAGTAAAATATTATATTTAGAATTTAAATATGAATTGGAACTGAACTGAAAAAATTTGAAAGAATTAGGTACGATATAAAAAAAATGAAATAAAATGGAACCCAAAATTTTGCCAGAAATGTCTATCAATGCAAAATATTAGGGTGTCCCATAAGTTTCTTTCGTTTTCATATTAAGAAAAAATAAACAATAATTTGTATTATATCAAAATTTATTGAATAATATATGATCCATTCTGTTCTATTATCTTTCTCCATCTCTCCGGAAGCCTCATAATGCCTTCTTGCCAAAATTTTCCAGGTTTTGTTGGCAAAATATTGATCAAGGTACATTTTATATCATTTTTTAAATTAAATTTTTTAACGCGTATATATTTTTTTAATGAAAGAAATAAATAATAATCTGCCGCGCTAACGCTTGGGTTCGTACTTTTTCTTCGGCTGCAAGAAGGACGTCCTCCCGCATCCAAGGCCAACCGACGACTTTTCTCGACTCCCGCCTCCTGCGCGTCACCAACCAACCGACAGCGGTACACATGCAATAAGCGATCGTTCGATAATTGCAAGTGCAATGTTCCTGTTGATGGCGCTATTAAAAATGCACATTGCACCTAAAGAGAGACGGAAGATATCGCTGTTAATCTGTGAATTAAATCTGTTCAGACTAACAGCGCTATTACATGGGGATGGTAAATCACCCACGCTACAATTATGATGATGTACATGATTAGATATTTTTGCGTGAACTAAATGTCATCACCACGCAACGACACTGTTGATTCCCGTCCTGTGTTGATGCGCAAGAAGTGAGGAGTTGTTAGCCTTGGCTGCGGGAAGATGTCCTTCCCGCAGTAAATAAAAAAATAATAGTTAATACGAGAGAGTTTCTGTCAGCACCCAATCACCTCCATCCAACACGTAAAAGTAGAGAATCGACGCATAACCTTGGTCATGGGAAGATGTATTCTTCCCGCGGTATGCCTGCCCTTCGCGTTACAGTAAAAAAATATCATTTTTTATGTTTCTTACAAACGTAGTTTGTATTCTAAGTGTATTGCATATGTACGAGGGTCATCCAAAAATTAAGGTTATAACATTTATATAGAATCGAAAAATGCTTGTATTTAATTTAAATTCACAGGATGCTTCACAAATACTATAGACCTCCACTGCCAGATCTTTTTGGGTTGTTTTTTTGGTTTCTGACGTATAGTAACACACTCAAGAGTCGAGAAAAGTTTCTCCATCTTATAACGAAGTTTTTCCGATACAATATCTCCAAGGAGACGTGTCAGGAAAAATGTAAGGAAATTCTTCACGAATGTCGTCAAGCATTACACACACTTGATCTTCAATATTTTACACAAATTCATCAGAAATCACTGATGTGACTGAACAAAATGGCCGTTTTGGTATGAACTTCAAATCTCGAATAACACAGATTGACATTGCACGATGTTTTCGTGGAGCATTATTTCAGTATCATGTCAATCATTTTCGTGTCTTATAAGTTAATACATGGCGTATTAGGGATTTTGCCATTTTATCGGGGAAGTATAAAATGAAATTAATGTGTACCGCGACGGGGATGATTTTAATTTCCCCGGGCACGCGGGGAATTAAGATAATAATAAGTAATGGGGTGGTTTTAGCCGGGTAGTCCATAAAATAAAAGAGGGCACTCTTGGGCGCAGAAGTCGTGCCACCGGCTAGGCTATTATGAGAAATTGAACTCTCTCTACCGGAAGAAATATAAAACTAATCCCTGTCAGGACTTCATCTGGTCGGGAGACCGAAAAAATAAACTTCCCGAGGAAGAGGAAGCGAGTCGACCACTTATATATGTAACGACGCGATTCTTCAGCGCGCGATGGCGTCGTAAACAGAGGGCGTCGCTCTAAGGGCTCTTGTTAAATCTCCTATGAATCGATATTTAGAATTAAGGGTATTTTTGTATTCATAATGCACGCGCTGTATTGTGTTCATAGGTTTTGGGGCATTCATCCGCGGCCTAATTGAAATTGAGTTTTATGGCCGAAACGGAATGAAAGGGTTGGAGATTCTAAAAAGTTTAATCCCGACTTCATTGTTTCTTCGCTACTTAATTCTGCCCAAATGCTTTCTTTTTGAATCCCCTTAAAGTCCAAGAAACGGAGCGATTCAAATGATATTGGATAGAGTTAAGCGCGGTGGCTTAAAACAATTTAAATGAGAAAACAATTGGTGTTTGCGCCCCGCCGTATACCCTCGGAATAAATCATTTTTGCGTCCTGGGGGCTGCTGTATTTTTGATGCGATAAATAAGCGAGGCCGTAGCTAAGCTTTTGGAACTAATGTGTGTCTCCTCAGACACTAGTTCCGGTGAGCTGCTTACTATGCAGCCAAGATGATGGCATCACCTGGGAAATGTCACCACCGCCTTCCCTGCTATTTATAAGACCTCCCTTCTCTTGTACAATCTGTGCAGATTTGCGGATCTTTAAATCTTCTTAAAACATTTGCGTCGACTACATAATTTTATTCGGTATAAAACATATTTTAAACAGATTATTACAACCAAAAAATGTAAGCGTTGTTGCGTCCCGCTTACACAATATGCCAACTTAGCGCATATGAGTGAGAGCGAAATATAGCGATTAGAGTACAACTTATAATGAGCTCTATTTTCTCGGCTTATAATTTTAAGCTGATCTTCAAATGGTTTATTTTTCAATTCGGTTTTGGTTTTCGTTCCGGCTAAATAACGATTTTAACGGTTATCGGTTTTTGATTTCGTTCCAGTTCGAAGCTCTGATTTTAAGTTTAATAATGAGTTTTGTTATATATAAAGTTTAGCGTGGGCGATTTAACATCTCCATACAATGGCGCTATTAATCTGAGCAGATTTAATTCGCCATATTCAAAGCGATATCTTCCGTCTCTCTTTAGATGCAATATGCTATTTTAACAGCGCCATCATCTATGTCGCTACGGGGACATTGCACCTACAATTACCGACCGATCGCTTCGTGCGCGTGTACTGTTGCCGGTTGGGTGGTGACGCGCAAGAGGCGGGAGTCGAGAAGAGTCGTCAGATGGCCTTGGCTGCGGGAGGACGTCCTTCTTACAGCCAGATTTCTCTCTCTTGTGCTAAATAAAAAGTTACTTCGAGAATGGAGTTTTTTGATCTAATGACATGTGTTATTTCATTACATTATACATTTTCATACGATATCCCTAATATAAGCTAAATTTTAGATGTTACAAAGCCAAAATCACAAAAAATAAATTAATATAATATATTGTATAAAGAATACTTTTTTTAGATATATAGTCCATATCATAGCAAAAATTTTCAATATAAAAATCCAAAAAATTTAAAGTATTAATATAATATTTTCGAACGATTTAAAATCGCACAGGGCTATCTATGAACGTAATGTAATGTGCAAAAATATATACAAGGTATTTTTAACTTAAAATATCTATTGGAATTAATTTGGAACAGCAAGTGATCAAGAGTAGCAACTAGACTCTCTCAGGTCATAATTTAAGTCGTATACATTTTGAATATCTCTTTGAAACACTTAAAAGCTCTATATGTGGGCTAAAAATAGTAGATTAGAAAAAATATATATTGAGTCACTCTTCTGACACCATTGTAACTAGGGAATCAGCAGTAACTATCTAATTTATTTATACATATATACAGTGCATATATGTTTTTTTCAATTTTTTATATTTACCTTTGCCTACCGGTGATGTATTTACTACACCTCGACTCTAATAATGTGAATATCGACATAAAATATAATAGATTCGGGGTTCAGATTTTTTATATTCTTCCGTAATATAATAACGAATCACATCAAAGTAGTATAGTATATAAGTATTCATCTGCAGCGACGGAAAAAAATAATTTATCGGGAAATCGGGAATTTTGCGAGTTTTAGTCCGTGTCTCAGCAGAATGGAATTTTATCAGTCACATTGATGGTGTTGTACGAAAATGAGAGCTCACCCGGTCATCAGCTCGAACTAGTATTTAAATATCTGATGACGATACCTCCAACGATTGTGGAGGCTGAGCGTGCATTTTCAGCAGCAAGTTGCCTGGCTTCCAAAATCAGATCCAGATTAAATGACGAAATACTCGATGTTTAATGTTACTATTAAATAAATGGACTTATAAGTAATTTTTGATCAAATCGGGTCGTTCTTTTATCTCGTCCTCTTAACTGATTTCTTTATTGATGACGAAAGAGAGATCTGGCCGCGATAAGAACGTCTTCCCACTTTCAAGGCTATCTGATGACTCTCCACGATTTCCGCACCGCGCGTCACTGTTAAATTGACCACAGAAACTACAGAAAAATGACATTGTTAAATTGAGCATGTTCTAAAGAATATTATATGAATTTATTTCAATTCCACCTGTAATATAAATTAAAAATAATACTTACAAAAATGCATATGGATCAAATTTGTTGATGTTCCTGTGTCTCCAGAATAATAGTTTCCTCTGAAGGACAGCCGTAGTTGCTGGAGTAGCGTCTCATTACGTCGACGTCCTCGCAAACGAGCAGTACTGAGGAGATAAGGACACCGGAAGGACATTCCTGTTTATCTCCTGTGACTGCCAGTTCACCTGTCTGCGTCTATACGATGCAGCAAGAGACTTCCGGCTTCCTACGTCTTTGGGAGATAATCGGGGACTATTCTCTATTCTCCCGTCAGAGAATTTAACCCGCTTTGTCTTCGCCATCCCGCCGAGATTACCTGCAAATTCGATTTAAAAAAGAAACACCATCAAATGTTTAAAAAGCCATGCTTTCATCGATCCCCAATAATCTGGAGCCCTGTTATATATATATATATATATATATATATCTCATTAATGCGCAGGTAGAGGCTGTGTCTGAAAGAAAGACGGAGGCTCCGCATCTTGTTGTCTTTCCTCAGACGCAAATCTTCCCATTGTGTCTAATACGGTGATATTTTTAATTGGCCAAATCGGATTTCCTTCATTATGTGGATTAAATCTGTATATAAAAAGCGGGATACGTACGTCTTTCAGTGGGAAATAATACCGTCATCATCTCTAAGGCGAAATCCTTGTTTGTACACTTGGCTTATATCTCTGAGATGAACGGCCAACCTGACAAAGAATGATACTCACTTAGCATAAAAATTGATAATAAAATTTAATATGCGTTTTAAATAGGCAATATACATTTACAAATTAATACATAGTGTATTTGAATAAGGACGCTCAAAATTTATTAAGTTATAACAGCCATTTTATTAAAGAAATATTTAGATTTTTTTAAATAAATTATACATTAGTATATGGCAAATTATTATGCAATTGTAACGTTTGAGGCGGGGGCGCTCTCGGGGGCAGAGTCCCCGGGCGGCTCCCCGCCTCCACCTGCTCGTCGGGATGGCCACGCTACCGCACGGGTCCGTTCTTCTATCGGGCTGTGATGCTGCTGGACGAATGGATGGGAATTCGAATGGCATCGAATGGAAAGACTCTCTTCGCAAGATAACTATTTATTCCGCAGTACAGATAGAGAGAGAGAGGTCTGGCTGCAGGAAGGACGACCTCCCGCAGCCAAGGCCAACCGACGACTCTCCCGACTCCCGCTTCCTGCGCGTCACTACCCAACCAGTAACGATGCACGCTCAAGAAGCGATCGGTTAGTAAGCAGATGCAATATCTCCGCAGGGCCATATATGAAAACGAAAGAAACTTATGGGACACCCTAATATTTCATACTTAATGCCATAAAATATTGTTTTAAATTTTTGGGCTTAAAAATTGAGCGTCCTCATTGAATCATTATATCCCCGTATGAATTAAATACATAAATTAATTTTTAACCTGCCAACCGTCCTGTACTTGTTGCAACTTTGATATGTTTGCCAGTCGGGTGGGAAAAAAGCGAAAAATTATTTTCGCTCGGATTCTCCCGAAGGACTTATCCTACTTCTGTAGTACTTAAAAAGTAAAATAATGCCGACGGCCAAGTATTAGCCATTGTGTTTCGTCGCGAAAAAAAAATGAAACAATGTCGGTTTTACAATTTGCATCCGAAAACAGACAAAGGACTTAGCGGAGAATTAAAAAAATACGCGACTCCCGGTTCTAACTTTGGCGTTGTTTCCATAAAGACGGGGCTAATTTATTTATACTGAAGATTTTAGTTGAAGTTTTCCATAAAAATACCCATGTCCCAAATTCGCACGACTTTTTATGGCATATCGAAGATTATACATAAATAAAACGAGCTCGGATATTAATTGACTGTAATGGTTGGATTTCTTACAAAGTACTTAATGCCGTAATCCTTCATATTCCAGAGTAAATGTCTCTTAATGTCATTGTGGTCACTATTTTTTGATTTAGCCAATTAATTCCCATGCCCTGGTAATTTAGTTCACCCCACAGGAAGAGATTTTGGTACTGGATGTTTCGAAAATATCCATGCAATTCTATTTTATTTCAATAATTGATGATGCTTTAAAAGATAAAAATATTTACGCTATGCAAAAAGACAGCCGCAAATGTTATAGGAAAAATCTCTATAGAAATGGACGATGTCGATGAATTTCGTTAAAATTTCATGCTGCTAATCGGTCGTCAACGTGGTTATTTCTCTTTAACGCATTTTATTAAACCATTTGATTGGTGAATTAATTTTACATTGAGTTAAAGACATAAATTCACTTATCTCTCAGGACCGCGCAGCGTGAGTCAAGCTTGTATATCAATCCCAAGATCCCATACCTGATGGTTTTTGCAACATTTGAGAATATTTAGACGTGTAGGGGTGCCTTTAAAGCATGACCATGCCATCAATGTATGAGTGTATGATGAGATGCAAGACAATCGTCTTTTTTTCTAATTTTGAACGCACATATGCGTGATTACTCATCAACGCGTTAAGATTGATAAAAAATCGGACATTTCATATGAAATATTTCATTGAAATGCAAAACTTTAATGGTATTTGATGGTATTTCTCATCATAAAAGTTGATATTATAAATGCTGTTTTTAAGAGGAAGATTTTCTTGGAATTTCGATTAAACGTTGAAAGTAAAGACGGAAACAGTTGGTGCATCTGCCGGTGGTTTCAAGTCGACCATCCTCAGTCTCCTCCACTATATCTTACAATAAAACTTCTAAGACCGCTGGCTTATGAGAGCCAAGATTTATTCCACCAACTTAATACGCCGTAACGATCTTTTGTAGACGTAATAATTTTCCACATTTGGCGGATAGGGCGGTAAGTTATTTAGGGCGCTAAAGCCGCCCCTAATAGTTGCGCCTAGGTAACGGGCCCACATGATGCCTTCAAACGATATACTTACGGCCAATTTATAAAATACACAATTAGCGATCCCACAGAGAGAGAGACGAGTGACACCCGTCGATTGTCAATGATAAAAAATGTCCACAGATTTATGCTCCTGTCCATATTTATAATGCGCATTATATCGGGGATATTAAGGCTCCCGCGGGGGGTTGGAAAATATGAAAATCCGCACACCGAGCATAAATAATAAGTGGAAACTGGAAAGTGAATGAAAATCTCGAAGGAGAAGTGTAATCGCAAATCTCCCGCCGACAATTTATTTTCATTAGCGATCATCCCCAGTTAATTTTATTCCCGTCTTTTCCTCCGCACTTGGAATTTTTCATCTTTGACGAAGCTATTTCGCGTTTCGTCAGAAATTCCCAGATTTTCCACTCTCTTTCTCTATCACACCCGCTCTTACTTTAGGCTTTCATAATTTTCTCACCGTATAATTTTTATCTCACCCTCTCGTTCTTTTATCCTTTTTCAACTTTAACACTCTCTATAAAGTGGCATCGAAGTTATCACCATTTGCACCGTTTAAGGATGGAAACCTATGGGGACGGATCAAGACGAATTCTAACGCAATATTATTAATAAAACAATTTATAAAAGGATTCTACAATATCTAAATTCGGTTATCATATTAGGTGACAGAGTGTAAATGAGGCCGTACGAGCTGCCAATACAAACTATCGACTGAAAAATTGCACATGTGAAAGCTGTGCGCAAAACGAGTGCCGCGTTTGCTTACAATGGAACAATGACAGCGTCGTGAGGATGTTTCAATCAAGTGTTTGGCGATGTTTCACAGCAATAAAGTCGAGTTTATTTTGTCGATTCATAAAAAAAGCCCTAAAATGTGACTGAATAGCCATAAAGTCTGTGTGTTCAACCGGTCCGCTTTTCGGACCGCTGACATGACGAACGAGCGCCTCGCAACTAGATGCCATACCCTAACATATCCACAGAGCATGGTCTGCGTCCATGATCGGATCTCAAACAAAGGAATAGTCAAAACAATGGACTTAAAGGGGAGAATCGGCTCCAAAAAAGGCGATAATAGTTCCATCTGCGAATCATGGCCTCAGTTTTTTTTGATGCGCCTGGGATAGCCCTGCCTTTATGTCAAAAAAAAATTCACAACTATCATTCAGTTTTTGAGTCATGCAATCTTAATTATTTCGATGAATTAGGCTGATTTTTGCTCAAAATCATTAAATAATCGAGGTGGCGCAAATAATCAATGTAAAATTAGCCCCTGGGGGGACTTTCGTGATCGTACAGATCATTGAAGGTCCCGGGTACACATTTATCACCGAAAATACTGCAAAAAAATCTAAAAGAATGGTCACAAGATCTGTGTGTCCAATCGGTCCGCTTTTCGGATCACCGACGCGCAAAACGCGTGGGATAATTTTCATTGATTATCTCCAAAATGTAAAAAAACAATCAACGACGAGTATTATGCGAACATTTGGCTGAAAAGAAAATGTTTTTTCATCAAAACAATGCACCAGTTCATATATTCCAAAGAGCTAAAGTTAAAATTGCTTCCTTATGCACCCTATTCTCCAGATTTAGCCCTATTGGGCTATTTTTTTTTTCAAAACTTGATAAAATTTCTAGGTGATAAAATATTTGCAAACAATGAAGAAGTGGAGTTGACGATTGATGGCTATTTTGAGGAGCTCAATAGTACAATTGTTTGAGTTTTCTTTGCTAATTTGGGTACTTTTGGGACTACTCTCATACCATTAGAATAATAAATATTTAAACTTCATTAAAATTCTATGCACTTATTGCAAAATTTACATGTAGAATAAATCACCAATGGTCTTAGAATGTCTTTGGCTAATTTTATAACAGTCTTACAATTTTAAATCCCATTCATTCTTTGAGACGTCGCCTAATGCAATTTAAAATTGAAGTCTAATTTGATTTATTTAAGCCTTTCAACTAATATCTCAGGTTATCGTATCACTATTTTCTTAATAGGGGTAATTTTTATTTTATACCAACATATTGGTTGATGCTAATTTTTCTCAAGCAATGAAATTTTGATTCTATGATGTATGAGATCATGACTACAATTTTGATATGGTTTTTATCATCATCAACCCCTAAGGTTGGCTTTACATCAAGAAGGGTTAGACCAAGTATATGTTTCATACAAATGCATGGCCCACACTGCAAAAACATCCAGGAATTAAATTATCACAACTTGATGAACAATTTTGAAATGAGGACTAAATTTAAACCAAAATTATATAAAAAACCTTAATTTATTTATCATTTTTTCAGCAAAATTTTAACCAATGGCCAATTCACCCCTGTGCTTGTTATTTTGATAAAAGTTCTGGTGGTGGCGATAATCGGATTCCCCCAAAAGCTCATCCTTACCAGTTTAACCGGCCTCTCACTTAACCTTCACGGTTTGCTGCAATCTCAGGAAACTCTTCTTCCTTATCCAATCATTTCCATCCTCATAATCCCTTGAGTGAAAATAATCTAATAAAAATGCCTTCAAGTGCTTCACAATCAAAATTGGAATCATTTTAAAAAGGGAAAATGATTTACATATAATACATTGATATCGTGTTTAAAAGGGATGCATTTTAATGGGATGATGATGATTTTTTCTCAAAGCGAATTTTAAGTCGAAAGATATGATTTCGAATTATGAAAATAACATTTTTTTAACTACCACCGTTGTTAATCTATCGGAATAAATTAGCTTAATGTCAGTGAATTTAATCTTCGAAAGGAAATTCAAGGATGAGTTCTTTTCGGAGATTAAGAAATGCGTACAGTAAAGCCAAAGTAAAAGATGACTCTTTAATTATTTTTTTTCTATAAGATTGTATGATAAATTAAATCAAGAAGATAAGATACTACAATAATTGTCTTTGCTACGAGAAGAAACACCATTAAACTATACATAATGCGATACATTTGACAGTGTTTCAATAAGAACGCTTAAAATTTGTTAAATTATAGTGGCTGTATTTTTAAAGCAATATATATTAAATTTATTGCGAATTATTTTATAGCATATGGCAAATTATTGTATAAGTTTAAAGTATTGAATAATGTATAAAAATCAACAAAATTAGTTATTAATGTCATTTTATAAAATCGGACATTTCATATGAAAACACATTTTTTTTCTTCACTAATGAATAAGTCAATGTGATCTTTCCATTTTGATTCAATGAACATAATAGTATAATAAAAATGTCCCAATAATATAATAGTTATTAAATCTGTCGATTTTGTGGTGCGAAATATAAAATACGTGAACAATTTCGCTCGCGACGAAATAGATTGAATGGAAATCTCTTTTTATGTGGGGGTGAGCTTGGATTAAATAATAGGCAAATAACGCAGAAAATGCTGAAAAATCATTGTGGTTTTAATATTTTTACAGTAGATTGAAATAGGGGTGACAAAAATATTCGAGGGGTAGATAATAAGGTGAGGGAATGGGGCGCGGATAGAGCGTAAAAGCTTAATCTTATCATTAAATGTAGTACCTCTGCAGAAAAAGCTTCATCTTTGGCGAATAATTTTCCATGCACATATAAAATTCGAGATGGCGATAAATCCTGAGAGTCTTCAGCCAAATTTGATTTATTATTCAAGCAAATTCTTGACTTTTAAATGTTATCGTTCGTATATGGTCCATTTAAATGGTTCTTAAAAACGCCGGGCTTAATTCGATTGGCTCAATCCGATGGACCAAAAACGGGGGGGGCCCTCCACGTCAAAAGAAAGAGTTAGTAAAAGTGACGTAAGAGGGATCAAGTCACGTGACATTTGAATAGTAGAGCTGGCGCTTAGTGCCCCCCATACACGTTCGCAGACTTATTTATTCATTTAGTCTCTCAGATGTGAGTTTAGACTTGACTGATTCGCACAGATGTAACTGGATTACTCCCAGAGACGCAGAACAGGGGCGGATTTTGCCAAATTTACTCGTTCGGCGTACAAACTCACTCTGACCCTATTTACTGAGTTACGAATTCAAATCCGCTATCTTTGGGATGCTTAATTGTTTTAGACGTGATATTGCTAAGCTGCGTCTAGGAGCTCATTGAAGCACACAAAAATATTGATGCAATTGAGTGCACGTCATTTTGTCATTCGATCGCAGAAGTATTTCAATAAAAGCGCCCTTAATTTCAGGCTGAAATGGATACAATTGCACGCCTTTAATGTAGAAGTA
Source organism: Stenopsyche tienmushanensis (assembly GCA_008973525.1). Lineage (NCBI taxonomy): Eukaryota > Metazoa > Arthropoda > Insecta > Trichoptera > Stenopsychidae > Stenopsyche > Stenopsyche tienmushanensis. Next base: position 1,099,268 of record WACJ01000070.1, on the reverse strand, counting down.
AGAATCCTTTCTACAAGCGTATTACAATTGGCCAGGCCCTTCGTAAGCTTGATTATCCCAAAACGATGACGATGAACGAAACTGACAATTGATTCTTTAAAGAGATCCCAGCTGCGATACTACAAGCAATCCCAGCGGAAAGAACACATCTTCCCGCGACCAGATTTCTAAAAGCATCAGCAGCTCTATCGATAAAATAATGATATGGCATAAATTTATTTATCTTTTTTTTTTGTTAAGCGAGTATTTTGCTACGTTTCATATATAGGCCCTAGATCTTAAGTGTCAGGGTTGTCGAAATAGTTTTTTTTTTCAACATTTTGAAAAAATACCCAAAATTTCATCTTTATATCGTCATAACTTTAATCTGTAGTCATAAAAGTGCGAAAAACTGGTTTTTTTAAAAATTATTTTACTATATATTTTTGCCAATTATTTTGAATTAAGTTTAAAGTTTATAGAACTTGCGACGATCATTCTCTCAATCAGGATTTCTTTTGTGGACACTTCTGTCATGTAAATTAATTTTTTTGCACACTCCTATATAAAGAAATCCAGTGGTGTCAGGTCTGAAGACCATATGAACCACGGAATAGGGCACGTTCCCAAGCAAAGAAATCCACTGGTGTCAGGTCTGGATAGCCTGCGAGCCACAGAATATGGTATGTCCCCGTTGGGTATTTTTTCAAAATGTTGAAAAAAATGTATTTCAACAATCCTGACACTTAAGACATAAGGCTTATGTGTGAATCATAGCAAAATACCCCCTTAAACCCCCAAAAAAAATATTGGTGCATATGCAAAACATCCTGTATTTTATACATTGAACCTAATAAAATATTGGACATAAAAAATATGGCAAAGAACGTAATAATTCCTCAGATAAACTTAAATTTGCACAGCTGTCGCTTCGGGGTGCGCATTTCAAATAAGGTAGTTTCCCTGCCGCACCTTGTACAAGTCAATTTATTATAATAAACTTCATAATTGCCTGATTATTATCTGTAAACATATTAACCAAACATAGGTGCAATAATCAATAGTTTATAAAACGCGAAGGAGTTGTTTAAATCAATTGTACACAATTCTGATCAATGGCGCACATGTCGCTGCCGTGGGAGACTCACAGCGTAAGATACTTTTAATTAATATTTTTGAGCGATTAAATATATATTAATGAAATGCTTATTTGTCGATTTGCGAATTCGTCCCTGCTAATTATGTGTTACACGTTCAGTGAACGTTGAATTATTTAAGGTAAAATGAATGCATATTTTCATTTGTGTCACCTTAAGGGTGAGGCATTACGATCACAATTGGGGTGGTTCAACCAACGCTATGATAAGATTACAAGGGATATTTACAAATATTCACTGACAAATTAGACACGCTCGATTCCATCGACGCGTGTCGGCTTTTTTTAAATCTTTAACTTGTTTCATGATTTTTTTAATGCCGCTTATGAAGAATTAATATAATCATTTTTATATATATATAGAGACTAATTTAAAAACCTTCTTGGATACACGCCTAATAACTCACCAAAGTTTCATCGCGATTGGATGAATGGTATAGGAACGTATTGTCTCCGAACAAACTATACTACTTTAGGCTGTTCATTTTTAAAATAAGGTAGTTTCCCTGCCGCACCTTGTACATAAGCCATTCGAATACTTAAATACAGACAGACAGACATACATGCATTAATTATGAATATTTTATATCAGTTCATTTAATATTTACAAGATTTAAACGTAGAATATATGATGCATAAGCAGGAAAAGCACAGCCGTTAAATAAGAAATCCATCAACAATTTGAAGCAGAGAGTGACTATTAAGAATAAAGAATTGTTTAGGTCATAAAAAAGCGCATTTTAGGGCCTACACAATTAATTATATTCTGACATATTTTAACCACTTAAGTTCCAGCGACTCACCGATGAGTCGCTATGTTTTTTCATAGATAAAAAACACTTTTTTAACTCCTAAAAATTATTATACTAAGGACATTTTAATGGATCTTGGTGCTTTTATTTTATTTTTAAATAAATTCAAAATAAATTTTCAGAGCTGCCCATTGAATAATCTTTGCACCGTAACTGATATATTGAATAAGGTGCCCTATAAAAATGTTTTATTGGTATTATTAGTTTGTATTCAATATTAACAAAAAATATTAATTATGCGTTGTGACAACCCTGAACAAGAAATGCTCAAAACCCGTAAATGATCCCGCAGGATAGCATGTGGTATACATGCAGTCAAACATTTTTTACGCAATTTTTAATATCTCTGAATTTGCTGGCAGGTAAAGGGTTAATATAAATTAGACATGCAATACTTCAAATTTTCATAATTTTTTCTGTTAAGTACGATCAAGGCTTGTCACACGTTTTTCACAAGATTCAACGCATCATCAAGAGCAAAGGTGGCTATAGTTTCATATGTATATTTTTATATAAATGGTATATTTTCATAATATTTTTAGTTATTTCGAATCATTTAACCTATATATGATATAATATGTTTCCTAAAGGAAAGATTCATTTTTATATAAACCTTTTCTAATTCTTTGCCTTGAAAAGATAGAGATATCTCAGCGAGGTGCTTCCGATCGAGCTTCATTTTTGAGAAGTTAATTTCCTGTCAACTTCTCCACAGATATCTTTGTGGTACGTCGATTTGTAGAACTGTGACAACCCGAAGTAGACACAGGGATAGATACAATTCAATATTTTCTCTCGCGTCTTTCGACACTATTTAATATATACATATATTTTTGTGGATATCCAGGGACAGGTTTGTGGCTATTACTATTTTATTTCCCTGGGCATTGTAATAATTTGTTGGAATAACGAGGCGCTTATACGGCCCGCAGAGTTAATCAGAGAAGTCATAAAGTCAGAACACCCCAGTCCCATTGGCTTGACAGTCGAGCGAAATGTTCTGCTGACATCTGCCGATAAAAAAATAAATGCCTCTCAAAAATGGAACAATACACGAAATACTTTAGAATAGGGGGGCTCAACTCGTTTTCGAGGCCTCTTATGACGTGGAAAAATATGTTTAAATATTTGCCTCCATACAATAAAAACAGATAAAACGAGGCGTATTTTTCCCATGCTTCATAGTAGACTTTTTTTTGTGGTGGTTTCCATTTGCCAACATTACGATAATATTATTTTAATATAGGATTTCATTGTCAATATCTATATATTAAAATTACATTTGAATTATTGTTGAAAGTAATGTCACAACATTTATATGACACGATCAGAGCCGCAATGAGGATATGAAACACCCGTGCGCTACTATGATATGTATTTGGTACACCATATGAAATTCTGAAAAATTCAGAGCTCCGCGTCTGTTATATTTCATATTAATATTCCTATTATTAAAGTCGAGTTGTAGTAAATACATCATAGTCAAAGAAAGGTTATAAGAGGCCTTACTACCGAAATGGTGACGAAAATCCACAAAATGGTATTGGATGACCGTCGACTGTATGTGCAAGAGATAGCAAATATGCTAGACCTTTTAAAAAATGCTGTATATCGTATATTGACTGAATACTTATATACTATAATACTTTGATGTGATTCGTAATTATATTACGGAGGAATATAAAAATTTTGAACCCCGTATCTATTATATTTCATATCGATATTCCCATTATTAGAGTCGAGATGTAGTAAATACATCACCGGTATGGAAAGGTTAGACAGTGACCCACCTCTTACCCAAGCTGTTTATTGGTCCCGCTATTCGGGACCATGCCAGCCCGCTACGTATGTACCACTTATGTAATTTAGCCTCTGAGGGAGCTTCCGTGATCGTACAGATCATATAAAATGTCGCAAAAAACCCCAAAAAGAGAACAGAGCGGCCATAAGGTCTGTGTGTCCGACCGGTCCGCTTTTCGGACCGCTGATTTGACGAATGAGCGCCTCGCGCTCGGACGCCATACATGAACATGTCAACAGAACGATTATGAACTCTCATTACAAAACGAAGTTATCCGAAGACGACTGATCGGGTGGGTTGTTTAAATTTTACAATCGGTCGAAAATATGTTTTCTTTATTTTATTGCGTTATTATGCTGACTGAGTCGGCCCAATGCTTGAGCAATAGCGAAGAAAAGAGAAATTGGCCTCTCCATCGGAAGAGTTTACTGTACAAAATGGCTGACAAACACGCAGAACCAATCAAACAGATCGTTAGGATCTCCCTTACATGCTAGGTGCGCCAACTTCGAAACAAAAACTTAATAATCCAGATGGTTAAATTAAAGAAGAATGCCATTACAATGCCAATGTATTTAATTGAACCGATATTTTCAATATCCATCATTTGTTCTCACCCAGCGGGCCACCTGGGTGAATGAATCGCATAGCACTTTTGCAGTTTTCGATTGCAAATTTGGATGGTAAGTTTACATACACTAATTCATATCATATTCTATAAAATGTACAATAAAATCAAAGTTCCGAGGGAAAAATGCCTATTTTATAATATAATATTAGGTATACCCAATATTAATGTCGCATTTTCACAAATGCAATTTTTAAACAATCATATTCGGCTGATCGTCCAGGAAAAACGCATTTTGATATTTTTTATAAATAGTATAAATTGTGACTTTAAAAAACTCTCCTTTTTTACAAGCCACAATAAATATTTTTGCTGTTTATGGGAAAATCGACTTGGAAGACGAATCTGGAAGAGGGCGGCGTATTCAAGTGAATGAAGTGGTCCCAAAAACTCAAATTGAAAAAATATCAACAATATAAATGGGCGAATTATCAAAGTAGACAGGGTTATCCCGGTCAATAACAGGAAGTTTGCATCCCACAGGCTCTGCCCGACTGTTGAGTGCGGCATTATATCAAAAGTGGCCAGATTCGGTGAAAAAACATAATCCTGCAACGTGACAACGACCGATCACATGATGACAAAAAAATTGATATTTGAATAAACATTTTTTTTAAAAAATAAATGAGTTAAAGATCATTTATGGCAAATAAAATACTACTTATGACTTTTACAAAAAAAAAATCGCAATTATTTTATATGAATTAAATAGAAATAAGTTGATGGCATTGCGGGCCCCAAACTATGCGAGTTGGTGTCCCGCGACCTGCACAGATAAGGCCTATATCCGGTGTTGCTATGCTCGCCCGATTTTTTCTTTTTATTTTGGCCTCATCAAAGATTTTTCTGTCCTACCCCCGACCGAAGCGAATTTATACCCTTTTAAGTGTGCGAGGCCGCGGGGGTGTTTCTTAATTTCCTCTTTAGAGATAACGCGGTGGCTGCTGCGCTCCCAGTTATTCCTACACTTCTTTTTATCGTCAGTTTTAACGATTGGTCTTTCGTTTTACATTTGGCATCTCCTCTTTTATACCTCGGGGTAGACAATGTACACAGACAAGCGCACATGTCGCTTATTCGAATTCAATTTAAAAATCGACACAGCCACGGGCGTCGAATTTCATTTTCGCCGACATGGCAACTGCCATAATAATTATGTTTTTAATTATTTAATTACGGTGGGAGCAGGCCAAAAAATGTACTTGGGCTTAATTTGCTCCACTTATTTGAGACAACATATTGCTTACTTGGAGCAATAATGGACGGAATCCATACAAAACTGCATACATCATAATGAATGAGTGATTTACCTTTAGAGGAAGTTGATGTCTTTCATTTTATCTTATCATTGCTCTACGTAAAACTCAAAATCAAGACGTTGCAAATACAAATCTGATATGATAAAGCAGGGTCACATGAATTTCTTTATCTGATAAAATTCCCTTTTTTATCTTTCAAAATGCGAAACAAATCTATGGATACATTCATTGAGTATATAATGTCAATGTATCAAATTTATTTATGTATTTCTTTGATATTTTTTTATTATATACGCATTAGGTGTATCGATAAGTCCTTGTCAATTTTGATAGACGTCTGTTTGAGCACAGTTTACCTTTTACTTTACTATCGTTTATCTTAAGTATCGAAGAATAATCGCAGATTCACCGTGGTTAGCAACTCAAAAGCATTTAAAACGTATCGGGAAAACGAATAGAATGGGGATTTGGATGCCGCACGAACTGTCCAACGATAACAAAGGAGAGCGACGAAACGCGTGCAAAGTTTTGTTGTCAAGACAAAAAGTTCGTCCCTTTTTGCACCAAATTGTAACTGGAGATGAAAAATGGACGCTGAGATAAAAACCAATTCTGACTCTGAAGCTTGGATTGACAAAGTGAACAAAAAGTTGAGAGTAAAATGTCGAGAAATTAATCAGGAACAGCTTAGGGATTCTGCAAGATGACACTATAAGGAAAAGAGGACAACTAAAAAAAATCAATAGATTCTATACAATCGTGCGATGTATGCGGGGAAGCTTTCCGTCTCTGTCTCCCGAACTGCGCTACTTTCTCCCTGTCTCTGTCTATCTCCGAGCTCAATATACAAGAGTGCTCTTTCGAATAAGTATAGGGGGGTCACAGGCCCTGGTATAGTACTCCTTTAGGGGTTAAAATGGGATCTGACTCCGCCGGATTTATTATCTTTTTTGATCTTCGACGCATTACTTAAAAGATAAACGTTTTCGAACCGCAACTGAAGTCGAAAATCATATTTGTACATATTTCGACCCAAAACCAGAATAAACATTTATAACGGTTCGGTTAGGACTTTCATTCCGGGAAAAATAACGGTTTTTGGCTCAACTCCGGGATTCAAAAATCCATTTTGGGTTATAGACATAGAACTTGACGCTTATTGATTTAAAGTTTGGAAGTCACAGTTTTTGTAATACATAAAACTGGGAAACGAATTTAAATCTTGAAGTCCCAGTCTGGGTACATAGCGGAATGAGCAAAGAGCAGTATTATCAGACGATCTTAGTATTATCCTCTACAAGAATGGTCAAGATCACATTAAATATCAACAAAAAAATCGCACAAGACGTGTATCGAACCGATAAAACCGATATTTTCAAATCGGTTCAGATCCGATTTGAAACCCTGATTTATATTGATGCCAAAATATAATAATTAGTGTCGTGACTCAGTGAAAAATAATGTCCATCCTATTCATCAAATGGGTTGTTTTTAAATCAATTTCTAGTTTATTTATCGACGTTTTTCTTGATTTGATGTTAAAAGTGTGTAATCCACTGCACCCTTAATATCCCACCGCACATATAAGATGACCTCTTTCTGATGCAATTCTCTTTGGGGGATAGAAAAGGGTGCTTGTCCGAGGGTTGATCAATGTCGCTTTTTGTAACATTTTTGTGCACAACCTACTTTTTGTCACCGCATTCAAGATAGCCGATAAGTTTTCTGTAAAAACCCAAATGGTACCCTCTCCTTTAAACGTTGGATTTATCAATTGAGGATCTGCTTTTATATTAGTTACTACAATAACTAAGTAAGTAGTAAGACGAACTGCTTTTTCAATGGCCAATACATATATATATATATTAGATTTTTTTTTTCAATATTAAAACAGCCCCAATTGACCAGAATCTATTCCATTATGTGGTATATGTGAATTTTCCGAAATTTAGGTTGTATGCGGTGTTGTCCACGATTACCACGTAATTGCCGCAATCTCCCATCGTAAGCCCCAAGAGCTAACATTCTACGACACTAAAAGCTATCCAAGCTGAGGGATAACGATGGAAAAATTCCAGCGATGGTGATTCCGCTGAATTGCATCCAAGAAGATATTGCATCATGGGACACCAATCCATGTCTTCTAATGTGGTGTGAATGTGGGATAAGTGCGGTGCGGTGTTATCGTCGTCGGACAGTTACAATTTAATACCCGCTAATTGCCTGCAGCCGGCACTTTATTATCACTTAGCTCCGCCCAGGGCCGCCTACTGAAGCGATCCTGTGGGCTGTGGGCGGCCCGCCCTCCTGTATCCCATATGACATTTCTTTGGCCCACCGCCGGTCCAAAAGCAACAATTAGTCGAAACCCACGGCCCGTGGCGCTCCAATTAAGCGCGATAAACCCTCGGGATGCATTGAGTTGGAACTGTTATTTAATTGCACTTTTAATAATATATATTGCTGCTACAAGTAAGATGATTGTGCTAAAATCAAGCATCTTTTATACGCTGTATATATTGTATTTGCCACTTAAAACCCTCATTTTAAGTGTCAAATACAATAATAGCATGATGATTTTTGACGCCGTTATACATTAGTATTAACACATTCCCGTCGGGTTACGCATAAGTGTGTCTTTTGGATACCATTAGTAGTTGCGAGAGATGCACCTATGCATTTTCAGCCTTTATTAAGTATAATAAGTTATTGTATTTATTTGTTAGATTATAGCGACTATATTGTTAAAGTAATATATATCAAATTTATTGTGAATTATTTAATAGTGTATGGCAAATTGTCATGGAAGATTATAGAATTACATTACTTTCAAAATCAGTGCTCCGTTCGAAAAACATTTCACCAAAAAAATCATCTGTAACGACGCTGCCCACTTTTTGGATGAATGGATGTGTGAACAATCAATATTTTCAAATTTAGGATCATACCAATCCACACGAGATACAGCAGCATCAAATGCATCCCGAGAAAGTCACATTGATGCGGATTTTGATCTGATGGAATCATCGGTCCATACTTCTTCCTAAACAAAACTGGCATTACCATAACCGATGATAAACATTTCCTTGTGGCCTAAACTGGATGATATAAGTACCGACGAAATGTGGTTTTAACAAGACGGCGCTATGAAAATACAGCTCATGCCACGATGGACATTCTGCACGCGCGATTTGAGGTCGTAGTTATCTCACGCGGCAGTGATGTGATCGTGCGATTTAACGCATTTAGCCTTCTTCCTTTGCCCTAAAAGTCAACATAACGAATGCCATCCAGCAAATTCATCCAGATTTATGCGACAATGTCATCGAAAATTGAACCTTTCGAATACGTGCCACCAAGTAAATCTGCGATGATATGTATTTGATACACCATATGAAAAAGTGACTTAAAACCACAACAATATTAGAATCAAGTTGTAGTAAATACATCACCGGTAGGGAAAGGTTAACGCTATTTAATTATTATTTGAACAGGAAGGATCTATGAATGAGTAGCAAAACTAAAACTATTTGTACCTATTATCCTATTATCAATAAAAAAAAATTCTAGAAACTACCCACTAGTTAAAAAGTTAAAGCATTTTTTTGATATTACAAATTTTCGCAAAAAATATCAAACGACAGATAATGGGTAGCTCGACAGGAATGTGTTAATATGGCAAATATATAATTGATCAACTCGATGTTATCGGCAGCATCTCTAAATGGTTCAAAACATGGGTTACAAACGCATTAAAATATTTTTTTTAAATTTTCCCTAATAATATCTTCTTAAGAGATCTTTTTTTCTATGCCAGTATCATAGATCTCCGCCGCTAGCTTTTTTAGATTATCTAGATTCTGTGGATTAGTGTTTTACCCACGTCTCATCCCCCATCACGATAGAATCCAGAAAAGCGCTCACGCGCGGTGGTCACACAATTTTGACGATGCTCCGGTGTGAGAATTCTGGGCGCACATCTCACACACAACTTATTGTAACCAAATTTTTCCGACACAATATCACCGAGGAGACTTCAAGAAATGTCAGGGAATTTGTCGTGAAGGTCGTTAAGCATCACATGGCGATCAATTCGCACTTGTTCCTCAATGTTGAGGTGTAGGAGCGCGCGACGACCTCTCCATCGGAAAAATTTACTGTGACTGAACAAAATAACCGATAAACACGCGGGACTAAACCAACTGATAGGTGATAAGACCTATAAAATTCTTCCCATTCCAATAAAAGCGCCATGGCAAAATTAGCATTAATTCGTGATCAATTCATCGAATTGAATTTATTAATTATAGGGTAATAATATTAGTTTGCTTAAATAGGATTTATTAATGGAATTCTATTGTTAATTTAAAAAATCAAGGGTTAAAAATGATTTGAATTTAAAACGAAATAGATGACACATGAATGTAGACGAATGTGTGTGCACGTTGGGGGTTGAATTTGTCTTGGCTGTAGCGAGTCGAGGGCATGCATTTGTTATTCGGGATTTTCCGAGGTAGGGGCACTATTTCTCGAATCTGGACGCAAAAGTGTTGTTTATTTTCCCGGGAATAAGATATTCAGACATAAATTACGGCAAATGTGGGCGCAAAGCAGTGAATTATCTTTATGCGGCTGTTTTTAAGGAGGACCGCGGATCTTTTGTGTGTGAAAAAACAATGGCGCGGCGGGCAAACAACCGCAAACAATCATAAAAATGTTACATTGCTCGTATAATATTATTATAACGTCGGTAATACATTATTGCGAGATAAGGGATAAACTACACCCTAAAGACGAATATAACACTTTGCTTGGGCGCGACCGGGGGTGGCAGCAGCTACAGAGTGCTCCTCTTGCCCGGGGAAAAATCTAACAACGTTTTGACCGTCTATGTATTATTTATTTATTTTATAATAATATAGCCTATTTTATATGTTATCATATATTTATATTCTGTACATGTTTTTCCTTTATAAATCAAACATGTTAGTATTAGTAGTCATATCAAATTTATTTAAAAAAATCATATTTCAATCTAGAAAAATTAAGGGTTAAAATTAGATTTAACACCCTTAAGAGTCACAAAATTTAGAATAGAGCAAACATCCGCACTGTGAGAGGTATTTTATTACAGAATGAAACAATAAATTTCAATTATAAAGAAATGAAACCTAAAAGTATCAGTCTCCGGCCCGCGGGCCGCATGCGGCCCACTATGAATATTTTTGCAGACCTGTCAACAAAACATACATAAAAATGCCTAATTAAAGCTGCAGAATTGTTTATCCAAGAAATATGAAGCCTTTTCAAACAATCTCTATGTTAAAGAATATAGTTGCAAGAATGTAATAAATGTTCTGTCAAATCCAGAATTAACGAGGCTCATTTTGAGTCAGTTTTAAAAGTAAGTACCGCTAGCAATATTTTCCTCAAAGTAGAAAAGATAGAAGCAGAGAAGAAATACCAAGTCTTTTCAAGTGCCTATCCGTTTTGTTTTAACCTTTCCCTACCGGTGATGTATTTACTACACATCGACTCTAATAATGGGAATATCGATATGAAATATAATAGATAGGGGAGTTCAGAATTTATGTACTCCTCCGTAATATAATTACGAATCACATCAAAGTATTATAGAATATAAGTATTCATCTGCAGCGACGGAAATAAATAATTTGTCGGGAAATCGGGAATTTTGCGAGTTTTAGTCCGTGTCTCAGCAGAAATCAATTTTATCAGTCACATTGATGGTGTTATGGCTCTCGCGGTTATCAACTCGAATTAGCATTTAAATATCTGATGATGATACCTCCAACGAGTGTGGAGGCTGAGCGTGCATTTTCAGTAGCAAGTTGCCTGGCTTCCAAATTCTGATCCAGACTAAATGATGAAACACTCTGCTTTGATTTAATCAGGAGTCATTAGGAATGATTGTATAGTCTTAGTTGTCAGAAGACGTCTCTCTATTTTTCAACTTCTGACACCAATGTTGCGTGGGGGCGTTCGTGGTGCGCACGCAGGAAACACGTCTTTCCACAGCCAAGGCTATACAAGTACAAGAAATAGGATGTTTTAAAACATTTTTTCGCTTTTATTATCTCGAGGGCGAATTGCTCACCCTGTATGAACTATCCGGGCAGATCGCGCAGTTAAAATGAAGAGCTTTGATATCGTAATGTGTAAAGATTTACGCAGCTCTCCGCAAAAGGCGGCGGCCATGGAAGTTATCACAGAAGCAGCAGGTAAAGGAGGTCCGCCTCATTGAAGAAATTAACTGATCGCCCATTTTATTAACCCACCAACTTTCCGCCCTTATAAATTCGGGCCCACTTTATGGGCCCGCGTTCCATTGTGATTCCTCGTGTAATTACCTCGGATTATCTGATTCTGGGCCTTTCTTTTCGCGGAGACACATTAATTTAGCTACTCTAATGGGCAAACAACGACGTCGACTTTGAGTGCTTCCTGTTTCAATCAAATTGAAATTAAGCTCCTCATTGAGAGGGGGGGGAGGTGAATTTTTGTTTTTAATTAAAATCTCAACAAAACGACTTCAGACAGGGGATACTTTTATTGAAGTAATTTTACAATACATCAGAGATCCACCAACGATTCAAGCAATCTTTGCATTGCAAATATACGCCTTGCCAGTCATTCCAAGCATACATGATTAAATTAAAAATGTCGACTAAATTTTTAATAAATTGAAGCAATTATTCAACCACCTCGAGTTAATTTATGTGAGAGCCGTGTATGGAACAATGGCGGTCTGCTAAGCGCTGGCCAATTATGTCAGTCAAACAAACATTTAGCAAGGGCTTATTACATTCAATTTCATTAACGTTGACGGGTTAATTAACCCGTTTGGCCGCGCACTTGTTGTTCCCGTCCGGGGTAGGGATAACCCCCACCCCCTAGCGGGCTTCGCTCTGCTCCCCCGCCACCAACCCCAGATGTGGGTGGGTAAGGAAGCGCGGCCATAACTCATCCATCCTGTAAGATTACTGATCTTTAATCCCCCCCTGGCTTCTCCTAAAAGTTAAGATTTACGAGCCGCTCGGAATTATATTGTTAGCGAGCTAACATGTGGATGGATTGGACCATGCCGACAAATATTGCTGAATATTTCCTAATAAATAAAAAAATCACAAATTAAAAAAATATATAAAATACCCTGCGATGGACTGTATTTAAATCTAATAATATTTAGTCTTGATAATAACCGATTTTTGTGCTATCAAACGCTATAATGGACGATGATACAGAATGTGTACCATGATCTGGATGATCATCCGTGGCCGATGGTACAACATGTGTGTCATGCCTCTCCCAATATTTTGCAATGTTTTTAATAATTATTATTTGTTTATGATACAGCACATGTACCTATGACAGTGAAACGTCTTTTTTGAATATATTCATAAAATATTAACATTATCAAGCTCATACATGGTGCGGCGGAGAAACTTCTTTATTTTAAAAATAAATAACATAAACACTACAAAAGATATGAATGTAATTATTTTATATATTATATATAAATACTTAAAGTTTTTATTTATTATATTTTAAAAATAATATTAATCAATGCATTCATCGATATGCTGAAAAGAGTGAAGAGAAGCTTCGAAATTCGATTATATCAATGTATTGACCAGAATGGATGTATTTTTAATGATATATTTTTTTAAATTTATAATAAATAAAAACTTTAAATATTTTCCTATAATATAAATTAAAAAATAGTCTAATATATTTTATACTGTTTTTGTTATAGATATTTAAAATAAGGTAGTTTCTCTGCTGCATTCTATACAATTTCCCGCCAATATTAAATAAGTCAAAAAAAATCTGCTATTATTAATTTAATATAAAATACCTTCATAATCATTATTTGACTCGATCACCTCTGATTCTTATTGGGGGTTTCGTTAATAAAATAAATCCAGTTTTATAGACTTGCACATTTGTACATAATATTCTGTATGAATTGATTGTTGGAATTCATTGGAAATTCGATCGTTTTTATGATTTTTTAAAATTGTAACTATTAAAGATGTATGTATTGGATTTTTTAAAAATATTTTTGATCAAATATGATGTGTATTTATATAATATTTGTAATTTTCCCAATGCGTCCCTGGCAAATCTTTGTATAAGTTGGCAAGAAAGCAGCGCGCTGCGCGGTGCAGTTAGCGAAGCTTATTATGATATATCTAGACTAAATCACATTATAACAAACACAGCCTTCTGATGAAGGTATCCTGAAGGAGAGGTCCTCCTCCGATGCCTCCATCCCATGCCCTAACACTCCGGTCAAACCTCCGAACATAATTACGTCATCACCGTTTATGGGCGATTCTTCCAAATCGCCCATCATCTTTCAACCCCGGCGGCTTACGCGGCACCCTTTCGACGCAAAACAATAGCAAATTAAATCCAAAAAAAATAATAAAAAATTATTCCCATTGATAAATGTATTTTTTTCGTAATAATACCCTAAAACTTTTCCGGGGGCTCTTAGATGAAGGCATTTTTCATATGTGCGAAAATATTATTCGTGGCATACATGCGCCCCAGATATCCGTGTATGAGCCGAGATGAGTTGTCTGCGTGTTCGAAAGTTCCTTAAGAAATAAGCTGGAAGATATTCGTACGGACGAATATTGTTTCGGAGTTTAGCAGAAGGAATATTTATGGTCATAACTTTATTTAATATCAGCTAGTACGCTGGCAAAATGTATATGTATGCAGTTTACCTACCTTTTCTGGCGTCAAAACTGACGCCCATGGAGTTAAAACTTTCCGAATAAAGGGATAATGTTCAACCTTTGCCGTTTCGCCTCGATTATTTAATGATTTTGAGCAAAAATTGGCCTGATCAAAATAAATGAGATTGCATGCTTTGCCTGAGATGGACGTAGATAATATTCTGCGGATATATTCGGGCATGCTGTCCAATTGCAAGGTGCTTTATTCGTCGTATCGGCGGTATGAAAAGCGGACCGGTTGGGCACACGGATTTTGTGGCCACCCTTTTGAGACTGTTTGTGCCATTTTCGGTGATAAATGAGTACTTGTGGCCGTCTATGGTCTGTACGATTATGGAAGCACCCCCGAAGCTAATTCACATAGGTGGCTTGCGCCAAATGAGGTCGCGATTGAGGTATAGAAGTAGAGAATACGCATGTTCTCGCACTTTTTTGAACGGGCATAAATAGCTTGATTCAGCGTAGGGTTCCCATGTTTCTTTATCTCAGATGTGAAGTGATGGACCCATGTTTCATCCATGGTTATAAATCGATGCAGAAACATCGCCAAATACTCGATTTAAATTACGCTGTTATTATTCCATTGTAAGCAAACGCGGTACCCATCTTGTGCACAGCTTTCTCATGTACAATTTTTCTGTCAATATGCGATGTATAGCAATTTTGACGTGCCTACTATGTCTGTTAGCTCACATATTTTTTGTCGGCGGTCATCCAATACCATTTTATGATTTTCTTTGTGATTTTATATTCATTGATCGATCCAATATAAATTTAGTCATCATTTCCTAAACTTTATGATTATGTTTAATGCAAAAATTCTTTTTAATAACATATATTTATCCAGAGCTTTCGATTGATATTTAAATAGTGCTTTTGATTAATAATATTATTATATTTATTATAAAAGTTGATATTAACAATTATGCTAATTGGATTTGTCCAAGATAATGATGCAAATTAGTTGAACATTGTATTTAGTAAAATTAAATAGATCAAATTTTAATTTATCTGTCAAACGTGAATGTAATGTTAGAAATAAATCAAAGAACTTCCCCCGGGCAAAATAATGAAAAAGCTCGGGTTTAAACAGCGAACTGTAAATCAAGAGTTTCACTAGTAGGATAATATAAGGAGATAGAGGACAGAGGCGGATATAAAATATGGCATCCTTTCATGAATCTTATTAAGATATCCGCGGCTAGAGAGAGACGGTCCTATTGGATGTGGGAAAGCCCTACGGGAGGGTAGGGAGGAGGTTGTCTTTTCGCGGGCGAAGGAAAGTGCCGCAGAAAGCTAAAAAAGCACCTCAATAATCCTTGCCGTAAACCGAGTTGTGTATGGGACCTAATATGTCATTCCGACTCGGTTCGGATGACTCCAGGTAATTTAAAAAAATTGCCCTCATTACCGCAGCCTTCATTCTTCATCCTTAAGCTTCGCGAAATGAAAATATTTTGACTGAGCCTGGGCTAATTTAGACTTTTCGTCGCGCCCTGTGCGATCACATAGACAACTGTTAAACTATTTCATGGAAAAACGGCAATTCTCGGATGGATTCAATTATCAAAATCTTTGAGAATTTGTTTTATGACTCTCTCAAGCCTTAAAGCCCCGTCGATTAGTAATCGCGCATATGTGCGTTCGAACTCTAGTGATACAGAAAGAGCATTCTCGCATATTGAGTGCAGAGATTAGTGAATCTGTGACCGAGACGGGCGTCTCATCATACACTCGTATAACAATGGCAAGGTCGTACTGTAAAGACACCCCTACACGTCTAAACATTCTCAAATCATCAATAGCGCTTCACTTTCAATGCCATGCTCCTATTTCTAATACATGATTTAATGAACATTAGAGGCATATTCGCCTTTTTGAAATATATTGTTTATGTTTACGCGAAGAAATAAACGAATCTCGTGTGCTATCAACGGTGTTAAGGTTCATTTATTGATACAAAAACTTCTATCACGCTGTGGGTTTATGAAAGTGGATTTGTGTGGACTTTAAGTGGTGCACATACGAATATGGCACCTATGTTTAACTCTATTTAAAAACCGAAGAGTCGACCAACAGCCTTGGCCGCGGGATGATGTATTCTTGCTGCCGGCTCACCGGTAGTCATTATAGCGGATTCTTCTTCGGGTTAAATGGCGTTTTGAGCTTAGATGAGCGCTTTCTTGTCACAGTCTGATCATCCCCATCCTCTTGCTCAGCTTTAGCGACCTGTAACAATATCAAAGATCATTGATAATTTGATGAAATTATTACATTAATTATCTAATTGATCCTGCTGCTTATTTTGAATGAAAATTGAGGAGAACCTATCTAGTACTCTTATTAGATGCTTGTGGCTTTCATATGACGATCAAACGTAAAGTTTGGCAACAAGTCTTTAATTTTCATTGGAAAATAATTTTCACCTGAATTCATAACACGTTCTTGCAAAATAATTCAATATCACGGCACTTAATGTCAGACCGCAGTTGAATTTGTTCCATGCTCGAGTTCAAGTCATTCATGTATAATTCCATTTTTATCGATTTATTGAAGACCAATTATTGATTCAAGCTTTGGCGTAATTTTGAATCAATATCTCGCAGCCCCATTCTTTTTATTTGTGCGGCAAGAAAGCCACAAAATCGGGGGTAGTTAGTACATTTTCATAAATGCCGAAATGTCGGTCGACATTCAAGGCTGGTTACTCATTACGACGACACCTCCTCCGCAGTGTTTCCCCAACAATGATAGCTGAAAGTATTGTTTGCGTTTGGGGGTTTTCCGGGGAAAAGTGCGTATTTATGAAGTATCGGAGGGGGGGAGCGAAAAGGTGAAAGGGACGTCTGTGGGGTAAGCATTAAGAGGTGGCGCATATATCACCGCTGAAATGAAGTGGGTATAAGCCCCGTGTAAGGAAAATAGAAAGATAGAAGAGGTATCACCGCTCGCAGGTTACCCTGGCTCTATAAGGAAGAATCGAGGTGGGTAGACACCGCTTCCCTGCTCACCTACATTGTATTATCTGCCAAGATGGGGTGGAGCGAATTTTAAATTTCACCCTTTATGAAATTCTAATGTCGGACCGGCAACGGGACTTATACGTATACACATATCACATGCGAGACCGATATCTTTTAGAGTTCTCTTGTGCGACGTAACTTATAATCCTCGTATCCTTGGTAGTTTGAAACTTCAACCAATTTAATAAGACAATGTTAAACTAGCCTTTGATACAGCATTATTCTATGAAAAATCTATAAAATGAAATTTATCGACATTTTGATCAAAGACCAAATGTTCAATGCCCAGAAAAATCAAAGAGCTGGGATCCAAAATCATATTGCGTTCGTTTTTTCCCCGTCCCCGCAGTCCAACCATCATTTCACCAGACCAATATGCGCCAACATGGTGCATCCATACAATATTTTACTGCCTATGTTATTTCCGCAAATATAAACAATAAATTGACAAAGTTTTATCGTAATCGGATGAACGGTATGGAAACGCATTAAATACGGACAAACAAATATTGATTTTTATATATTGAACTATGCTTATGTTACTTGCGCAATCTTTAGCAATAAGTGGACGATATGGCAGCGCATTACCTACGAACAAAGAGAGATTTAATTTCAATGTCATTTTAATAAAACAATGACAACGTAAGGCGTCCGAGTTTCATTTTGACATAAGTTGATCAATATTTAAATATGTTTTTTTAATCACTTATTCGCCAGCGACTCACCGGTGGGTCGTTGTGTTTTGGGTTGTAGAGGAAAATGAATATTTTTTAATATGTATCTGCAAATTCAAATGCCAGGGACACATATTGGTGAAGTCAAAAATGTCTTTATATTGAACACCAAACTAAACATTTTTACAAACAAACTAAAAACTATAATAAATAAAAAAAAATTAACATTTTATTATAACATAAAAAAATAATTAAAATTATTTCTTTTCTGTAGTGTGTGTTATTCATTTTTAAAATAAGGTAGTTTCCCTGTCGCATACTGTACAAATTTAATTTTTTCATTGACCAAAACACAAAAAAAAGATGATGGACTTCAAAGTGTTAATAAATCTTGGAATAGAAATATCAATCTGTAAGACATTGATATGGAGTTTTATTAAAAATTAAAAATTTTGACATTTTGATACTTTATATTGCGTGCGCCAGGTCAAGTGTTACCAATTTAAGATGCCGTCACTATGGCAAATTTCAATATTATAAGACAAAATTTCGATTGTGTCCAATTTCTACAATGCGGTTCAATTTGCACCCAAATTAAGTATCATATTTGATTCAGCATTTAGAAAATTGCCATCTATAATTCAGTTGTGTCTATTGTCCTCTATAAAGAACGGAGGAATAAATTCAAGAGAGATCATCAATGCTGCCCGTTGAATGATCTTTGCTACGTGGCTGAATCTATTTTGGGATGTATTTGGTCATAATGCCTTGTGAAAAACTTATTAGTATGTATACAATATTAGCAAAAAATATTAATTAGGTTTTGTGACAACCCTGAACAAAAAATGTTCAAAAGCTGTAAATGATCCCGCAGGGTGGCACGTGGTATACATACATATGCTAGGACTCAAAAATCAGTCTCAAAAATGAGCTGAAGGAAAATCTCGCCAAACTCCACTTCTGACACCATTGTAACGTGTAATCGTGGAAACCGTCGTAGTTACGAAAGTAGCGAAGGAATGCATAATGGACTATGTAATTTCAACCATGGACAGATATACGTTGCAACAACGCGTTTACATTATTATTGAACAACGAACGACATATCATCAAGCAAAATGTTTTATTTAGCGATGAAGCTCATTTCACAATGGATGGATTCATCAATAAGCAAGATTGTCGTATGTTATTTTGGGTGAATGGAATCAATAGGGCGTCACATTTGGATGACCTTTACATACCAGTTGATCGTCGTCTATATTTAGCTGAAATGTTACATTTTTGTCGATTTTTTTTTATAATTTGCATTGAAATAATATTACTTTTGTGAGTATTCGACACAAATTCTGTTATTGATGCGAATGCTCAAATCAGAAGTGACAAGCGTAATGATTCCTCATTGTGCTCACTCGTATATAAGCAAAACATCGCCCTATTGAATACATTTCTCAGTATCTTCACGCTTGACTCTGATTATTATAACAGGGGATAAAGGAATAGAAATTTTGCTTTATGTGCCACCTTCTTTCATACGTTCCCACCCCGTTTACACCCCCCACACCAACGAGTTCGCGCACACACATATGGGCAGAGAATGCTCCGACAAGGGGTGGTGGAAATTATTAATGCTGAACAAGGCAATAAACAAATTTTATTTTAATTACTTAATTAACTTTTAGCGATGATATCAACTTCGACAATGGAGTGACAACGTCGAGTTGTCGTCAATAGGCGTTTTCTACGTATTAATTGTACGCTTTCGTCGCAGAACTTTTGAAACGAGCTCCGACAATTTTATTGTAATCACGTTTTATTCAGGTGACAAAAACTACTCTCGAAATAAGTGGGTAATTTATGGTAATATAACCCTCAGAAAGTTGTATAAGCCCTCTAAATATAGATAAAGGGTCGATGGTATGCAGGGAGAGGGTTAGATCTTATTATAATTATTCGTTAAGAATTTGCTTTAAATTTTGTATGCTTACCCCGTGTACCATTTGCTCGGTGGAATTAGAGCGACGTTATTTATGGCAGTTATTGAAATTTTCAAGCTTTCACGGGAAAGCTCAATTTTACTTAATACATTCTTGAGACAAAGAAAAATCGGTACATGGAATCTGGAAGACGTAACATTAAAACCCGGTAGAAAAACGATTTGATCCAAACAAAATATGTTTTTCATAATAGAAATAACTATAAAAGACTCCTTTAATATACAGATTTCATAAGATTATAGATTTAGCTAGTTTCGCACATATAATTAGCAAATAATTTAAATATAATTCATCCCCATATCTTAACTATATTAACACATTCCCATCGGGTTGCGTATACCATTGCCTATCGCTTGACGCAAGGCGTACTACGGAAAATTCGCATTATTTTACAATTTATAGAACATAATGATTAAGCCTATGTCTTTAAGTATTGTACGAGAATTATCTTGAAAATAAAGCTACAGCGTTTATGTATGATCGAAAAATGCCTGTGCCATAGACTTCCACTGCCTGCCCTTCTTGATTTTTTTGGATTCTGGGGTATAGTAACGGGCTCATTGATGGTCTTGCCTCGTCGTAAGTAGGGAATCCAATCCCGGGATTGGAACAGAAAACATACACCTCACAAGCACGACGAGGGCTACTAAATCGAGACATTTTCGCCGAAATCTGGACGCTTGGAAACAGTGGCGTAACTACTAATTGGCGAGCTTATACGACGCCTAGGGGCAGTAACTGTCTAATCTGAGTATACATATATACAGTATATATATGTTTTTCAAATTGTTTAATAAACTTTTCTCTACCGGTGATGTATTTACTACACATCGACTCTAATAATGGGAATATCGATATGAAATATAATAGATACGGAGCTCAAAATTTTTATATTTTTCCGTAATATAATTTCGAATCACATCAAAGTAATATAGTATATAAGTATACATCTGCAGCGATGGAAATAAATAATTTGTCGGGAAATCGGGAATTTTGCGATTTTAAGTTCGTGTCTCAGCAAAAAGGAATTTTATCAGTTCGTATAATACCATCACATTGATTTTCAGCAGTATGTTTCCTGGCTACCAAAATCAGATCCAGACTAAATAACAAAACACTGAATTTTAATGTTACTTCGGACATATTTTCAAAATAATATTTGATTTTTTTAATTGTATTTTAAATAATATTATTTCGGATTCAAATTATTTTTTATATTAAACAAATGGACTTATTAATAATTTTTGATCAAATTTATCAATGTATTTTCTTAAACTATTGTAAATCCCGGTCCTGGGATCCTGGGGCTGACCCCGGGATGGTTTAATGCAATCCTGTAGTCCTGGAATCGAAATTTTGACTCGGGATTGGATCGGGGGGAGTTTTAACTATATTAAACGTGTTAGATAATTTTTTTTTAATTCAATAAATCACATGGTTAAAGGCATAGAGGTGCGTCTTCCGCGTCTACCGATAGTATTCAAAAGGTGCACATATGCGTAACCCGACGGGAATGTGTTAAGCAGATCGTGATACTTATCGATGTAACGAGGAAATTCATTTTGCTTAATATATGCAATCTTATATACAATTGCAAATCTGTCTTGATGTTTAAATAATAATATTTTATTTTGGAAATTTTGATAAACGAAAAAAATACCTTGATCAAAAAAATCCGGGATTAAGAAAGAAGTCAAAGTCAATGTTATATATTCAGTGAATCTATGATGAATTCAGGATTAGGTGACTATTTTTTAATTGGGAATGAAAGAGTGTTTAGGGGTGGTTAAATAAGTGCTCCCTCCGAGCCGACGACCTTCATCGGGGAATAATTGTATCGCGCGTTGGGGGTGGGCGTCCCACCATTTAAGACATCGAAAACAGAACACTTGTCACTGAAGAATATCAGCAATATTTATGGGCAGTAATATTATCCTACCTTGCCACTAAATCAATTACGTTACCAAACGAGGACGCATTAACTTTAATCATTGTATACGACCGTAAAACATATTCGTGAGCTCGCGACTTAAGTTTCCCTCGGAGTGAGCAGACGTACCTCCTCCAAAAATCCTCCAAGATTCTCCAGGCGCGCTCTGTAATATCTCGCCAAGAGATTGATTTTCAAACAATGGGACATTAATGTGGCAATAATTTAAAGTTTGGAGCGCCTCTCCGATCGGCACCACTACACCTGGGGGTGGGACAACCCTTCCGAAGGGACAAAGGGAAGCGACCCGCTAAAATCAAAATGAGTTTAGGCCCTGCCGAATTTGATTTGGGGCCCTCTTAAGCCTTAATGACTGTTCTTAACTGACACACATTGGCCCCGTGGAAAATCCAACTTATAAATAAATAATTCCAGGACGTCGTTTGAAGGAAATAAAATAGGCATAAACATTGCGACAAATTCTTTCTTGACTCCCTTTATAAACAAATTTATTATATTTTCAACAATATCAATCAATTTTATTATACAGTCAACCCTTCTATAGCGTCGCGATAAAAACCATGCTATAGAAATAGCAAAGGAAATTAGGCACTCATTCAAAATTTATACGTGTTTAGTTTGTTAACAAGTGAGTATCCATGAAAAAGGTAGAATCTGCACAGATCATGATTTAGATATCAATACATTTTACAGATACAGACATTTTAAAATGGCAACACTTGATCTGGCGTATTCTGTATATTGACTTTAATCCAAATACAATAATAAGGTATTAGAAATTTTATCATAATATATGGGATTGTATATTAACATGTATGTTCCATTTTTGAATCATTCCATTGACCTAACAATTATGAAACAGTCGGACATTTAAAGTATTTTTTAACCCTGTAAATAAATATTATGTAACGTGGAAAGATCAGGGCTACCGTGAAAGCTTTTCAGTTTTCAGATTACCTGTTAAAGAAAATTAGTTTTTATAAAAAATGGCTAAACTTGGCTATCTACACCATTGGGCACTTTACGCGTGCCTCCGAGCGGATGACGATTCTCGAAGAATCGAAGCATACTGCAGCGGATGCGAGGGCTGAAACGAAATTTATCAGATCGAAAATGGTAGTAGAGAGGTCGGATACGACTATATAAGGAATGAAACTGTCCTAGGAAAGTCCCCAGGAAGCGTCGTCTACGCCTCGTTATCGCAGCCGATCCTAAGTGGAAATAAACGTCGTCATGAATATCTGATATTTGAAATTCGATCACTGTTGAAGTCTTTCGTCCATTACGGATGGCGCTGCAGCCATGGGTTTTTATTTGTCATCCAGAAATTACAAAATTTAAGTAAGATCGAACAATGCTTGTATTTAATTGAAATTCATATGGCACCAGTTTTTTATGCCAGTATCATAGATCTCCACCGCTAGCTCTTTTTGGATTGTCTTTTGTATTTTTTTTTTTCTGTGGGCGAGGAATCTTCACAAGACACACAGAGAATCTAGGTAGTGTAGGATTCACGATTTCCCGGTCGTGTCTACCCACTAACCCCCCTCCCCTCTTGTCTTTCTCTGTCCTCCTGGTATTGTTTTCCACATTGCTTCAGGAGGACAGGTAGTCTGGTCTTAGGTGATTGGCCCTATTCTATTGTTGGAGAGGCTGTTGCGCTCTGCGTCTCTTCTGCGTCTCTTCTGCGTCTCTTCTGCGTCTCTTCTGCGTCTCTTCTGCGTCTCTTCTGCGTCTCTTCTGCGTCTCTTCTGCGTCTCTTCTGCGTCTGCGTCTCTTTCACTGCCCTCTTTGGCGCTCAAAATCTCTTCTACGTATTCGCGCCAAAGGTTCCAGTTCTTCTCAATCATGCTGTAGACCAGGGGTCGTCAACCTTTTTATGCCTACCGCCCACTTTTGCTAACTTTTCATGGTTAAAATTTCCTTACCGCCCACCAACATATGTAGCTATATTTTCAATCCAGTATGAATGAAAAAAAATTTATAAGAAAAATTTGGGAGATTTGAAAAAAAACAAGTTTTTATCACCAACATTTTATTGCAACAAAAAATAGTACGTATATATAAATACATACTGAAAAAAAACCAGAAATATACATACTGAAAAACAAGAAATTTTAAAAATCATATTTAATAACTAATGAGAACCTTGAGCCTGATGTTGTGTGACTAAGTATTTTATATCTGGTTCAATTTTCGTTAAAAACAATCGAAGATCTCCTCTTTCAGTGATTTTGAGGCGATTTCTTTGTTTTGTCATGATGTTATTCACGACACTGAAGCCTGCTTCGACGAGATAAGATGTGGGAAAGGGTATTAGAATATCTTTCATCTTTTCCCACATTTTTGGATACAAATCAGGCATTTTTTTATTTTGCCAAAGTTTTTGGCTTCCCGAAATATTGAAAACATTTTTGCTTTCCTCGTCATATTTTAATTGCAACAACTCTTCTTGATAAACTACATCGACCTCATCCAAATTTACGTTGAAAGGATTTATCATCCAATTGTATGTCACTAAATTTATAATATCTTTGAATCTTATTTTCATATCAATTTTTAATTCAGTGATATGACAACTAAACCTTTCGATTTCTTCTTGCGTTATATCTTCTTTTATTGATAATAATTCGGGAAATTGATAAAATTCTCCCTTCAGAAGGTTACGATGGAGAATCTCAAGTTTTTCAATAAATAAGGACACAGTATTTTTACAGCTAATCAGTGTTTTATTGGCACCTTGAAGCTGCAGGTTAATTTCATTAAATCGTTTGAAAATATCTGCCAAATAAAAAGCATCATGCTTAACCATTTTCAATTGTTGGTAGATTTCTCCTTCTCGATTTTCCTCAAAAAACTGCATGATACTGTCGTATAATGCCACAAAGTGAGACAAGCATGCACCTTTAGAGAGCCAACGAACTTCTGTGTGTAAAAGCAGCCTGATAAATTGCTCGTCATTGTCCTCGCACATAAGTCGAAATATTCTATCATTTTTAGCATTAGATTTGATCTTATTGACCGCCTTAATTATTATATTTAACGATGAGTGTAGACTTGCACTTAAGTCTTAGCCACGAGATGTTGTCTGTGCACCACACAATGAACACATAAAACGTTTGACACTTCTTTCTTCAAATAGGCAGTGAATCCACGATAACATCCAATCATTGATGGTGCTCCATCAGTAGCACATGCAATGATATTGGTCAATGGTATATTATTTTTTTCAAAGTATACTTTCACAGCATTAAATATTGATAATCCCTTTGTGTCCGAAATTAGATTCACAGTGAATAACATTTCTTCTTGGAGTTCATTATTATCATCAAAGTATCGTACATAGACCATCAGTAGAGAATTATTATCCAAAATAGTAGACTCATCCAGTTGTATGGAAAATGAAGTGTTTTGTAGAATAGTGACAAGCTTTCTTTCAACGTTAATTGCCATTTCATCAATTCTTCTCCTAACGGTAGTATCACTCAGGGGAAGTGTTTTTAAACTATCAGGTATATCCAGGTGCATTACAGTGGTTATGAATTCTTTTATGCAGGGTATTATCAAGGTTTCTCCAATGTTATGGCTTTTGCCGGTTTTTGCAATTAAATTTGACATGTGATATGATGCTATTAATCCATCTTCATTTTTTGCATTTTGTTTTTGAACCAAAGTCTTCATTGTAGGACGATTTTGAAATCTTTTAAACAATTCTTGAAAATATCCAATTGACTTATTTTGGTATTCTGCATGCTTTGAAGCAAGATGGTCTCTCAACCGACATGGCTTCATCGCTTCATTGGAAAAAGTCTTCTGGCACAGCAGACACATTGGAAGCAGTTTATTATGAGGTGCTTCGATGAAACCCATCTGCAGGTATTCTGGCGAATAGCCACGGGCATATTTTTTCTTTTGAGACATGGGAACACTATTGTAAAAAAGTTATTTAACTTTAGCTTATCACGAATATAAATATGTAGGTACTGCCTACAATTAAACACTACACTTTGTTTTGAACGGATTTCTTGATGTCAGGATTCTTTGAAGACACACGGGCAGAAAGTTTCCCCGAAGTGAAGCGAATTTGGAAGTAAACCGTCGAAGAGTTTTGAAACGAAGCTTGTTGAAGACCGATGTGTACTGCTTGTGATAATGTGATGGACTGCCAGAATTTCTACAATTTTGTCAATATTTAACTATCGGTAATTTCGACTTATTTTTTTTTGGTAAGATTACCTTGACTTCTCAAAAATTACAAAGGATTATCGTCGTATTGAATAAAGAAAGGTCTATACATCTTACTTATCCAAAACAGCTGCGCATCTCATTATTTTAATACGTTTCGCATAGATAAAGCCATCATTTCAGCCTGCGTCCGCTAGGTTCCCAGGACGAAATTCTAAGAATTTGCAATTAGGCACGTGTTGCTTTCTAAATGTAGCAATGAAAAAAGGTAATCCGATCGCAATATGTTTAGTAGATGGATGAAGAAAGCTATGCCGAAAAATAAAAATTGTGAAATGAAATTATCAAAGATTTTTGGGTAAAAGCAAAAATCTCCCACAGCCCACCACGAAAGCCCTTACCGCCCACTAGTGGGCGGTACGGACCAGGTTGACGACCCATGCTGTAGACCATGTTGTCGACGTTGAACTCGACTACCCTGAGTGCTTGTTTCAGCAGTTTCCTCTGGGGTGCCCAAGCCTCACAGCCAATGATAGTGTGCTCTGCGTCGTCGACCTCCGCTTGGCAGTGTTGGCACGTTGCTGATGGTTGTTTGCCAATCCGCTTCAGTTACGCACCAAAGCATTATGACCGGGATAAGTCGATGGGTCCATCTTCCCTTGATGGACTGATCCCATCTCCGTTGCCAGGCTTCCCTCAGTTTCTGGTCATGTTCGTTGCGATTTTTAGGATCTTCGTAGTCCAAGGCCCTCTTCTTTGACTGGAGGTCCAGCGGGGGTATTCCAGCGATCACCAGCACCGCGTCTTCAAACACTGTCGCTGTACGCTGCGGTGACTCGGAGCGCTCCCTGTCGCTGTACCCTGGCGAGCTTCATTCTGTTGGTGTCGCGTCTGAGCGACTCATGCCATTTCGGGGCTCCATACAGAAGGATCGAGTGTATTGCCTCGTTTATGGTACGTCTTCTGCACGGCTTTGGCCCTCCAATGTTGGGCATGAACTGTCCAAGCTCGCTGGCCATCTTCTGCGCCTTCTGTGCAGCTTCTTCTATGTGTTTGCTAAAGTTTTGCTGTATTCCACCTCGTGTCCTCCGATAACAAGATGCTCGACCCTCGGTCTTCTCCGTCTGTTGCATATGATTGCCTCTGTCTTTTGTATTCTGTGGTGTAATTACACCTACGTCTCATCCCCTGTCATGATTGAGTCCAGAAATACTTCTTCCTTCTATGCAAAGCGATCCAAAATTCATACGCGCCTGTTATGCGACTTTAACGGTGCTTCGGTATGAACATTCTGGGAATTCATCTCGCATACAAATTCTTGTAACCAAGTTTTTCCGACATAATATCATCAAGGAGACTTTGTAAAATCGCAGGAAGCTTTTGGTGAAGATCGTCGAGCATCACACGGTGATCATTTCGCGTTTGTTCTTAAAATTTGTGGCACATGTTCGTCAGAAATGACTGATGATTTTCCACTCCTTGTCTCGTCGTAGATAATATGCTGTCGACTCATCACATCACTACCATAAACATCCACAAGTTTCCGATGTATATTCATGGCGGTATGGTTATGCAAAGTCAAAAAACGGATGACTGTGACGCCTACTCCATCGGAAGAATTTACTGTGACTGAACAAAATGGCCGACAAACATGCGGGACCAAACAAACTGATTGTTAAGATACAGGTGCGTCAAATTTGAAATAAAAACTAGAAACAAATGTGAAATATATTTTGTTCGCGTCTTAAATTTGGCAAAAATTTAATAAGGAAGTTGTGTGCGTCTTGTCGATGTAAGCATAGGTGGAGGGGCCTTAATATTGGGTCCGTCGGACAATGAAGCCGCGGCGTGTTCCTCCAAGGAACTCTCCTTCTCCGATAATCTAAGTAACACATAAATATGATCAAGTGCCTTTGTAAAGCCAGGCTTTGCTAAAAGTTCTGAAGGTGGCGCGAGACCTGCCACGGCCGGGGGGAGCCACGAATAATGGGGAGGAGTGGAGAGGAAGCGAGACTTTCAAAGAAACAACGTCTTTTATATTGTGAAACTTGGGCGATTTATCTGCATACTTTTAATGCACGTAATTGATAGATTTTCATACCTTCCCTCATTGTGTTTTTCAATATCCAATTTAATTTGATACACGGCAGAGCTCCGGATGAAATACGCCGGCGAGGAGTTCGCCCAGCTCCCCGCAATTCGAGCATCCATTACAATTAGCCTTTAAATTTCTACTTCCTCGAAGACTATCATCTTTTATTGTAATATGACGACTACTTCATCGACTATCGTTTTCCAAAATTGCGATAGTGACACTATCGTGCAATTGAATTTGATGATACATGAGTAATGTGCGTCCGATCTTATCGATATTCGTCCAGTATATGTTACGAATTGCGTTTACGCAACATGGTCGAAGAAATTGATAAATGTATCGAAATTTTTAATTAACTCATCAAAGCATCAAGTACATATAACATACCTGTATTTCAGTATCTATATATCGCCATGACGCATTTTTGGGGCGAAAATTTCTTGCAATGATATAAACGCCGCTTTGGACTCAAACGTTTAAATCTTCATCATATTCAGTGTATCTTTTAGAAATAATAAAAAAGAGGAGGTTATTAGCCAGATAAGCACTAGACTTTTAGTAGATTTTAGAAAATAAGGCATTTATCTGAATATTTTTGCAACACATCCAAAAAAAACATACACAAAAATGCCTAAATAAAGTACCATATTATTTTTATCCAGCAAATGTGAAATTGTTATTTCCCTGTGACGTTGGGGCGTAGCTTAATTAGTTATATTTATTCATACTTTTAGCATAAATTTCAACATTTTAAAGAATTATTGGAACTATTACCGATGCTTTCTACTACTACAAGATCCCTTTCTATAACGTCCATTTCATTTGCAACGTTTTTACGTAAGCTACAGGTAAGATACGTAAGATTAATGCCGCCTTGCCCTTCCTAGACACTTATCCTTGTTAACAAACTAAACATGTACCATTACATTTAGCGGGTACCTAACTTTTTATAGTGTAGTCCCTATCTCAACGCTATAGAAGGGTTGGCTACTATGTACGAAGGGAATATACTTATAAATTGTGTTGTCATATATCAAAAAGATATCAATTTTATAAGATCTGGAGGCTCAAATCAACGACAGTTCTTCGCTTTCTTAAGTAAATTAAATTACGAATATTCTGTTTAGTCTTACTATACCGAGGTACATTGGTTATTCTGCTCCACGACCCTTAAACAATTCTGGGATTTCAAAATCTGAGAATGAGAAAGATCCAGAATTAACGAGACTCATCTTGGGTTAGTTTTAAAAGAAATTATTGCATCTCCCAAAATAAGAAAATAGTAACAGAAAAGAAATGGCAAACGTCGGGAAGAAAACATCAAATTGTCCTTGTTATTTTTTATTTCTGTACATTTCGAAATCAACTTGAATTTCTATTAGCATTTGAAGTTTTTTTGCGGCCCAACTACGCTTAAACTTTTTTTTATTTTGGCCCATATTATCCATTGAGTTTGACGCCCCTGGTCTACATGATGACTCTAAAATTTAAGACATTTTCAAGAAAGAAATTTCTTTAAATAAATTTTAAATTCATCAATAATTAAAGAGAATAAATTCTAAAAATAAATTAAAAAACTGAACCAGAAGCCAGAGGTATCATTTGAAATTCATGGATGCTGTGCGAACAACCCTCTCGATTATTAAGTGCAACCCTCTATTATATATGTGGCATTTTTGTCCCCCATGTCATTTATATTCTATATGCAATATATCGTGTAGGCTAATATTAATTATTGCATCCATTCCAATGTAATATAATGATTATTTCTTATTCGTTTTAATGCTGAAGACTTCCGATTGCCGTTGGAGGGTTGGACGTAATTATATTCATGAAGAGCTGACCTTCCAATTTGGCTCCTCGCGCAATCTTCTTTTGTGGTAGCCTGCATGCATTTCATCGACAATAAGTCTGGCCAGGTACGGAATTTACCTAGCAGAAGCACAAAGATTATTGAGTAGTCAAATTCGTATTAAGACTCCAATAACCTCGTTACTTGAGGCCCCTTCGGAAAAACCTTTTGACGACTTAGGCAGTTTGAGCAACTTGGCCAGGCCGAGAGCCTCTTACGAGCATATAATTTGCCCTCTACAAGTTGTGGGGAATTTCGGACCATTTGCAGGCAGGGAGGATACTAATTGGCCATCTCTACGGAAGTTTGTTCTTGCTTAATACCACGAAAGCTCAACAAAAGCTTTCACATGCTCCTATCTATTTACTTAATATTCTAAGTTGTGTTTGCTGAAAGCGAGAACCCACTTTCTTAACCAATACCATTCATCGACATTCGTTTGGCATTTCAAAGTTTTACACTTTTGAGCAATCACAAACAATATTCTGGCGTGTATAAACCTTCATATGTGACATATATCCATAATCATATCGATGAAAAATAATGATTTTCATCGGCATAAATACTACAAAGATCCTTTATTAGCATGATAAAAGATTGCTAAACTCCGTGTACAAATTTAAATTCATACTCATAATAATTTCCATGAAATCCAAATATAATTCTTAGCACAAATCCACAAAAAGAACTTGTTTTATCGAGGTTTCGATGTATTTCTGAGCTTTGTCTATATCCAGAGCTAAGCTACGGCTCGTAGCGTGCTCTTCGTAGCGAAGCCGCTACGTCACTGGGCTCAGCTCGAGCTTAGCTATACCGTATTTCCTACACAGTAATATAGCCTTTATATTCACCACCTTGTGATTGTCATGCTAACAATTCAAATACGAGAAGGATTCAAATATAACCCGGAATTTTGCTGTACAAATTTATTAGTGAAAACCAATTGCACACGTATTGTTCGACCACAGCATTGTCTTGAAATCATTGCCCTCCTAATACCTCTTTCAATTGACCAAACATATGGTAGTCACATGGGTCAATTGGGTGAGTTTATCATGAATTAAGAACTGTTGAGACTGGATAAACAACGACTTGATGATATGTTGAGTTCTTTATGACAAAATCCATGCCTCGTGCTGCTATGCGATCTGTTCCGAGCGCCCCACCACTTTCACTCAATGTCATCCAAAAGGAGGTGTGGTTCCCACAGGAGAAGAGAATAGATTACGCTAAAACGCAAATCAACTATTACGCGAGGTCACTGCCATCATAAGTCCAACCTCAGTTGGAAGGGGGCTCTAAATGACGGACTTCAGGATCTCCCCCTTCTCTATGGTCCTCGTATTGGTTCGGTCATTTGTAGTATCTATCCACGGAGTTGTTCTCCTCTACATGTATTAAGCTGTTGAGTCCTCCTGCTTCTTCTGAAATCGGCAGTTCCATATTCCACGTTATAGGTGCACAGTGTACGCTGCACACCCAACTCGTGTAACTGGGTTACCCCAGGAGCGTTTGATGAGCAAAGAGACGTGGCTGCTTTTGCCCACCTACGTCATTATCCAAAGGGTTCGACAGTTACCAACGAGTGTAGGATCACCTCTCCCCCAGTGGTTTTATGGTTGGGCACCGTAGAGTGAAATACCTATCCGAGCAGAAGAAAGACAGCTGTATTCACTGTCTGTCTGTCATGTAGCCATCACTTTTCCAGCAGACTGTTTCTCGACTTTTCCGAAACCTTTGAGCCCAATCAAACACTTAAGTCTTACTTGGGAGTAGCATTGCCAAACTGTGTGTAAAGTCTCCTCAAAACTTGATTTCACACTTTCGTTTACGAAAAACGAATAATTACGCATTGCGCAACAGAGGATGCTACTAATAAAATCCGGCTTATATTTGAATCCCCTCCGTATTTTCATAAATATATATATATATAATTTACAATAGCAACGGCTCCTTGCTATGGTACTCTTCCAGGGATAAAATAAGAAGACCATGAACTAGCCCATGATATCAACAATCATTCCACGATTTGTAGGAAGAGTTATTTTAGCATAAAATCGAGAAAAAAAAACACATAGGTAACATATAAATCTGCCATTGCATTGCATACCCCTTTTGATTATTTTATTATAAGACTTATCTATGATGTACGCGACGTAGACGAAACGATTCTCCCTCACTTTCTGACCAACTACCGGTTGGAATTGTAGAAAAATAAGTATCGCGATGCGCATGCGCGTAGCGATATGCCTACGTGGCCTAGAAACTAAAAACTATTTTCCTCTCTTCTGGATTCGGAAAAGAAGAAGCGTTTCATTAACGACAAATTCGTGCAGCATGCAACACGTTCATCGCCAAGCACAACGCCATCATTAGGTCAAAGGCAAACATATTCCGAAACAAAAAATATTACCTCATTGATATTATATTAAATAGCATTTGGGTACATCAAATTAAGATTAATTCATTAATGAATTGAATTGAATAAATTGTTAAAAAAAAAATACATTTTTATAAAACGATGGACCTATTTTGCGCCTCAAATTGGCTGAGCTCGCGTTAAAGCTTATATCCCGGCATAAGGGTAGCTCATCCCCTCTAACCTGTTGCGTTTATCCCTATGGTACAGTTCATGGAATAAATCACATCCTACGACAATTTTATTATTTAATCTTCCCGCTTGCTTTGCATTAAAAAATAAATTATTGCAATAAAAACAATTTTATGTGGCAAATCTTAAAAATGCATTTATTTCGAAATGTATGTATTTTATGGCAAATTTATAAAAAAATCATTTTTAAAAAATTATTTATTTATTTGTACATTTTTATTGCTTGGCGATTGGTGTAATTTGATCGAATTATCTTTGTGCAAT
This sequence comes from Stenopsyche tienmushanensis, assembly GCA_008973525.1. Taxonomy (NCBI): domain Eukaryota; kingdom Metazoa; phylum Arthropoda; class Insecta; order Trichoptera; family Stenopsychidae; genus Stenopsyche; species Stenopsyche tienmushanensis. The sequence goes on along the minus strand of WACJ01000070.1, from coordinate 1,066,213 downwards.
GTTTAAAAATATTAATTTAATTTTTATATGTATTTTCTTGGACGACTGTTCTTCCTGTTGACTTGGAACATTCAAGGGGAGACAAGCATGAAATAACTCTCTTCCAGAGCAACAACTGGATATCCCCTCACAATTGTATAACTTTGCCATTTCGCCGAATAAATTCAACGCCGTCGTGTTCTTGGAAATTTTAAGCGAATGCTTATGTCGTCGACTTATAAATTAATGCTTAATTGAATCAAAATTACTTCATGCATGCTATTAGGATGGTTATAGATTGCTCCATGATCGAAAGCCACGTTTGACCGAATGCAGGCGTGGAATATATCAATGAGGTTCATAAAGCAAAGGACTACCACTCTAGGCCCAAGACTTAAGGACGACTGCTAATAGCCAGGAACGTAGACACGGTATTTATGGAAATTGCATCGAAGGCTCCATTATTATTTGCCTTTGTGAATATGAGCCTAACGTTCGAAGGTATAACATTATAAATTCAATAAAATGAAGCTCAATCGCAGTGATATTAGATTTCCAATAAGTTATCCCAGTAGATAAGCGATGTTAATCCTGGATGATCGATGATCGCCATACTATAATACTAGATCAAGCATGAAGAGTGTTATCGGATGGCATATCAATAAGTTCATCCCAAGCTTATCCTTGTGCCCGTTAATCCAGCCACGAAAAAACTAATTTGTCAGGAAGATCTTATATCAATTATTATTATGAGCAGGGGTTGCCATATTGTTTACAATTAATATTACATAAGTTCCATGAATCGTCGGTGTATACGTTCGTTTCGCTTTGAAGTGATGTGTTTACAGTTAACAAGGTTTGGTCCTTGTACATAAGGATACAAACATCGTATCGAATGCTGATTGGCATAATTGCTTCGGATCATTTGTTCGAAAAGGATCCAGGGTAGAATTGTAAGTCCTCAAATTATCCAAGTTAATATAAACAAAGTACTAGGCGACGCAAAAATATTGCAGTAATGTCCATTTTAAATTAATTTAAATACATCCCTAAAATATAGAGGGGATCCTAATCTATCGTGTACTAGTCGGACATTTTGTTCAGTCACAGTAAATTCTTCCGATGGAGAGATCGTCGCGGTCATCCGTTTTTTGACTTTACAGAACAATACCGCCGCGAATATCCATCGAAAGCTCGTGGAAGTTTATGGTAGTTACGTGATAAGTCAACCACATGTCACACTGTGGATTAGGTTGTTCAGAGAAGGCCATACTAATACTCATAACGAGGCAACGAGTAGGAGATCATCAATGATTTCTGACGAACTTTTACAAAAAATTGAAGAACAAGTGCAAAATGATCGCCATGTGACGCTTGACGACCTTCACGAAGAATTTCCTGACATTTCTCGAAGTCTCCTCGATGATATTGTGTCAGAAAAACTAAGTTACAACACGTTGTATGCAAGATGGTAGCCCAGAATGCTCACACAGGAGCTTCATCAAAATCGCGCATGAATTTTTGGATTGTTTTTCACAGAAGGAAGAAGCTTTTCTGGACTCTATTTTTTGAAAAATCTAGAAAGGCTATCAGTAAATTATTGTTTTTGACAGGGTGTGGCAAGGAAACTTCCTTATTTGAAACTCGCGCCTTAAAACGACAGTTATTTCGCCACTCTTTCTATACACTACTTTTTCTACACGGTTGACACGATATCTCAAGTTCTAATTAACTGATTTACTTCAAATTTACTATCAATAATTTATATATAAATCTCTATTGTTCCTACCAGATTTACACCAAATTTTAATTTTAAACTATTTAAAAAATATAAAAAACTAAAATATTTTTTTTTAAACATTCGCCATTTTATGAAAATAATTTTTTTCTTTGAAATAAGAACTATAGCAACATCTTTACTAATTAAGAATATTTTTTATTTTTTAGTTTTGGATGGCCAGAAGGGTCAAAATAGTGTCAACCAGGATACATTTTACCAGCTTATAACTTTTTTAATTTTTAAATTTTTATCTTATCTTATTATTTTTTTTTTTTTTATTATTTTAAAAATGTTATTGGCTTAGATTCAAATATATAAATTAATATAAATACATAGTGCTCATTATTCAAATCTACTTATATTTGGAGGGTGAGATAAAGCGGTATACGATGGCTACATTTTTCCAGATTTCTGGAATACAACCGAGCAAAATGTATTTAATATTACCCTTATTTATATTTGGGGATGTGGCTGAATGAAAGATTTCTATTCGGAGGCTTCAAATTTCAGCTGAAATTAGTATGGAATTATTCTTATATTTTTTATATACCGCGTAAAAATGAAACGGCAAAATGGATACCGCGTATTTCAAGGGACAAAAACGTCCCATGCCACAAAACATCATATCGACTTGAGAATATCAGCTATTAAAAGGTTGAAGTACCCGAGACTAGAGAATCCAATCCCGGGATCCCGGTCAGATTTAGGTGCTCATGAAACTCGGGATTAATAGACGTAATCCCGAAAAATTCAGGATCGAAATTTTTATCTAACAGAAATCGTACACATCACCAGCACGATGAAGGCTACTAAATCGAGACATATATACATATATACAGTACATATATGTTTTTGAAATTGTTATATTAACCTTTCCCCACCGGTGATGTATTTACTACACATCGACTCTAATAATTGGAATATCGATATGAAATATAATAGATACGGGACTCAGAATTTTTGTACTCCTCCGTAATATAATTACGAATCTCATCAAAGTATTATAGTGTATAAGTATTCATCTGCAGCGACGGAAATAAATAATTTGTCGGCAAATCAATATAAGAAGTATGTATTTGAAACACGCGGCTTCGCTATTACGCGGTATGTCGGCAGACACAGTTAAAACTCAGTTTTCCCAGGGAGGTCTCCACACTCATAACGCCAGTAATTTATGGGAGCTTAAGGCCTCCCTGATTCTATGAGACCCAAGGCACGCGCCTTTATAAAAATCCGCCACAAAATTCAATTTTTGTCTTGTGGACCACTTTGCCTTCCACTTTTTTTTTCAGACAGAAAAAAAAAGTTGAAATCATCATAAAATATACAGTTAAAATGGGCACCCATTTAGTTTTTCAGTCTGAAATTCAACTTTCTTTTGATCCTCAATATGCGCGGTTTTCTATTACGATTTCACTATTACGCGGCATCCAGAGTAAATTATAGAATTTTCGTTAGATTTTTTTTAAATACAGTGATCGACCATACACATTGCACACCACCACCATAAAACGTTTTGGTTTTGATTATTTTTTTTCGGCCGAATATATTTAGGGGAATACCCAAATGCAATGATATTTTGCATATAAATTTGAGATCGTCCATCATATTTATATTAAAGTGTAATTATTCACCTCGAGGCTGTATTAATTGGAAGCGGCCATGTCCCTTAATAGCGATATCGCCATTAGACCCACACTATGCGTCTTAATTTTTAGCGACTTTTTTCGGTAATATGTTAAAAGTCCCATTTAGCGACAAGAAAATAATGGTCACGGCGAGTGCTTAAAGGGCGTAATCAAGCACCAACGGCCTTCATTTGTGGTCTAATTGTGATTTATGCCGAGCGAAAAAGTCTCACAATTTCGCAGTGTGAGTTACGCCGCGGCTCTTTAGCTCCTGAGGGCGTTCGGGGGTTCCCCCCGGGCGCTGGACGGGGGGGCCGAACGGGGGCCTAGACGGGGGCCCGGACGTGGATCGGTCATCAAATAGCCGTAATGGCCAATTATAAGTCATTATCGGGCAGAGGGGTGGCGCGTATAAATACTGATATACCCGGAGCAGTTTAGTTTCAGCTACTTAAGAAATTAACTGGACCCACAAAGCGAAGATGCGCTCCATCATACGAAGCACTTACACAAACATATGTACCTAGTTCTCTTCGTGCAAACTATAATATTTATATAATGCATTTAGGACATGCTAATTTTGGCCAGTTCCATACATTCATAAATGGACAAATATCAATTAAGTGACAATTTTGTTAGGAACCCAAAGGAGATGTAATCATATGTATTATGTTATATTTTTATAAAATATTCCATAATATATTATATTGCTTTCCAAGTAAAAACACTCAATATCGCATCGCGAAAGTGCCCTTCGATACGCTCACCCAGATGGCCCGCCGGGTGAGCGTCCACAAATTAAATTCAAAGTGCTTGCTACCGATGAATAAATATCGGAGACCTTGTATTATAGTTGCACTATAATGTTGTTGATATCATTACAAAGTGTATCATGTAACAAAAGTTTTAATATACGATATCAATTATCTCACACGATGATAACAACCCTTATCAACAATCGAGATGCTTAATCAAAATATAGACATCGTGTATTATTTCAACGTTCTGATATTTCATCGATGATAAATATACAATTAGTGCGTCTATCACTATATACACATGCATTGATATTAGATAGCTCTATGAATGATATTTGGCAATAATTTCATATTTCACTCAATCCTCAACACTCTTCAAATCGATTAAAATCTATTACAGTGAAGAAAATTACATAAGATTTGCCATTTCTATCAATTACGACCTGAATAGATCCTTGCAGTCACATGGCCTCTCGCCTACGTTACAATGGATACATTTATTACCAAACGAAATCGTGAATCAGACCAAAATATGAATGACACAGGGAGTACAAGTGAAAGAAGTAGTGACGATATTACTAGACATCATACGTCTCATACAAAAGAAAATGTATCCAGTAAAATCAGAAAAAATAATCAATATAATTAATAATAACTCAAAGTATGAGTATATTTGAAAACTTCGGTATTTCGGATTGATATTGCGCTATTCGAAAGACTTACCTAAAACAAAGAATTTAAACATCCATTAGACCAAATATTTTGTGTGTATATTTTAGATGACAATTTAAATGATCAAATTTATCTTGTAAATCTTATTATCCTTACCTGAGAGCTCTTACTGCATGAATTTTGAAGTCTTGGACACCTTTGGAATTTGGCTCACCAGCAGTTTTTTTGAACCACACTGTACAATTTTTCACAACGCCCATCTAAACTTAACACTATTGATTGATCAAGGCTGGTCGATTTCGTAATCAAACAATTGCGGATTGCTTTTATATTAAACACGATTTCATACCTGAAATTAAATATTTGACACATTTTAGTCCAATTATTTAGCTGATGATATATTTTTAAAATGATATATGATGTATTTTCTTTCATCTAAGGAAAAATTGATGCTTAATGAAGCTTTTAGCTATGAAATGCTAAATGAATCACTTCCGAATATCGTATTTTACATTTGAATGATAGTCGTGACTTTAAAAAAATGATACAAAAATCGGACCTAAATCCTACATCTTAAAATAGACAGCTTGATTTTCCAATTCACTGTGAGTATTATTTCCGATCTGTGCTCTTGAAATATCAATGCAATTGTTCAACATTAAACATTTCGATAAGCCTAATAATCGTATTACAATATACTTAAAAACTATGACTACTTGCCTCAATATTTTAGCTGCACGACGATCAGGATACAGTCTGGAACACGGATCACATTCCGGAACGGCACACTCTGTGTATTAAAAAATATCACTTAACATACGCACATGCACATCCTAACCTGTGAAAATAAAATATAGCTCTGCACCGAATATTGTTGCATAGCATAAACTCGACACCTTTACTGGACGGATAAATTGAAACGCATTTATGACAAATTATTAATATTTATAAGAAAACATATTTTTTTTAAATTATGGGATTAAATAAGCCGCTGCGATATATTCCCAAAAATATTATTTTTCAAAAAAAATCACCATCCTTTTCGTTGCATAAATATATTATTTTTTAATGAATTTTAAACTTGATAAAAATATTTTTGGGAATATATCAAAAGAGCTCATCTCAGAGAGAATCTCATGCATTCTTTCAATAGTTTTTCATAATAATTTACATTTAGTATTAATACATTTAAATTCGTACGCTCAGTTGAGCCATCGAATTCTAAGCGACAATCAGTGCGTGTTCGGTTCTTAGGTTATACGGTTTGGCTTAATCGTCAGAGGGATATATCTTAATAAATAAAGTGCAGTGTTGTTCCAGAATGCGTCCCATACTCCAGGATCTATCCTGAACATCATGCAGCGTCGATACTCAGGCAAGTGTTCTTAGTTTTTTACGTGTTTTGTACTGCGACTTATAGTAAATTGGAGGTCCTTGATGTCTATTTTAAGATGTAGGATTTAAAGCCGATAAATTATGTTTTTTTTAAAGCCACGATAAACCTTTGATTTTATTGTCACAATAGACTCTTACATAGAGTGCGGAATAAGATGTCGATGGTTGAATACAGTAGGATGGTTTCGATGGGTATCTGATGAGCTGTGCGCCTGGTCGCGGCGGAATCTTCAAATCGTCATGCAGTCTGACCGCTGAGGAAAGATTCATAATCATCATCATCATCATCAGTCTGTGTTCGTCCACCGTTGAACGCATGAGTCTTCATCCCTTTCGATCCTCCGCTTTCCGCATCCAGCTTCATCCTGCTATTCTTTCGATGTCGTCAGTCTTACAGCGGTCTCCACTCGGCCGTCGTTTCTTCGACACATTTGTCTCCCCCATTGCCACTTAAGTGTGTCAATTCTTTCAGTAGCGTCTACTACTCGAGTTCTTCTTCGGATATCCTCGTTTCTGATTCTATATTATAAAGACACTCCGAGCATAGATCTCTCTATGGGACGCTGGGAAAACTTTATTCTGTGTAAAATGCCTGATATTAGATTCCACGTCTTCGTGAGTTAACACTGGGATGATGCGTTGGTTAAATGCTGCCATCCCAGTGGTATTCGTCTGTCGATTTCTGTTGAGAAATTCTGTCGTCCTAGTTGTATTACTTGTCCCAGATAAGTGTATTCATTTTCAACCTCAATTTGTGTTCCCCCAATGGATATCGCCCCGAAGGTCTGAGAATTGTGACTATTTATCATGGCTTCGATTTTATCCATGTTCATTTTCAGACAAATTTTACTTGACACTTCGTTTAGGTCTTGGAGCATGTCTTGAAGCTTTTCAGACGATTCGACTATTAATACTATATCACAGTTTCTCCACTTGTGTGTTGTCAATACTGTGTCGGCACTTTTTCCAAGATAGCAGTTTAAACACATCTTCCAAAGCGTTTATGATAAGCTTGGGAGATAGTTTATATTACAGCGTTGTAGTGAGTCTAAAACTGCCCAAGAAAGACAGTGGCTGATTATATTTTTCGGTTTTCTGGATGATTTGTCTTAGTATGTGGATATGCTCGATGATACTAAAGCCTTTTCTAAATCGATTCGAAATCCATTTGTTACGACTGATAAATCGTATTGTGAATTTTGAAGAAGAAGAATTAGTCTCATTGTCGACTGATCGTACTCTAAAAATAATTTTTTCCGAAATGACAATAGAGGACTTTTGGATTTCTGTCCAAGAAGAATATCCAGCTCTTCACACGAAGGCACTGAAAATTTTGTTATAGTTTCCGACATCATATTTGTGTAAGCTCGGTTTCTCAACAATAACTAATATGAAAACTAAAAAAACGAGAAAGATTTACGAATTTAGACGAAGAATTGAGGGTAGCTCTATCAAATATTCGACCTAAAAGCGTCGTTTTAATCGAGTGTTTGGCGATGTTTCACAGCAATAAAACCGAATTTTTGCATAGATGAAACATGGGTATAGAAGCTACTGAACCTCGTTAGGAAAAGCTGCGTTTTCTTGTACTAACCCTTGGTCAGTCATCATATCATAAGTTTTTTAATTGGTTAAATATGACTTTTTAAAATACATTAAATTCAAGAATACATGCATGTTTTGAATATAAAATCTGTTATTTCAGTACAATAGACTTCTGATACGAGTCTCACCCGCGAAGCCTTAAAATTGAATAAAGCAAAGTGCATTTTAGACAGCACGTCTCCTCGTGCGCTCCACGAACAGTTTTATTTCGTGCCATATTTAATTTCGCAGGAATAAATCTGCTCGGTCTTTTTTGACCCCACGTCAGCACAGTTTTCATTTAAGTACCGAGCTGACGTCTCGAATGAATTTTTCAATATATTCCTCGCAAATGTATGCAAAATCTCAAGCGATATCACGTCTGAGTATCGTCAGCGCAATATATAAAATTCTCTCTGTTGTGTATATACGGCCTCTCATCCCTTATATTTATTTGTTGTCAAAAGCTTAAGTAGACACTTCGATACACTGTCGTATAAACGAGAGAAGCTCGCAATACTTTACTTAGAAGATCTTAAACTGGTAAGCTGTTTTTTTTTCTTCCTTTCTTTGAGTCGGTTTGATCGGAAACCACTCGCGACATGTCATATCTGATACGTCCTCTGTATCAGCCGATCCGAATAAAGCTCCCGCTTCGGGAAAAGCTCATCAAGGGATGTGAAAAGCTTTCGAAGAACGAAAAGCAAAGTTCGACATATAACGAGAGGTAGGCAAAAATATTCCTCTTTAAATTGAAATACATTTAAACATATTTTATTTGAGAAAAATACATATTTTTTTAATATAACACGCAATTATCATCGATTGAAAATTCAGCGAATATAATGAATTTATCCGTATTTAAATTTTGAAACGCTATAAAAAAATATTCAATAAAAATATACATTCAAATGTATTAATGTATCTACATTAAGGGATGACATCCCTTCCGTAAGAGATTCGGCAGTTATATAGATGCGGATAGACAGCGCCATCTCTGAGCTCAAGTTTCAACCAACAGGCTTGCCTGGTTGAGAAAATCGACATGTTCCAATAGGATTTGCAATAAAGCAGGGACGAAATCGCACAAAAGTATTTTTTAAATTACGACTAAATAAATTTGTTCACCATCAAAAAAAAGATTTTAATGTAATCAAACAATCGATTTTTTCAATGCAGATTTAAATATATTTAGGGTATTTCAATAGGGACGCTTAAAATTTGTTGGATTATAGCGACCATAGTCCCAAATGTATGAAGATGGCGGTTACTGTTTTTAAAAAAATACTATGATTGAAAGTATCTACACGCTACGTTGCTTCCCTAATTGTACAGATCGTAGAAAATGCCGCAAAAAGCCCTAAAAGAGGATGGAATGGCCACAAGGCTTGCATGTCCAATCGGTCCGCTTTTCGAACCGCTGATATGACGAATGAGCACCTCGCGATCGGATGTCATACCTGAATATGTCTACAAACTCTCATTATGAAACTAAGTTATCAGAAGAATACTGATCGAATGGGTTGTTTAAATGTTATGGACTTATACCAGCTGGGTCGGCCCAATATTTAAGCGATAACGAAGAAAAGAGGGATTAACTTAGTATGTATTATAAAAACGGACAGAGTCAATCAGTGTTGGTTCATGTAAAGTAAAATGGTCGAGTAAAATAAAAACCATGTGAAACTCTCAACCGGGTCGGTATTCTGCAATCTGGACGTCACAATGATAACTAAAGCGCTGGTCGAGATTTTTAGCAAGACTAAAATATTCAACAGGCAATCTTCCAGGAAACTATGAATCTTTTGGGAGTCGCGAAAATGCGTAAAAACCCCCAAAAGGAAGGTGTAATCAACCTCGCCAAATCCCACTTCTGACACCAATGTAATTTAGAACATTGCTGACGGTGAACGCTTCACGATGCAGCATCCGCCGCAGTCATGAAGGCAATGGGGAGCGTTATTCATCAGGGAAGTCCTATTTTACACGATCGATCATTAGTAGATCCAGATTTTAAAATTAAGCTAAGCCGGGAGTGTGACAATCGCTTGGAAATATTGATGTTCCCATGGAATTAAAATTGGTCAGACAGGATATCTTGTTTTTTTGGGTTTTTAATTGGTAATGTAGATGTTTTATTGATGCTAATCAGTCACTCATAGGTGGCCCTGCCCATAAACACTGAGTGTATGTTGGGAAAAAAATTGATGATATGAATTTAATGGAAATGGCATCCGAGATGATTTTCAGAGAATGAAAAATTTTATAGCTTTTTTACCATTTAAATCCAATACAGTTTTTTTACTAGCTTTATATTTCGTATAACGCGAATTTGCATAACACGGCAGTATGTTAAACGCGGTCATGTGAATGTCGAAAAATCTTAACAGCTTTTCTTTTTTGAAAAGCACAACCAATTCGTCTCTTATTTTAGAGCTGATGGGTTACAGGGGATATTATGAGTATAAAACTAAAGCACTCCAATATATTGACAAACGTATTAACCATAGCTACCTTGCGACTCCGCAATTCTATAGGAAAAGCTCTTTAAGGAAAACGAAAAGCCACCTATGAAATAAACGATGGAAGCCTTATATTGATGTATATATAGACCAAGAAAAAAAAGCTTTTGCCTTATTAGCACTGTAAATTTTGTAAAAATAAATATCGACGAGAATTCGTTCCATATTTTTCCTATAAACGTCTAAATAATGTCAAAGACAATATTTATTTATCAGCAGTATTCGTAGACGTATATGTGATTTTTATGCATGTAAAGCATCTCATCTTTTTAAGGATCATTCCCCATCGATTCGGGGTCAATCCTGGAATTGCCATCGCAGCATGTTTTATGGAAGCCTTTTGACCCATGATCTCATATTTTGGCGGATCAAATAACCGTTTCTAAGCCCTAATACTATTAAAGGATTTTAATATTTACCTCGTTTCGTGACCGACTATTAATCTTATCATCCTACGGATGTCTATTAAGTGGTTTTTCATGTTGAAAAAATTAAATTAAAATGTATATCTTGGCGAATCTGCGGGTTTTTAACTATTTTGTAAAAACAAATTTCGACAATATTTTATTTTAAATAACTGAAATAAACCATAATTAATTGTCATAAGTGGCAATTTTAAACGCCTTCCACGAATTTACGATAAAAATCTCTCAAATCACGGTAAACACTTTTTTCATAATAGTGAGTTTTTCCAAGTGAGTTTCTTGTCAAGTGGTTAATCTTGCGGCCTTGTGAAAAGAGGAACATCAAGGAGTTGTCTGTGCTGAAAGTGGGATAAGTCGCCTGGATGAACTGACTGTGGGTATCGAATGGAGCTAACTTTAAAGAAAGTCAACACGTGACAAGAGCATCACTCCGGCTCACACAAAACATCGCGTCCCATAATCTCCATATTCTTGAATAAATTAGAGGAAAGTGAATTTCAGTATCATTTGAATCAACAGACAACGTATTTAAGATCAACTTCGGAGAGGATGGATATCCTCCCGCGTGCCGTCGGAGCAGGAACCGAATCAATCACAAAGACCCGGGAGGTCCACCACTGGGGCGGTTAACTATCTTCTTGACTGCGTTGAATCTGCGGTTGATAAATATGTCTGCCTAATAATATTAGATTTTGTTGGAGCTTTCGACATTGCCTGATGGGTGGCGATCCTGTTAAAGCTGGGGCTGAAAGACATTCCAGCTAACTTGATCGCCCTCATCAGGAGTTACTTATCTTGTCGAATGGTGGTTCTGTGCCATCATCCATGCAGGGATTGTCCTCATGGATAGATTCTAGGACCGATCGTCTGGAACGTCCTCCTGGACAATATTTTTTGTAACGATGGATGAATGACGTTAATGGTAGGCATTTGTTCAATTACATCAATAACGTTAAATAACGTTTGGCGTGTCGCTGGGTGGTTCCATGTTATTGGACTTCCCAGTTCCTCACGGGACACGGGCGTTTCAAGGCATCTCTCCTTCGGTTCGGTATAGGCTATCTCTCGGAGTTTCCTTGCACATATACGGACATGACAGCGGATCACGTTTTATGGTCATGTCCGGTCATGGAGGCCGATCGGGAAATTCTCCTGCGTTATGTCAGAGGTTCCGCTTCAGGACTTGTTGGACACGCAGACCTAGTGGTTGGTCCCCACGCACACGGCGCATTCAAAATGTTTTGCGATAGTTTTGGCACCAAATATGCGGAAAGAGGATTCTACGGAGAATAATTCCGTAGTCTACTTCTTCAGTGTTCGTTTAAATGTAGAATCATATAGACAACTTCTGGCATCTGGACTTAATAATAGACTTTAAATCCTGGACTAATCTAGCTCATTTCCAGAACTGGCAGTGAGTTGTCCAAGCTCCCTATTCCCTGAAAATACTTGCAGCAGCCACGATGGAGCAGGAGAATGTTCCCAGCAACACCCCCTGATTCATTCAAGCGTGTGTCTGCGATGACCGGTGTAAACTAGTCACTAGGAAGAGCCTCCTTGTGAACTCAATATATAAAGTATGCTGCCTTATATACCCTCCGCTTTTTACTTGTGGGTGCTCACTCAATGGGTCACCCAGATCTCGTTGGAGAGTTTGGGTAACTTCCTTCCAGTTCATATTTCTTTGGGAAAATTAGGGAGACTCATATGGCATAATTGTGTGTCTTTGGCATCATAAGACTTATTGTAATCGTTATAGAATACTTTGGCGTTTGGTATTTTTATCGGCATGATCCCTGTTCCTGGATCAGCATAGGAATTATTATAAAATAAAATAAAACTAACCTATGTTGAGGAGGAAGAAGCGAAACACGGTTTAGATAACAAGAGCACCAACATTTGATACACATTATCGATCGATCACTAATATTATACGTCCGATTATCCCGGCCACTGGTGTCAAACCACAAAATTATTTATTTGATTTAATATACAACTCACATAAAAGCAGGAACATATATAAGAAGAGGCCAAGTCCCACTTGGTCCCAGTTTGGAATTGCAAGACTATGAAAGAATAAATATAATAATTGAAGCATCAGTGTTGTCATAAGTTTAAGTCCTAAGCCAAAACTTTAGAAAAATGTTGATTCTAATCTAAATGCATCGAACCAATTGAATATCGTTAGTCTACATATAAAAAAATGAATGAATGTTGTCCGTTTGTTTCGTATGTGTTCCTATATCATTGATCCGATTATGAAGAAACTTTGGGGAGTTATTGTGCGCATCTTTGTAAACGTTTACTAATCAACATTTAATCCATTGAATCAATAATCACTGAAAAATTGGCTTACATGCGAAATATTCATATTTTGTTGATGTAGAAATCCACCATTCATTTGAAGCAGTGAATAGTCATATAAAGGCAAGGATCTACTCAGGTCATGATCAGCAAAGCGTGAATAGTTTGATGGTGAATCTCATTACACATTTATTATCAGACTGAACTCTAAACTGAATGTTGTTTTAAATTGATAATATTAAGTCGGGTTAAGGTGTTAATGTATTTTTTATTTAAAAAAATACCCACTTTATCAACAATATCAGTTAATCCTCATTCGATATGGTATGACATCAATGCGTGTATGCGTGCGCCTATCAATATTAGTCGACATAGGAAGCACCCTGTAGATTTAACTTATTATCTATGAACGTAGAAAAATACAGAAATAAGCCGCGTCTTTCCGATATTCATTCGTCGTAAGCCGTCGTATATTTCGTCGCTGGACATGAAAAACTATTTTCAACGGAAATTTTCCAATCCACCATAACGGTCAATTTGGCCCACGGGAATGGGGTGCGGGTCACCCCCACAAACGGAACCCTCACCTGCTAAGACGCTCAGCGCAGCCGGGGAACCTCACTGCCGAAAATTCATAGTATTAAAATACAATGCTAAATAATATATTATTTGGCTGGAGGACATATGTAATATGAGAGTCCTGAAATTACGAATTTATTTTAATTACATTCAAGTGTAATTATTTAACACTTTAAATGCGCCTGTGTTTCTATTAAATACGGAAAAAAATATTTTTACTAAAAACAATCGTATTATAAAAGATTATCCAAATACGACGATAATACTGAAGGACAACCTCGCCAAATTCCACTTCTGACACCAATGTAACGTAGGACTTCGGATACCGCGTTTCGAAGGTAGCAAAAGACGTTCATCGTTTGTATTATTCAAAGAAGCGAACAAGAGATGCATTGTTTTCAAACAAAGTTTTGTTTAGCGATGAAGCTCATTTCACAACATCAAAAAATTTGTCATAATACGTCTTCAGCATTCTGTTATAGAATTGTTTGAATGTACTCATCTGTTAATACTTTAATTTTACTTTTGTTCATCCTGTTAAATTAGATTCCATTCATGGACGCGGACCATATTATGTAGACATTTCTGGACATGGCATTCGATCGCGAGGCACTTTTTCGTTGTGGCAGCGGTTCAGAATTTGGACCGGTTGGCCACGGAAACTTTGGGGCATCTATTTGCTTTGCTATTTGCATCTTTTCGCATATATTTGCGATGTATCCAGAGTGAGTTTCGCAGATTCCAAGTTTCCGTTGAAGTCGACGTACGATCCACCTCGTTATTCTAGGGTTAAATGCAGGCAGATTCTCTATCATTCTGTCACGCGACGCATGTTGTCGGCACGTGTAACTAAACGACGCCTATATCCCAGCTTAGTATATTAACGACCAGCTGTTTCTGACACCAATGTAACGTGAAGCTGGGACGCTCTCGAGGCAGTCCCCAGACCGCTCCCACGTGTTTTCTGAGATAACCGCCCTCGCACGCGACTTCGTTCTACTATCGACAACTCCCACCTCCTACGTGTCACCACCACACCCACAAAAATGTGTCCACAACACCACAGAGGATGTCACTGTTAATCTGGCAAATTGAATCTGCCCCATTGGGTGGGGATACTATTTTCAACATGCAAATTCCCCACAAAACAAAGAATACAATGTTACAAAAAACCGTTATTTTTCCTGGAACAAAAACCGAAATGGAAAAAAATAACGGTTCAAAGCCCTGATATTAATATCAAATATTTAGACTTGAGAATATTCCATTTTTTGCATGTTAAAATCAGTTTTTATTAAAATACTATGAAATCTTTTAAAGTTCACAAGTGAGTTACCACAAAAGAAAAGCTCCTTTCCTGTTCCGATTGTCCAGCTGGCCCACCCTGGCTATCGGCAATAACTCACGGTATGTCCGACCCCTAAATCGGATCATTATTTCCATATAAGATTATTCGAAACGTTTGCCCGAATATCTTTGATAATACCCAATTTTTCAACAGTAAGAGGAATAAACATCTTAGAAAACAAATATCAATATCGTGCAGACATTTCGAATTATGGCTATTCCATGTCCCTTTAGAAAATATGCATACATAACATGCTCATACGAACTTATCTTGATGATCAACGACAAGTTTTAATGACTTTTTCTATCGAACGTTGGAAACGGGATGATTCGTTTGGAAATATTAACGCTTGAACGGTTGAAAGATACATGAAAATGGATATGAATGGTAACAATTAATAATCAAATGAATTGTTTCACCTCAGTGAATGTAATAAATGCTTTCATTTCAATATGGATGTTAAGAAAGACTCTTACAAAATACTCGTAGAATGAAATATGCGAGTGTCCGATACCATATATGAATATTAAAACTGAAGAGCAATGATTTATCCTTAAATTTAAACTCATCGGTTTTTATAAAATACAAATTGTCTAAAATTTTAATATATTTCTGCATAATGTGTAAAAAATTATATTTAAATAAAAAGATCCGGTAAAAATATGAATTTGTTCATGCTTAACGTTACGTTGAATCAATAAATTGGTCAAATTAATTCCACAGTCTCAATTTAAACTCCGGAAAACAATGTTGCTTATAGCAATAAAATGTAAAATCTTTAAAATGTAAAAGATTGACGATGATTATGATCATTAACGTATGCTCGTCTTATCCGAGTTCTCATTCTACGGCAAAAATACACGGTACAAATGTATGCTAAATGATTTTTAATGCACGTTTTAAAGACATTGTGTTTGATAATATTCATAAATATCGTCAAACAAATTTAAATTCATCAATTGGGATAAACGGCAATCTTCCGGTAAACTTTGTGCGTTCAAAGATCAAATGCAATGGCCGTTTACACCGCTATTTATATCGTACGAATGCCCAAATGCACGATTTATATGTTCATATGTTAAATATTGTATAATTATCTAAATCAAAGTTATTTTAGAAATCGTCCTATCGTAACATAATCAATTCACCTTCACAACTTTATCATTCGGCATCAATTTGCGACAGTTGAAAATTAATTTTCAAATGTTTTGTATGTGATATCTTCTAAAATATGATAATATCACACTAAATTCTTATAAATGCTTTTAGAATGGTGTTCTAAATTGGAATTCATGCTGCGCTAGATAAGATTTTGGCGTTAAATCTCAGCGCTCTTGAATCCGATCGACGAATCGCGTTAATGTAATGGAATTTTCTTATTATTAAGCAGAAACTAAATAGGTATATGTGCATAAAACAATTTAATTTATTTAATAAGAAGATTTTCTCATCCTTTAATATTGATATTTGCATTTTCTTCAACGCGCGGCATAGTAAAATATATATAAAACGAGCTATTTGATTGAACAAAATGAATTATTTCTATAAATGGAGTTTATAAAAATCATCTTTTTATTGTTTGTGTTCGTTGCTTGATAAAAATGTATAAAATTTGCCATAATTGCAAACTTCTACGTTCGAATATTTCATATATGTTATAAGATGTATCTCTTATAGAAGAGATTTTTCTGAATACAAAGGATTTTCTTGTATTCATTTTCCATTTCCTTTCACTTATTATTGAATCACAAGCTGTTATTTGGTTGCAACCCTTTGTAAAATTAAAATCAGAGCGGAGACACATCCTTAGCGAATAACAGAAGGTGTCTTCATAGTCAACTTTAAAAGATAATTACCTAATCTTCATGTGCTCAACGTATAGTATCCATTTAAATTAAATTTATTATATCAAAAACGTTTGTATAATGCTCAAAAACAGTTCCCTGATGTGTCACCAAAGCGATATAGTTGCTTTTATTAAAACAATAATTTTAGGAATGAATCAAATGATTTGATTATTTGAACAATATTACATCATTGTTAATTAAATCTGCTTATTCTTTAATAATATATATTTATAAAACTATAAAAGTAAATTCAAGTTGAAAAATATGAGCATTTTGTGAACAGTCCCCTTGTCTATGTTTTAAATAACGCGCCATGCATTCTACAGATTAAAGTATTGCGTCCGTGGAATCGCAACCTTACAGCCATCAATCCTCTGGTAAGAACTATTTTTTAGTTTATATTTTATATATATCTTAAAAAATGTATTTTGTCATAAAAGATGAATTCCAATCAAACAGTCCCCTTCACCATAATAGCCCAATATAGATATGTGACAAGGTGATAAAGAAAGTTCCTAATCCAAATATGTATTTTTTAATTCACACAAATAAAAACTGTGTATTTCATTCAAATATACAATTTCTTGACATGGGCAACAGTCCCCTGTATCGATTTTCGATCGAAATTCTGTTTGCTTACATTATCATATTTAATTTCTAAGAGTTCTTGGCAATTTGTATCAGCGTCTTCAATATTTGTAGTAAAATCAAGTCATCGATGTTTAAAATATCTTCAAATTGTATTTACATATCCAATTGAATTTTCATTTCTTTAATGAACTTTCAACGTTAAAGAGAGTCTATAGAGTCTACATTATATTTCATAGATGTAACAACATTAAAAAAAACCCTACCGTCCACTATGAAAGCTTGAACGGCCGTTCAAAGTAACAAATCTGAAGATTTATATGCAATATATATTTCATAATTATGATGCATGAATCAAACCGTCTTTGACTCATCTTTTACATGGAAACATTTCCCTGAATACAGAGAAAAAATGAACAAAACCCGATGATAATGCAGTGCTTAATCTCGGCATATGAGTAGGGCGTCGGCCATATCGTCAAAACCATATCTAAACTCCGAATAGATAAGATATGAGAACCAAGTTGTATAAACTTGGCAAACATTTTTCGGTCGATACACAGCCAGACTCACATAATGTAATAAGATACAGTTTCAAAAACTTACTCCATAACAACAGAATAGAACGTATAGAAAAGCAAGTGTTATATTCAAATTGACAGTGCGCCTGGAACATAACGAGGACGTTCTTATCAAAATGTCTTGATGAATTAGGTAATTATTATAACATTTATCTAGAAGATCTGTTTCGACGTATACGGGTCAAATATATATTATGGATGAGCTTGAATTTATATTTTAATATTTTCAGATGTGCATTATTATAATATGATATGAAATGATGCGGAATATACTGTAAAAATCATAAAATGAAATGCATACGTACTATTCTTGCCTTGGCAATTTTAATCAATGCCGCTACGGGAAGTTTGCCATGTCCGTTAGAATGCGAATGCTATTTCAGCGCTGATCTTTTTCATGCGGATTGTTCTAATAGGGCTCTTTCGGAGTTTCCCAACGACATGAATGAAGATGTAAGTAAATATACGTTTATTATGATTAATATTTAAGTGCATAAATACTCTACATAGATATTAACGAGATTGTATTACCGTTTAAAGTTATCATAATCGCATAAATTGTATTATAAAGTTCTTGGAATTATATTTGTGTTGCGTCTTTTGGATATCGATTAACGTCTGATTCTTAAGATACTGTTATCTTTATCAAAAATATATATTTTATTTAATGCATATGAAAAAGACTAACGATTTACACTTTATATTTTTCAGATAGAAGCCTTAGATCTATCAAATAACGAGTTTACCTCGATACCGCCTCAATTGTCGTCGCTCAATCAACTAAAGGTGTTAATATTCAGCGGAAATAATTTGAAGAGGATTGAAAATAACGCGTTTCGTGACCTGATTGAATTAGAAATTTTGGATCTATCGGATAACATTATATCGTCTTGGGAAGATCTCAACCTTAACAATTTGCTCCGGGCGCTGACGAGCTTAAAAACGCTCAGTTTATCCAAAAACAAATTGAATGCGTTCACGAATGAAATCCTCGTTAGCGACACTTTGCAGACGTTGAAACTCTCGGAATGCGGCATCACCAATATAAATGCGTCCGTTCAATTCAACAATCTTACATCGCTGAAAACCTTAATATTAAGTCACAATCCAATACGTAGAATTAACATTGGATCATCTACCATGACGAGTTTAGATTTAAGCTTTTGTGAATTGACGCGCATTTCAGAAAACGCTTTAGACAACCTCCAATCGTTGACTCATTTGTATATATCGCATAATTATAGATTAGATTTGTCTTCAAAATATAGCATACTTAAATCGTCGTCGGTCAAATACGTCGACGCTTCGTTCTGTAACATGAATCAAATAAATCTATCGGGAATTTCAAACGTCACCGAATTGCATCTCAGAGGTAATATGCTGCGTCAGCTGACGGGATCCGAATTTGTAAACAATCCCGAAATGACATATTTGGATCTATCTTCGAACGCTTTGGCGACGATTCATCAAAGCTCGTTTAATTCGCTCAAATCGCTTAGATTTTTAAATCTGTCCGTTAACGTCATATCGAAGATTCACGACGAAACTTTCATGAAGACAACCGATTTAAAAGAAGTTTTACTCTTTCGGAATTTAATTTCGAGATTGGATTCGATAAAATCAACGTCTATTATAAAACTAGATTTAAGTATATGCGAAATACAATACATGGATCCGAACGCACTCGCTCACATGCCTTCAATTTTAGAGATAAATTTGTCTAGAAATATGATCGGTCATATTCCGAGTCATTTTCGATCGCATTCGTTACAAGTCTTGAATTTAGATTTCAATAGAATTAGCAGCGTCGATGTAACTTCGTTTAGCTCGTTGCCAAAATTAACTAGTTTACATTTATCAGAGAACCGATTCATATCGACGTGGAAAATAGATTATTTCGACAACAATACCAATCTTTTGGAGATATATTTAGAGGGTAATATGTGGAGATGTGATTGCGCTGATGAAAACATGAAATATTTCTTCACGTATTTAACAAATGAACCGCCAAAAGTCTGGGATATGGATAGTTTAATATGTCATAGTCCAGCCGATGTAAACGGAGACAATTGGCTTAAAGCGTGTTATTTTACGTGGTATCCACATGCGCTCGGTCAAAGCAACAAGCCCTTAAATTTCCTCATTGCAATATTCTGTGCATTCTTCATATGCTTTGTGGTTTTATTCATAGTCAGAAAGACTATGCGAGTCAAATTGCTCGCGGAAGAAGAAGAGCGGCGGAGATTAGCCGAAGAAGCCAGAGAACGCTATAGAGAGTCTCAAATAAGACGCGAACAAGAAGAGCTTCGAAACGCACCCGATCCCAGAGATTTAATATCGCCTCCCAGTTACGCGGAAGCTTTATTGATGCCGAGGCTCGAGGGATCGTTTCATTCGTTATCGGATTTAAGCAAAGAAAAACAAAAGCGAGCGAGGCGGCGGACGAGATCCAGCGGGGATTTATTGGACGATAACACGTTAATAGACAGCAGAAGAAGACGGCGAAGGTCCCGCGATAGGGGAAACGATCGGCAGCAAAAGAGATCACAATCGACGAGCAACGTGGACCGAGACGACAACGATAATTCGGAAGAAAGTACGCCGCTCAATAATAGAAGACGCCGACGAAAATCTCGTGACAGATCGACGAACAACGTTCAACGAAATAGATCTCAGTCGACGAGCAATCTGGATCAAAACGACGACATCACAATAGAACAGACGAGTTCAAACGACGAGCAATCAAATGCTACGCCTCGACGTGTAGTACACGAGAGTGATTTTTAAACATCACGTGACATTATCGAAATAAAACTATATATATAAAATAGTCGTACGCTAATTATTTTAATTGTATAAATAGTGATTATTAAACTTTTTAAATTGAGCATTGTTGTAAAATATGTACCATATTACCTCGAGCTTTAAAAAGTTTCCAAAAATGTATATACACATATGTATAATTAGACCGCAGCTGATATTTAATAATTCATGTATTGATAAAATTGCTTTTTTTAGTTTCATATTTATTTTTAATGTATGCTAATAAACAACAAATGGAATGATGGACTATTTATTTTGAAGCTAATTTTGCTCGTTGATCCAAATCTACTAAAAATGCAGTTAGCGACCACATATTGTACAGCGATACGCTATGAAAATCATATCAACTATATTGCTCTAAATTTAGCATTAAACCTAAAGTTTAGTTTAAAGTCGTTAGAATTGTGTACTAGTATAAATAACATTCATATTATATCAATACTTACACTATAATATCTTAATAATTGAACATTGGTAATTGCGTTGCCACATTGGCGTTAATCAATTTGTATAAAATCTATCCCGCAGTGAGAAGCACTTGTACAAATGGCACTCCTGATCTGCTCGGATCAATGGATAAGAGATCTTTCATGGCAACCTTCTACGTGTTTATCGTCGCCCTTACAAGTGATGTGTTCAAAGAATTATAAGACACGTCTTAAGCATATTTATATTTTTAACTCATCCAGGATAGATGAATTGCAGACTTAGCATAGCTACGAGGCATTGCGTTGTTTGTCATTCTCATTCTCTCTTCTCTTTTCTATATTTAAAATATATATCCTATGTAAATGTAAAGTAAATTTATTCTAATATTTATAAGTGTGCATTTTGTATGCTATCATCATCATCATCATCATAGTGGAGCCACAAACAGTCCACTGCAGAACTATGGACCTCTTCAATATCCATACACATTCAATATACATTGCAGAAATGTATATTTTAATGTTGATACAATTTATATATTAATTGCTACTTTTATATCGGTTTCCTTGTATCTTTTGAAGCTGGTTTGATCTGCACGTGGTAAATATTCCTTTTATGTGTCTAATAATTTGATTCATGCCATTAGAAAGATATACTACCAGTCGTGAACTAAATTCCTCAAATTAAACGGGTACTTAATACTTATTGGCATAGTGCAGCCTTAAACAATCCATTGCCTCGTCAATATGCATTCATATAAAAGGGTTAAATCAATCACGTTAATATCATACATTCATCTACGCGTTTGCTTGATTTTGAAGGTAGCATGACCTTCAATTTTCATTTGATATAATGAATAGATCTTTCCGGAGTGCAAAGAGCCCAGTCTCTCCTTTCTTCGTACAGGTTTTGCAATCCAACATGTTGCTTAAATATATCTCAAATTTGCTCCTACACCATCTGAGGATATCTCCATTACTTATGAACTTACCTAAGTGTATGTTACACTTACGATTTGGTGATTTTAAAACGATATGGAAGGCAACGAAAGACAATTTTATTATCGTTGCCAAGTAAGATTCTTCGTTTATATATAATGAACATATAGTCGTCAAGAACCGTCTCTGAAATATATAGTACAGAACAAACATGTATATTTGATCGTGCATTTGAAGTATTTTTCTGTTAGAATTTGAATCAAATATATAAAAATGAATTGGGTTTTGTTCGTTCGAAATGCGCTGCCATACCGTTCATCGGATTACGATAAAACTTCGTCCACTTATTGCTAAGGATTTCGCGAGTAACATAGGCATAGTCTAATATATAAAAATTAATGTTTGTTTGTTTGTTCATATTTATAATAAAACCAACAAAATAAAATAAATTTCATTATTTCTATCATTCCTAATTAAACAAGATAATTCTTTCAAATTTCAAACGATCCTTTTAGAATTAATACTTCTGTGGCAGCAACGTGCCGGGTATCAGCTAGTAACTTATACAAAATTTCAATGTTTCCCATATTTATAATGTTTTGAGCTGATGATCTTCCACTATATTTCATTAAATTGATCAAGAGTATATAATATGTTTATTAATAATTCACATAGTTCTTAATATCATCATCGTAGTGCAGCTACAAACAGTCCGCTGCAAGAATAAGACCTCTTCAATGTACAATAATAGGGAAGGGTTGCATCAATCTCGTCTATATCATACATTCACCTCCTCATTTGCTCGATATTGAAGATCACCTAGGGATCAGTCTCTCCTTTCCTTGTGCAAGTTTTTCTGAGCTAAATAACATATATGTCTATCTCAGATTGACCGAGGATGTCTCTCCATTCATGTGTGAAAAGAAAACTTTTATCGAGGTGTTCTGCTCAAATTGATTTATTAAATCGATGATCAATTGTTGACTTTTAAATGCTATTTAATAAAACACATAAGCTATAATAAAAAATATTTTATTATAATAGAATACAATAAATGTGAAAGTCACATTGTGATCACATAATGTATTATAGGCATAAATAAATTGTGATATGTAAACCATAATTTTCTGAATACATTTCGTTAAAATTTTAATTAAATTAGTTAAAAAGACCAGACATTCCAGAATTAAACCTCGATATATACACATATACAAAAGATGGCCTCACGAAACAAAGCTTCAGTAAATACTTATATATAAAAAATGATAAAAAACAAAGCTTTTCAAAATGTAACAGTGGAGAACGAAGCTTATAATATTATCTTAGAAAACTTGGACACCTTGCGTTCGCTATGCTAGAAAATATTACCTGAAGATTCAATAATACACACACGCATTATTGATTTTTTTCAGGTCCTTACTATGTACATAAAAGTAAAACAGATTTTAAATTCTGAACAATCATTTATAAGACCGCATTATGGCTCGATATATTAGCGACTCTAAAGATATCGAGGTATCGTCATTTTTGATTTGACGTAGTCCGCAACCAGGCGTATTTCTATGCTCGGTCATCTTTATCAAAGAGACATTAATTATGGTGGATATTAATTATTTAATAATAGAACACGTATTAAAATAATGGTATAAAATTATAGTATTTGCTTCATAAAACATTAAAATATTTACATTCTTGCGAATTTTTGCTTGAATAATGATCTAAAATAAGGGATAAAATCAAGTGATTCGCTCATCATTTAAAACTAAATGTGAATCCTTAAAAGAGAAGGAAATTTTAGTATAATTAATTTTAAAAAAACAGAAGATTTCATTGAAACGATACTATTATATTCAATTCTCGAGGAAGTCTTATATTGTCTTAGATCATATCACAATTTCATTTATTAAGGAGGAACTTTTCTTAAATTATGTTTCATATTGGAAAGATAAAAATATTTTGATCTTACGTGGACTAATTATCTTCGATTTGATTTTAATTTTTACTTATTCATAAGTACCGAACAATTATATACACATACATACATACATAAGTATACAGATATATGAATACATATTAAAAGTTATAAGATTATCAATACAAAGACGATGAGATTGGAAATTTACAATCGGTTATGAACGTCGATTACAAACTGTATTTCATTCGTTGCGCTGTGATTTTTATACTCGTCCAATATCGATTTATGGAAATAATCATAAAAATGCATCGTGTATCCTTTAAAAATTATCATTCTTCGTGTGTTAATCTTAAAATAAATAGTTTATTATAATTGTTATATATTTTTATAATATACATATGCTCGTTATACATACAAGTAGAATTTATGAAAAAGTAAGAACAGTAACGCTACTACTATATATAACTAAGGCACTCAAATGCCAATGACTCTTAGAACTTTGGCAGAAATTTTAACTCGGCGATACATTAGCATTGTCTCAGCAACAGTCATAGTTTTGTATTTACATATAATTTAAAAAAGTCCTACAAGTTTTTTCATCGAATCAATATACAATTCATTCCGCATCACTGTCACCCATTGCCAATACAATTGACGCACAAAAAACATTCATAATTTATAAATGTATCAACAAATACACAATTAACTAACATTTCAAAACTTTAAACAACTTTCAATGACGAAATACTTCACATTCGCTATTTCAACAAATCAAGTTGTGCCTTTATAAGGCTGATTCGGACCCAACGCCGGCGTTATTATGATGTCACCGGCGTTTGACCGACTCCTGGTGACCAGCACGGGTGTTTTGGGCTTCGGCGTTTCAGTCAGCTTTATCTTGACTATTCCAGAATCGACGGGCATAAACGTCGGTAAATAATCGGGAGGATACGGTTGTAATTCTGGTTCGGGATAGCCGTTAGTGTTTTTCTGAGGGCTCGGTGCTCCCGATTTCAGCGGCTTGATAGTGAGAGTCTTTGGAATTTCCTCGTCTACCGGTTCTACTTCAATTTTTGGCGTCACGTCTGGTTTGAAAGAATTGCCGTTTTGAATTGGTGGACGTTCGTTGCTTTCCACGGGTTTGATTGGGGCGTCAACGGCCATACTTTTAACATCGGGCTTGCCATTTTCGGGCGTTTTAAATGATTCGTGCGTTGGAACAAGTTCATAATTACCATTTGACTTTTTGTCATCGTTTGGTGGATTTGCAGGTTTTCCCAGAAGAGACTTATTCATGTCGACCATTTCTTTGTCGGCCTTTTCCACGTCTTTTCTCTGTTGTCTTTGAAGTCCCCTCTCTTTATTTTTACGAATTCGACTTTTGATTATGGCAGTGCCTACGAGTCCTACTAATAATACGGCAATCAATCCGACGCAAATATATGTCCCTGCTGTAGATTTGGCATTGGGTGTTGATTCACGCACAGGTGGTTCTGTATCCGTGAACGAATCGCCTTCTTCCTTGATCGTTGGTCGTCGGCTAAAATCTGTATTGGTAGGAATTGCTGCTACTGTAACAACTTCTTCCTTTTTTATAGGTTCATCTGGAACTGGTTCTGGATCTGCTTCAGATGGATCATCCCAATTTGTTTCACCTTGAAAAACTGAAACATTATGATTTATTCCAAATGTAGTTGAATCCGGTTCGTTGGGGATAATTCTCCTTATTTCTACAATAAATGGCTCAGTAGTTGTAGACGTAGTAATTAATTCATCACCACTGGCCTCAAATTCATCATAATCTTCATTTGCTTCCGTAGGTTGATTCAAATATTCTACCGCTTCTCATCATCGATCCTGATCCAGGATCATGATCACCTGAGCCTACTGGCAAACTTTCTTCGACATTTATTCTTAAAATTTCTCCAGATCCGGAATTATCAGAGAAAATTGGAGCTTCAGTTGGATCGTTGAGCGATGATTTATCCGTGGATACTCTTATAAACTCCTCTTCGTCTTTGTCGACCATTTCATCATCTAATTCAACGATGTCTCCTTCTTCAAGATCGCTGCTAGCTATGGATTTCATCATTTTTTGACCAGTTTTTAGTGGACTGATTAATTCTACGTCTTGCGGTTGATCACCTAACATCATTTCATCGTCCAATTTTAGTTCACTTTCTTTGTTATGATTATGAGAGCATACCGATGAGAGTTTCAACGATGACCAAATTTGATTCTTCCATTTGTACGGTGCCACACATTCAACGCCATCGACTAGAACGCCATGTTTTTTTAAGGAATCCAGCGTTTTTAAATTCTCACATGTGCAATGAAGCGGATTACCTTTTAATTGCATATGTTCCAGATCACTCAATAAACTCAAATCCGAAGGAATATCCCTAAGGGCATTATTTTGTAAATCTAGTGAACTAACACTGCTAGGAATCGTTGAAGCACTAAACGTTCTTAAGACGTTATTTCTTAAATTTAAATGAACTAATTTTTTAGACGTGGGCATAATTTTGTTGATTGCCTTTATACTATTGTAGGATAAATCTAAAGAAACAACTTCTGTGAACCTGTCGAGGTCTCCGTTGATCTTTGTGATATTACTATGAGAAATATCTATTATGTTGATATTGTGATGCTTATTCTTTGTCGAATATTTATACAAGGCAGTGGTGCTCGAACAAACTGCCTTGTGTAAACCTTCTTTCGTGGTGAGGCAATGACATGCCGATGGACACGATGGGGATGAATGATCAGTCATCTTGGAAGACTCCGTCACCCCAACCATCCAACATGCTGATAGTAGCAGCAGATGAATGTTAACTTGCACCAAATTCATGATGATGATTTTGCTTATCTGAAATAGATACAAAAAAATAATTAATACATGTATTTTATATCTAGTCTATATATATGAAAATGAATGTCTGTGGGATGTTCAATGTATGTTTGTGGTCTATATATTTCTAAACCATTCATCGGATTACAATGAAACTTTGAGGAGTTGTTGTGCGCACCTTTGTGAACGTTTATGAAATAGAGCTTGTTTGAAGTGAAGTGGGGCCGAGGGGACGAGGAGAGAAAGGATGCGCGCGCAATACGGCAATTGAGCTCCGCTCACGGGAGAGGAGAAAACAGTCGTGTGACATTACAACACATGCAGAGAGATCTGGCTGCGAGAAGGACGTCTTCTCGCAGCCAAGGCCAACACTTATTGTGCGGGGCCAGTTAATCGAACACGACACTTTCATGTCGGATAAGTTACACAGTCACATTTTTTTATAATTTATGTTTGCAAACGTTTTTTGATAACCAAATTTGGAAATATGTTTTTTTTAAATTTTGATATTAGATCATCCAGTGCGTCAATGCATAATGTATCTTTGAGCATGTTTGAGAAAAGGGTTCGTCGGGGCGAAGTCTCGCAGTTGGGCCTCTCTTGTCTAAACATTTTTCAATCTTACATAAATACTGTAAGCTTACTTTCTGGACGACCCATGTGTAATTAAGGACCACATTTACTTTTAATTTATTTTGGTTTTTTTTGCATAAAAACCTGTTTTGCAAAAATTAATACAAAACAACCAAATAAATCCTAATAACATAGTAATTCATACAATATTTAATGTCATTATGAAGTATCCAAAAATTATTATTTGAAAAATTTGACTAATTATGAGCAAAATAAACCAATGCAGAATAAATACAAATTACACTGTCGATTAAATAGCATAATTAAAAACGTACATTGACATGTCCAAGGTACAACATCTAATGACATAGGTCAGAAATTAATCTCAATCTGATCGAAGAATCCCAAATTATACTTATTTATAGGCTCAATGGCCTTGATATAATGATTTATTATCATTGTTCTGCTGCTTTAAGTTAAGTATTAACACGTTATATGCGGGAAGCTGGCAATATAGTATGAAAGGCAGCGTTTATGCATTTTTATACAATGTAAATCAGAAAAGATACAGACTACCAAGCTTACAACATTACAGACATCAATAATATTTTTTATATACCGGCTTTAAATTATAATCTACAAAGCTGTTTTTTTGTCTACAAGTAGTTTACGTTTATTATTGTCAAGTAAACATCCTCTACTTTCGATACAAAGTGGCTAGGTCTTCAGTAGATGTGGCTAAATTTGTATCGCGGTATAATACATTTATTTATAGGTCTCAAATTTTTTATAAATGTCGGCAACAACATTATTGCGGCAGACTGCCGTTTTGTTTGAAACAGACCAAATTGAAATTGTTTAACGACACAAATATGATAGTTCAAATATCGTTTCATACTCCAAAGTAATCATGCACTTTAAATATTTGTCATTTACTAGTCTCAGAAAATTAAATATTGTATGACCACTTGGAAAATATGAAGCAAAACATTATCTTGCGATAAAGCGTACTTTAAATAAGTTATCTTGCGATAAAGCTGCGTACTATCGCCTTGCAAATTAGTCTATGTATGTATTTATATTACAGAACACATTGAAAAATATTGTTCATATCATATAAGATTAGAAATTTGTTTTTAAGTGTAATATTTCAATAGTTTTAATCATAGACATGTTATATATATGTATTTTATAGATCCGCATACGAAGTAATGAAAAAAATATGTGAAAAAACATGGCGTAATTCATAAAAATATGCTTCCCGTACATAATGTGTTAATAAAATAGTCTGTGTAGTCACTGACTAGAATTTTATTAAGAGTTATTTTCAAATGTATCAATGGAAAGTGTTGTGAATCGTTCGCATGCATTAATTAGATGTGAAATTTAACACAGGTTATGCGGGGTCAGTTAATTGAAGATATTTTTTTTGTAAAAAAATTTTGAGTATTCTCGAGAGTTTTTCGAGAAATTCTGATAAATAAAAACATTCATATATAAATGATAAATTAAAGAAATGTGCATATTTACATTCATTAAAAGATCGAGAAAATTTAACATTAGAACAGCACTAAATCACTGATGCAATTTTACACGACTGCGAAATATTTCCATCGTTAAAAGTAAATTATTAACACACATCTGTTTTAGCTTAAACGAAAAACAACTTGCCAATTATTTCAAGTTTCCGAAATAAATTTGTGAGAAACGATGAACAACCAACAAACTGTCCGGGATCCCAGGATCAGTAAACGTAGTCCCGAAAAAATCGGGATTGAAATTTTTATCTAACAGAAATCGTACACCTCATCAACACGATGAAGGCTACTAAATCGAGACATTCTCGCCGAAATATGGACGCTTGGAAACAGTGGCGTAACTACTAATTGGCGAGCTTAGGCGATTCCTAGGGGCAGTAACTGTCTAATCTATGTATACATATATTCAGTACATATATGTTTTAAAATTGTTAAGTTAACTTTTCCCTACCGGTGATGTATTTACTACACCTCGACTCTAATAATTGGAATATCGGTATGAAATATAATAGAATCGGGGCTCAAAATTTTTATATTCCTCCGTAATATAATTACGAAACACATCAAAGTATTATATTATGTAAGTATTCATCTGCAGCGACGGAAATAAATCATTTGTCGGGAAATCGGGAATTTTGCGAGTCCGTGTCTCAGCAGAAGGGAATTTTATCAGTCACATTGATAGTGTTATACGAAAATGGGCGCTCACGCTGTCATCAACCCGAACTAGCATTTAAATGTCTGATGACGATACCTCCAACGAGTTGGAGCATGGGATGGTCTAATGCAAACCCGAAATCCCGGGATCGAAATTTTGGCTCGGGATTGGATTCCCTAGCAATGAGGCTATACTAACCAGTTGATGAGTAATTGCGCAGAAGGAAAGAGCATTCTCGCACATTGAGTGCAAAAATCGGAGACAGAAATGAGGTCTTTGGTATAAAAGTACCCCTAAAAGTCTATATACAATTGGATCTGTTTTTATGCAGATCGTTTTTATGCGATTTTGAAGTTATGCGGTTTTCAAAAATAATGGAAACCATCCCTCATTTTTTTATAGAGCACAAAACTTTTTTATGCGAATGCGCATAAAAAAAATAAAAGTCATCCAGATTTTGGACTGTATAAATAATGTTTCATGTGCGGTATCTCAGATTACTCCACACACTTTAAATTCTTGTTGGAAAGCAGTTTGGCACGAATGTGTTACAGATGGCGAAATAATAAAAACTTCGACATTGTCAGCTGAAATCATTACTTTGGCAAATCAACTTGGTGGAGAAGGCTTTGATATTTTTTCTCAAAATTATGTCGATGAATTGCTTGAGGATACTCCCTTGAATGATATGATTGGTTTGATGTTATATGCCAGCAAAGAAACAGAAGACGATGTTGAAGTGGAAGAAACTCCTGCTTACAGTAAAAAATATACAAGAAACTGGTCAATCTATTTATTATACATGACTCAAATTCTGAACGAGCTTTCAAATTCCAGCACGACCTTAAGACTTGCGTATATTCATATCACGAACTGCGTAAAAAAAATATTGATTAATCTTCGCAAAGTTTTTTTATGCGATTTTTTGGTACATTTCATCACATTGATTTGAAGTTATGCGGTTTTTAAAAATAACGCAACCATCAAGCAATTCAAGTCTTATGCGGATATTTTATATGCGACTCCCCGTGGAATATCGTATACGGCAAGTAGCGTCAAGAGCTGAGATCCATGTTTCCGCAATAGATGTGTTAAGATCAATGTGTCGTCTCTAGCGAGTATATATGATTGATGACTTTATTGGTGCATTTGATAGGGAATACAAGCTCTCCCATATTTATTTTATGATAGTTTTGACCTTTCCTTCAAACTTCATCCTGGATCTATTGATGGTTAGACTGGCATCCGTTTTCCTACAGATACTCATCGCTGACATTGAATGAAGCCAAGGCTCAGCATCAGGATATATGTTATAAATTGCAGGACATGAGCGCGAAAGGAAATCGCTGAAGGTGGATGCCATTATCCATTTTTACAAATTTCCTGTTCCCAATCGGGAAGCCAATCGGTGTGTGCGAACAGATATTAACGACGACGCCTTTAGGACGTCCAGCTCGAGGCGTGTCAACATTCGGGCACACTGCACAGCTGAACTCGTGCAGACATGCAATTCAATTAGTTTGGGGTATAAACATAAGCATTTGCATAGGGTCACAGGTCATTTTGTGAGCAATCAAAGTCTTGGGATGTGTAATTGAAGGTCACGACAACAGAAATGTGGAGCAACGCTGTTGCGAACACCAAAATAGCCGTAATATGCACCATCCGGCCACCACCAGCTCGCCACTCAATTGCACCAATTGTTGATGACATGGACTGCTGGGGATACAGAGCCCATCATCTGATAGCCCACCCGCTAAAAATTATATTGCCGCTTTGCTAGATTCAAAGCTGTCCAAGACGACTTGGAATAGGTCTTGATGTGACACATATTGATCCCTTCATCTATTTCAAAATTGATCTAATATTATAGATACGTGATTATCGCTCCCAATCGACACTAGTTAATTGGTCCCGTCACTGAAGAAAGAAGGCGAGAAGTAGCATCCTCTGTTGCGCAACGCGTAATTATTCATTTTCTCATAAATGAAGGTTTGAAATCAAATGAAATTTTGATGAGACTTAAGACAAACTTTGCTGCCTTCAATATCTAATGCTATGATATAGAGTAGAGGAAGTCATCCTGGTCCCTACCGCCCACCAGTGGATGTTCAAGCTTAAATTGTAGGTGATAGCAGTTTTAACATTATGCTATATCTATGAAAAATGATGAAGCTTAGAGGTGATTACAAAGATTCAGTAGCGCAACTTAACAAATTTACCCTTTTAATTAGTAATCGCGCATATATGCGTTCGGATTCAAGTGATACAGAAAGAGCATACTCGCACATTGAGTGCAGAGAGCAGTGAATCGGAGATAGAAATTTTTTGTGTGTGTTTAACTCAATTTAAAATTAACTCAATAAGCAGTTAAACCATAATAAGACCAAATTGGTCGTTACTTGTAGTAATTCAGTAATTATTGCCAGAGTCGATATCAACCATATAGTTTGCATTGGCAATAAAAAGGTTAATGTATATTTAATGCCAATTTGTTTCAAAATTGAATGCCATATAGTCAGAACCTTTCAGGAAGGGGGTCAGGAAGAGCTACTGCCCCGGGTTTATCAATATTAGGTACTAATCAATATGTTAGACAAAAATATAGGGGAACGAAATTTAAATATATTTTCTGCTACAGCTGAAGATTGAAACAAGCATACAATTGATCTGTGCGATGAATGAACGGAAGAAAAATAAATTTGCAAACCCAGAAAATCTTTTTTTAGACGTCCCGCTGAAGAACTCCAAAGTTCAAGACCCTCGTCTGCACAAACAGAAAATCTTCAGCTTGCACGACGAGCACATTTTGTGTCTTGAAATAACATTGTCACATTATACAGAGCCTTTTTTACTTGACATACGAGCAAGAACCGGTACGTGAAAGACGATAGGTCGATAAAAAAAAGTATCAGCACAGAAAGTGGTGAGAAATGTGTGTCATGGAGCAAGGTCGTGGAGTGTTGCATGATCGTAAAAATAAAACAGCAACTCAAAACTAGTTGGCAATCTGCCGACACTGCGTGTGATATCTGTCACCGGGGGACTGACGATGAACAATTTACAAAGGTAAATACAGAAAAAATGGACAAACAGCAGTTCTGGATTGGATTAGAAGCAGTCGACCACATTCTGAAGATGTTATTGGCTAGATAAAAGCAGCAATGACAGATTTTTTTGTTGCAGAATTAAAACTACAGGTACTCTTTTTACACGGGCGATACATTTCAAAGACTACCGTGCAAAAAAAGAGAAGACATCCATATAAAAACGGTACATAGGTTCTATTGCTGTAAGTCACACATAAAGAAGATGCATACTTTTGCAGTCATTGTGGACTACTATTGGCAATAGGAGACGTATTTTATAAGAAGTTGATTAATCACAGCTACTGTAAACCCTGAAGGTTTCAAATGTCTTGAAGATAGACTTATTTACTATTTCAATGTCTAGTATATGAATGTAATCACGTCAATCACATTCAAACACATTTATATCAGTGTCTGGTCAGTTATCTCCTCTTCCATTTCTAGAAGACAGACTGAATGTTGTGATAAATCGTATACAAATCTCTGTCCAAACATTAGAAGTATAAATAATGATGACCTGATTTAAGCATTTGAGTGCATAGCAACGTTATATCTTCTAATGACATAGTGTACAATCACGCCTTCTATAGCGTCGAGATAGGGATCACGCTATATAAGCAAAACGCTATAGAAATTTAGGCACCTTACGAATATTAGCCTTTTCTAATGTAAAAGACGCCGCAAACGAAGTAGACGCTATAGAACGGTTAAAGGTATTTACATTATTTTTTAACCGTATTAAAAAAATCGTTTTTTATATTTAACCGTGTTAATTCAAAACCGTGCCAAAAAAACCGTGTAAAAAGAATAAAGGGATGAATATTAAATAATAATAAAATTTGTGCCAACCCTACTTGATTTTTTTTCTCAAGCGTAACACACTGTTTCAAAAAAAAATATAATTAAAATTATTATGGAATATTATTATAAACATTAACAAATTTGGCTTAATCGTAATTTTTGAATACTTTATCATTTTATCCTAATTTAATCATATGTGCAAGGCAATGAGTTTATATTAAAATCTATCATACCTTAAAAAGTCTCCTATGGAGATCATGTCTGGAAATGGATGGAATATGGATAGAAGAAGACTCTCGATGAAATGGGGATGCCGATGATATTATTGTGGTAATTTTAGATATCTTTGAAGTTACAAAAAATACATCTGGAAGAAGAGATCGTTGATGTAAATTTGATGGAAATGGCATCTGGCGATAAAGTTGTTAAACATTTTATACTAAAGATGATAAATAAACATCTGGACATGGGCGAACAAATAAAGTTATACATTTTAAATTAAGATACTGCCATTGAAAGAAGCACAATATTTTAAAAAAGATCTCTATTTAATAATTTTTTTCAGCTAAAAGTCTAACTCGGCGTTTTGTACCAGTTCTTCGTTCCATAAAAGCACGAATCAATACATTTTTAAGATCCTAACGAACGTGTCACACAAGGGTTGCTTTTATGATAGTCTGCAGAATTGGCTTTAAGTGCATTTACAAATATTTGAACAAGGAATACAAACGTTATTAATCTTCCCAAAAATCTGGCCAAAGTATATCTATAATCTTGCAAATCATATCAATACTATCTACGATATTTTTGGTTTATGTTGCAGAGCAAATAAATGATAAAGGAGCAAATGGAATAATATAAAAAATGTTAAGTACCGGTTCTTGCGAGCCGGTTCAAACCGGTTAAACCATTTTATAATCAAAATATAACAGTATAATATCGCTATTTATTACCCTTCGACACGAATTTTACATAATTAAAATCCGTCAAGCAAGTTGGGATTTCCAATCCATAAATCCCATTACTAGAAAACAAAGACAATAAAATAAATAGTAATATGAGCGTGATGACGTATTTTGACCCCAGTTCTTTGGATCTAAAATAGCATACTCGATGACCTACGATCACACGATTCAAAATATACTTCGAAGAGCTGCATGTTGACGGACATTAAGTTTTACGAGGAGTATTATGGCTTTTAAAAATAGTTTTCTTCGGGGAGCCCTAATGTCCAATGATCTGAACAAAATCTCATTGACGTGCCAGCAAAATTAAAATATGTACACGAAACATAGCTAGACAAAATAATATCCTTTGGTACGAAACTATTATTTGTTACGATTCAGACACGAGATCCAACTGCGAGACTTCCCGTTGAGTCTCTTATCGCTCAAGGATACAAGAGAGAGAAAAAACGATCATACCACGTGACTAACAATATTAACATTTAAGCGTCGGATAATTTTATTCTTGCGTTTAATTTTGATCCATTGTTTATGAAGCGCACTGTATTTTCGCCACGCACAATCAGGGTTGTACACAGTTTTAATTGAATATTCATTGTTTAATTAGATTTGTGATTTTTATTAATGTTCTGAATTTGTATTATATATTCTATATTGATTGAATAAGTTTATGTATTTTTATGTTGGTTATTGCATTTTTTTACATAAATATGTAGCAAAATTTTATTAGTATGCATTCTCCAATGAACTATTTTAAACAGCCGCCCATTCATAAAAATAAACAGTATAGTTTAGAATTAGTCATTTGGTGCAAAAAATATTTATAGCTATTGGATGTTTGCCGTTATTTTTTTCATCTTGTTGTGAATTTATTATGGGATGACCAGTTATAATTAAGTGATGAAATTTTAAAATTGCATCACAAATTATTGAATGTTTGGCAACGAATTCCCTTTCTTAGTTTGGTACAATTCTGTAAAAATGTCTATCAGTCTGATATTGAACCTCAAATAGTTCTAATTAAATCAAGATCTATGGACTTACGGCGTGATTTTATTTGAATTTTTGATTAATTTAAAGATTTTAGTCCTTAAATGTAATGGATTAATATGATCAATATGGAATTGATTCACAGACGTGAGACTAATTTTAGTAGTTCTAAAACCACTTGTGTTTAGACTAATATTAGCATTGTGTCATTTTTACACCATGGAGAGGAATGAGGAAACAAAACGACATGTGATTACATGACAGTCACGTTAAAAATAAAATTTTATACGAGGAATTTACATTCCTCGTCAAATGTCGCTAACCGCATTAGAACAGAAAAGAACAATCTGAGCATATCTCATATCTAGGTAAGAAAACGATCAAATTTGCAGCGAATCTTTCACTGCTCCGCACTTTGACGTTATGTAAGTCCTCATCCTAGCCAAGGAATGCCTTTACGAAAAAAAGGAGGACTGGACTCTTAGTACTCTAAAAAACGCTTTCCAGTAAAAACCAACAAGATCTTCTAGAGTTGTTTTTCGCTATCTTTCGAAGAATACTGCTCAATCTTTACAAATTTCCCACATTCCCACCTTCGACACGTCCATCCAGGATTTCCGCTGTGTGAGCATTCTAAATAAAACTTAGAGGTCATGATATCTTCAATATCGAACGAACGATGATAGGAATGTATGATTGACAAATTGAATGTAACCCCTTCCTGTGAACGGATATTAAAGAGGTTCTAGTTCTACAGTGAACTGTTTGTAGTTGCACTATGACGATGATGATTAACCTGCTCGATTACCGAGTTTATACCACATTGAAGATTTGTGAAACAATGAAAATCTGGCGAAGAATAAAAGATCAAAAATAGAGAACAATCGCCATTCATATGACAATTTAGATTTTACATTGTCAATGCTGCAGTAGGCAAGTGTATGCCCCCAGTCAAAACAACTCTAGCAATCTATTAGCGGATCCAGTCACTATCTAGTCTGACGGCTCCTAGTTGAATGCTCGTTACGAAATTAAAACAATCATACTGCGGCATATTTTTGATCTCATATAATTTTACTTGTCCAGATGAGGCTCAATTTAGACATCAACCCAGAAAACTTTTTCCGATCGTCTCGAGCTGAAGCGCTTGAGACATTACATTAATGTCATTTCAGCTGAATGAAACGAATGTCCAATTACAATTATAAATAATGCATAATGACGGTTGGTCGTCGTATGGGGCCAACGGATAAATTTATTATCCGATGGTCATAATTCTATGCCAAGTCCCGTCTTGTCCTTAATTGATACAAATGATCCCTCTGCGGTATTTTTATAATGTGCAAGCATGTACCTGTATACATTTAAATAGCTCTTAATCATTTAATTTTAAAAAAATATGGTGATGGCGACTTTTCTAGGGTAAATTTTTTTATGTAATGATATCTCCTATTTAATTCCAAATGGATCTATGAGTAAATAACAAAAATATCATAATTTTTAAATAATATTTTAATTATTGCTGCAAATACATTACTTACAAAAGGCCCTGCCTGACTTTATTAATCGCCCCATTTTTTTTAAATCTAGGAAATCAGACAAAATCTGAATCGATCTCCTAAATTTGTTGGTACGATGAAAATCCACACACGATGAGTTCAGAATTAAAATAATTATACATTTGGTCAAAAATAAATTTTGGCAACCCTTAAAATCTCAAAGGTAATTCAGGGTTGACATTGAATACGCACTATTTTTTGTATTATAATTTAGTATTGTAATTAAATATGTCCGTCTTGCATCTGACAGTTATATTCGCGCTGTCAAAAATCTCCCGACCGTCAACTGTCAAGCTTGGGATAAATTCGCGAAACCCACGCGAAAAATCACTGAATTAAATTACATTTTAAGCGCATATTTTAATGGCGAAATTGGCTATAAATGTGAATGGCGGAGGCGGATGTCAGTTTTGACTTTCGTTAATAAGTAAAAAGGATGATTGTTACAATTTGGACATACGCGCTTAAAAAACATTGCACGACTCATTTGAGGCGAACTTTTGACCCTGCAAATGTTCCTACATACGGATATGAGCACAATGATCCTCAAAGTGCGATATGAAACATGAGACGGAACCTAGGCTATTGATCTTATTAAGTGTGAATATTTTTGTATTTTTATTATTTCTTGTATTATTCCTGGAAAAGGGTCAATTCTTTCAGTTTGTGTTGTTCCTGGTGCAAAATCAATGTATAGACTAGTAATGGAACATGTTGAGAGCAAGGAACTAAGATGCAATTGAAGTATATGCCACATACATCTGTATCCCATCTGTATCCAGCGCATAGTTGCACTAAAATGATAATGATTTCTTTAAAAATACAACTAGTTTTGTCAAGAAGCATTGTGTACCCGATGAACGTTCAAAATATAAATTATACCTAAGAATTTCAAAATCCCAAAAGTCCCCCTCCTGAGGTTTTATGAGTGAGCACCTGTAGAGTGAAACACCCACCCGAAGCTAAGGTTCTCTCCTATCTCACTCAATCGATGTGAATAAACTGTAACCAGTAGGGGTGTAGTAAAAAAATATATTTCATGACTTTTGGGACACGCCCTCTACACGTATTTCCCCAAAGGAACATGCGATTTTTCATAGCGTATCCTTCACTGTGATCCATCTAATATGTAAAAAGCGGATTGGTTATATAGTACGAGAGGCAATGACCGAAATTTCGCACCCATTTTTATAAAGTTAATTTTCGTTTCAATCAGTGTTTATACAATGTAAATCAAGAAAGTCTACCAATCTTTCGACGTCGCGGACATTAATAACAATTTTCGAAATCTGAATACGAGTTCACAATGATTAGCAGAAAACTAACAAGGATGTATAAATCAACGTATAAAATTGTCTGGCGACGTTTAAAACGTCCACATAAATCTCTTCAGTTAATGGAAAAATTATGGATATTCGCAGATTAGCCAGAAACATTTTGGCTATCGATCGCGCAAATTCAAGCAACATACGATGTATCAAACGACACATATCGGAACCGCTGCGTTAACATATCGGTTTTCTCCTCGTGTGTGATAAAAATCGCAGATTAACTGGTTTGAGAACTGGACGATACGGTCCAGGAACGAGAAAAATGTTGGACATTCAGTTGGATCCAATTAGTTATCTGATGTGATGATACGTGTGAAACCGGAGTGAGTGGCCTACAACATGATTAAGGATATCTGGGGGCGTTATGAGGACCAGGCAGAATGCTAAATTTCAGATTATCGCGGACGACATCAACTTTAATAGTTGCTGACATTGCAACCGTTACATAAGCACATCCTGCGGATCTTCTCGGCTGAAAAACCTGACTTATACATCTAATCTGGCGCGATTAGGGACCACTTGCTAAACGGTTGACAATGAAGGTGACGACTGAAAATGAAGGTGATGCCACATAGTCGATCATGGATAACAGTCCAAGGACTATGATGAAAAATCTTATTTGAAGATCCATGTAGGTCAGTATTGATTTAGTCTGAGAATGAATTTGCACTTCATATTTCGTCATTCACAACTTCAATTTGCGCCTTTGGATCGTTCACCATTGTTTTCGAAGCACTCTTCATGAAAAACCAATTAAATCTGAAACATGATCATGAAATGAAAGTAAACAGGAAAAAGTGGTATTAATACTAACCCAAGTGTAATGAGCGATGAAGACACAGCCCTGGGAGGTGTTATAAAATATCCACAGATCCTCAAACCGTGCGAATATTCACTATCAACAGCGCGCATATTTTATTCGATTCGTTTTCATTAAAATTAATTTTGTCTCGACCAGCAGAGGATTTAACACTGCAAATGCCGTCATGCCAGATGTCAGCTTATTGACCCTTTGATTATTGTAATAAAATCAGTGGTTTTCGACCACAAAATAAAAATGTTCAATTACTTGTATTAGTGCCAAAAATAGGTGCTGTTAAGAAAATAAACAATGCTAGTTTAATCAATAATATATTCTTCCCTTGAATCTATTAAAATTTGCCATCTGGTTTTCTTAATTCTCCTATTGTTAGGAATTCTTCAGTTTAGAAGGGAAAAAAAACGAAGAAAGACAGTTTTTATATCCTGAAATTTCGAAGGAGCGAGATCAGAAGAATAATATGGATGCAATAATAATTCCCATTCACTTTTTGGACGAATGAACGAGTTTCTTCTTCAATTCCTAACAATACACGTCTGAAGTAATCAATTCATTATTTGGCAGCAATTCAAAATTAACGTTATCTAGTGCTTTGAGCCTTCCACGACCTGATTCATCCAGCAAAGAAAAATTTCCCAAGTGAAACCTGGCCTGGAACACTTTCTGCACTTTTGTGCTAAAATTGTACACATCCAGACCAGTACAGCAAAAACAAAAACATTTTTTTGTAACTTATCTAAACAAAAATGTAAAAACAGCACGTATTTTTGGCACTATAAACGTAAATGTTTTGGAAAGGACAAAATGCAGTTTTATGTTTGGATCTTCAATTTCAGTATGATGCACTCCATCTGAATCGCACGAATGCACTATACATGTGCGTGCATCCTCATCAAAGGGTTAACAATACAAAAATATATTTTATTAAATGCAATAAGAAAATACTTATTTTTGCGATGAAATTTAATCACATTATGACCTTAGACCGTCCTCTTATTTTGCATTTCGAGTTTTTCCTCATTCGTTAATATAATCAAATGTCATCATTTTTGCGGTATACATTGTTGTCATATTTGCGGTATATGATTGTGATATAATATAAATGCGTCGTCTACAGTCTGTGCATCCGTGGGAACGCTCGTATATTTATTTTATACAAACGGATACAATGCAAAATTTTGAATATATCGAGACGATCTGGTAAAATATTAATTCATCCCTGTTTATTAACTATTTTTTGATGAAATTTTTTAGTCAAAATTATATCAATGATTTGATCTTAGATTTGAGCAAGAAATGATTGGCGATATAAACGATTTTGTCCTCCAAAACTGCAGTCACTTTTTAGCACAGATCTCCAAAAAATCACTTTTTTTACTTTAGTTACACATCAGCACATTTTTATTTATTACAGCGATATTAGTACTTCGAATACGTTTAGGTTTTGATTGCCTAATTCAAAAATTGGCCTTCATTTCGTGATGTTTCCTCGAGATCTTGGGTCATCCGGGTCAGTTGACGCCAAATAACCTCAGATCGTTAATATTGAGATATCGTGCCGACTTGCGATTTATTTGAACGACACTAAAAATTTATCACTTCACTAAAAGTTTTAACTCCAATACCATTACAACAATTCGACGTACGTTGAACCACGTTCTTAACCCTGCACTGGTCAAGGCAACAATGAGATAATCACTCCGGATCACGAGCGCTGGAGTCTTATTATCTCTTCAGGACGACGGTCATAACGGACAATTTGACAGGCAATTGAGCCTCGCACAACAATTTTCTATTGCCAAAATGTTTATGAAAATACGCAGATGAAGTCTATGATAAATCCATAAAAAGCCTATGAAGAAAAATGATCATAAGTCTTAAGGGGGAATTTAAATCTAGAATTTTAAAAAAATCGATTTTGTTTTTCTTTGCATTTTTTCAAATTTTAAACATTTAAGAATGTATTCTCCAAAGAAATTTTCAAAATTCTGATTATTTACGGAGTTATAGCTATTTTAGTGAGGCGGCACCTATGCCGGTCCTACCAGAATGATATCTTTAAACGCATTTTTCTCGAAACTACTTTTTTCAACACGGTTGACATCATATCTCAAGTTCTAATTGACCAATTTACTTCAAATTTAATATGAACCTTTTTTATATAACCCTCTATTATGCCTACCAGATTTATGACAAAAATTTATTTTTAACTATTTTTAAAAAAATCAAAACTGTGAAAATGTTGATTTTTTTTAACAGTCGACGTTTTGTGAAAATAAAATTAATGGTTTTTTTCTCTGAGGTAGGAACTATAGCCACATTCTTACTAATTAAGAATTTGTTTTCTTTTATAATTTCAGATGACTAGAAGGATTGGAATCTTGTCAACCAGGACACATCCTTTTTTTACCTCTTACACTTTATCAACCTATAACTTTTTTAATTTAATTTATTTATTTATTTTTGTATATTTCATAAATGCCCATAATTATTTGCTAAAATATGTATTCCAAAAATATTTTTTGTTTCTTTTTTATCGAGCTTGAAAAGGCGCCCAAAATTTGTACCTCTAGACTAGAAGTGTTTTGGGGTGTGTTAATCTTAGACGTCATCTCGTTGGGTAATGACGTAAAATAAATATGATTGACGTGACTCACATTACCATTTTATTGCTATGTTATTCGTCAAAATTAATAGTTGTAATAAATTACAGCCAGTACAGATGGTAATGGACCAAAGAAAAACGATAGCGAAACCATTGTTGACTTGAACCATGGACACATCTGATGGCTCTACGTTGTATGCATACAATAAACACACTTTTTTCTGCAAAAAATTACGTCTGTTGTTCTTCAGGACTTGAACATCGTCCAACTGTCTCAATGTCAATTTTCCTACGTAGCGTTCAGTGAATGTGGTATATAAATATATGTCGCACTCAAAAGTAATCCAATATGAGAGAAGGTCAACTATTCTGTCCCAGAATGATTAATTACTTATACAATGACGGCATTAGAATATTCGAAGACGTATGCAGACTCTTGAATAATGCAGCGAGAAAGTTTATTTTATTTTTGGACACAAAATAACACTTCTGCGCCGAAGAAATCTGCATACAACATCAATAATCTGCGCTTTTTCAACGCTCCTCTAACCGTCCTATGTGTTTGTCGGCCATTTTGTTCAGTCACAGTAAATTCTTCCGATGGAGAGGACGTCGTGGTAATCTATCGGAAGCTCTTGTTGAAGTCTTGCGGAAAGTTGAAGTTGATTTTGTGCATTGCTTTTTACCATTTGTTAACAGAAATTATTAATGTATTAATGAAATGTAAGAAGAAAATATTAATGTATTTCGTACAATTTTATAACTTTACAAAAATTGTTCCATTTTAACCTCATCTATAATCAAAAGAAATAGTTGTGTACCAAATACATATCATCGTTGAATATTTTTAGCACAGTAAGAAAAAGGTTAAGATCCCGGGACGGAAGAGTTGACGTTATCAAGCAAATATTACGCTGAATAATATAAAATATCATTCTTCTTCATGTTAGGTCAATAGCATTAGTAATTAATCATCAGGCAATAAAATGCCAAGGGGATGAAAATAATTTAATACGCACCCACATCGTCTTTAACGACATTATTATTCGTATCCACCGAACTTTGAGCGATCAAGAACTACATATATGGAATTAATTAAAAATCACGCGAGCCGCTGATTAACTGTCACTGCCCCCGTCAATTATTGTGACCAAACGTTAATTTGTCCCGAGCTATTAGTACTGTGTGTTAGTCACTTGAAAATTTATGAGGCTTTGCTCCAATTACCCTTATAATGCCGGTGAATTTGATCAATTCCAATGAGTCTTTCATTCGAAAAGCCGCAAGCTTTTATGTGGTTTTTTGGACAGAGAAGCAACGTTTTCAAGGCGAATCGATCTTAAATATGTATTGCATAATATTATTATGGCAAATGTGGTCACTTGGACCACAAATTTCAGCTTAATCGGTCGAAAATGAACGCCTATCGTGAATTATTCTGCAACATAACTGGATAAAAATTACGTATATGACTTAAGACGGTGTATAATGTTATG
This sequence comes from Stenopsyche tienmushanensis, assembly GCA_008973525.1. NCBI lineage: Eukaryota > Metazoa > Arthropoda > Insecta > Trichoptera > Stenopsychidae > Stenopsyche > Stenopsyche tienmushanensis. The sequence continues at coordinate 1,022,842 of WACJ01000070.1, read as the reverse complement.
CAAGTGAAGGAAATCAATTCTTGTGATTAGTAGACCGTAATGCAGACTGACTGACATTTAATATGATTTGCTTCGGTAATTTCTCATACTTCGTTATCCTATATTGAATGGTGCGATCGATATAATCAATATTTGAGTCTTTAAAGAAAATATCATCTTGGAATGATCAATGGATCGAGCCGATTAATAACATGCTGCAGCTATTAAATTGAACTCAAAACGCTGCACTTTATTATGTAACAATTCTTCCTCGCGTTGACTTCCATTGATGACAGCAATCATCGTGATGATTGCTGGTTCTTGCTGGTGCAATTTGCAAGGAAATCCTCTATGCACAGAGTGAGAGACATCCAATGACGTATTTGGGTCGCATGAACGCATTTGAACCTAATGTACCCAATGATATAAAATCAACACTAACATATGACAAATTAAATATAGGTCATAAGTGCAAAATTTGATGGATGTTCTCCTGCAAGCCACTGTATGATCGTGTCAAAGTCCATTTGTACACGAGCAAAATATTATAGCATCATATTAGGTGTACCGATAAGTATTTGCTAATTAGCAAAGAGCTAAGTTTTGTCACCAAGTCAAAAAGTCTTACAATAAATGCAGATATGTATTGTCGGCAATTGGAAAAGGTAAACAATTTAGTGATTCTTCGACTCAAAACCAGAATTTTTCAAAATTGAAAAGCTCGAAAACCTACCTGTAGGAAATAGACTTTTCGATGCATCTAATATATTGATATAAGAACTCTTCAGTGAAGAAGTGCACTCGGGTCCAATTCCATGACCAGATGATGCCATGAGGCCCTTGAAAAACATTTTACTAACATCTTTAAGGCTGATTGAATTACATTATAAAGCAAAAAAGTTTTAAACAAACCAGGTCACACGATTAAACAGTGCATGTGTGTTAATATTTTATAGAGTTCAAAAACCAAATTTAATGCTTTTTCATTATCATCGTCCTTGAATTTGAAATGTCCTTTTTTTGCCAGTATATTAGAGGGGACCAAAAAGTATTCGCGTATTTTAAGATCGTATGTTTTTACGCTCAGCCGGTGAAACACTCAAAGATGTTTATAATGAATTCGGGCAATAGAAGCTTAACACTTTGACGTACACAGCCGTCAAATCCCGCCATGCGTCAGCAGATATAAATCGTCCTTTTTTGAATCGAATAAGTCTCCTTCTTGCATTGCAATTCTCAAGCTACTCTTGCCTGTGTTTGACGGGAAAGTTCGTCGTCGTGGAGTCTCGCAGGTGGATCTCTCATGTCTGAGCAAATTAAAATTAAACATCATCTTTTGCTTTTGAGAAATCTGTCGTGTAAGTTGTTGGTAGTGCTTACCTTCATTTATATTATACTAGCGACTATCTGGCATGCGTTGTAATGCCACACGAACACGCATACGCACAACGAAGACGCATCTTTCTCCTTCTATTCGCCCCGCTTTACTTCGCCAGACCAATATGCGCCAACATGGTGCATCCGTTAAACGTCTTTCAAAACGAATTCCGCACACGAATAATGGTTGGGCAAATGTAAAAACCTTCTCGGACATACGCCCAATAATTCACCAAAGTTTCATTGCAATCGGATGAACGATATAGGAATGTATCCGGAACAAACATACTGCCCGCACGCTGACATTCATTTTTATATGTATAGAAAGAAGATGAAAGCATTTTAAAAGTCATCAGTATCACCAATGCTAGTTTATCAGAGGATGCCTTCAACGTGTTAAAATGTCCAATGATCTTGGTCCAAGAAGATCCACTCAGTATTTTATCAAGTCCTCTTCAACTTGCTTCTCTGAATAAATACCGAGATGGAAATAGTCAAACATTTACCGTCCACACTAAAATAAAGCCTCAAGAGATAAGGTGTAAGGTTACTTGAGCCTTCTACAAATACGATAGAAAACTTTCGGCCATGAAAAGTGGATTAAATGGGCTTCTTCATGCAGTGCACCATTTTGAATTACACCAAATTGGATGTTGGTAAGATAATGTATCTAGCCGCATCGACAAATGAATCATCGAAATGTGGGTCAATCAGCAGCTGTTTTAAATACAACTGGATACATAAATCCTCAATACTGGCACCAAATAGAACACTGCATCGCTTGGCCAACGATCACCAACCACCTGGTTGTTATCATGCAAATTTCAGCCGTTTAAGCCGCCGAGCAATTTAATAGTCACGTCGCAGAAAGCACGTGTATTTCGCGACGTATTTAGACTAGGAACGCTGCGAAACTCAAATAGAACCGAGGCCGGAAACCCAATGTCCATGTCGATTCAGTTTCAAAGACGTGTTATTCTCTGTTTAGTCTTTATATTGTCTTCGGACGTCGATATTTCATTCGAGCCCAAGGAGTGGCCATCGTAGCTCGTGGTGCAGAACAACTATTCGCAAGGACATGGAAGACTCGAAACAATTAGACTTCTTGGCGTGATGCAACCGAGTGCATGCATTTCATGAATGCACAATGGGTTCATCGGGCTTCGTAATGACATAAAAATAATAATTTCATTGTGATCATTTAAAATTGGACAGTTATTGATGGTAAACACTTTCGGCTATCGATTTCTTTACGACCGACGGTATCCTCTTACGGGCTTACATTTCATATGAGCTGTCTGTATTCAAACGTCGGCGATTGAAGTATAGTTTTACTACTATGTGTTTATTATTTCACTAATAAAATGCTTGGAATGCATCAGTATGTACTTTAGGTCGTAACTCTGCCATAAAAATAGTGTCGTTGAACCGCTGCTAGCGAGAATTCTGCTAAGAAAACCCGGATTATTAATCTTTCTAAAGCTAGAACAACCGAAACAAAGCAATGTCATCAATCATTAAATATGTATTCTTACATTCATTTTGACAATCTAACTTTAAGCCGATAAAAACCCAACTTTGTCCCATGATATATTTTTTTCATATTTTCTTTTTCTACACGGTTGACATGGTATTTCAAGTTTTAATCTACTGATTTACTTCAAATTTGATAAAAACATTTTTCAAATATTCTTCTATTGTCCCTACCAGATTCACATAAAAATTTAATTTTTAACCATTTAAAAATATAAGATCAAAAATGTTTTTTTTTAAACAATGGCCATTTTATAAAAATAATACAATCATTTTTTTTTGAGATAGAGATCTTTTTATTTTTTATATTTTAGATAACTAGAAGGGTTGAAATCGTGTCAACCAAGACACGCCACCACGCAAAATTAATAGCGTATATATCATATTAACAAAAAATATTAATTATTTATTGTGACAACCCTGAACAAGAAATGCTCAAAACCCATAAATGATCCCGCAAGAATGCATGTGATATTCATATGCAAAATGAATATAAGACATACAAAATGCATTTAGATTTAATCTCTTAAATTCGGTAGCATTTAAAAGATTAACACATTATTTGCGGGGGAGCTTCGCGCGCGTCTGTCTCCTGACGTAGACGATCTTTCAAGATCGCGTGTAAAAAATATAAAATGTATTGATATAAAATTATTTTAAAATATCCAACATTTTTATTATACTACTCAAAAAGTATTGAGCCATCACAGTACAGACATCCTATACTGATTTTAAATAAATTCTAACAATCTTACATATAAAAAGAAATTCTTGTTTGTTCGTATGCAATGCGCTGCTTTGCCGTTCATCAGATTGCAATAAAACTTCGTCCATTTATTGCTAAGGATTGCGCGAGTAACATAGACATAGTCCATTATATAAAAATCAATGCTTGTTTGTCCGTATTTAATGCGCTGCCATATTGTTCAATCGATTGCAATAAAACTTTGTTAACTTATTGTTTAGACTTGCGGGAATAACATAGGCATAATAAAAATACTGTTTGTGTAAGCACGTTTTTTTTTTATTTGTTGGCATAGATGTGTTTTTTGCGTTGATTTGCATCCTTTTTTTGCTATTATCTGCTTCATAATTGACTACAAATGTTTGTTTGGGTTGCGGTCTGGGGTCATTTTCAAAACAAATCTCTTGAGATATTTTGTAGTATTGATTCATATTAAATCTTAAAGGTTTGACATGCAAATATAATGCATAGAATTAACAGAACATTATCTATTGTTTATATTATAAACGCCATTCAAATTTATTGTTTTGGTAGGGTTGTCTCAATTTACTAATAATACTAACAAGAACAAATTTTTTACAAGGCCTTCTGATCAATTCCAAAATGGATTTAGTTACATAGCAAAGGTCATTCAATGAGCAGCCCAGATGACTTCTGTTGAATTTAATTAAAAATATAATGGAAACATCATGATCCATTTTAAATGTGAAGACATTTTTGAGTTCAACGTGTTTCTAAATTATTTTTTTCTACGAAAAGTGATATACCGACATAGAATATTATGCTTCCCGGACATAAAGTGTTAAAAGGCCGAGCACATCAACCGCATGGAAACAGTGAGCAATGATCTAGATTTAGAAATAATTGAATCCAAAATAAAAAAGTAATAACAATCGATCACTTCCAGCAGTTGGAAAACAACACCACATTCAACAGCATGGAAGTTTTCAACAACTTTGTTTGTCTGGACTCATTCTCTGACAACAGCTGTGGTATATTAGAAGAAATGCTATAGTGAAAATATAATGTCACAGCCGATAAAAAATGAAATGGCCTTTTCAAATCAGCATTAATAGAGTCGAAACATGGATAATTAAGGTAGAAAATCGATTTTTGATGCGTCAGTATAAAATATGATGAACTGAAGAAAACAATGCATTTATTACAACCTCTATCTTCATATCACACCTTGATTTATAAGAGACTATTGAAGAAAACCACAAGCAAAATTCTGAACTATAACGCTTCAAGATGGTCGGCCTCCCTGAGTTCGTCCACTATCGGATCGTAGAAAGATATTCGCAGAGGAGTAAAAAGCTGGTCAGCATAGAATGAAATTAAGTATTCTTGCATAAGAACTTTATTTACGCCAGGAAAAAAAATACAGTTATGAGATCAGTGAAACCGACGGGAAGAACGTGTCTTCCCGCAGACAAGGCTATCGGACGACTGCGCTTCATCTTCTTTATGCATTTGTATGGATCGCTGTTAATTACGCGAATACATTTTAATCACTTAATTCCATAAGTTTATCACATGTAGATTAATAATGAAACATCAGAAATATTCATACATAATCGGAATAAAATAATATTGATTCATTTGAATGTTTCATTGATATCAACTTAACAGGGCGCATAATTAAGTTGTCATCTTTTCATATTAGCATTAGAAATTCCCACCCCTTACATATAGAGGGGCGTAATTGATATCAGTTTTCACATGTTAAAACCCCAGACAGCATTCAGCAATTTCAAAGGGTTCCCATGCACCACGAATGAGGCATTATAAAATACAATAAGTACTATACAAAATTGTTAGAAGTACTTAACAAGCTGCGGTTACATGTACTTAAGACCCGGTCCGCAAAAGGGTTGAAGTAGGTTATCAGATTTATTGTATCATAAAGCATGGCGAGATTAATATGAAAATTTCTACCATTAAAATGCAGGAATGATAACGTGTACAATACCAGCGATAAATAACAGCATTTTCTACTCCGTTTTCAACATTTGCTCGATTTTCTATACGAGATCTCGAAGAGCAGACTGGATCTGCCGGATATGCTGTGCAATAAAATTCATCATCAATAAAAATTAACCTTATGCGTTGGAAAACTTTATTGCGCGCCTTTTTTGTGGGCGAATGTATCATTCAACACCATCGCAGGCACTGCGATGATCGCAGTGCCCGAGAGTATTTATCCTGCGATATTGCAGCGATCTATGATTGTTAATTAGTAATTTCTATTTAATGAACGACTTGGTAGATACTGAAGGAAATGGAACAAGTCGATTGCCATTGCGACACAGCAATTCGATAATAACGATATTGCAATCGTAAATAAATAGCATTTGCAACATTGTAAATGTGTCGATAAAGATAGTTATCTAATCGTGCACAGTTGAGGATAATTTTACAGTAAACTGTCGCTAATAAATCTAGAACTATATAGCAACAAAAACATTATATCATGATGGATTATGGACAAAAATACTTTTATAATCAAATTGAATGAATGTCGAAAGTGAAATAATGCTGTTGTAAAAGAGCTAAATCATAATTTTCAAAGTATTTGTAGACACTTATTTGCTAAAGCATCAGATTAAAAACATGATCTATCAAAGAATATTTACGATTATTCGCATTTTTCAATTGATATTGAAGCTCAGCATTGAGAGTCAAAATACTGGGGGTGCAGCAGAGATACTACCTTATTTTAACAATGAATTACACAAACAGTATAGGAGATATTAGTGTATTCTTTATTCTATGTTATATATAGACATTTGAAGTTAATTTATTATGTTTTAAAAATGAATTAAACTGATCTCCTATACTGTTTGTGTTATTCATTTCTAAAACAAGGTAGTTTCCCTGCCGCATTCTGTATAAGATGGTTATCATTGATATAGTGTATATTTGCTTATAGTCATACAACGTGCTTATATTAAGGGGGTATTCTAGTCTAGGTGATTAAATTTTGAGTGTTTTTTTAAGTTCAATAAAAATGTAAAAAAAAAAAATTAAAATAGTTATAGGCTGGTAAAGTGTAAAGTCATCTAAAATTTAAAAAAATAAAAAATATTCTTAATTAGCCAAGATGTTGCTATAGTTCTTAGGTCAATAAAATAAATATTGATTTTATTTTCACAAAATGGCGACTGTTTTAAAAAAAATCATTGTTTTGCCTTATTTTTCAGTTTTAATTTTTTTTTAAATACTTAAAAATAATATTTTGATGTAAATCTGGTAGGGACAATAGAGGGTTATATAGAAAATGTTGATAGTAAATTTGAAGTAAATTAGTTGATTAGAACTTGAGATATCATGTCAACCGTGTAGAAAAAGAAAATATGCAAAAAAAAATTGAATAAATAATAATATTAAAAATAGAAGCACGGCATTGAAGATGAAGCGCTATTATTTGAGAATATTTAGACGTGTAGGGGTGCCTTTACAGCACGACCTTGCCATTCACAGGATACCCGTCTCTGTCTTCGATTCACTAATTTCCGCACTCAATGCGCGAGAATGCTCTTTATGTATCACTCGAGTATGGACGCACATATGCGCGATTACTCATCAACGGATTAAAATTAAAAATTCAATGAAGAGACAAACAAAAATGTAACGGAGGTGAACTTCAGCATATTGATAGAGCCTTCTTTCGAAAAGATCAATATTTATCTTTGGACTCTTAAATTCTCAATTTTGGGATGGCCAACCCAAACATCTTCAATATTTAGAAAACATGCACATTAAAGATATTTTAAGGCTTTGAACAAACATTCGTCGAGAGCTGCATTGAAATAAAATGAATAATGCATGCGACAGTCGGACATAATTTGACATTGGACGTAGCTAATGAAGCTAAACCGAAAACAAACAGATATGGAAGTAAAACGAGGAACGCTTATTAGTTCAAATAATCAATAGCGAAGAACTCGAAAAAGTATGATTGATGTGCCATTATCGTAGCCAATCTTAGAATCCCTAATCCATGTACAGTCTGTGTAAGCTTGATATATCCTGGACGAAGAGATAATGTCAGGGAGTGTGGTGATTAGATAACATGATACGGTTTAAATCTAAATCCAAGATCTTTTATTTATATTGAATTTATGAAAAAAAAAGTCGTCGATAAATCTGTTTTTAAACTACGATGGGGTATTCAAATATGATCCGGAATTTTGCTATACAAATGTAGTATATTTTATTTTTCTACATAGTTCCCTTCGTTAGATGCATTAAAAATGCATTTATTCCGTCGGATGGGAAGCTTCTTAATCACGTCGCTGAAAAAAGAAGACGAGATGTATCATCTTCTGTTGCGCAACGCGTTATTATTCGTTTTATCTTAAACGAAGGCGTTAAATCAAGTGAAATTTTGATGAGACTTAAATTGCTCGTTTGTGGCTTGATTTAATATTTAAATCTTTGTTAAATGGACGGTCAATTTGCTCAAAGTCAATTTGAAATAAGCCCAAAATGAATCATGTTTGGTCAGACTTGATAATAATATTTACATTCCGAACAAAGGATTTTTAAACGACAATGTACGACAATAAAATGCATGACTCGTACCAGGTCATTTGACTTGCATGGTTTTTGCTGTGCAGAAATTCTAAAATCGATTGAGGAAACGAATTAAAAATTCAAGGCGATTGAGGATAAAATATCGGCGGATTAAGGAAAAGTGGTATTGGAACACTGCAACAAGTGCAAATATGATCGAAAGTCGAGGTGAAAGGTCATGGTTTGATTTCCTGACTAAAGTTCGTTCAAAACCAAAGTCCAAACCAATGTCGTCGAGCTTCAAACACGACGACTCTAAAGAGGAATTAATCCAAAACGATCCATTGTTTCAAGCGGAATTCTTCGGCTCTTTCGGCCACGAACTCATTGAACCCGAAATCGTTCGATGCTTGGGTGGAATTTCAATATATATTTTTTTTAATAAATGCACCACAGCGTATTTTTGAATGTATTAAAGGGTTGAATCGAAAAATTAAAACTTACCGTGATGTTACAAAAAATCAAAGTCCACCAGGACTACGGCAGTAACATTCGCTTTCGGTTGGAGCGGCATGTGAGTTCGAACGTTTTCGATCTGTAATATAAAAACATATTTATTAAATCACTGTTCAAATTGCATCATTAAAATTAAAATGTTATGCGCGCGCGACGCTGTTAGTTGATGCGGGCGGTGGCAGATGCCAGAAAGACGGCAATTTTGTTATGTAACACAATACTTTTATTTGAAAGTTTAACCAACACTAAAGACGAGCTAGATTATACTTTGGGGGAGTGTACTCCTTTGTATACAACAGTAAAATATTGAATGGCAGAATTTAAACGAGGCCGTACGAGCTGCCAAGATGAAAATCGTGGTGGTCGACCAAATGAGATGACTACGCCAGAAATGGTGAAAAAAATCCACAAAATGATATTGGATGATCGCCGGCTAAAATTGAATTTCAAAAAGTGCATATTAACTGAAAATTTAAACATGATAAAGCTGTACGTAAGGTGGGTGCCGCATTTTCTCACAATGGAACAAAAATAGCGTCGTGCGGATGTTTCATTAAAAATGGGTCCATCACTTCACACCTCAGTTGAGATCGGACAAACAGCAACTTAATGGTATGTTGGACTTTTAACGGCAGAGTCCATGCTGGAGTCCACAAGAGTATCTTTCATCGCTCTTTTGGCTTCCCGAGAAACTCTACGCGTAGAGCATCCGAATGTCCACTCCTTTTACTCTACGCCCTCCTAAGGAGGCGAGACTCCCACAGGGAGACCAGTTCCAGGAAACAAGAAGTTACACTAAACGCAAACGCGCTTAAGCTACTATGCAAGGTCACTTGTGGGTACGCGAGGGTTGCAACAGATGGACTACAGGGACTCCCGCTTCCCCATGGTACATGGTATTGGTTCGGTCATTTGTAGTACCTAGGCATGAATAGAGCCGTAACTAGGGTATGAAGCGCCCGTGGTAAGTATTGTTGTAAAAAAATACTATTCCATGTTTCCATGATCGTACAGATCATAGGAAATGCCTCAAAAAGCCCTAAAAGTGGACGTAGTGTCCATAAGGTGTGTATGCTCAATCTGTCCGCTTTTCGGACCACTGATATGACGAATGAGCGGCTCGCGATCGGATACCATACCTAAACATAACGATAAGATGAAGAAAAGAGGAATTAGACAACTTAGTATGCTTTACCATGCCCTTGTTACGGCCCTGGTCACGAAGACGAGTCGTTCGAACAACCGAAAGTCGTCCTCCCCTGTGTGCAATAGGCTGTTTAAAATAGCGGTATCGCCTTTCGCATAGAGTCCTCATGCTTCTTCTGTAATCGACAGATCCACATACCACTTTACGGGTTCCACCAACTCGTGGTAGCTGGGCACCCCAGCAGCGTTTGATCAAAAAACCGACGATCATCTCTACTCTGCATTATTACCCGAGGGATCCGACTGTTACCCACTAGCATAGGGTCTTTATGGGTGGGCAACGTAGAGTGAAACACCCACCCGAAGACAGAGGAAAAATCAAAGCTATAGACTAAAAAGGGAGAATCGGTCCCAAAGAAGGCGAAAATAGTTCCATCTGCAGACAATGTCATGGTATCAGTTCTTATTTTTATTTTTGCAAACTTGAAAAATTGGGTCGATGATAAAATATTTGCCAACAATATGGAGTCGGCGGTTGATGGCTATTTTGAGGCGCTCGACGATTCTTACTATGTTTTCCGGATAAAGAACTCAAACTTTTAGATGAAAATATTGACTGTCTGTAAATTGTTATTCGCTGCGTATATAAAAACTTGTTGATAAATAAAAAATGCTTACGCTTATGATTGATGTCCAAAAAAACTAAAAGATCATGATCGGTTTTTTTATATGGAAATCACTGGTTTGCTAATAAAAATATGAAATAAACCTCAAATTACATATAATAGCTTGGAAAAACCACAGAATTTTGGGCAGAAAAATATTTTTAGCATAAATCCAAAATATTATTTTTGCTGATGTTGGATGAAAATAAAAATTCAACTTCAATAAAACTAGCAGAAGAAGCATTCGTTAAGGGGACTAAAAGTAGACAAATGGTGGCCGTCAGTCACAAAGACTATTTAAAGGTCCTAACGTCGATTACAGAAATACCCAAAAGCTCAGCACCGACATAGTCTTGGACTGCGATCGTGAAGATCAAATTCCTCATATATTACTTCTTTGGCAGTCGAAATGCAGCCGTTAACCGTCGTTTGGGCACATCCAAGTCCCTATTTTATGGGGAAATATAGAGGTTGATCGTCTATTCGTTAGAGTCTTTGACAGACGTAGACGGCTTAATTCAAAGATTTGAACAAACATCATCTCGAAGGGACTGAATCCACTTTATGCATCCTGGAGCCTATTCGAATTCCTCCCGAGGATCAAATTCTTCAACGCACGGATTCTTTATGAAATAAGGGCAAAAACATAATTTTGATGACCCAACTATATCGAATTTCCGTCGCATGAATTCATTCGGAGAGTGCGTAATGTGAGCAGATATCTCTCAGCGTTTTTTATTTATTTTTGCAAACTATGACATACTTGTGCCATACAGTGAATTAAGTAATATTACAATCGGTACGATTTACATTTTGAATTATTCACGAATGCAATGCTGTAAATTTCAGAATCGAACCGCCCACGTTCGTCGAATATCAGTTCCCAAAAAGGGGAACATATATTTGCCATAAATTCTCCTTGGTATAAATAGATAAACGATTTACGACAATGAAAAATGCAAAAAAAATGCCTGCTACGATACTGATATGTATTTAAATTACAAGAGAAATAAAATAAACAAATTAAACATGGACGACATTTCGGCGTAATCTGGGTGAGACAAAGCGGGAGGCCTTATTGAAGCACCCGCTCTAAATCACGTGACAAAATGCCCTCATTCATTCATTGCGTCCACAATTTATCACAATAATGAATGAAGTCCACTGCTTAGGATTCTTGTCCAAGAATTTTGGCAACCCTACGCTAGATGCATGGTGTGTGCCAAATTCGAACAACGCGATACGCCTACAGCAATCCCACATGCATTTTTGTTCGTGCCGAAGAACTGGATAAGAAGGTGTTCAGGCCATTCCGCCGAAGGTCTCCAATTCGCTGTCCGCCTGCATTTCAATGCAATAAATTGCAAAGAGTATTGCTCCATATTATTGTTGTCTTCCTACGCTCACCCGGCAATTGTTGAAGAAGGTCAGACACCTCTGATTGGGAGTATTCAAAACAACACATTTTACGACCGAATTTCAATGCGACAAAACTCATCCATCATGATTTATTTTGAAGTCCATTATTCTGTAGCCGGAAGAGGGCAAATGTTCTGCAAGTACACTGAGCAAAAGCCGTCGATAAACACATTAATGCTTGATCTTTGTGACTTCTTGCATTTTCCATGAATGTCGTTAAACGACCATTTTATTAAATGGCCATTCGAAGAAATGCAATGAAAACCTCTATACGACAGCATAAGGAAAAATGTGTAGTATTTGGGCAGTGGTCGGATTAAATAAGGCGATATGCGTAAAATATCGGAATAATATTAGGGGTACCGAAAAATAATCCATTTTTTAAACATAACAAAAACTTATTGAAATATATTTACATATCATTATAAAATATAATTTCCATTATTATTAAGGACTGTTTGCCATCTTTCTGGCAGCTTTTCAGTCCCCTTTTTGTAGAAGTTGGATTTCTTTGAGGAAAAATACGAATTTAAAAAGTTTTCAACGTCATTTAGAATACTATTTTTTTTTTCGTTTAAAGAATGCTCCAACGAGCGAAACAAATAAAAGTCAGATAGTGCGAGATCTGATGAGTATGGAGGATGATTTAAAACTTCGAAATTAAGCTCAGATTTTTTTTCGGGGGTCACCGCTGCCTTGTATGGGCGCGCGTTGTCGTGAAGAAGAATCGCCCCTTTTCGATTGACCAAAGAAGGACGTTTCACTTTTAATTTTTCATTCATTCTTTCAAGATGTTCACAATAAATTGCAGCAGTTACCGTTTTGCCCGGTTTTAAAAGTTCATAATGGATAATTCCACGACTATCCCACTATACACACAATAGAACCTTGCGGAGGGTGAGACCCGACTTAGGGGTCGGAACAGGTACTGCGTTCTTCGAAAGCCATTGTTTTTTTTATTTCACATTGTCGTAGACGATCCATTTATCGTCACTAGTTACAATTCGACTCAAAAATGGATCAGTATTATGTCTAATTAAAATGAATTGCACGTATCTATGCGTGCATTTTTGTTGTCTTCGGACAGCGCATGTGGAATCCAAACTCCCATTCTGTGAACTTTGCCAATTTTTTTCATGTACTCTTGAACTGTGGACCATGGAACATCGAGTTTTTTTGATAATTCCTGGATACTTAAATGAGTATCAGATTCCACCATGGCCTTCAGCATATAGTCTACGAATTTCCACGGTTTTCCTGATCTTGGTTCATCTTTCAAGCTTCTATCGCCCGATTTAAATCGCCGGAACCAAAACTGACATCTGTTAGCTGTTACTTTTGCTCCATAAAGCTTTTTGAGATTTTTGGCCGTCTTCTTCGCATTCCAGCCTTCATCGAAAAAAAGGAGCATGTAGTGCCGTATATGTTGCTTTGTTGCTTCGGGCTTGCTCATTTTACTCCTAATAATAAAAAATATTTATGGGACAAAAAAATAAACCCGAGAAACAGTACTATAAAAAAAACTTACGACGATGTTCTCTTCACGGTGTCCAGAGACAGACTGATCACAAATAACGCATGCAAAAAAATGGATTAGTTTCCGGTACCCCTAATATATAGAGGAAGTGTCCAAATATACGATTGGCGCCAATGACACGTTAAATGAATAAGCTAATCAATTAATTTTTTAATTCAAACACATTTTCGACGGGGTCAAACAGTAAGAAGATATTGTAATCCGCAAAATAAAATGATTACTACTCAAAATAAATTATATTTATTAAATGTGGTTGAAGCACAATAATAGGATTCGAGATTAAAAATAAATGTCATGAACCACAAATGTATAGTTCTAAATTAGAATGCGCTATTTTCGCAGAATGATTGAATGGCAAAGAATTCACATTATGAACGGTTTTTGTTAAAAGGCGACGGTCAAAAACTCGTTTCCCATATGAGTTGTGACTGTCAAAGACAACAATATATCAAAAATACGCCGAACAAAACTCGATTTACACGGTATTCCATTTGCACGGTTTCTGATATCGACGACGCTGTCTGGCAAAATTGAGATGATGATTTAACAGGCATCATGATCACTATCGGTATGGGATGCTCATCCAGAAAATAAGGTTATCCAGAGTCGTAACTAGGGTATGAAGCGCCCGTGGCAAATATCTAACTTAACGCTCCTAACCCCCCCGGAATTAAATTTATTTTTTAAGTTGACTAACACTATTATAAATGCAATATATTAAATTGTAATGTTTGATAATCTACAAAGATAGTCCCAAAAGTACCCGACCTATTGTATAGACTCTGTTAATGTTGTAAAAAAATACTATGGTAGAAAATGTTTAGACACTACGTTGCTTCCGTGATTGTACAGATCAGATAGATGTGCCGTAAAACGCCCTAAAAGAGGACGGAGTGGCCATAAGGTTTGTATGCTCAATCGGTCCGCTTTTCGGACCGTTGGTATAACGAATGAGCGCGATCGGATGCCATACTTGAACATAACGATAATGAATAAAAGAGAGATTAGACAACAGAGTCAACCAATGTCGGTTCCTGTAAAGTAGAATGGTTGAGTAAAATAAAAACCATGTGCAACTCTCGACAGGGTCGGTATTCTGATGCCCAACGGTCTCGGTAGAATGCCCAACATTGGGGGCCCAAAAACAAACAGGAGGCGACTATACAACGAGGTAGTACACTCGGTACTGATGTACGGCGCGCCGATATGGACTGAGGCTTAACATGGAAGAAGGAGCGCAATCAGAATGGCTGCTGCATATCGCAAAGTGTCGGAAGATGCCTGACTGACTGCCATACCGCCAATCGACCTGCTTGCCTACGAGAGACAGGTAATACAGAAAGGTGAAGATAGGAAAAACGCTAAGCAAAGGACCATGGCGGTGTGGTAATCCTGATGGGACAACTCCGCTAAAGGTCGGTGGACGCATGAGCTAATACCGAACCTGAGAACATACGACATATAACATTTATCTGCCCAGCATGGAGCACACAGAAAGGGACATCCTATGGAGGAGTTGGGAATCAGCTCGCTATCCCCTAGTAACATGGTACCTTCAATTTTAACGGATGCTGGAGCATGGAATGCGTGGTGCAAATACACGACGAGTGCTATGCGGCGGAAGGAAGAGGTTGAACGTACAAGATGACGAACAACAGCAGAAGAATGACATTCGGGAAGAGACAAATGGAGAGTCCGTGAGGGACACGTGGCTGCCATTCTTGTGCAATACTTAATTAGTAGCCGGGTGACAGCCGAAGAGGAGGAGGGGTTTAGTGAGTAAAAATCTCACACTACCACCAAAATGGAGGTGCCTTACGAAGATTCCACAAACAAAACAAAAAAATCTCCTGTGCAAAATGATCAAGAAATTCACGCAATTTTGACAGTGCTTCTATCTGATAATTCTGAGTATCCATTTCGAACATTGCTCTACAAAATCAAAATCAAAAAATGGCAAAAACTGCGTGTATCTCGCACAGACGGGAGGTGGTGGATGTACGCGACGTCCTCTCCATCGGAAGAGTTAGCTGTCACCGAACAAAATGGCCGACAAAGATGCTGGACCAAGGTTTAGGATCCTCTATACACCTCCTCGAGTCCTTATAAGCTTACTTTTTTTAGATGATCATTATATTAAATAAAATTATTATTGAAAAGAACAACATTTCTTCAATATTTCCTGGGGGGTAATCTTATTTTTAATGGGACACTACAAAAAAATAAGATTGACATAAACAGCGAAATATTTTTTTACAAAATATTCTTACCTGTAAAAGATTGAGCTCTACACATTTTCCTCGAATTATTTCGAAAAATACCCGCTAGTCTTAAAACTATAGAATTTTAATTAACGTTGTTTAGAATTCGCCCCGTCAAGAAAGTGTTAGTATCCAACAGATATCAAAACTGTCTCTGAAAATTATCTCAACATGTGATCGATATTCTTCTTCCAGACATGTAAAAAAACCATGTAATTAGATAAATTGTTTCTTTCTGCTTACTTTAAGCTGGCTTCGTCATCAGGGAGTCTCGCAGTTGGGATCTCACCCTGTCTGTTGCATACACACAGAAGTGTGCACATTCCAACTTTTAAGCCCGGTTTAAGCATAATTTTGTATATTTGACGAGGCATTTACATCCGATGGATGACTGTAGCCATCGTCAACATTTTTAATGCGTGTTCCGTCGCAGAATCGAAACGTTTCGACCGATTAATGCATATTTATGCGGTTTAATCGGACCAATTAAATACAAAAATAGACGCCCATTGACACTGTACGATCACGTCACAATTAGCATAAATCATCACGCTGAAGTGCCTAAATTAAAAATGTCGGAACTGCAACGATGGTTTGTGTGGGAGCTTAAAAGTCAAGATCAGCGTTTCTCAAAATGTTAATTTTGTGCAATTCCAGTGATATGAAAATCGCTATTGTTCGCATTATCGACGCAAATTCTTGAGCAATCGCTTATAAGACAAAATTTGTTTAAGTTATACGATTTTTTTATATTTAGCGGTCAGTTTATCTCAAGTTTTAAAATGTAGTTATGAATGAAGAATTTTGTTTGGGTGAGTTTTTTACTCAGTTGATTATTTGTAATTAAGAAGAGGGCAATGGGTCAACAACATAATGATACCGCTATCTTTAATATTAAAAAAGTATCTTCGAAAATTAGATTAATGGAACTTACGAAGGTCATAATTTTTGAAAAAAATGTACCCATCAAACACAATTGAGTCGATATCGAGTTACAAAATAATGTATGTGTATGGGGCGCACAATACGCTGGTCTAAAAGCAGTTTTGCATCACGAAATTTATGATAACCCCTATGCAGTTTATTTGCACCGTTGCACAAAGCTTTGAGATGCATTTTTTGATGCAAATAATGGCACTGAGACTTGCTGATATGGAAATGAGGTTACGGTAATGGCTGCCATAACTCGCCTCTAAATTGTCGCAATAATTATCAAAATGCATAAATACGAACACAAAACTGCATATACAATAGACATGTCCCAGTTTATGTACAAGCCTTCGATTATTTACATGTTTTTATTTAACTTCGGTTAGCATTTAGAATAAATTTTAGCTTAGGGGTCAAAAAAGCACATTTTGATAGTCTTACTTGAAGTATAAATGAAAAAAAGAGGAATATATATAAATAGGGGTCAATATTAGCCCGTATTTTAATTTTAAATTGCTTAAAAACGGAAAAACAACACAGGGTCATTTCCGACCCCACTTCAGCCGCTCAGTATAAATAATTTCAAACTTAGTATTATGACGTTTATTCGCTATAAATAAATATATGGACGTCAAACAATTGATCAATCATTGAAATAAACACTGTAATCTGGTTTAAATGAAGGCCATTATCGATTGATTGGATTTTATTTTTATGCAATCCAAATAATGCATTCTACGTTTCAAAAATACGCACACTGTGATCTATAATCGAGTTTAAAAATTGAAAGAAGATCTTCAGCCGGTCAGGAAATTGTATTGTATTGTATTAAATATTGACTCAAATGCAGAACGTGTTTACGAATTCCGAAGAAACACCAAATACTTATGCAAAATACAAAAATAAAGAGCAAACATTTGTCGGGGAATTACACAGTTGTTTGCCAAATAGGGAAATAATGAAACTATTTCTCATGTGGACGATGGAAATAGTTTCATTATTCATACTGACTTCATATAAGCAATATAAATGATTGACGAAAAACACGGTACAGGGTCTGAAGCATAGCACATATAGTGTTAACCTTTAAAGGAGTACTATCCCAGGGCCTGGGACCTCCCTTCACTTATTCATCGCCGCTGTTGGTTGAATGAGTCTTTGTCCAATTATCATTTCCATCTAAAGCAGGATCAAATGAATCGATTTCTTGTGTATTGTTTATGTAAAAAAAATGACGTGGTCTTGTATGCTATCAACATTGCTTAATTACAATTTACTCTGTCTCGAATTGAAGATTGTCTTACGCTGATAGGAGCTGACAGAAAGTAATCGGTGTAAATTTTAAATTTGCCTACTCCTCAAAAGGTTAAAAGGCTACAAAAAAAAACACAACAAAATTCGTGCGATTGAAACATTGATTCAAATGAAACGTAGACAAATTAATGAAATATAATTATATTTCATTGGTGTAAATAATTATGATTTGAGCAGCTCCTGGCTCGTTCATGATCACTCACTGTTCCAAATTATTGATGAACTTCCCCTTTCATATTTTACTGAATATCGTTTCCGTATTGACTATTTTGGGTCGCTATTATTGCATTACTCGATGCTAACAATGTAATTATTAAACATTTATTTTGCTTGGTCCCGCGTGTTTATCGGCCATTTTGTTAAGTCGGAGTAAATTCTTCCGATGGAGAGGTCGTCGCAGTCAACCGTTTTTTGACTTTGCAGAACAATACCGCCTCGAATATCCATTGGAAGTTAGTAAAAGTTGATGGTAGTGATGTAATGAGTCGACAACATGTCACGAAGTGGGTACCTAACCCTATGTTCAGAGAAAGCCCTATTGACACTCAAGATCTGTAACCTGAAGAAATGTTTTAACCTTACTTTCAGGATGACCCTTGTATGTAACCTACCTTAAACTAAAATTGAGCATGAGAGTTTGATCAACATAATAGAGTGAGAATGTCAATCATATATTTATCAGTCAACCCTTCTATAGCGTCCACTTAGTCTGCGTCGTTTTTTACATAAAGGTAAAATACATTAGGTCAATTCCCCAGTAGGTATTAGTCACTTGCACTTATTAACATACCAAACACGTTTAAATTTTGTATGGCAAAGCGCCTGGGGGCCAGCATATAAAGCCATCTCTACGGGATCTAGCAAAATCAGTGCTGGGATCCGGGACCCTACTATAAACATTATTGCCACAAACATGACTCAATCTATGAACTTCTTGCTAAAAACTCTGCTACCTCATGATACTCCAGAAACAGACCTGCCGATACACAAAGCCATCAGAGCAGAAGCTTCATCGAAAACTTTCCATGAGTCGCCCAGATGCGGCTCTATTCAACTTGGAAGAACTAGGAGAACTGGTTAAAACAGCACAGTCGAAAATTCCAGCTCCGAGTACCTTGTGGCAATATTCCTAGACTTTCAGGGAGCTTTGGTGGGATCTGATCGTTCTAAGGCTTCAAAGAAGCGGAATATCCGCCAACTTGATCAATCTAATATATAAAAATGAATTGGGTTTTGTTCGTTCGAAATGCACTACCATACCGTTCATCGAATTGCAATAAAACTTCGTACACTTATTGCTAAGGATTCCGCGAGTAACATAGGCATAGTCTAATATATAAAAATCAATGTTTGTTTGTTCGTATTTAATGCGCTGCCATACCGTTTATTCGATTGCGATAAAACTTTGCCAACTTATTGTTTGGAAGTCATGGACATGCACGGCGACGCGTCGATCCTCAGCTTCATAACATGATCTCTCGAGTTATCGTACATTCAAGTCTGAATGGCAGAATACCCAGCGTAAGATCTCGCCTATGCCTATGATATTATCTAAGCCTGGACAATCAGATGGAGGAGGCTCAGAATAGACATGTACGTTTTAACTATCGCCATATCTCGAGAGGTAACGATTGAAAAGACCGCATTTTGATTCTGCGTCAAATTTCGAAGATAATCAGAAACGTATCTGATTGGATCGTATCTTCGAGGCGAAATATTGACCGCAATGGGACTTAATGACGCCAATACATGCTGTTCGCTTGTCTGATGTAAAATCACCAAAAGTCGTTTCCTGAATGTACTAGTTATAGATGTTTCGAATATTATCTGTGTGTACTTGGATTTTGACTTTGGTCACTAGCTTGATTGCCGTCACATGGTTCACAAACAGATAATCACTTGTGCAAATACGTTCATTCGATACGAAATTTTCTGAGTCACACCGTCGTAACAGTGGTTTTATAACAATTTTTACGGCCTATCCATTTATTTTGAGTATTATGAAGAGAAAAGAACGCCAATAGTCCACGATTGTTCCTGGGCGTTGTTTTTGACACCGAAACTGAAGTGTTATACGTACCACATTTGCATGTAACGGATATGCCGAGATAAGATTACAAACATCAAAAGTGTTTATCAAGATTTATCTGCTGTAATTTTTATTATTTAAACAGTAATTCATAACAGGAAATTTGATGGTTTTCCTCTCCCACTGATTGTATACTTTATTGTGTTAATTCATAAGCATTCTGTTTCTTCCACTAATGTGATTGTTGCCTTCTTAGAAATTTTCCTTCCTTTGATTTAGAGTTGTTAAGAATGAAGGATGATGCTAAATGAAGAATGACAAACAAATCAATGTCAATAACATGTCGGCTCAAAAATATCAACACTTTACAGTCCGTACCCGCATTAACGCGTAATCAGATTTACGTAACTTTAACTAGAAAAATATGTCATACAAACTTGATATAGATTTAAATTTCTTTCCACGGATGATAGTATACATCTGTATCAATATTTTAATCATATAAAATGTATGTGTTTATGTACCATTTAATAAATGACAGTCCAAACAATGCAAATCACTTTTACGAAAAAAATTAAATTTTATGAATTCCTTGTGTAAAAATCGCCCCGACTCTTAAGTGTTAGATTTACTTCGAAAGCTTCTTTCGGCGCATTTTCGATTCTGCTTGATCATCCATGCATAAAAATACTTCGTCAAAGTACAAAATGTGCAAATTTTCATCACCAAGCATTTCGGCAACACGAGCAATTTTAACCGTGCAGCGTTATACACAGAATCAAGCACTCAATGCGATCGCAACATGATTCATCGCTTTTTAATTACGCTACCAATTCCAAAATCAAAACTTGACGTGTTGATGATATCAAACATTGTTATATTTGACGTCAAATATGAAAATAATGCGTCAATGCAATAATAATTTCGTACAAATCTTAGATGGCCGATACGAGGGAAATGTAATGTTTCATTCACTGATTGCGATTTGTTTGCATAGATTATGAGAATTGTGTTTAATTACGCGATAAAATCGCGCAGGAAACGACTTTAATTGGTAAAAATTTAATTGAGCCGCGAATCAACGAAATTGCGCCCGCGGAATTTAAATCTTCCCACCATTTTTTCGAGCAAAATTGCAATGCGTCAATTAAGTATTTTTTCCGCCGATTCTTGAACAGACAGATAAAAGAGCATTCTCGCACGTTGAGTGCGGAGATTAGTGAATCGAAGACGGAGACGGAAAAGTGTCTTGCGTCTCATCATACACTCGTACATCGATGGCAACGATCGTGCTGTAAATGCACCCCTACACGTCTGTCACATTTTAAATACCTAAATATTGTACGATTACAAAATAGAAAGTCATTACATCAATCATCAATAGATGACGACTAAATAAACATTAAAATTATAATGTTTATTTAGTCGAATTTTAGATAATTTTAATGGAACAAATACATTATTTCATTAGTAAAACTGAAGACAAACATGTGTCTTGTTTGTGTTTATGCAAAGAAATTAACGAATATTGGGCGCTATCAACAGTGTCAAGGCTCATTTATAAAAGCTTAACTCACGTTGCGCGGTCCTGAGAGACTCGCTAATAATCAAAGAGTTAAACAACGATAAGTCGCCTTTGGGAGCGAGGGAATAAGTTAAACCATCAACGAGGTGGCCTTGACCGTGTTTGAACAAGAGGCCCGTCTTTGAAGTCTCGCAGTCGGATAACTTATCTAAAACCGCTAACTTTGAAGACAAGAACCATAACAAATGCCAATGGCATCTAAATTATTATAAAGGCAAAAAACGGGATCCACTTTGAAGCATAAATCTGTCAGAATTGAATAAATCAACCTAGCTTCGACTCGTTGATGAGTATTCGCGCATATGTGCGTTCGGACTCGATCGATACAGAAAGAGCTTTCCTGCATATTGAGTGCGGAGATTAGTGAATCGGAGACAGAGACGGATGTCCTACGTCCCATGCACTCGTGCATCGATAGGAAGATCGTGCTGTAAAGATACCCATACACGTCTAAATATTCACAAATAATGCGATCCATAAAGCTTTATTTTTAATGCCGTGCTTCTATTTCTAATACAATATTATTATGTATTCAAATCATTATTTCAAACAATACATTTAGGTTCATTTATTGATGTACAAGCTTCATTCATGCTGCGCGGTCCCGAGAGAAATTTGATTTATGTAGACGATAAAAAAAGTCCGCAATAAAATAAAAACAACAATATTTTCAACCGTTTGTAAAATTTAAACAACCCACCCAATCAGTCTTTTTCGGACAATGAGAGTTCGTAATCGTTCTGTAGACATGTTTGGGTATGGCGTCCGATTGCGATACATTCGTCATGTCAGTGGTCGGAAAATCGGACCGGTTGGACACACAGAGCTTGTGACCAATGCGTCCTCTTTTTGGACTTTTTGCGGCATATTCAAGGATATTTCCTTACATACGATTCGCCAACATTCCTTCTACGATTTCTCATCACTCATAAAAAATATGTTTAAACTAAAAAAAAATGGATTTCCCCCAAAAAGCCCTCTGCATATATATTAACCTCAATTTATTCCAGAAAACAATAGCTGGAAAGATATCCAGAAAAAAAATTGCATATTGAGTCAGATAGGTTAATAATAACAAGACCTTTCTTAAACCTTTAGTAACAATGTTTCTAGAAGACAGACTAGATCAGTGTTTCCCAACCTTTTTTAGACCATGCTCCACCTTTTAAAAAAATTCTAAAATTTTTACCACATTTCTAAATTTTTTATGCCCCCCCATACATAATTTTTAATCTTTAAAAATTGTTTTGTTCCCTTAAGAAATATAAATGATTTAGGAAGATTTTTTTTAAGAATTTGCCTTTTTTGTTAAATTTGTCACAGATATCTAGCATTGCATTTAAATAACCCAAAGCGAAAGGGTTAAAGTCGTGTCGAGTCCATTTTTAAATTGCCCCCCCTGTGGGGCGTGGGCCCCACGTTGGAAAACACTGAGCTAGATGAATATTATGAAGAATCGTATATAAGTTGGAGAAGAATACACAAATGATCACCTGAGCTTGCCCATTTTATTATATAATACACAAACACAGCTTCATCTTTTAGTCAGCAATCTTCGTTAACAAATTGTGAAAGAACATTTTCTTTTCGGTCATTTGAATAGCGCCGTATTAGTTTCGGTCGCTTTGGACAATTAAAAAACGTTTTAATTCACAGATTCACTGGATTTGCTAAGGCTTATTAGTGATCTTTCGCTTTCATCTCGCACATTTATCACGCTATAATTAAGTTGCTTGGGCGTGTTGGCAGTTCTTGCAGCATCAAATTCGGGTCCATCCACGTGTAAACTATTCATTATATTAATTGATTCGCCCAGCAAAAAAATGCTAAGCTAATACGGTGATGGATTGCATGGAGAAAAAATGATAAGAGCAGCAACAGCTGATGGGCGAGGACAGCTGCTGCGGCCAACAACACAGACGATTGTTATTTTCGCTCTTGGTGTTGCTGTAAATCTCCTGGCACATTTATGTCTGGCCCGTTTCTGGGGTCAGCCAAATGCGCCCCGGGCACCCAAACTAACGGTCGCGACCACTCACAATGTCAAGTGCATGTGTTTGGTTCCAGGTTCTGAAATGCTTTTACCGTAAGCTGCATTGTGGCTGCATATGCAGATGTATGCAGCCAGCACGAACAAGCTTTCATTCTGAATGCTAAACGTCCTCTCGCCGCATGCATCAGCGGTGGGACAGAAACGGTCAGCGTGCCGAAGACCCATCTGAGGAATGCCTGGAATCCATCCATGCAGATAATTCAGACGAGGGTTCCATCGCAGCTGGCGTGATATCTAACACCTGCTTTTCAGCAACAATGACTTCTTAATCTGAATACAGGCTACATGTTTACAAATCCACACAAGCGAAATGCATCACACCATCGACATCATCATGAGACGTTCCAACGAATTTATAAAAAATAGCAGAGTAATCATCAATCAATAAGGAACACAATTTAAACGACATTCAGATTGTGACCCAAATGGTAATTGTACCAATGCAAGACCAATTGGTTGGCGAATTTAACTCAACCCGAGCGTAACCGCAATGTAAATAATCACATTCAAATGGCGAAGGGTTATTCAGCAACCCCAATGATATGCACCCTATTTTATTTACTAAACATACGATCAATCTACTATCAATATCATTCAATTCGTGTGTGCGAAATGGACTGGAAAGAAAAACGAGGGGGATCAGATAGAAAGCATCTTGATCTCGTTACTGAAGAAAAATGTGAGAAGTAGCATTATCTGTTGCGCAACGCGTAATTAATCGTTTTCTCGTAAAGCAGCCATAACTCGTGATAAACTCACTCAGTTATACTGAGAAATTCTTAAGCACCCATCATACAGTCCAGGCTCCATGTGACTTTCATATGTTTAGTGCATTGAAAGAGGCATTGGTAAGACAACGATTTCAAGACAACGCTGCGATTAAACAATACGTGCGCAACTGGTTTTATTTACACAACGTAAAGCAATCAAAGGCAAGTTGAACCCATTGGTAGTGAGCTAATTTCAAAATTACATAAGCATAGATGATATATTGTGTGTCCGTCATTGATCGTCCGAAAAAATCCATTTATCTCTCAGGACCACGCATCGTGTATGAAACTTGTATATTAATCAATGTAGTCTCTCTGCGAGCTCAACATACAAGAACGCTCTTTCTGAATCACATAAATTCGATCGTAAATACGCGATAAATTCATTAAAATAAAGGTATTTTAATCAAAAGCGTAGTATGAAGCGCAATTGTCGACCAAATGAGGTAACCCACCCACCCAGAAATGGTGAAGATAATCCACAAAATGGTATTGGATGACCTGACTGAAAATGCTCGAGCTAACAGATCATAGTAGGTTACGGATACGCATTTATCCCCGAAAATAACGCAAAAAGACCTAAAAGAGGACGTAGTGACCACAAAATCTGCGAGTCCAACTGGTCCGCTTTTAAGACCGCTGACATGACGAATGAATGCCTTGCGATCGAACGCCATACCCGAATATGTCTACAGAACGATTACGAACTCTGATTACAACATCCGAAGAAGACTGATCGGGTGGGTTGTTTAAATTTTACAATCGGTCGAAAATATTTTTGTCTTTATTTTATTGCGGGCTCATGCTGGCTGGATCGGCCCGATGTTTAAACGAAGACGAAGAAAAGAGAGATTAGACAATTCGGAGTCAAAAACGGTTTGTATGCTCAATCGGTCCGCTTTTCGGACCGTTATTAGCGTATATTTTTAAAATGAACAGAGTTAATCAGTGTTGATTCATGAAAAATAGAATGGTCAAGTAAAATAAAAACAATGTGCAACTTTCGACTGGGTCGGTATGACGATCTTTACAAATAATTTCCTGACATTTCTCGAAGTCTCCTTAGTAATATTGTGTTAGAAAAAAATGATTACAAGAAGTTGCGTGCGAGATGGGTGCCCAGAATGCAGAAAGGAGAAGGTTTTCTGGATTCTATCGTGACGGGGGATGAGACGCGGGTGTGTCACTACCCTCCAGAATCCAAAATACAATCCGAAAAGAGCTAGGGGTGGAGGTATCCTTTACATTTCAATTAAATACAAACATTGTTTGATTCGATATTTATTCTTTCAGATCCAGGAAATCTGGCAAAATCTGAGGTCCATTATTATGTTCAAAATAACGGGAAAAAAGATTGGCCTACACTGAAATGCACGAGCAACACTAAATTTCGAGCGCTTCAGCGTGAAACGGTATAAGATACCGGTTAAATATAGTTAATCAAGTTAACTGTAAATAGTTTTTGTGGTGGTATTTATCACATCCGTAGCGCTCATCTGCATAATAGGGATGGATCTATAAATATAAATTATTAATTAATAGAAGATTTGCTTCAATCGATATAATTAAGGGGTCGCTACACACCCCGCATCGTGCGGTAAGGTTAATTCGAGCAATATTTGATAAAAACTCCATACATCAAACGGATACTTTGGAAAAATATCAACATTGGCGCCAATCAGTTAACGTGAAGTGCTATATGAAGGCGAATATTGATAACATTATCATCGATTATCGTACGTTACATTCATGTCCGAGTGGCAGAGGTGTCGTTATCTTGCGAAAAAATGTATTTTTGTACTTAACTAAAAATGTTCAAGTACTATCAAGTGATTGATCTGATGCGTGGGCGGGTAGTTTTACAATTTTCATCAAAATTTAGAATCAAACTAGTCCAAAAAACACGTCATTCGGAATTTCAATCGCAATGAATAATAAGCCCAGAGACGATTGCTCCGTAGTGTAACCGGTTTACGATCGGACATTATTTACCGCTCAGGGTCAAAATTACTTTGCCAATATTAAGACGGGTGAAGGCCGGTTGTTCTGATTATATGCATATCAGTATTAAAAACGTATTGAACTTCAATTGCGACGATAATGGACCTCGAATCCGACGGAGTATCGTCACGATTTCTCCGAAAAATATCCCAATGAATATCAAACAGTTTCAAATGCCGGGCGAAGATTGCAGGCGATGCATTCGATGAATAATGCATCGCTTTGTCTGAATGCCATGAATAGATTACATTCCACACTTTGCATACAAATGATTGATTTTCAAACAATTAGGAAGTCCCGAATCTTTGTATTCCATCGGCGTCCCGAGATGTATTTATTGAATGAAAACATCTAATCGTCTTGTATTTTGGTTGTATACAACTACAAATGGCGTATTATGATGTCAACCTGTTTAAATTAAAAATTATGCGAGGAAGCTCACCATCTCAGTCTCCCGAACTGCGTTAAGTTCTTTCTGTCTCTGAGCTTCAACGTGCAAGCGTGCTCTTTCTGAATAGTGGAGGGGGTTACGGAGGGTCTCCGATAGTACTCCCATAGGAGTTAATAAGATTTGATCGATATACAAGCAAAAAAGTGGCCTGGACCACGAGAACTAAATTTATTAGCCCCCAAAAACATTTATACTACATGAGTGTGAATGTAAGCTACAAAAAGGGGGACAAAATAATCGAAGGGGATGTCCTGGAAGCATTGTTATCTATAGTAGATAAACATGTTTCGGTGAATAAACACATTTTTGATAGACGTATTATATAAAGACGTCCATCATCGTCTGTTTTTATGTTTATATAATTTTTTTGCATGTCAATGATGGACTAATTAAGATCGAAACGGATCATGTTCATCGTCGTTTTACAAATTGACACAATTACAAACACGGATTGTAGTATACTACCATGTCAATTATTTATAACGAACATAAAGCATCATACAAGTGCGTTATTAGCACTGGGATAATATCTAGATTAATTTATAAAGGCTTGGTATATATAGTCAGTAGATAGTGCAAAATTTGATCCGTTGATATGCAATATCTTTGTAATACACAATAATATTGCTTGGCAACAGCAAAAAATGGATTCGCAAGCATATTATCCGATTTGGTGCGTTCCCACGGAAACCCAACCGATACGCGAACTTCACAGTATCGCGTCGCGTATGCTTCCGAACTGAACGTACGTCGCACGATATTGTAGTTAAAGAGGGAAATGCAATGCTTTTTTCCGGTTTTTATGGGATTTCCCTCGGGATTAATCCATGAAAGTCCACATAACGCATGATTATCTTGTGACACGATTCTTGGGCATTCACACAACAACGAATCAATTAGCGTCTATTTAGCAACACTGCGATGAAATAATTTAATTACACCCGAGAAGATAATGTTCTTTCATTTTCTCGACACCTTGAACCAAATGTGTCGCAATTATCGAGTGCAATTTATGGGTCAATCCCGCAGGTCAAATGAGATTGCAATATGCTGAATTGTACATTAATCTATGACGTCCGTGCTTTGAATTGTAAATGGATTCCAATGAAATCCACGACGACTTAGACAAACTCCCCGTGTAAGCAAACCATATATGTTTGAGTCCTTAATGAATTTCCAGAATTTGAGTACATGAAACATTGTTTATGTGCGTTGTTTGAAGTTTGGATGTATTGCTTCGGACAATTATGGAACGATTCCGAGAAGTGTACAATGCTTTCAAACCTTTGTATAAAACTGCAGACTTATGAAGAAATAATACCAGTTTATTGCCAATATCATCGATGGACACACATTTGGTTATGTATTTGAGGTGCACAAAGAGGAGGGAGTAGCTACAAGGTCTGTATTCCCAAGCGGTCCGCCTTTCGGACCGCTGACACGACGAATGAGCGCTATCTATTTATGGTCTTTGTCCATGAATAGATCTTCGCATGAACACTCCGAGATCGGGGAAATTCCAAAACTGAAAAGCGAAGCCCTAAATCGTTTGTGTCCTAGGACGTTTAGTAATTCGGAAAGACAAAGCAATAGTCACAACAGCAAGTTAGAATTGAATTTATCAAATAAGCTCCATTGATTTAATAGCGCAGAAGTACGAGAATGCCAACTCAGATTGGCAATTAAAAGGTTGAAACGTGAGCGTTAACCCAAGAAATCAGTGACAGAAACTGAACACGAATCTCAGTTATAATTAGAAATAAATGGGACAAAATTATTCTCAGCGGTATCAGTTTCTAAATAAGGAATCTTGCTGGTGTATAAATACACGCGAATGGTTATTAGAAGTCGTAACATTGAGTTTGGAAGCACTTTGAGGTAAATTTCTTTCAAAAAATGTCATAAAACTAAAAGAAAACCCCCAGATATTTAAGTCATCGGGATTTGTGCTTAAAGTGGACAACCATTTTTATACAGCAATAAACTGGTCAAAAGCCAGATAAGCTGAATCAAAGTGTTAAATGTACATCTTCAAGATGTACTCATGAAGTACATCCATGTCAAGGTACGAGTGTCGTCGCTCTGCCTTTATATCTACTATCTGACGATACAAAAAAAAATGAGAATACGCTTTTAAAAATGTGTAGACAAACCATTGAATTTACGAGAATGTTGACCAACATCACTTCAATGCAAAATAAATCAAAAGATCGCCAAGGCAATAAGGCATTGAATAGAATAGATGACATTGGCAGCTATTGGTACGAAATCGTTTGAAAATTTTGCAAAACAATATTAATTTGAAATTCGATCTAAATCTCAAAATGTATACTTAACCACGCGCTGAGAACACACCTAGCGTGTTCATATGTAAGTACACTTTTATCTCAGGAACGTGTAGCGTGTATCATGCGTGTGTATCAATAAATGCGCCCTAACACGGTTGATATTGTTTTGCAAAATAAAATTGACTTAACACGTTGTTTAGTTTTTTTGCCTATTGATATGTCAATTGTTTTGTCCCATGTGTGACAAGCCAAATCAGCTTGTATGCTATAGAAACATTGTCAAAACCAGAGGATGACACAAGCATAATCAAACGATGGAAAGATATCATTAACCTTTCCCTTGGCGTGCTAAAAAAAAACCCCCGCGCGCTACTATGATATGTATTTGGTACACCATATGAAATTCTGAAAAATCCCGAATCCCGTATCAATTAGAATATTCGTAGAAAAAACATCATGATGAAGAAAAATCAGCAGACCAAGAATTAAGACAGAACCTTCTCAGGTCCAAAATAATCAAAGATGCCATGGATATAAAAACAATTTGGATGCAAATCTTTACCGTTCAAATATTTTTTTAAATCTAAATACCGCAT
The DNA here is from genome assembly GCA_008973525.1 of Stenopsyche tienmushanensis. Taxonomy (NCBI): domain Eukaryota; kingdom Metazoa; phylum Arthropoda; class Insecta; order Trichoptera; family Stenopsychidae; genus Stenopsyche; species Stenopsyche tienmushanensis. The sequence goes on along the minus strand of WACJ01000070.1, from coordinate 993,129 downwards.
AATATCTTAGATTGATAATACGAAGAAGATGTATCCTCTCATTTTTAGCCATATTATCACATGAAATAGCCATAACAAAAAATATTATAGCCATGTTTTATACGATAGTGATATTCTTGATAGACCAAAAAATAAATAGTTTGAACTTTGTAACATTTTTCTTGAACGTCCATAAACACGTCGATTCTAAAAACTGAAAATATTTACCCACGCCTACACACAGCAAAATTGTTTTAAGCGTCTTGTCGAACAAAACAGATAAATCTTCCGTTTTATTGCGCTAATTGCTGCTGGAATAGGACAATAGGATCATCCGCTTCAAGATTGGACGTTGAACTTCTGTTCCAAAGACCAGTTCGTACATTTATTTCCATTCAATTGATTTCAATCCATCGTTAATCAATTACGCAAACTATCCAAGCTTTTATGGCCGCAACAAAAAAGTATAAAAACGATGGGAATCGTCAATGCTAAAATGACCATGGATTAAAAAGAGACTCGATCAATCTACTGTTTATCTTCGCAGATTTGCGATAAATAATCTGTTTTGGTTTTGATTGGTCCATCTGCTTTGGATCAATCATTAGCTTGTGGTATTCGAAGAAAAAAATGTGTTTGACCCTTTAAAGAGGTAAGACATAGTGTTGTGTCCGAATTTCAGTGATTCGGAAAGATGTAAGAGTGACGTGACTTTTTCCCAGTGGATTTTCTCAGGGGACTTTAAAATTGGCATGTCATGCAAATGTGAAGGAACCCTAATGATTGATTCATGTCCAATGATACAAAATCAAAAATATAGGAAGAAATTTGAGCAACAATGTTTAAGCTGGTGTAAATGGTGCAAGTCTGAAGCTAGAGAACTTAATAATTTCCAACATCATAAGCCACCTCTGACTGCAGAAGTTCAAAATGTCATCAAAACCAGTCTCTGAAGATTTATCACAAGATAATCCGTTGACCAGATGTTTAGGAGACCAACACACAAAATAATTAATTGATGTGGACTTTCGCTCTTATACACCTGCATTCTGGTACTAAGATCGTAGAAATAGCAACTTTTCTTGCTGTGATTATCTTCAATGTAGAATTTAATGGCATTTTGAAAGTTTTAGTTGCAATAGGATGTCAATTTCACCACGTAACATAAACTTATGCCCATTGCCGTAATGCAGTGCGTATTTACAACTCAGTTTGGTGTGCAAGATTTTTATGAGATAACTGAAGATTCACTTCGTTGAAAAATCATGGCAGATCAACCCGTTGAGCAGTGAGCTACAAGAGTACTCTTTCTGAATCACTGGAATTCGCTCGCAAATAGGCGACCGTACTACCGTACAGGTTAAATTTTCTGGGCGATAAACGAATTGGAATTTTTAAACGCGTTTGAATCTTAAAACTGTATTTATCAAATTGGTTCCTAAGATATCTCTAAATCTATCGAACGAATTTCTTTATTTCGTGTTGAAAAGGTCATGAAAAAACACCAAAAATTCATTAAAAAAAAAAGTTCAATAAGATGACAAAAAATTAACCTTTCAATACTTTATCTAATAATCTTAGCATAAAAACTAGTTCATATTTCATAAATTGAAACGCTATTTAAATTTTTATTTCAGATAAGCAAAATGTTCGCAATCGTGTTAACCGAAAACAATTTTTTCGATGATGATTGGCTAAGTTGCCGTATATTTCAGCAATGAGTGATGATTTAAATCCGAAAAAATTATATAGTGTGCTTAAAATATGTATAAATACACCGTGAAAATTTGGAAGATGTTTGTTTATAAATTTTACCAAAAAAAAATCCAAAAAAGAAAGCGTCAAAAGAGTGCCTTCATACGGGATGACCCTCCTAAATGTATCCAAAAAATTGGGGAAGAATACATGATCTCGCCATGTTATAACGCGTTTTTCGAATAGTCGATGATCTTATCCAATCGATGCAAATTTGGATGCTTCAAGGACGCCATCGGAAAGGACGATAAAAATGATTGGGATCGAGTTTTTCCGGTTTTTGGGTAACAGGATTCTTGTGTGATCGTTCGATTCGTATCATTTTATTGTCTCGGCGTTACTGTAAAATACCATATTTACATGTTTTTCATCTCGTGATGGCAGATTCTCGATGCTATCATCGTCGGCTTTGCTGGCAACATTCTCGAAGTTGGCTTTCGAAGAGTTTCGTCATAATTCCGAGGAAGTCTCACAAGTGAAACCGCGCGATGTCACCAGTCCGATTTTTCGGGGATTATTTAAATCCCCGAAAGGCACACTTTTGGAAGGTCGAAAATGGCATAATTCCCAATTATATCATCGAATTCGATGTCCGAGTGGCGCGATGACACGGTTTTCGATGAACTTTTCAATTTATGTAAAATCGCCTTGGATTTAATGTCAATAAATTTTCCATGCTATTGGTAACGCAACTCCAACTAAGGACACGGCTGGTTAACGACGGTGATTTAATCAAATATGTTTTCGCAATTTTTGGACGTCTGCAATGTTGATTCAATAGTGTAAGTGGAAAAATTGGCAACTGATTCGAGCAATGCAGATGTGCATGCAAAAAATCGATTTTGATTTTTTTGCATTTTTTCAAAGTTTAGACTTTTAAGAATGTATTCTCCAAAGAAATTTCTAAAATTCTAATTATTTGCAGAGTTATAGCTATTTTAGTGATGCTGCAACTAAGGCGATTCCTACCAGAATGAAATCTTTAAACGCGTTTTTCTCGAAACTACTTTTTTCAACACGGTTGACATCATATCTCAAGTTATAAATAACCGATTTATTTTAAATTTAATATAAATCTTTTTTATATAATTTTCAATCGTCACTACCAGATTTATGTCAAAATTTTATCTTTAACTACTTTATAAAAAATGAAAACTGAAAAGATTAAGCGAAAAAAATACTTTTTTTATACAGTCGCAATTTAACGAAAATAAAATTATTTACTTTTTTTGAGGTAGGAACTATAGCAATAATGTTACTAATTAAGAATATTTTATTATGGTTTTATTTTAGATCATCAGAAAGTATTGAAATCGTGTCAACCAGAACACCAACAAATTTGTGTCGCTAGACTAGAATACCCATCTCAATGCTCAAGATCCTAAGAAGCAGCCAAGACGACGATGAAGAAATTGAAAATAAATCAAAGAAGATCTTCCCACCGTTTCCTCCCGAATAACTCAATCAATTCAATTGTTACACGTTAAAATATCAATTTAAAAATAGATACAATCGTAATCTGCTACTTATGATAACGATTCATACAATCAAAAATTAAGGTCATCTGACTGCTGACGACAAATTTATATGGCAGTCAATTTTTTTTGGCAAATCCTCATATCATATTCCGTGGACTTTGATTGAAATGCAAACATTTTCATACAAATCGCGCGATTTTAACCCAATGGATACCGCTAAGAGTTGGAAAAATGGGACAAAAAACTTTTTAAAAATCCAAGTAGTTTTGTATAGTTTGTTTTAAAATTTTATACCGACCCGGTCGAGAGTTGCGCATGGTTTTTATTTTACTCAACCATTCTACTTTACAGGAACCGACACTGATTGACTCTGTTAGTTTTAAAAATATATGCTAAGTTGTATAAGCTCTCTTTTCTTCATTATCGTTATGTTCAAACATACTTGAAGCATCCGATCGCGAGTCGTTCATTCGTCATATCAGCGATCCGAAAAGCGGACCGATTGAGCATACAAACCTTATGGCCACTCTGTCCTCTTTTAGGGCGTTTTGCGGCATTTTTATGATCTGTGCGATCATGGAAACATGAAATAGTATTTTTTTACCAAAACAAGCCAAAGAGATTTATATTCGATCAGGGCAACGTAGAAAATGTTTTTTTTTCTAATTTTCTTTCATTGTAATGAGACTGGGTCTATAACATATATAACTCAGCATGCTTAAATGTTCTTATTGTTTATATGATTTATTTTGTATTTTACACGTACACGTATTTTACATTTAAATTCACAGTCCCCCAACAAAGACAACAGTCTCCTATATCTATCTATATCCTATATCTGTGCGCGCGGTATTCATAGGGTTAAAGTTCGCGTGTAAGCTCGCTTTCATAACGAATGACTCTTCATTTTCGACAGACTTATGTCAATTTCCGGTGCCTCTCAACTAAAATTCGATAGTCAAATATTTGTTCAATGGTTTGAGAGTTTCTTTCTATGTACCTGGAAATTGACTTAAAATCGTTTGATATCCGAAAAAAAAACCATAAATTTTGCCGCTTTATCAAGTCCAAAGTCAAAGCGCTATGTGTGATTTGTTACATTGTGATAAGGATGGAGTAATTCAAGCATTACATTTGATATCCATTTAAAATGTTATATTATCAATATACAATTGGGGTTCCGTGCCGAACGCCGGATATTTGCAATTCTTTGTATTTCAGCGGTAATATGAAGTGGTTTTTTTGCAGACAAATTGTCAAACATTCAATTTATCCTATAAAAGTCGCTGGTATCAAGATAAGATAGCGAAAGACATATTGCGATATATGGATCAATTATAGTTCATTGATATACGCATGCGTTGGATTGCCTTCGCTGCACCTATAAGTCATATTTGTATTGTATAAATTTAAAGCCCCATGATAAACAGTAATTTATTAAAAACTAGCGAGTACCCGGCATGCATTGCAATGCCACATGCGCTTAGTAATCATATGAAAAGAAACGCGGTAGTGCAGTTACGCGGTGTATTGCTGTGGGTCATACGCGGAACGGGCTGAAGGGCTAGGATCCGAAAGCGCGACACAAATAATGCTTGTACCAATTCAAAAACGTTCACGGAGATGCGCACAATAACTCCCCAAAGTTTCATTGCAATCGGATGAATGGTATAGGAATGTATACGGGACAAACAAACTACAAATCACAGACACAATCGGATTAAAATTTTTAAATCATCTTCCGAGGCAATATTTAATCCTTTGGATATACTTATGACATATATGTATTCAATTGATACCAACAACCAAGGTTAATATTCACAATTTGTATGTACACATTGTTGCACATTTTGATCATTGGTTACATAAGTATATTTTTATACAATCGTGTTTTTTCCGCATATATCTTTTTGGTCTTCCGGTGCTTGCACAAAATGATGGCTCGAAAATCACTATATTTAATCTTTTGCACAGGGGACTGGTCTATATTCCAGTGGTTAACTCATCGATCTTCCTCACTATCATTTTAACATTGTGAATGTCACATGAATTTAAACTATTGTATTCGTGTCCGAAATAAAAAAAAATGTGGCTTATCACGCATAAGCACACCTTTAAAAATCGCCATAAAAAGTAAATTCAACGCCATTTAAAAAAAATGTCTGTAAACACTTTCTATTTCGTTTAAAAATAGCTTTATATTGCAGCGTTATCTCTATTTACCAGCGAATGTTGACTCTAGACGAGTCGACGAAGATAACGGATATTGTTTCTGACACCGTTGCGGTGAGGATCTGTCCATTTATTGGAAGATACACGTAGTTGCTGATAATTTAAATATGCATCTGGACACCCAATAAAATCATCGAGGAGTGACTATGAACGCTCTGGTCGACACTTGGCAGACGCATGGACGTCAATTGACGACCGCAACAGATTCTGATGTCATCCACGGCAATCAGAAGCATTCGCTTTACAACCGCAAATACTACATACATCAAGGAGTTGACAACTCCTCAACACCTGATTGCTGCTAAATAGACAAATCTGCCGTCTAAATAAGCAAGAACGTGTAGGAAATCAAATCGGCAAATATCATAAACAGAAGACGTCATTCGAAAATACACCTTTTTACATGCAAATGACGTCAGCAAATCCTCACGCGTAAATTTGCTCAAATGTATGCGGATGACGCACTGATCTGACTCTCCAAGAATAAATTTGAAAGGTCGAACATTGTGGTTTCAATGTATCGGCGCACAAATGTAAAAAATGTGGTGTAACCGCTAAGGGCGACAACCGACACCGTCACGAGCTAAGAGCGCCCAATATTTTTAGCTTGTGATGATTCAATATGCTTACGGAAGACATGGTGGATGACAGCCAACCTGTCGGAAGATCTCGTGTACGCTGAGATTATCAGGATCAGGATCAGGACAAGGACAACGATGACGCTGAATATCACTGGAAAGAGTGGAGAACTTCAAAACACGAGATGGTAGCCTTCTATATCTTTCTGAGCTCATATAAGATGGATCTACAAAAGATGTGCAACAAAATCTTCAATTCTGACTCCAGCAAGAAATGGAAGGATTTATCCTTAAAAGCTCTTCTCAGTGAAATCAAAATTTGGGTGACCCAATGGGTGAGCACTGCCAAGCAAAACTAGATGATTGTGCTCTCGTCAGCATCAAGCGCCCCATGAGGTTATTGTATATTATAAATGCTATGGGTGAACCATTTTGTATCATTGGATATTGAAGAAACCCTTATCTTATAGTGTTTTTTTTATTTTTTTTAAATTTCGGCAAAGTATGATAGTGGGAGTGAGGAGGAGTCACATATGTCGGAGCGCGAGTGATGACATTCTTCATCACGGAAGTCCTAAGTCCTGAACAAGTGATTTGCAGCAAAAATATTAAACACAATTTTACTTTGTATAATATTGTGTATAGTTTGATCTATAATTAAGAAGAAATATTGTAAAATAAAAAAATAGTGAGCAATCAATGAAAAGTGTGTGTTTTCACTAACAGTTTTTATAGTTTTTTGTTCATTGAATAAAAACTTTTAAATATTTTTTCAGATAATTATAGGTCAAACGATGAAGACGCTTATTATACACGGGTTTGCCAAATTTCATAAAGAATGCTCATCTAGGGCGTGTGGGAACACTTCCGTGAGCTTGGAAAAAAGTACTTTCGAAAGTAGTTCGGGTACGAGTGATAGTAGACCCATCGAAAGACCGAATAGACGCCGCACATCTGAGCCAGAGCAATTGGATACTTCTAAAAAATAAAGCTGTCCATCAATGTGCACGTTATATCAGTAGAAGACAGCAAGAGACTGGTACTTTGAAAGTCAAAAAAATACCGGACCGCCCGAAATATACTATGGATGCTGAGGATAAGATTTATTTTATTAACTTACTTCTACAGTTGTGTTATCTTTGACTATCTGTACCAGTGCCTACAAGTAATATGCATGTCAAAATTTGATGGTAAGAAGTTAGTTCTAGAAATTAGGTCGAAACATCATATTTCAGCAAGATAATGGTAGAATATGTTTAATTGGATATTTGTGCATGCAAAGTGAATTCGCGAAGTACACAGCGTTTCCAAACTTATTGTCGATGGTGCATGTGGGTGTATCCTTCCACCCTAATGAATACTCAAAAGGCTCTAATCATGCAATGGGCTATGATCCTTCAATGGGTTATAATTTCTTGTTGAAAAAATGAATGCCACACCATCCATGCACAAATTGGCACCAAGTGCAATGTATGACCCCAGACGTAATTTCAAAATGCACATTTAGAATTTGTCGTGGATGTAATGCGACAATGCAGAAATGCTGTATTTTCACACATTCTAGTTTCAAATAATGAATATTCACTCATGCACAAATTTACAATTCGACTTCCACTCCATGCAATCCGACGACAATTGCATTACATTCACCCATTCTTTGCGACAAACCATATCAATGCAGATAATCGAACGTCCAATGCACATACTCCAACAATTGTGGAGTGTCACACCCGTATGCTGCAAAGGTCGACGAGGCAACCTTGAATTTCATAAGTTTGACCCATGTGGTGAAATGGTGGTACTTCGAATTTGGACACGCAAAGAGAGTTAGAGTGGCCGTGACCCAAATTGAGGGTACCAACATCACTCGGTGATTCTAATAGATAGGGATATGGTAATTGGTTACTGAGCCGTCATTACATAAGGTCTACGTGATGCCTCATACGATGCACGCGTACAAGCTGATATATGGGGGTTGGTTCGTACCCCAACTAAACCCTTTGGGGATCTAATTGCGGTACGCTCAAAATTAATTTGATGTCCGAATAAGACGTCTTTGTTTTTTGTGGTGAAAGGTTGGATTGGAGGAAATCATCAAGGTAGGTGGGCTGATGGCTTGATAGCTGATGCCAATCAATTTTGTATAATTTGTAAGACGACCAGGAAATTGAATGACGCTGGTAATAAATTTAAAATGATTCAGTTTTTCAAGTGACGATGAAAAAATCAGGGTCGTCTATGATTAATAACCGGACTGAGATTGCGCTTGAACGACCGCCCATTTTGCACCCCAAGTCGACGAATTTCAAGGGGGACAAAGATATAATGTATACATACAACTACAAAATTGTAGAAGATCTAATGCCCTGGAGATGGTAATATTATTTATAACAAAGAATTGATATTTCTTTTCAAATCTTTTGAATGAAAATATTTTGGAACAAGTTATCTCAGAGGTCAAAGCTAGCTCTGTTCTATTCGGTTGGATGAGTCAACTGATGTCTTCAGATGCAGTCAACTCATGCTGACATTATGAGGCACGTTAATGATGTTTGCGTCAAGGAAGATTTTATTTAATACGACTTAATATTGCAGCTACAAACAGTCCCCTGCAGAAGTAGGGTCTCTTCAATGTTCATCCATGGAGAAGGATTAAATCCATCTCATCTGTATTATACCTCGCTAATTTGCTCGATATTGAAGATGGCACGACTTCAGAGTTTTGTTTAGAATGCTCACCCAGTGGGTCACCTGGATGATATCGAAGGAGTTTGATTTGTTAAGACTACACAGCTTTCCTCTGAACACAGTGAAAAACCACTCGAGACGACCTTGTTTGTTTTATTGATAAGGTGTACAATACACAGAGTACAAGGAATTCGATCCCTTCTTTCCTCGCTAGGACTAGGATGAAGTTCTACGAATTATAAACACTAGCCTGCCAGTTTACCAATACATGCTTGCTCTATTAACTTGAAAACTAGCATCATGTGCACCGGGTATAAAAATGTGATCATTTCACTGCATTAAATGGCATGCTAGTAAACCATGCACAAGAAACCACGCTCGTGTACATCGGGCATCAAGTGAATCTCGGATTCATTCCTACACCAACCTGAGACTGAGACGCCTTTGGCGCAATCCAAATTTGAGCCCTCCTGGACCTATTTGGATTTTCATCCTGGGACAAATTCTGTTAAAGCACGGTTTCCATATACTGTGTAAAAGTTAAACCACGTATTTCAAAGGAACATATATTTCTTGAATTTTCTGGTCCAGAAAATAAGATTACAAGGGCTTCTCCATTTTTTTTGTTTAGATGTTGACATACTTTGCGCGTAAGGGATATCTTAATGGTTTGTTTAGTTCTGCGTGTTTGTCGATCATTTTGTTTAGTCACAGTAAATTCTTCCGATGGAGAGGTCACCGCGCGCTTCCGAAAGCGGATTAGGTTGTTCAGAAAAGACCGTACTTATACTCACAACGAGGCAAGAAGTGATTTCTGACGAACTTGTGCTAAAAATTGAAGAACAATTGCGAAATGACCGCCTTGTGATGCTTGACGACCTCCATGAGGAATTTCCTGACATTTCTCGAAGTCTCCTTGGTGATATTGTGTCAAAAAAACTTGGTTACAAGAAGTTGTGTACGAGATGGGTGCCCAGAATGCAAGAGGGAGAATCTTTCATGGACTCTATCGTAACGGGGGATGAGATGTGGATGTGTCACTACAACCCAGAATTCAAAATACAATCCAGAAAGAGCTGGCGGCGGAGTAGGTTCATCAAATTATAGTAAAAATACAACATTTCAGTGATAACAAATTTAATTTTGCCTAATCTGACGCTGCTCATGTACTTGAAAATAAATTCAGATAATCTATCGAAAAGATTAAAGATCACTGTTCTATCGTAGAGTTCGTATTTTGGCAGCAAAAAAATAAACGGCATTACATCACTGCAGCAGTGATGAAGCAACTACTTTTTTGTTCTTCAGCATGGGTCTTCAGACACCCGACAATTGTTAATTTTCGGGGCCTTTGATTGACCGATAAATTGATTCTCACGTAGAATACCGATAAGATCTAATAATCGATAACTCTAAGAATCAACTTAACCGGATCATGTCGTTTGATAAATGCAATAATCTCTGTACGTGATGTTTTCAAATTAAATTCGTAGATTCTGAGGAACAAAAATTATATAATAAACAGTCGAGCATTGCGTGTCGAATTTATACTCCGTTCGGACGTAATGTGCAATGCGTTTTTAATTAATTTTTGCGTTTTTTCGCTACGTTTTTTATCACGTTATTAGTATTCAGGCGAGATCGTCGCGTAAGAAACGTTTTTACTGTTCCTACAAATTGTACGGTACAAGGTTGCAAAAGCGCAATAACGTCTTACTTATTACAAAAATAGACAAATCATTAGGCCGAATGGTAATAATTTAAACATCAAACCGCACAATAGTTAGCTTCGGATCTTTATCATACATCGTAATGGATTTTTAATGATCACTTCCCTATTTACAATCACTTTTGAAGGGGAACCCGATTGTCTCATGAATTTTGCAGAGGGGTCCAAAATTTACATGCCGAACAACAGTTAAGCAACAGAATAACTCCACGTGTAAATACGAAGAAAAAAATGACGAGAAATAAATTAAAATATTTAACCTTGCGGCCCGGTGTGCTTTATTACCGTTGGCTGACAAAACGCAGCATCCGACACGATGCAATCTTATTCGTTTGCAGCTTTCACGACTTCCAGAAGAACAGGATCAGCCGGTAATTTATGTCCGATTTAGAAGTGTTGCTCGTAAGTTAACTAATGGTTCGCCTTATCGGCATAGTAATCGCAAAACGACAGCATGCTCGGGCGATATTAAGACCGAATGCAAATAAATGCATTCTTGCAGGCACAAATTGCCAACATGGGGAATGTACAAAATGAAAGATGAGAATCTCATAGGACGATGTTGGGAATGCCGCACATTTAGCGACATCGCATATAGCATATCCAGTGGGGGCATTCGGTACCCCCGTTGAGCGAACTTAAAACTCATTTCGAGCTTCAACAAATGCATTATTTCGTCATTTAAACTGAAGATACACATGTGTATTGTTTGTGTTTATAACGAATATTGTATGCTATCGACGGTGTTAAGGTTCATTTATTGTTATGCAAAAATTTAAATCACGCCAACTGCGAGACTTTCAGGTGAGTCCCCTGTGCTCAAGCATGTCCACGGCTCACCGTTCACTATACTAATTTAAATTATCTGATTGAGCACACACAATTATTCGCATATTTCTGTGGATTCGAGCTTAAGATATTTGAGTCGTTGGACAAATTGTGGGACTATTCACAGGTCAAAGATAACGAATTTATTTTAAGGCCGTCTCCGATTCTTATCATTAACAACTTCGTTCGCAATTCATACAATGAGACGATATAGAATCAGATTCAAATTCAATTACATAATTGCTTAAAAACAGAATAAATTACGCTTAAATTAAAATGAATAATAACGCGTTGCGCAACAGAGGATGCTAATTTTCGCCTTCTTTCTTCAGTGATGGGGATCAAGATGCTTCCTATCCGATGGAATAAATGCATTTCTAATGAAGAGAACTATGTATAAAAATAAGATTTATATGTGTATATTAGGTTATCCCATAAGTTTTTTTAGCAAATGCACACAGATCTAATCATAGCCATGGTTGAAGAAAACCCGCGATATACTGTTCGCGAAATAGTTAATAAGTTAGAAATTCCACGAGCATCCGTCCATAGTCATCTGACAAAATTAGGCTACATCAATCGTTCAGATGTGTGGCTTCCTCGTGAACTGACTGACTCAAATAAACTTCAGCGTATTTCAACGTGCGATCTTCTTCGAACCTTTTTTCGAAGAGACTTGTCACTGGAGATGAAAATTGGATACTCTATAAGAACATCTAACGTAAACGGTCTTGGATCAAGGGTACAGAAGCTTTAACTGTAACTAAACCTGACCTATATCCAAAAAAAAATTTGCTATGCATTTGGTGGGACTGGAAGGGGGTAGTTTATTATGAGCTACTTCAGAGAGATGAAACAATCAATTCAACCAAATATTGTTTCCAAGTAGACAACCTCATATTCCATACTCTCCGGACTAGGGAATCCAATCCCGGGATCCCGGATCCCGGGATCCCGGACAGTTTTAGGTACTTAAGAATCCCGGGATTAGAAAACGTAATCCCGAAAATCCCGGGATTGAAATTTTTATCTAACAGAAATCGTACACCTCACCAACACGACGAAGGCTACTAAATCGAGACATTCCCGACGAAATCTGGACGCTTGGAAACAGTGGCGTAATTACTAATTAGCGAACTTAGGCGACGCATAGGAGCAGTGACTGTCTAATTTATGTATACATACATAGCGTACATGTATGTTTTTCAAATTATTATAGTAGCCTTTCCCTACCGGTGATGTATTTACTACACCTCGACGAATAATGGGAATATCGATATGAAATATAATAGATACGGGGTCCAGATTTTTTGTATTCCTCCGTAATATAATTACAAATCACATCAAATTATTATAGTATATAAGTATTCATCTGCAGCGACGGAAATAAATAATTTGTCGGGAAATCGGGAATTTTGCGATTTTTAGTCCGTGTCTCAGCAGAAAGGAATTTTATCAATCACATTGATGGTATTATACGAAAATGAGGGCTCACGCGATCATCAACTCGAACTAGCATTTAAATATCTGATGACGATATCTCCAACGAGTGTGGAGGCTGAGCGTGCATTTTCAGCAGCAAGTTGTCTGACTTCCAAAATCAGATCCAGACTAAATGACGAAACACTAATGTTTAATGTTAATGTTACTTCGTGCATATTTTCGAAATAATATTTGAATTTTTTAGTGTTTTATTTATCTATTTTTGAATCGTATTTTTATCTTTTCTTAAATAAATAAAATTCTTTGGCCTTCAAGTGATTTTTTATATTGAACAAATGGCCTGATTAGTAATTTTTGATCAAATTCATCAAGGTAATTTCTTAAAATATTGAAAATCCCAATCCCGGGATCCCGGGACTGGTCCCGGGATTATCTAATGGAATCCCGAAATCCCGGGATCGAAATTTTGGCTCGGGATTGGATTCTCTACTCCGGACATTGCCCCTTCAGACTATTATTTATTTCTTTCATTGAAAAATTCTTTCCGTAGTAAAAAATTTAATTCCAAAAATGATATAAAAATGTACCTTGATCAATATTTTGACAAAAAACCTGAGAAATTTTGGCAAGAAGGCTTTATGGAGCTTCCGGAGAGATGGAAAAAGGTAATGGAATAGAATGGATGATATATTATTCAGTAAATTTTGATGCAATACAAATTATTGTTTATTTTTTTCTTAATATGAAAACGAAAGAAACTTATTGGACACCCTAATATATATTGCTAATTATTAGGTTATGGTCATGGTTATGGAGGCCATGGTTTTGGATATGGCCATATGGAATCATACGAAAGAATACAATGCCCTGGCATAATCAAAACAATAGTGACCTTGACCGCCGTGTGTTGAACTGCCAAGTCCAAAACTAGTCCATGAATGAATTAAAATAATGGCGAATGTTTATAGGCGCCAAAAGGTGTAACGGCGTTTTTTTGGTATATTTTTGAACCGACTATACGCCGATGTATCGGCTGCTTGATAATAAAATGTTCGGGAGCGCACAAGGGGTTCAAATCAGGGATCGTCAATCCGCAAGCGGGCAATATTTTATTATTAAATGCCATAAACATATTTTTCAAATTGATTGATGATTTGCGTTGTTCGAAATTTGTTTGATTGATTGTTCGAGTCTGAAGATCGTTGTAAATGCAAATGAGGCTGCATTGAAGTCGCAGAATGGCGCAATTTCAAGCTCGACCGCAAAAAAAAAAGGTTCCAAGACCAAGCATAAAAGTGCATTCACAATATCACAAATGCATTCGAATCGATCGAATTTGAATGTCGTTTAGTTAGTATATTTATCGAATTTCTGCAAATTGTGCTGCGATTAATTGACCGCGGGGAAAAAATTCAAGGATTTCAAACGGCGTTCAATGGGCGCTTTTTTTGGGTCCATTTTTTGGATATGAATATTTATAGCCGCCAAGCGGAAATAACCAGATTTCGATGGTTGATTAGCGGCGAGATGTTGGCTCTCGACCACGTGGTTTTGGACCACGATTTTTTTTGGTAGCCCAGGTCAAATTTTTGATGGGCTCAAAGGACGCCGAAATATGGGGATGGACCCATTTTTCCACTGCAATTCAACAAAATTGAACTCACAAGCTTTTGGTCAGTTCTCAGAACAGATTACTCTGCATTTGCAAAAAAAACACTCCAGCATTTGGTTCCATTTTGCATAACATATTTATGAGAGTTTAATATTCAGGTGTTTCAATGGTAGCGCTCCATATTTGTTAGATTACATAGACCACATTTTTAAAGCAACATCCATCAAATTTGCACTAATTATTCAGTAATTTATGGCAAATTATATCATATCACAAAACATTACAATAGCGTTGGAAAACGTGTGCAAATCATCATTTTTACAAAATCACTGTTCTGTTTTAGAAACTTTTCGCGCATTTGATTTTTATCCTCGCCACGACCGTCCTATCGAGTCGACTATTCGACGTTTGGTAGTCAAATTCAAGTCAATCGATTTGATATATAATCAGCTGGTCGTGTGTTCGCCGATTGGATTCTGGAGCAGTTGGAAATTGATCCAGATTTCATCCCAAAAAATCATATTTAGCTACGAGGCCCATCTTTGTATGAATGGATGTGTAAATAGGCAAAATTATCAGTTTTGGAAGATACCAACCCACATGAGATACGCTAGCATTGAAAACATCTCAAGAAAGTCACTGTTTGGTGCGATTTTGCATCTTAAATCGCACTCAAATTCAACATAACGAATCCAGATTTATGCTACAATCATCGAAAATTGGACCACACTGCGATTGGTATGACTGTAAATGTACGGTCGCACTCTAATCATGCTTTATTTTCAATGCCATGATTATAGTTTCAGATGAAATACTATTATTCATTCAAATTGGGATGTGAAACGTCAAATCGTAGGATTATCTTATCGCTTATTTATTGATAGCTGGTACAAGAGTTCAGTTTTTTGTGTTAATATGTTTCGTCCGTTGCAGAGTAAAAACGGTATGCGATTCCCCGACATCAATGTGTTAATGATTCGCATTTCGTTATCCGTATTAAATAATAATACGTTTTGATATTTGGCAAATTTTAAATGAAACGTGCGTGTGACGATATTGTAGATTAAGCGGTAAAATAATGCATGATATTATTTTATTTGAATATTTTTAAATGATGATGCAATGTAATAAAATAGCATGGGTGGCGCGTGAATAAAGGTGTGTTTGCACGAATTGTTTTCATAATTTTGTTTGTTAATTAGGCGCGGTAATGACCTCTTGTCGAATTACGGAATTTCGTGACGCTGACGGTTACAAAATTGTGTCAACTTGGGCGAATCTACAGCGCGATAGCGTTTGGTCCGAAAATATTTTTTGGTGAAAAAATTTGTTTTTTGCAGTTTTTTTTTTTTAAAAAAAAATTGAAAACGTTTCCCGCTCAAAATATGATTGATGGCTCACCGTATTTTATAGGTCGATTCCCGTGGTAAATCACTGTTCGTTGGCACAAAACACTTATCCAAGTGGTCGAAAAATGAGGAACTTTGGAGGTCACTGAAAATCCAGGGAATGTTGCACTGCGCTTTTTTCAGTGGTTATAATTCACTCCACTTTGGTCGGTAGTGTGGTTGCGATGCGAGACCGGCGCTCCAGGCCAAATGGAACGAGATTTATCCCGTCAGGTAGGTAGATCTTTTTTTATTTTATTATTTAACAAAAGTAATTCGTAGCCGCACCGGCGCAGAGGCCGACACGCTCTCACCAGTCGGGCGCTCGCGACTTACTGACTCCGCACTACTTGTTGATACCCGCACCGAGCGAATAAATACTATTTACTGCACACTCTTGCCCCGACTGCCGGCCCTAATATTTAGGACCGAGTACCCGAAATCCGAAAAAAAGATAAGTCACTTCGAAAAAAATATTTGAACTACTACAATTTGTGGTCTATCCCCATCTGCCCCCACCCTATAAATAAAAAGTCATGGTACACATACACATCCCCGATTTACGCGATAGATATGTTCTTCATTGTTAATATTTAACATAATTCTAACCATTTTCTTCATAACTGGTTGGAAATCGCCTTCCTCAACAGTTGAACTGGTCAATTCAATTTGAGAATTATCAGAAATCGACCGAAACCGAGTTTTCATGAGTAGTTTTATTTTTATTAAAAAATCCGTGATTTTTTATTGTGTTTTATTTTTCTTAAAGTCTTCATATATTTCTTCATATTGTGCACTCATATTGCACAAGTATTTCGAAGTTTTCTTTGGAAATTGAGAGCATGTTCCGTGTTTGGATCAATTTTGAATACAATGTTTTCTAATTTTCTTGTTAAGTTGAGAGCGTCATTTAATTTTTTTTAGTAAATAATAGAAAGTTTCTAGACGCTACGTTGCTTCCGTAATTGTACAGATCATATAAAATACTGCAAATTGTCCTAGAAGAAGGCGGAGTGGCCATAAGATTTATATGTCCAATCGGTCCACTTTTCGAACCGCTGATATGATGAATGAGTGCCTCGCGATCGAATATCATAAATGTTTATAGAACGATTACAAAATCTCATTATGAAACGAAGTTGTCTGATGTTTGAAGCCTAACCTAACCTAGAAAAAAGTATTTTTTTTTAAAAAAAATACTTATAATATCGTGATATGTATTTGGTACACCATATTAAATTCTGAACCTCGTATCTATTATATTTCACATCGATATTACAATTATTAGAGTTGTAGTAAATACATCATAAAGTAAAAGTTAGACGAGGCCGTACGAGCTACCGAGATGAACAGCGCAGTGGTCGACCAGATGAGATCAGAAACCCAATCAGAAATGATGAAGAAAATCCACAAAATTGAATTGGATAACCGCTGACTGTAAGTGCGAAAGCTAACAGATCATAGAAGGCTCCGGATACGCATTTATCCCCGACAATGCAAAAAGCCCTACAAGAGGACGGAGTGGCCATAAGGGCTACGGGTTCACCTGGTCCGCTTTTAAGACCGCTGACATGACGAATGAACGCCTTGCGATCGAACGTCATACCCAAACATGTCTACAGAACGATTACGAACTCTCATTACAACACGAAGTTATACGAAGAAAACTGATCGAGTGGGTTGTTTAAATTTTACAATCGGTCGAAAATATTGTTATGCTTATGGGGGCCCAATGTTTAAGCGTTAATTAAGAAAACAGAGATTAGACAACTTAATATATATTATTAAAACGTACAGACTCAAACAGTGTTGGTTCATGTAAAATAAAATGATCGAGTGAAATAAAAATCCCAATGATTTTGATAAATCAATAATTTGAGAAATTTCATAATTTCTGGAAGTAACAACAATATCATTTGCAACCACTTCTGACAATGTTTGTCTCCAACAACTATTTAAAGTGGTTCGTCTAATATTTTTGTATGCCAAAGCGATCTGATTTACACAATCAAGAATTGTGATTTTTTTCCAATTTTCAAGAACTGTCAGCGATTGATCGTCTTCTAATTTGGTTAAAATTTCTTGAAAAGTTTAATGTATTTTAAAAACGGCTTTAATTCCTTGATATAAAGGTTGAATCAAAGCTGTGGTGTTTGGTATTTACAGCGCTGAACATAACAAAAAAAAACTCGACCGCGTTAAAGTGAAACCGCGCAAAAAAGCACCGCGTAAATCGGGGGATGAATGCATATGGTTTTGAAAAGATAAAATACTTTAATAACTGAGTGTTTATTCGTTTTTAACGTCAAACTATTAGGAGTACCGGTCGAAAATTTCGTTTTTTAAAGAAAATGTTATAAAAGAGAGACCTGTCCTCCTATTTCACTCAATGAATACAAACTTCCATAGCCATCAATTGAATTTGAGGGTACTTAAGGAGTTTAAGGACACGTCTGCAATTGCAGACGAATATAATAAACGCCGCCGTATTGCGCCGGATATGTCTGCGAATATAGGCAAGCGTTTTTTTCTATCCTTGCATTAACTTGCCTCATCTCTAATCTCTAAAGAGCCGTTAGACCAGTAGAGCACCTATTTTATTATATATTACACAAACTTCATCTTCTAGCTAACAATTTCTGTTAACAAATGGAAAATAAAACTTTGCTTAAAAGTTAATAAGCTTAATTTCTACCGCGTCAGTCTCACGCATTTTTATTAAATCTTGATACATTCAAACTCTGTTTATGAATTGTATTTGGAACCATCCCTGATATTGCCGAATAATCATTGCATTATATTTTTTATTAAATTCGTACAAGATGCATTCGAGATAATTTCGTAAAAATTACTTATTTGGCACTTTTCATTTGAAATAGAGTACAAAAAAACGTGATTGAAATACCCTTTCACAGCGATTAAATTTTGTATTTTCAAGATTGATTAAAAATAGGACATTCCAAATGATAACGTTATATATTAATATTTCGAATATCATCATATTTAGTATATTTAGAATATTTGATAACAAATTACTGAAGGTCGTTATCCATAATCCGAAAACTCTCAAATATTCGGAATTGTGGGCTTCGACTCTCTATCAATGCTTTAAAGATTATGATTATTGTATTACGATAATAATGTTATGGTTTATCTATTGCTTCTATTCTATGTAATCCTTTGGGCGATGTATTGATCTGTAAAATATATTTGACAGAAACAAAGATAGCTATGATATCAACTGCATTACTGATGTTGTGTTAGGGTGTAATAATAGAATTAGTAATACTTAGAGTGCTGCGATACGATATATCGTCGATTGTGAAACCAACGAGGAATGCAAACAACGATAGCTATTGGCCTATCGATGACTTCAAAATGATCGAATACGAGTCATTTCTGTGCGTCAGGGTATAGGGTACAAATTTTAAAGGGTTAACAGACCGTACACGTTTGATATCTTTATAACTACTATAGTGTATGATTGTTTTTAATATTTCGTCTTTCTTACATCTCAAAAAATGATTTTCATAACGTGGACCTGAAAATATAAACACTGTGTCTCAAATGATCATTTGAGCAATCATTTGACAAATGGCTCAATGATCGTTTGAATCTCGAGAGATGGACACATAGATCTTTTAATGCTATAATGGCGAAAGTACTTAGAGATAAATGAATCAGAAAAAATAGAAGGTAATGAGAAAATCGTTGTGAATTGATCACACGGTGAATCATGTATACCAATGTTCCGATTAACACTCTGCATGCGGGGTTGATTGACTGCGCCATGCATTGAACGCGGAATTAAGTTTTTGTATTGTCGCGCTTTATCAATAATATACTTTTGTTTTTAATTCTCAAGCTTAATATAGTGTTAAAAATAAGGGTATTAAAGATTAATGTCAACAAGATGTGTGTTTGGGTCTCGTTTTGGAGCACGAAATGTTTGTGAGCTTTAATATATGTGAGAGAATAGAAAATTGTATAGAATAATAAAAATTACAAACACATCATAGATATTTTTTCACGTGGTAATCAGTTTTTTTTTTACTTTTCAGAACAATACTGAACATCTGAAGTTCGTGGAAGTCTATGGTAGTGATGACGACCTTCACGAAGAATTTCCTGATATTCATCGAAGTCTACTTGGTGATATTCTACACGTGACCGCCGCGCCTGAATTTTTGGATCGCTTTGCACAGGGAGAAGCTTTTCTGGACTCTACCGCGACGGGGGACGAGATATGGGTATGTCACTACACCCCAGAATCCGAAAGACAGACCAACCTTCTGGAACGTGCTCTACAACAGTCTTCTGAACATGGCACTACCTGCAGGAGCAGAATTGCCTTCATAGACGACGACGAAATGGACGAGCAACGAAGCCCTCGCAAGAATCAAAGCGTGGATGCAGGATAATCGCCTGTGGTTAGCGGCCGAAAAAACAAAGGCAATGATATGCAGTAGACTGAGAAGACCGAGTGTCAAGCAGCTTGTTGTTGGAAGACACGAGATGGAATACAGCAAAACGCTGAGATACCTCGGGATCCTTATGGACAACAAGCTGACCTTTAGCAAACAGATAAAAGAAGCTGCGCAGAAGGCGCAGAAGGTGGCCAACGAGCTTGGACGGCTCATGCCCATCATTGGAGGGCCAAAGCCGTGCAGAAGACGCATCATAAACGAGGTAATGCACTCGATCCTTCTGTGGGGAGCCCCGATATGGCACGAGTCGCTCAGATGCAACAATAACAGAAAGAAGCTTGCCAGGGTCCAGCGGCAGGGAGCGCTCCGAATCGCCGCAGCGTACAGTAGGACAGTGTCCGAAGACACGGTGCTCGTGATCGCTGGAATACCCCCGCTGGATCTCCAGGCAAAAAAAGGGCATTGGACTACGAAGATCACAAAACCCACACAGTATACTACCAGAAACCGAGGAGAGCCTGGTAACAGAGATAGGATCAGTCCAGCAAGGGAAGATGGACCCACCGATTTATTCCGGTCGTAAGCCAATGGAAGGCCCTAAAACACGGCGAAACGACCTACCACTTGACTCAGGTGCTCACTGGGCAGGGTTGCTTCGGTGCGTATCTGAAGCGGATTGGCAATGAAACATCCGCGACGTGCCACGATACAGAACACACCATCACTGACTGTGAGGCTTGGGCACCCCAGAGAAATTCGCTGAAACAAACACTCGGGGTAGCCGAGTTCAACGTTGACAGCATGGTCCATAGCATGATGGCAAGCAAGAAGAACTGGGACCTTTGGCGCGATTACATTGAAGAAATCTTGAGCGCCAAAGAGGGCAGTGAGAGGGAGAGAAGCACAGAACGGCTCTCCAACACTAGAATAGGGCCAGTTACCTAAAGCCAGACTGCCTGTCCTCGTGAAGCAATGTGAAAAATAATACCAGGAGTACAGAGACGGACAAGGGAAGGGTTTAGTCAGTAAGAATCTGACACTACCCTGAGATCAAACCCAGGGTGTCTTATGCAAGATTCCCCTCCCAAAACCACTTTCTTGTTTATATATATCGATACCGTAAACTTTTTTAACTTTTTTATCGATACGTAAAATTAATTTCAATCTATAAGCTGGTTTAAGAGTTATATCAATTTTACGAAAGAAATAGAGTTTCATGAATTTCCTGTGGAATTGCCCGGACTGTAAAGTGTTAATTTTGCAATAACAAATGATACATTTTCAACAGCAAATGCATTAATATTGTATGATTTGAAAAATTAACTAAAAATATAAGCTTTATCGTGTATTTTCGTATGTGCAAAGCTGGAGCGATGAGAATCACAGATCGTGTGGCCCGTATTTATTGGGTTAACGCATAATATTTACAAAAAAAAAAATTACCTTCACCCACATCCCTCATTTAGTAAGTGACTCTTAAGTGATTCTTAGCTCCCGCAAAAAATGTGTTAAGAAATTAGTGACGAAAATGTGGCTTACCTATATAGATAAGATCGATTTAATTAATTGACCATCCGTAAAATGCAAAAGAGGACACTTCTTATTTCAGCAAAATAAGTATACCGAATGACCTACTGAGGAGTATCATGTGTTTGGCTCTCCACATTAGTGCCATATGTGGTAATTCAATCCGTTTATATTTTTCGCTCGTGTGGCATATCTCATTCATCAAATATTGACAATATTTCTAATTTGAGCAAATGGATTAGGACTCCTGTCCCATTTTTTTCCTCCATTGTTGTCGTTTTTTGAGCATTTCTTTGGGTCACATTTGACAAAAAAGCGAATGCCATCATATGAGAAAAGGGGGTCTAACAAAGGCGTCCAGAAACCGATGTCTTTCGGGGTGTGATTCTTCATTTTTTAGCATCCCCTGGGTACGATTCCCAAACTATAATTTGCTACAAGCCAATCTCCTCGTGGACCATTTTTTCGACGGAACGCGTCTGAAATAAATCTCCGACTATAAAAGCGAATAATGAGCTGTCAAGATATAACAATTAAATCCCAAAGGGGTCATGATGTAATCCAGATACATGATGTAATATACGAAATATAGAATATACACCGATTCAACGCTGCATGTCCGGAGATATTTTAAGAATTTCTTAAACGCCAAAAAAAGCTATAACTCGAAAATTCTTCCTGGACCATTTTGAGTTGCCATTAAAGTGATTCGCATGCGATATTCGCTGGAAGAGGATCGACAAATGGCTGCAAAAAATGTGACCGTTTTGGAAACGTGTGAATCTCGTCGAAGAGTGGCTCAGATTCATCCAGGGTTATCACTTAAAAAATAATTGTTGGTAATAAATGATGAGATCTGATCTATATTGTTGAGAATTGAAGATGTCTTCGTCACATCATATCGGTAGTGCCAAAAATATGTGCCGTTTTTACACTTCTATTATTAAAAGTTACTACAAAAAATAAAAGGCGTAAGTTTTGTAATTTGGATTTTTTTTTTGCTATACGCATTGAAACATTAATTATTCAGTTTATTCTGTTTGGTTTTGGTGTTTAAACCTGAACAATTTTCGTAGAAAAAAAACCTCAAAATGGAAACAATTAAAACACATATGCGACATTTACTCTATTTTTCTTCCACGTTTAACCCTTTAATTAGTGAATTAATTTTCAATTGACGTAATAGATACTACATTCATACGTCTACCACTTATTGTCCACACTTATTCCACATTATGATATAATATTGCATCAACTCTATTTTGCAATGGTTCATTGCTTTTATCAAACCCGCCATTGATTATAGACCTACACAGAAATAAGTCGATATCAAGGTTATTCTTGAATTCCGCAGAATTCTTCAACTGATTCCTTATCCTTAAATAAGTTCCGACAAAATAACTGACAATCAAGTGTTAAAAGATAAAACGCAAACCTAATCTGTATATTTCAAACCTCAACATATCGAAAATGTTGTTATAAAGAATCATTTGATAGCCCTGCTAAGATCGAAGCTTGATATTCTTTGTCTTAAAACTGTCAACACATCTTCAGCAGGATGTCGACTTGAAATTATATTACACATTGGTCTTTAAGATGGACATTCCGTTCATTAAATTTGCAATAGCCTGAGATATTTATCTGCATTTTTAATCTGTATTATGCCATCGTTTCCGCTTTCATAAAAATCCCCAAGCATAAGCATAAATGAAAATGCATACTACCTGCTCTTCGCCAGGATATGCCATAAAAACATTCGGGTCCCACGTCCCATTCATGGTCGAGTCCCTCGATTGTCCCGAGAAGCCACTCTTGACATCGAGCCATAAAGCATTTTAGATAGACAAAGGCGCCCTTTAGAGAATCTCTGGATTCAAATGAGATGCCAGACTATTTTGACCGCCTGCAGAATTGCAGCAATTGTCGAAGACACCTAGCAATTTTAGTAATTGACGCCTGGAAACCGGTTGCTGGTTCTTCGTTGATGGACCACCTGCAGCAAATTTCTATTATCTACAAAGGTCGAAATCGAAGGAATCGCGCTCATCCTCCATGACTTGTCGGCCAGAGATATAATTTGGTGTTCGGCGTCGGCAATCGAAGATATGCCGACAAATTACGATTTTACCAGATGTATTCCAAGAAGATGCGTCTCAATGATTCGAAGCGTTTGAATGCAGGCAGTTTGTAAACAAATCTTTCACGAAAGCGATTGCAGTAAGCCCTTGTTATCTGCAGATGAATACTAAGAAGTGGATGAAATGGTCAAGCACATCTGTTAAATTTGCAGTATTGTCTTCCTAATCCTACTGTGCTCAGCATAAATTAACTTTATTATGTCAAAAACGTGTTTATAATGCTCAAAAACAGTTCTCTGGTGTATCACTAAAGCGATATACTAGTTGATTTACCAATCAAATCATTTGATTATCTGAACAATATTAACAACAATTTAGAGCCAGAAATCTTAAGGATCAGAACAAGAACAAAAGGAACAACAAGCGGACGGACTTGAGGAGAGGCAAAAAGCATTGTCTTCCGTTGCCTTCTAAATCACTTTGAAATCGCCGAATTGAGAGGATCAACCTGAAATAGGAAACCACTCTGGACTGGACTCTTTGCACTCCGGAAAGTCATTTCCAGTAAAATCAGCAAGATCGTCTAAAGTAATTTTTTTATTGTCTCCAGAGGAAAACTACTCAGTCTTTACAAATCCCTAAACTTCCTATTGAGATGGTAGCAAAAGTGCAGTAATTGTCTAATCTATGTATACATATATTCAGTACATATATGTTTTTCAAATTGCAATATTAACTTTTCCCTACCGGTGATGTATTTACTACACCTCGACTCTAACAATGGGAATATGTATATGAAATATAATAGATACGGGGTTTAGATTTTTTGTGTTCTTCCGTAATATAATTACGAATCATATCACAGTATTATAGTATATAAGTATTCATATGCAGCGACGGAAATAAATCATTTGTCGGGAAATCGGGAATTTTGCGAGTTTAAGTCCGTGTCTCAGCAGAAAGGAAACGTAGCTTCGGGCATATTTTCAAAATAATATTTGAATTTTTTAGTGTTCTATTTATCTATTTTTGTATTTTTATCTTTTCTTGTAAAATAAAATTCTTTCACCTTTTTTTTAATATAAAACAAATGGACTTATTAATAATTTTTGATCAAATTTATCAATGTAATTTCTTAAGCTATTGAAAATCCCGGTTCCGGGATCCCGGGACTGAAATTTTTGCTTGGATTTGGATTCCCAAGATGTAACCCCTACATTAGGGAATCCAAAGCTCTACGATAATAAAATACAAACATTCAAATTCTATTTAGGCAATACAGCAGATGTTATAATAGACCAGGTGATAATGAAACTCCCTAATTCAAATATACTTTACATTTAAATACATATTCCCCTGATATATACAACAGTCCCCTGAATCGATTTTTTCAAAAATGCTCAATATTTCCTGAAGTAATGGAAATATGTTTGATCTATCTTTGTTTTTTTTATTAATCTGTTAGATATCTATTATTTTAATAAGCAATTGGGTTAGACAACGTTCTTAGGAAGACTTGCTCAGTTTACTGAGAAACGCCTATATTTTAGATGATGTCACATGACTTTCCAAGTAGTTTTCGATAGCGTAGGTAACCATTTTTTATCTTTATAGAGCATTGAATCATAGAGGTAATCCTCAGTCGATGTTGCCATTCAACATTGGTTTATTTGTTATCGTCGGATAACCGGACGGTATTAAACTATTAACAATCAATAGTCATAGACCAAAGATGACGATGTGAATTATGTTGATGCAAAATTACACACAAATAGATTTTTAACTCGATATTCGTTTCAATCTTTCTTGGGGGTGTTCATCATCGAAGATGGCCTTGGTCACGGAAATGCGTTTTCTTCCCGCTGGCTATTGTAATCTCGTAACTTTGCTCTTTTTCTCGGCCATAAATAAGGTATTTATCTATGCATCTTATTCTAATCGTCATCCATGGATATTTTTCGC
This sequence comes from Stenopsyche tienmushanensis, assembly GCA_008973525.1. NCBI lineage: Eukaryota > Metazoa > Arthropoda > Insecta > Trichoptera > Stenopsychidae > Stenopsyche > Stenopsyche tienmushanensis. Next base: position 967,425 of record WACJ01000070.1, on the reverse strand, counting down.
ACACCGATGGTAAATAAACATTTAGCAGAGGTTGGAGTGCAGCCACGATTATAATGTATTGATTCAGGTGTACCCTCATAATATACAAATAGTTTGATTACATAAATCAATTTTACATTTATGATAACGCAGTTTGCATTTGACATTTCAACGTCAATAAATTTACAGTAAACTTTGAATGAAATTTCATCCAAAGCCAAATAAAGATAGACATATTTACAGCAAATAAGATATATTCATAGTGAAAATAGTAAAGGTCAATCGCTTATCAGACGCAAACGGATACGCCATGTGATGATAACAAATTTATACATAGCTTGTCATCGATTATAATCCAATTACAATATCGTGGAAACGTCGCTTTGTCCGCAATTCTTGCTGAACAATGACGGGGTCAATTTGGTGAAGAAATTCGGACGATTCGAGGAGGTTCAACGCTCGGGTCGTAAATTGAAGCGAAATTAAATTTCTTTATGAAGTCTTTATGAATCATAAAGCCCCAAATTGCCCATGAAGTCTTCAACGAAGTGCACGATCGACCGATGATCATCCATCACCGTTGGTCTGACCTTTTCAGCGAACTCTGGAGCGGAGATCAGCGAAGGTCGGGTAAACCTGTCGTCATCAGACGATGATCTTAAATCCGGATCTTTTCAGGTCGGATGATCAACAAGCTCGTTGAAAAAATGGCAATAAACAGGAAGAAGAACTTGACAATGTGCAGATTTGGACGATATCAATATATCGGGGCGAAATTGATGAGAACAAACCCAATAACTTTTTTCTTCGTAAGATCATCCATCATTTAAAATTGCTCACATCTTGAAGCGTCTTTGTGTTTGGACTTGGAAACACGTGCTAAGGATTAAGTACTTATTTTTACTCTTTACAAATGCTCAAGGGTTGCTTATACCGTTACGTACAATTTCAGAGAAAGGGAACAATTTCCATAGAATTTTTTAAGTACTTCCCATACCATTTGGCGCTTAGATGCTATTGTTTTGTATTTAAACATTAAAATGTGTCAATAATAAGGAACATCTGGATTGTATTTGAGTTTAAATGCAAATCCCGTTATTCGAAACTCTCCCATTAAAGTCCATATTTAAATTCTCCGTCTAAAAACCTATGATTTTAGCATGAATCGATTTATGCAAATTTCCACGAATCACAAAAATATTATAATTTCCTACAGTACTATCGTCATATCTGAGCAATCAAACTTTAAAAGCGTATGACATGGAGTCTTTGGAAAACCCAAGACTAAATATTTTGAATATTTGAGATAAAATTAGCAGCAAAGCAAACAAAATGCTGGAATGCTATAAGCCTACAAAAAAGTTTTATAGGTTTAATTTATGAAACATCTCTCCAAATTCCATGTACAAGAGTAAAACAGCCTAATAAGCGCACGTCATGTAAGTCGAATCGACTGACATTATTTTGTTGTTGTTAAAGAGTGCTATTGATTTTACGAAGATAGGCTGAAAACTAATGCACACTTGCTTATAGACTTCAAACAAAATGATATTCAGAAACACGCCAAGTGGCATGTGAAAGGTACATTCTTCCTCAATTTAAATCTGAGATTTGAAGTCATTGCGTTCATCCAGTGTATTTTGAGAAGTGGAAGCTTGGAGTGATTCGGCTTCATTATTGAACAATTGGTATACTGTAAAATCTGTGCACCCTACAATCTTTGTGAACCGATTCTACACCTTCCTTATTACCCTAATCTAGCGCTTTATGATAAAAGACCTCAAGGATAATAATTACAAGTGAATGCAACTGTCGATACATGGATTCGAGGAAAGTCGGAAGAATTTTTCAGTGACGGAATGAAAAATCTTGTTACACGTTGGGAGCTTTATGTTAATCTTAAAGGTGACTATATTGAAAAATAAATATATGATTTTGAAGCTTAATAATTATACTTTAATGTAATTTTTGACTGATCTTGCTATTTGTTTTAGATCGCGTTCTACAAGCATATGTGCATTAGTTTTCGGCCTACCCTTGTACATAAATACAATGAATGCTTCAGCGAATTTCTTTATCAATGACATTTTTTTCCAAAATGAATACAAACACAAAATCGTCTTAATAATTTGTGTTTGGGAAAAAATAAATCTTGCCACCAAGATAAAATATGTGTCCCAATTTTAGAACGATTTAACCTATTATTGATAAGCTGCTCGATTTGTAAGAAAGCAACATCATGGAAGAAGAGAAATTTAAAAAAATGCAGCTTCATTTGGGAAGAGAATCGATGGAAGATGGTCCGTATACTGTTTGATATATTGACTATATTTCTAAGATTAATTAATAGATAAGATGAATGTCCCGATCGAAGGGTAAGCGATCTGAAAAGTGGACCGGTTGGACACACAAACCTTGTGGCCACTCCCTCCTCTTTAAAGGCATTTAGGGTTGCTTTTCGCGTTTTAATTAATCTAGCTCGTCTCCTCTCGCACTCAGAGCACAAAATAGTCACTTAAAATTGGGAATAAATTCGGTTTTTTATCTTGTGCACTTTTGCAAGCGGCTCTAAAGATAATAAAATCCTCAGCGGTAAAGTCCATATTTCAGATTATTGAGATTTCATCTGGAAAGTCTAATAGATATAAAATGTTACTAATGTCTATTCAATTTCTATTTTACAAAAGGCATTCAAAAGTAAAAGTTGACAAGCTTTCGAAAAGAGTCCACTTCTTATATAATATTGTACCAGTGTATATATCAACCAATTTCCAAGAGTAATGTTTTTTGTATTACGAAGCAATTGATAATAAGATTTTCAAATTTATTATATTAGGGGGACCCGAAAATATTCGCGTATTTTGAGATCTTATGTTTGAGCTCAGTTTGTGTTCAGACACAGTAACGGAAACATCTTTGTAATCTATATTTTTTGTAGAACTATTGTTCAAAATTGTTTTTGTGCAATAATTTTTTAAAATTGTTTTATTGTTAAGGAGAAAAGGACCCAAAAATAATGAAGTGATAACAGTACGCAGATGTCAATATTGGTTCCAGTACTTTAATGGGGTAGGATGGGTACCGCACCCCTTCACCGAACACAAAAAAAATGAGCGGTGAAATACGCCCAAAAACGAGAATTATATTTTGTGATGTTATCAATAAGTTTGAAGTTTTTTTTTATTAAATACACTTATTTTTTTTTTGTGCTGTAAACGCGTTCCGCACGAAAATCGCACAAAAAAGCTATGACTTACATAGAAAAAGTGAAGATGCGTTCCATGGTTTTTAAAAACCGCATAACTTTGAAACGGTCATATAAAATATATCCAAAATCGCATTAAAAAAAAGTTAATAAAAAAGCAGGAAAACCATAAGGCAATTAAAAAATAACATTTTTGGTAACATCGTCGTCTTGCATCATTGCTAAAAAATGCTTTAAAAAAACAGTATAACTTCGAAATCGCACAAAAAAAATGTTTGAGTGTACACGAATATTTTTCGATGCCCCTAATATTTCCTTCTTGGTGGATGAATTATTTGCATGATTTTTGTCCCTGATCAATCCCATATTTTAACTCATCAAATGGCGTTTTTTCCGATTCACAGCATAATTGCTATCAATGATTATCTTCGTCGAAGGTTGAAAGATTACTATGTTCCACACTCAATAAACGCCTTTGTGAAAGGAAGATGACACTTCAAATGTGACTTTGAATTTCGTCTCAATGCGTTCATTTCTGATGCAAATTTCTAAGAAGCAATGAATGATCTATGCAAATTTGTCTTTTCGACATGATCGAGGACAATTTTGTCCAGTTTTTTTCTTTGATGGAATGATCTACGCTGCTTTGTTTGACCCTGGGATGATAGCAGCTGTGGAGAGTAACGAAACTATGGATATAAATAAACATCGAATGTGGGAATGTGAGTATATATATATACAATATAAATTGTGGTGATGAAAAGCTATAAGCTGGAAGGAGATGAGCGCTCGATTGAAAATCTGGACTTCCTTGTTATTTTATGGATCCGAAGTAATTCCTCAGGGTCGCTTGGGATTTGCGTTGCAAAAAAATATCTCTATTCAAATGCATACATTACCAAGTGTTAAACATTCCGAATTTGCAGAAATGATACCATTTTTACCATGAAAAAGTGGCGATCTACAAACGTGAAGTGATCCAGAACATTTTTTCGCTTGGCTTGTATCTCAGGAATGAACTTTCGCATTGAAAATAAATATTTTTTGCAATATTTGCAAGGAATTCCAATCAAAGTTCCTTAAACTGTATATAGCATTCTATTATAAAGGTAGACCGACATTCCCTCCACACATGGCCGATTGCAATAAGGTACGTCGCAGGTTTTATATGACTTCTTATTTGGCAAGACCGGGTGTTGTTTGTGATCTGTCCGTTTGTCCTGTGACAACGGACATTGTTATTGCCTTACCGGTTCCATTACGCCATAGTTGATTTCTTAGGTAAGAGTTGCGTTTTTTTGCATGCTTTAAAATGCCACGAAGAAGCCATGCACTCAATTTCTGAAGAATTTGTCTCAACAAATTATGCTGAAATCCGAGGATCAAAGCGCGAATATAACACATGAGGGGGATTCATGGACAATAAAAGCAATGCCGATATCCGGCACGTTTATTTCCAAGTCAGAAATCCACATTGTTTGATTTACAGTAATAGATAAATATCGCATGTGATCGGAATTAATGTGTATTCTGACATTAGAAAAGCGGAAATGATCAATAATTTAGAATCAATTCTGGGTGGTGTTCAATAAAAGTAATTAAAGTGTCAATGAAAACCATTCCAAATGATTTTATAAAGGAAAATGACGTGTTTTCCTGATCTATAGCATATTAAAGTGGTTAAAACTCCAAATATATGTATTAAAAATAGTCTTTATTTCGCGGCATTTGACCTTGACAATACCCAGAAGAGAGGCACACCGGAGCAAAGTCTCGCAGTTGGTACCATCCTGCTCAATTCGCCCCCAGGATGAAAATCTAATATATAAAAATGAATTGGGTTTTGTTCGTTCGAAATGCGCTGCCATACCGTTCATCGGATTGCAATAAAACTTTGTCCACTTATTGCTAAGAATTTCGCGAGTAACATAGAAATAGTCTACTATATAAAAATCAATGTTTATTTGTACGTATTTAATGCGCTGCCATACCGTTTATTCCATTGCGATAAAACTTTGCTAACTTATTGTTTACACTTTCTCAAATAATATAGGTATAGTACAATTAGCTTACAGTAAATCTTATACATAAAAATCAGTATTTGTATGTTTATTCATATTTATAATAAAATCAAAAAAATAAAATTCATTATTTCTAACTAAACAAGATAACACTATTAAATTTCAAACGATATTTTTAGAATTAAATCTGTGGCAACAAAGCGCCGGGTACCAGCTAGTGGCGTATATAAATGCATCTTTTGATTTATTATAGATTTATTGCTTTGGAAAATATTGAGCATTTTCTGAAAAATCGATACAGAAAACTGTCCTCTACGCCAGGGGAGTGTGTATTTAAATAAAAGTATGGTTTTAATAGCAAAATTATTATTATTTTTAAATTATTAAATTTAAAATATAGACAGGGAGACTGTTCACAAAATTCTGAGACGTACATTAATTTATTTAGTTTTATAAACCTATATTAACATACGAATAAGCAGGTCTAATTAACAATCATATAATATTGTTCAAATAATTTGATTGATTCATATTAACCTTTTGAGGAGTTCAGTCGCGTATTTGCGATCGAATTCCAGTGATTCAGAAAGAGCATTTTTACTCGCTGAGCTCGGAGAGAAAGTGTTTTGCGTACATCGTACGATTGTAAATAACGATAGCCCAAATTTATCGATTAATAATGATGATCGTTATTAAACCTATATAATAAAAAAACATTAGAATTTGTTCTTTCGAATGATTGCCATTTATTTTTTCTCATAATAACTGTCACGTCAGAATGCGCATTTCAAATAAGGAAGATTCCCTGCCGCATCCTGTGTGAATGGAGTATTTTCCTCTGATTGAAGACGCTGTAGCCCGGGAAAAATGTGTGACTAATGTAATAATACGTGTACTGAACCGAAAAAAACGATATTTTCGAATCGATTCAGTTCCAGTTTTCGTTCCGAATGTTAAATGATGCGATAATAATAAAAAACGTTCCAAAGTAAACATAATTCAATACATACGAAAGGTTTAAGTAAGCTATTTGTATTACGATAGGGCTTGGAGCGAGCCAGAAGACCTATGAACTTGGATAGCATTTTCGGGACCCAAAACGGATGTCTATTATCTAACCAAAATACAGAGAGAAAGGGTTAAGATAAGCGATAAAAGTCACGCTTGACACACACGCTGGGTCGATAACATGTTATCTGTGAATGCAGCTGCACCTACAATAAGACGTGCATTCAAATACGTCCGAATGAGAAAAAAGAACCATGATCCCTGATTCATGCTGATTCAAATGCCACACATAGAGTCGCAATGATGAATCATTTTTTTGTCGGATGAGCTTCGAGCTAATTTTCCACTTTGTAAGTGGATTACGTAAAAAGTGAAAACCTCTTACTGCATTGGATGCACCTCATGCAACTCGATGAGATGACGAGCAACATAAATTCATCATTAACGAGCAGAATTCCACTTCTCGATGGGTGCACTGACTGATTACGGGGGCGAGCTAGTTTTTGTTTAGCTCGACATAAATTTAATGCAACATCATGTTGATAGGTTATTGCGATAACCATGCCAATAGCTGATATTGATGTTGACTAATTTTCCATTAGAAAGTACGCCAAATCAGCTCGAACGCTCGAGCAGATGGACGATGGACATCGCTGAGGGTATGGGTCAAATCTAAAGATAATGCTACAATTTTACTGAGAAATTTCTTAGACAAAGGCAAACTAATAACATGAATCATGAGATAGATGCCTGTTTACTATACAGAAGCCACGTGCCTTTTTACTTAATCCGTTGATGAATAATAGCGCATTAGCCGATACATTTGGGTTAAAGATCTGTTCAATCGTTCGATGTACGCAGGAAGCTCTCCGTCTCTGTCTCCCATGCACAGTTACTGAGCTCCGTCACTGTCTTTCTCCGAACTCAGCGTACAAGAGTGCTCTTTTTGAATCACTGGAATTCGCTCGCAAATAGGCGATCATCCTATCATACAGGTTAATCAATTATCAACAGGTGACAAAATAAACATTAAAATTATAATAACATTTGTTCGTATCTGATTGAAAATAATCTGTTATGGGGTCGTATCAGATCGTTGGTGATCTTCTTAGAATCATAATAAATAGTAAAAAGCCACACAAATCAATTATATACTTAAAAACTCAGCATGGTAATCAAAATGATTCCATTTGATGCACTATTATGGATCTAATAATATCAACAGTGTTAAGGTTCGTTTATTAAAATACAAGCGACATTTACGCTGCGCGGTCCTGAGAGAAAATTTAATTTAAGTGTATGTGACGCATATAGCATATAAATTAACATACTAATCAAAAGGTTGAGTAGCTATATTGAACCCATTATTGCTTATGGTGATTAAAAGTAATCCGGGTTCCCCAGAGATATCGACTAATAATACTGTAAAGTTTCGTTGCCTTCGCCGCTGCGATTGTCCCCAACTGTCATCTTATTCGGCTGCGGAGATCTCACCAGAAGGTCATTAGAAGCGCCCTGTTAACATTCTTAATATTGATGAACGGCAGATGCGTTTTTTTTTATCTTCTGGAATAGAGCGATTTCTTTTTCTTTGTCTATTTTTTCAATTCGATTAACATATATACAGAAGATAAAATTTACAAAATCGTTCTAAAACCATATTTTTGTTTGGGTATCGCAATTAATCATTGATGTCGTGCCCATCTATGAATTCCGTGAGGGAAAAATTTTATGATATTATAAAGAACAGACATACATTTAATAGCAAATATAGGATGCGACAGGTAAACTTCCTTATTTAAAACGCGTATCCTGAAATGACACTTATTTCAAAAATAATCGAATAGAACTTATTCAAAAGAGTAAAACCTAATGTTTTTTATTATGTAATTTTAATAAAGATTATGTAGTCGATAAGAAAGAAGCGCGCGTTCGCCTTAGAGGCGTCACCATACGCTTCTCGATAGTTTCCCTGCCGCACCCTGTACAAAGATAAAAGCTTCTTTGGAAAAAATATTCAAAGCTAATAAATAATAGGCACGATGTTATCAATTTTCTTGGAAGATTTTACTAACAAAATTCAAGCCAATAAATTCTTATCATCATTGTGAATCAATCGTTCCAAATGGTACTTATATTTTAGTAAATTACTAATGTATTAGCACAAGGCTTTTTACGTTTAAAATTGAATGTATCATTTATTTGCAAAATTATTATAACCGGGATAATCCCCGGTTCTTCTGCAATGTATCATTTCAACGTCCGGTATATATTTTCAACATGATATACTTGAAGAGTCAAGATTTTGCAGGCAAATTGCTTTGGTAAATCACCTCAAATAGGGCAACACCATGAAGGCTTTATTAACAGAATGTCAAAAGAAACTCGAGAAGAAAAGCTGACATTGAACCTCAATAACCTTAATAAGCGAACAGTTATGTAATTTAATGCCACTGGCCATTTTACAGCAATTGACCCCGTTAATAGAGTCCTGGATCTACGCGTTGATGCAAATCTTTAGATTTATTCACCATGAACTATTTGATTGAAGCTATTCAATATATAAATATAATAATTGTATGGGTGTGATAATATTTTCCATCGAAAAACCATTTATTAGGGGGACCAGAAAGTATTCAAAATTTTAAAGCTTGCCATCTTACAGTCATTTTTGGCCGAGGCACGGCCGAAAAATGCGTATTTTTTGTTGCTGAAGAGCTATAAGATGGTTAATTGTTTCGAAATATTTAAAAGATGTTTATAAAACATATACATGGCGATAAAATAGGATGATCCCTTGGCAAAAACTTGGCTTTATTGCTGTGGAAAATCGCTAAACATTCGATTAAAACATCATTGAAATGCTGTTTTTGTTACATTGTGAGCAAATCCGGCACCCGATTAGCGCATAGCTTTTTCGTATACAATTTTCAGGCAATATGCGATATACAGCATTTTTAAAAATGCCTATCATATCTGCTATTTTACGACGGTCATCCAATACCTTTTGATGAATTTTCTTCACCATTTTTGGTGTAGTCACTTTATTTAGTTGATCATTGCGATGTTCGTCTTGGCAGTTCGTATGGCCTCGTTTAACTCTGCCGCCCAATATTTTACTATGGTAAAAAAGACTGCCCCAGAGTAGCATTTTATAAATATTTTGTACAATAGAAAAAATTATTACATTCCGGTTTCTTAATATATTTGTATCACAGCGGTTATTAATTATTCAATATCATACATTAAGGCTTTGGATATTAAATACAATAAATAAATACGTCAGATTACTATTAGATTGTCCCTCACAATAGCAGTTATCTTTAAATGTGTAGATTTATATCAAGATAGGAATATAAATGAAGATCTTCAGGCTCTAGAAACAGGAAAGGATTGGAAATAAGATATCGCAGCAAAAAGCTTAGTATGATTTACAATTGCAGTATGTTGAATGTACCGTTCATGTGTCAAGAAACAAGGGCTAACTTATACTCTTATTAAGCAAAAAAAGAAAATGTAATAGAAGAAGAGTTTAATAGTTTTTGCTTGAATGTTGAGACATATACAGTAAGTCACAAAAGTCTTAACTATGAAAAGCAAGATAAAACAGTCTTATTAGCTGAGTTTTGTCTATTTTTTTATAATAAAAATCAGCATATACATATGCCATTAATGAAAGAAATTAGTTTTTCAATTAAATAATGTAGTAATAACTAATTAAGCTTAAAAGCAAAAGAGCGCCAAAATTTACCCCAGTTTTCAAGACTTTGTTTCATCTTCTTTGAACCAAATATACCTTTTTTATTTGACCAAAAATCAATAGGACATCAAATTCAAAGAATACTCACATACAAGCAATTATTGAAGAATTGTGAAATTTTCCCGATTTTTCGGAATGATTTATTATAATGTTTCTACTGTTTATTGATGTTTCTTTTCTAACTGTTTTCTTATAATAATTCTTAATGCTTATACGTACTCAGGGTGCAATTACTAATACGAAATTGATAAATGAAGATTATTATTTTGTTTCATTTAAAACGTCACTCAATAAGTTCGTAGGATGACATATGGTTTGCTCAACTATTGGCAAATTCATATAACTTTGAATAAGTACCAGTGTTCAAATAATACGTGTCAATATTTCATAACAATCTGATGTTTAGTACACAAGTTACAGTGGTTTTAGTGACGCTATTTTTATAATTTTCAAAATAATGCATAATGTCAGCATTGCTTTTTAACCCGTTGATTAGGAATTGCGCATATATGCGATTCGACTCGGGTGATTTTTATCTAACAGAAATCGTACACCTCACCAGTACTATGAAGGCTACTAAATAGAGACATTCCAACATATATGTTTATTAAATTGTTATATTAACCTTTCCATACCGGTGATGTATTTACTACACCTCGACTCTAATAATGGGAATATTGATATGAAATATATTAGATACGGGGTTCATATTTTTTATATTCCTCCGTAATATAATTACGAATCACATCAAAGTATTATAGTATATAAATATTCATCTGCAGCGACGGAAATAAATTATTTGTTAGGAAATCAGGAATTTTGCGAGTTTTTATCCGTGTCTCAGCAGAAAGGAATTTTATCAAATCGTTATAGAAATACGTAACAATGAGACGCTGGATTCACTTTTCGCACCTGGTATGCGCAGCGACGAACGAGTTAAATATTAGGTTGTCCCATAAGTTTCTTTCGCAAATGAACACAGATCTAATCATAGCCATGGTTGAAGAAAACCAGCGATATACTGTTCGCGAAATAGCTAACAAGTTAGAAATTCCATGAACATCCTTCCATAATCATCTGACAAAATTGGGCTACATCAATCGTTTAGATGTGTGGCTTCCTTATGAACTGACTGACTCAAATAAACTTCAGCGTATTTCAACATGCGATCTTCTTCTCCGACAACACAATAGCCAACTTTTTTAGAAGAGACTTGTCACTGGAGATGAAAGTTGGATACTCTATGAGAATATCCAACGTAAACGGTCTCGGACCAAGGGTACACAAGCTTTAACTGTAGCTAAACCTGGCCTATATCCAAAAAAAGTTTTGCTATGCATTTGGTAGAACAGGAAAGGGGTAGTTTATTATGAGCTACTTCAGCAAGGTGAAACGATCAATTCAACAAAATATTGTTCCCAACTAGATAACGCCAAGCCTCATGTGTCTTTGCTCGTCAGAAATAAATTATTATCTTTTGACTGGGATGTTTGACTTCATCCTCCATACTCTCCAGACATTGCCCCTTCAGATTATAATGTATTTCATTGAAAAATTCTTTACGTGGTAATAAATTTAATTCAAAAAATTATATAAAAATGTACCTTGATCAATATTTTGCCAACAAACCTGGAAAATTTTGGCAAGAAGACGTTATGAGGCTTCCGGAGAGATGGAGGAAAGTTATAGAATAGAATGGATCATATATTATTCAATAAACTTTGATGTACTACAAATTATTGTTCATTTTTTTCTTAATATGAAAACGAAAGAAACTTATGGGACACGCTAATATCTATCTCTAAACTTCAGAATCAAATCACTGAGTTACAATCAGCCGAGTGGACAGCAACCGGCGAATATCATTTAATATGTACTATTTTATCAATCTATTTAAATTTCCCATGAACTTAGCGAATCGCTCTATATTATTCGCATGTTTTTATGGCATACTAACAAAGTTACGCGCAAAACAGATGGGTTTAGTTACAGCGCAATGTTTGTAATGAAGCTTGTGTTTATCAATATTTAAGTATTAAATATACTAAATAACCATAAAAAAATATATCCACCATGAGGAAAATATCACGTTTTTAGGCATAAATTCATATTTCTGACAGAAGCTTCAATCTTTCAGAGCGTGGAGGCCTTGTGATAAAGTCAAGTCTCGAAAGCCTTTGATATTTTAACACAAATAATATCATTTCACAAACGCAAGTATCTCAAATGTCAAGGATGATTTTCGACTTTGGCTTGTACCAATTTCTTGATTCGCATTCTTCAGACGGTCGCTGAAATACGATAATTTCCGACATTCGCGCCAACTTCTTCATTCATCGTTCCGCTGTGACATTTTTGTGTTATCGTGTCGGAAATAAATGTCACACATGACGAAAATATCTTAATATGTGAATAATCGACGTGTTGTGCACTCAAATGGCGAGTGAAAATTCTTGTGCTAATTCGCATTCTCCTGCCATTTCAAATGATCTCATCATCTTCCTTCGCTGCAGTTTCTATTCTGGCTTTATGCGTTTTGACTTCCGTTAGAGTTTTATAAGGCAGGAAATTATGCCGTCATTCAAATTCCTCCTTTTGTACAGCTAAAGTGGATTTGCAGGATAAAATTCAATTTAAATCGCCTCTCCCCCCTCTTGACAAATTTGCCAACATCGCACATTCACACCAAAACTGGGACACAATCAAATATTTTAATCTAGAACGTCATTATGCTCTTTTTGGAATTGGGATCTGGTAAGAGATGCTGCAAGACCATCTGCATATGTCATGGCCTTCATATAAAATTTTCCCCAATACGTAATATTCATATTATGAAATAAATATCGTAAATCGCATAGTCCAATTGGTTTGATAATTGGTTGGCAACCTCAATATAAATGCTAGAACCAAACAACGACCGACTTTATAATAATAATACAAGTATTTAAAAAATTGAAATTAAAAAGCTGTTCAAGATGATACTTTATTTAAGCCTTTTAGAAAAGGAGATCCAACTGCGAGACTTTTCGATGATGAACCACTTATTCTTATGTCTGCTCCTTCGTGTCGTACGGATCCGAAAAGCGGACCGGTTGGACACATAGACCTTGTGGCCAATTCATCCTTAAAAAGGGCTTTTTGCGGCATTTTTATGATCTGTACGATCACGGAAGCTCCATAATAGTAATATAATAATAATAAAGAGGTTAATTTACATACTTCATATCCTCGTAACGACTCTGCCCAGAATTCATCAGAATAGTATCAAATCCGATCTACTCTTGGTGAGTCTGCTTCTTCGTTTACAACAGTAAAATATTGGGTGGCAGAGTTTAAATGAGGCCGTACGAACTGCCAAGACGAACAACGCAATGGTTGATCAAATGAGATTACCACGTCATAAACGGCGAAGAAAATCCATAAAATGATATTGGATGACCGTCAGTTGAAAGTATGCTAGCTAGCAGACATGGTAGGCATTTCAAAAAATGCTGTATATTGCATATTGATTGAATAATTGGACATGATAAAGCTATGCGCAAGTCGGGTGCCGCGTTTGCTCACAATTGAATAAAAGCAGTGTCGTGATGATGTTTCAATCGAGTATTTGGCGATGCTTCACAGCAATAAAGTCGAGTTTTTGCGTCGATTCATAACCATGGATGAAACATGGGTCCATCATTTCACACTTGAAACAAAGAAACATGGGGACCCTCCATTGGGCCGAGCTGTTTATTAATCCCGCCATTCGGGTTCAACAAAAGAGCACAACAAGGTGAAAAACCTGATCTTAATATCCATTTTCGCAAGAACACATTCATTCTCAACTTCGAGTGGCCACTTGCGATCTGAGGGGGGGGGGGAATAAGCTAGATTTTGTAATTTAAAACATAAAAACTAGCAAATATAAAGATAAAAAAAGGATGGAATGGCCACAAGGTCTATGTGTCCAATCGGTCCGCTTTTCGGACCGCTGACATGACGAATGTACATCTCAGGATCGGACGCCATACTCGAACATGTCTACAGAACGATTACGAATTTTACAATCGATCGAAAATATTGTTGTCTTCATTTTATTGCGGGCTTATGTCGGCTGGGTCAAGCCCTAACGAAGAAAAGAGGAATTCAACAACTTAGTATATATTATAATAACGGACAGAGTCAGTGTCAATTTATATACATTAGAATGGTCAAGTAAAATAAAAACCATGTGCAACTTTCAACCGGGTTGATATTCTGCGTTTTGCGCCCCAAGCCTAGTTACGCCCGTGGCGGGTACTTGTTTTGGCACTCTTGTTACGGCCCTACTTATTAATACTAATAATCTATGTAAGTTAACCTTTGAGGAAGCTTCCGCGATCGTATAGATAATAGAAAATGCCGCGAAAAGCCCTATAAGAGGACGGAATGGTCACAAGGTTTGTGTGTCCAATCGGTCCGCTTCTCGGACCGCCGACATGACGAATGAGCGCCTCGCAATCGCACATGGTCTGCGTTCATTAATGGATTTCCGCATGGACACTCCGAGATCGGGAAAAGTCCAAATTAAAACTTAACTCGCTTATATTGAGCATCAAAAGTTCAACATTGATTTTCATTTTTTGTATAATGGATGGATTGCTTAAAATCCAATTTACTTAAATTTTCTCGCTATAAAAACTTACCTATTCAACACGAGACGTAACATTGCAATAAAAATCAATATTACATTTAATTGATTCATAAATTGCTCGTTATATCCGTGAAATAGTCATTTCAGCGCCTTTTATGAACGAAATTCCCATTTGTACGCAATGCACATTAGATGTTTTCATAATGTTGATAATTTTGTATAAAATGTCAATTAGGCAGTTCATTTCAACATTACAACCGATTAATCGGTTGTAATTTTGTCCATATCTCCATCCATGACCGTAAACGTTAACGTAATACTCGATAATCTTTGTATATTTTCCCAATTTACTGAGAAATCGAAACAGAAAACGTTTTTATATCTGTTCTTATAGTAAAAATGTTTATTATTATTGATTATAATGGTGCGAAGAGAAATTAAGCATTAACGATCGGCTTCTAGGCAATCGTGGAACCGAAATAGTTTTATTCATCAATGACGTAAATCCATTTGAGAGCTATAAAACTCGCGCCATTGTGAGCCCTTAAATTATAGTGATCATACAAAAAAAGATGTTGTACTGTGAATCATTCGATCGTCAAATATTATTAGATTTCGATATGAGCATTGTATTTGGGCTCGTAAAAAAAATAGTACTAAATTGGCTTTACGCTCGTTGTATCGGAGATTACCGATATTTAGATTCACATATCAATTTATAGCTTCCCGCTCTGTACAGTTAATTTAATCCTGCTCTCATGTTAAAATTGTTTGGCATACAATGTGTTTAAAGCAATGCTAACGACATTTGAACGGTCTTTAAATACGAAAAAGCCTATTTAATGTGCATATCTTTGTTATTATGCTCACAGTTTATGGCAATACTTCTTCGAATTTATATTGTCATTGGTCGAAAATGCACGCGGTTGCAATAGCCGATGGTGAAATGTGGCCATGTGCAACGCATATGTCGCATCTTCATAATATTCGCTATATTTTGTAACAATCACAATTGAACACATTTCCATGGATGGACAACCATTTAAATAAATAAAAAATGTTGGAGGATCGATGGCGTGAGCCCCCATTTTCATAAAACACCTCAGTCACATCAATGTGACTGATAAAATTCCTTTCTGCTGAGACACGGACTAAAACTCGCAACATTCCCGATTTCCCGATAAATTATTTATTTCCGTCGCTGCAGATGAATATTTATATACTATAATACTTTGATATGATTCGTAATTATATTACGGAGAAATACAAAAAATCTGAACCCCGTATCTATTATATTTCATATCCATATTCCCATTATTAGAGTCGAGGTGTAGTAAATACATCACCGGTAGGGAAAAGTAAATATTATTCTTCAAATATTATTTTGAAAATATGCCCGAAGCTACGTTTCCTTTCTGCTGAGACACGGACTAAAACTCGCAAAATTCCCGATTTTCCGTCAAATTATTTATTTCCGTCGCTGCAGATGAATACTTATATAATACAATACTTTGGTGTGTTTCGTAATTATATTACGGAAGAATACAAAAAATCTGAACCCCGTATCTATTATATTTCATATCCATATTCCCATTATTAGAGTCGAGGTGTAGTAAATACATCACCGGTAGGGAAAAGTAAATATAACAATTTATAAAACATTTATGTACTGAATATATGTAAACATAGATTAGACAGTTGCAACCCCTAGGTATCGCCTAAAATCTCTAATTAGTAGTTACGCCACTGTTTCCAAGCGTCCAGATTTCGGCGGGAATGTCTCGATTTAGTAGCCTTCGTCGTGCTGGTGAGGTGTACGATTTTTGTTAGATAAAAATTTCAATCCCGAATTTTTCGGGATTACGTTTACTAATCAATATTAATAAATAATATTACAACATCAGATATACTGCATGTAACACACAAATATATTATTATCATCTATCTTATTATTATCAGATTACGAGATAATATGCCTTGTTTGGGGGTAGGGGAAGCTTAGATCCATCAATCTTGAAATTTGGTTCGTCTTGGAAGTCTCGCAGATGGAGTTCTCTTTTATCAGTCTGAAATAAAAAACCTTGAATCTCAGCAATTATCTTTTATTCGTTTTTCTGATCATATGTATTAATACATTGTTTCAGTCTGTATTTATACAATGTAAATCAAGAAAGTTTCAAATTGTATATAACGGCATTAAATTAAATTATACAAATCTGCTTTTTTGTATATAAGTATTATACGTTAATTATTGTTAAATAAACATGGTCTACATTTAATACAAGGTGGCTAGGGTTTCGGTAGACATGCCTAAAGCTGATATATTCAATATATTTAAACCCAATCTCGTTATTTAACAGCCACGTCTTGTACATGTTAATTATATTTTTTTAATATATATTTGAATTAGAGCACCTTGTATAATTTACATTATAGCTTACTCGCGGTAATCCGATTCCAGTCTAATCCGGCGCCACCTGTAGTCCGACATCACAATACAAGTAAAGTTTCGTCAATGTAAAAAAATGCAAAAGTGTGATTCTGGAGCGCCTAAATCCAATGTGTTTATGACATTAATTCTATAATATGAAACCTTGTATTATCTATGTATATCACATCATTTTCATAATTTATCGGATTACAAGTACTCCTTTCTAAAAGGTTTCGGACTACAAGGGGTCGGGGCAGTACTCTATAGTCCGACAAATTCGACAATCCGACACTGCCTTTCAAAACATTTGTCGAATTACGCTATTACGGTGAAATATTTACAATTTTTGTAGAAATAATAAAGAAAATGTTGCTGAACTCTGTCAGCAGAGTTCATCATTCGCATGCGTTTCACACGATTGTTTTGCAATAGCGCACATTTTTAAAACGCAGATGCAATTAGTATGAAATTAATTTTCAGTATAATAAAAACGTAATGAACGACAAACGCAGTCTGTCCAGATACGAATTTAATATCATCAAATTATACGTATCTTCATTCACTCCAACAGTTAAAGTATATAATTTATGTCGACGGCAACGTTTGAAGAACACTTATCTTGCACAATGATTCAAAACATTTTTTTGTACTGATTAAATTGGCTCTGAAGAGGAAACATTGCTTTTTACATCATGAAATCATTGTTCTTGAAAGCAAGGACTCGTAAAAAATGCCTTAATAAAAAGCATATTTATGCATCATTAGCGCAAATGCAAGCGGTAATAAGACGTCGTTCGTCTTGGCCGTTGTCATAAAAGCACTAAATATGATAGAACAAAAGGCTTTTATGGTCAATTTTGAGCTATCGAAGCATTAAATTTCGATCTAAGCCCCACATGAGCCTTCCTGCGTGGCTCTAAAATACGGCAGTCGATTGTAGGTCCTGTTTGTGTCAATGAACCGCTGCCCTTCCAAGTTGCAGCTTTTGCAGCGATCTCAATGTATGAAACGAGTTTCGAATAATGCGATTAATTCATTCATATTCGAAGTGGGAATTCGCTTAATTGCGAGTATTCATACCATTTGATAAGAGCTTAAATTTTAAGCCGCACGAACTGTGTGCCGCTATGTGGATCGTGTTCAGCGACCAGCTTTGCAACGTGATCCATAACTTGAATGGCTAAAAATTAAACGATGATGCATCATTGTGTGCTAAAAAATCATCATCCAGAAAGTAAGGTCGCCACCTCCAGTTCTGGGGTGTAGTGACACACCCAAGTTACATCCCCCGTCATAGAGTCCTGAAAAGCTTCTCCCTTTTGTGCAAAACAATCCAAAAATTAGCGCACGGCGCAGGTCGCTTAAACATTGGACAGACCCAGCCGGCATAAGCTCGCAATAAAAAAGACGAAAATACTTTTGACCGATAGTAAAATTTAAACAACCCACCTGATTGGTCTTCTTCGGACAACTTTGTTTTGTAATTAATGTTCTTAATCGTTCTGTAGACATGTTCGTCATGTCAGCGGTTCGAAAAGCGGACCGGTTGGATTCACAGATCTTGTGGGCCACTCCGTCTTCTTTTAAGAACAAATAAATAGCTCGGGTCAGTACAGGGATAATTCGACGTCATTGCTGTGAAACATCGCCAATCATTTGATTGAAACCACGACGCTGTTTTTGTTCGATTATGAGCAAACGCGGCACCCATCTTACGCACAGCTTTCTCATGTCCAAATTTTTAGTAAATTTACAGCATATTTTGAAAGGTCTACCATGTCTGCTAGTTCGCTCACTTGCAGTCGACGGTCAACCAATAACATTTTGTGGATTTTCTTCAACATTACCAAATGAGGTGGTTATCTCATTTGGTTGACTATTGCGCTGTTCGTCTTGACAGCTTGTACGGCCTCGTTTAAACTCTGCCACCCAACATTTTAATGTTGTAAACGAAGAAGCAGTAGTAGAACCAAGAGTAGAATCTAGCTCGTATTTCAGTCGTTACGAGTATATGAAGCGCCCGAGGCAAGTATCTAACATGATTCTCCCCCCCCCCCTTTTTTAAGTTAAATAATACTATTATATATGCAATATATTAAATATAAATATATAAATTAGTAAAATAGATAAATATATAATTTTTATTAGTGGTTCTTTTGGCGCGGGCCACTTATGTAAATTAGCCTCTTTATTATTATTATATTACTATTAGAGAGCTTCCGTGATCGTGCAGATCATAAAAATGCTGCAAAAAGCTATAAAAAAGGATGAATTGGTCACAAGGTCTATGTGTCCAACCGGTCCGCTTTTCGGATCGCTAACATAATGAGTGAGCGCCTCGCGTCCAGACGCCATATCTGATCATGTTTACGAAATTATTACGAACTCTCATTACAAAACGAAGTTGTCTGAAGAAAACTGATGGTGAGACCGGATGGGTTGTTTAAGTTGTAAAATCAGTCAAAAGTGTTGTTTTGTTTATTGTATTGCGGGCTTATGCCGGCTAATGTTTAAGCGAAAATGAAGAAAAGAAGGATTAGACAACTTTTTAAATTAACGTAAACATAGATGCTATATTCGTATGTGTATCACATATCATCCACACAAATCCATGTTTCTCTCAGGACCGCGCAGTGTAAGTCAAGCTTGTATATCAATAAATGAACCTTAACACTGTTGATAGCACACATTATTCGTTTATTTCTTCGCATAAACATAAACAACACACACGTGTGTCTTCAATTTTAGTAACAAAATAATGTAAATGTAATGTTTGTAATAATGATTTGAATAAATGATATTTTTATTATAAATAGAAGTACGACATTAAAAATAAAACGCTATGGATCGCTTTTTGCAATATTTGTGAATATTTAGACGTGTAGGGGTAACTTTACAGCACAACCTTGCCATTGATGTACGAGTTTATGATGAGACGCAAGACATCCGTCTCTGTTTACGATTCACAATCTGCAATTAACGCGCGAATCGAATTCGTTCGCAGCATATGTGGGAGTCCTCATCAACGGCGATGCCCTCTTGTCAATGAAAGGCATCGCATTTATTTTCAAATTTTCAAAAAAGCAACAGTATATTGAGCATCCAAACTTATATGTAAGCTCGTAAAAGCTTCAACAACCTCGATTCACATATCCAATTTACCAAGGGCCATATTCGGTGTCTTGTAACAGAAGAAACTGTAGACAGAGAGGTCGTGACTCGCCCTATCAATGGTTAACTTATTTAATGTATAGTCTGAAATATGAATACGGCCTTATCAGCATGGACACATGCTCATAGTTGTATGGTAATTTATAATCTCCCTGTAGTTAGTCACGAGAACTATAAGTGCCCGTTTATCTAGCGTCGTCCTGTTAATGTCGTCTGACATATCAATTTGTACAAAATGTCAAAGCGTTCAATGAGTATATGTTTTGTATCGAAGTTTCAGCTCACCAACAACCACCTCCGAGAATTTGCATGACAGAAATGCTTAACTTTTCCGACGACGACGACCACTCGAGCAGAATTGAGTGGCATTGAAAGCAGTGAGCGGACCCCAGATTGCTATCTGCCGGAGAATCGATCATTACAATTCAATTACATTCAATGAAACGGATTTCTTTAGATCTTTTATGTATTTTTTTGTGTGGGTGTGGATAGTTTCAGGAATTATTTTATCCTATCCATAAAATCATTCTAAATATGCCGTATAATCATATTCAATGTCACTCAAAGCATCAATCTGACACGATGATATTATCAGATGGAAATGATTAAT
Source organism: Stenopsyche tienmushanensis (assembly GCA_008973525.1). Taxonomy (NCBI): domain Eukaryota; kingdom Metazoa; phylum Arthropoda; class Insecta; order Trichoptera; family Stenopsychidae; genus Stenopsyche; species Stenopsyche tienmushanensis. Next base: position 946,625 of record WACJ01000070.1, on the reverse strand, counting down.
TGGGGAATCATGTATATAATATATTTACAAATTAATGCATCACTACTAAATACGAGGGTCATCTAGAAAGTAAGGTTACAAGAACTTCTGACACCAGTGAAATTTTTCGTTTCGAAGTTGGCGCACCTGTCGTATAAGGGAGACTTAATGGTAAGTTTGTTTGGCTCCGCATGTGTGTCGGCCATTTTATTCAGACATAGTAAATTCTTCCGATGAAGAGGTCGTCGCGCGCTCCCGCCACCTCCTATTGTGTCGGAAAAACTTGGTTACAAGAAGTTGTGTGCGAGATGGGTTTTTTGGGTCATTCTGCACAGGATGTTGATGTTTTTCTGGATTATATCGTGTCCATTCCATCCAAGACAATATTAAATTTTAACACCCACAGCAAAAAAATTTTAGGCCAAAATTATACAGTTTGAATATTTTAATCCGTAATTGAACATTAAATTTACAGTGGAATTACAAAAAATACATTTCTTCCCATGTATGATTCGCTTTTGAATATTTATATTTATGTACATATGCTCATTTCTATTTTTGCGCGGCACATTGAAACCATTAATAGACGCGTTAAAAAATACATAGCTCTTATGTAAATTCAAATGTTTGGTTCCAAAGATTAAAAATCCGCACAAATAAATAGCGAGAGAATTTAAGTTCAGCTCTGGCCCAAAATTTTGTTAAAGAAATAATCGCAAAAAATGTAGAAATCGCGTTTAAAAAAATATATACATAAATACGACGCGATATTAATGCCAGATGAAGCTGGTCACTTTCGAAAAAGAGGTTCGTCGTCGTTCGGGAGTCTCGCAGTTTGTAGCTCTCTCACTCCCTCTCTTATCTGAAATGAATGGACCACGAAGGCCATCTGACCCAAGCATATAAAATGTATGAAAAAATAATATAATGCAATGAATGGATTAAATGCTAAAATATTTCGAACACTAATTTAATAAATGCATATAGATATATCGGTTATTCATGCTTGATAAATCCAGTTCCATTGTGTCCTAGCTTTGATTACCTTGTTATATTTTTGCGTAAGTGAATACATGCGTATCAAAGTCGCACATTTGGCCTTGCATTGTTTACAATTTTCGCGATTTATGATCACCATTATTTGTTGTCCCAATTCTTTTGATTTTGATCGAAAAACCAAATTTATTTCGTACGGTTTTGCATCGGATTTAAGCTTCTAATTGGCGCCGTCGAGTCGAAAGGTTTTTCCTAAGTCCGGGTATTATCCAAGAATGCGTTTGTAATTTAATTTAATGCTATGTCGATCCAAATTAGCATATAATAGGACGAAAATGAATTAATGGCGGAATTATATCCAAGCATGCAACGAGACGCGCCAACGATTTCACAGCAGCTCATATGCTTGCTATATGTATTTGGTTGTCCATGAACGTGTTAACCATTGGGTTAGTGAGTTAATTTTAAATTGACCTAAACATAGATGCTATATTCGTATGTGTATCACTTATCATCCACACAAATCCATATTTCTCTCAGGAGCGCGCAGCGCAAATCAATCTTGTGTCTCAATAAATGAACCTTAACACCGTCGATAGCACACGACATTCGCTCATTTTTTCGCATAACACAAACAATACACATGTGTGTCTTCAGTTTAATTAACAAAATAATCGATAAATTTGGGTCGATCGATACAATCGATACAATTCCTTGGATATCTATATTTTTAATCAATATGTAATTAATTGGGCGCTTGAGAAGTTATCCTTGTTGAATATGAGGGGTGTAATAAAATCTTCAAACGTTGACTTTTAATTTATCTACTTGTCAATCTAACGATATGCGGGTGATCCTTATCATGTTGTAAAATCATGTGGTAATTCACTATAACAAGTTTTTCGTTAATGCTGCATTTAATTATTCAGCATGCTTGTTAATCGCGAATAATATCGCGATTTTAATGGCAAATACTAAATAATTCATTTAGGGTCTCATCAAATACAAAGCAATATTTTTATGGGTTAGACCGGGTTTGGGTGTTGTGAGCATCTTTTCTCCACTGGATAACAAGTTTTTTTTTTTTAAATATGCTTCCATTATTCTGCGTAATTATGTAGATGCGCATGCGCCGCGAGGGAAAACCCAATTTCCTCCAGGGGATAGATCGCCATGGGCGCTACCACCCCTATGCAACAGAAGAATAAATTCTACTTTTTGAAGAGAAATTTCTATAGGTGTAGTAGTAAAATTGACTTGGTCGTCACGAAAAGTGAAACTCCAACCTGCAGTTGTTCGGAAAGAGTGAGAGAAACGTTTGTATTCTCTCTTATCCATCGCATACATCATAGACATGCTATGCGCATGTGCCACGTAGCATAAAGCTACCACTAGACCAGTAGCTTGCCTATTTTATTATATATTACACAAACATAGCTTAATCTCATAAAAAGCAATGCATACAATTAACTATTCCTGGGTACCAAGAAATATCATTTTTAAATTTGACAAATCATAAATAGTCATCTTTGAAACCAGCTTCTAATCTTGAAATCTTTATTATGCATTTAGTTTAACTTTCCCAGTCCTATATATTTATGTGGTATCTCAGCTAGCGACTGGAGCGTAAGAGGATTTCCAGTTTTGACGGCGTACAGGGGCATTTTTATCAGCAGTACAGGCCCAGCATACAGATGATCTCCAGGATCCTGCTGAGGGAGCAACAGTCACCCTCATGGTAATCACCAAGGCATTCCGCATTCCGCTGGTTAGTTTACTCCCGCTGGATCTGGTGACCCAGTGCCGTTGGGCAAAGTTCCGGAAATCGGAAGCAGAGGCATCCAGATAAACGCAGACGCCTCCGATAGTTAGCTGGCAGAAGAGGTTGTTCGCGTCTACTCCCAGTCACCATCTCTTTCTGTTCTTACAAAATATTAGGTTCAGCATGCGGTGTCGCTGGGTCATCCCAGATTACTGGACCTCCCAGTTCCTCACGATGCACGGGCGGTTTAGGGCTTCTCTCTACAGGGTCAGAATTTCCCAATTCTTGGAGTATCCATGCGGAGATCCTTTCATGGACGCAGATCATGTTTTGTGAACATGTCTGGGTATGGTGTCTGATCGCGAAGCGCTATTTCGATGTGTCAGCGGTCCAGAGTTTGGACCGGTTGGACACGGAAACCTTGTGGTCACTCCATCCAACTTTAGGGCTTTCTACAATAAATCGATATGGTACCCTAGTTTGTACTTATGTTGTGCGGACTGGTATGACCCCGAATAGCGGTGTCAATAAACAGCTCGTGTCAATGGAGGGTCCCATAGTCCTATATATTTGCTATTTATCCTAACTGGGACTCCCAGATTTTAATTTGTTTTCTAGTGTTTTGTACTCCAACACCGATATAAATATTTGGAATTAAACCGGAACGAAAACCGAAATGAAAAAGATAACGGTTCGATGCCCTGATTTAAATAGAGTTTTGTCTGTAAAGATGCTCTAATTCAAATCATTATTTTTTGGGGCATGTCCTTTGGTTTTGTAAAGTAATTACATCCCAAATCATGACCTGTGAGTAAATAATTGTTTTAGCATGGTCACTTTTTGTCATGTAAATTCATTGTTTTGGCGGCCTTTTTCCGTGGCTCGTATGGTCTCCAGACCTGACACCACTGAATTTCTTTGTCTGGGGACGTGCCTGTGTCTTTTGAAAAATGTAATAAACTGATCAATCGAAGGTTTGACGACTAAATTGGAGTGAATTTAGTAACACTTGATCTGACAAACCCGGTTAATGGATATGATTTATCATCGAGTAAAAATCACTTTTCACACACAAGTAAATATTCAATTAAATAAATGCGAAATTATGATTTCCTTGAAAATTTGCTCAAAGCCACGATATACACAAGATGTGGTTGCTTCTCAAACACTCTGAATTAACATCTGATTAATTTAAAATGGCTATCTGAAATGTGAAAGCTCGCTTATAGCTTTCTCATGTCTGCCCTCATGACCCGAACATATTGTGACTCCTTCGTGGAGATAAAAAGAAAATGATAACCACCGACCCGAATAAAGCCGAGGAACTAATTTCAGTTACAGTAACTTCATTTAATTATTTCATACATTGTTCGACTCGAGGCTTAATCAAGTATTTCATATCAATTGACCCTATTTTCTGAAAGCTTCACCATTTAAGAGTCCGACGTTTCGACAACTGGTTTTAAATTAATAGATTTTTTATGGCAGGCGACACGGTTCGGAACTCACAAATGCAAGTCCCCTCAATTTGTCAGCACCGTTCTTTCAGACCAACATAATTGCATTATTATTCAATAAAAACAATGATCTGTCAATAGCTTTTAGTATCCAGAATGACATTATTATGCTTGCCGTTGCTAATTTTTTTATGGTCATTCAATTTTTATATGGCAACGTTTGAAGTATCAACGCAACCACGATGAAAATTATCATATAATGTCCGGGCAAAAACGAACGGCAAATCAATAACATACCAGAAACAAATCATCTCATGAATATTTATCATTTTATAAAATTATCAATTTTCATATCAGCTTTGAAGGATTTGCTTTTTTTGCTGCAAATTTATGATAATATATATTTACCACAAATTTATCAATTTAATTTTAAGCTGTCCATTGAATGACTCACTAAAATTCATCAGATTAATGCTTGAAATTCCAATGAGCATCAACCCGTTGATGAGTAATCACGCATATGTGCGTTCGGACAGAAAGCACATTCTCGCACATTGAGTGCGAAGATTAGCGAATCGGAGACAGAAACGGGTGTATTGCGTCTCATTATACACTCGTACTTTGATGGCAAGTTTATGCTGTAAAGATCCACGTCTAAATATTGCAAAAAGTGATCCATAGCTTGCATTATTTCAAACATTACATTAAAATTATTTTTTTACTAAAATAGAAGACACACATGTGTATTGTTTATGTTTACGCGAAGAAATTAACGAACAATGTATGCTATCAATGGTGTTAAGGATCATTTATTGATATACAAGCATTACTCATGACGCTGCGCAGTCCTGAGAGAAAAATGGATTTGTGTAGACGATAATTGATGGACATACAAATATAGCAATTATGTTTAACAATGAATTTAAAATTAACTCACTAATCACAGGATTAACGCGCGTGACCATATGGTAACGGTGGGCATCATTGTTAAACAATATCTGCATTGATTGCTCGCCAATATCGAATTATCTAATATATAAAAACCAATATTTGTTTGTCCGTATTTAATGCGCTTCCATATCGTTCATCCGATTGCAATAAAACTTTGTCAATTGACTGCTTACACTTGCAGAAATAACATAGGCATAGTAAAAATATTGTATGAACCATGTTGGCGCATATTGTTCTAGTGAAATGAAGTTTGGGCTGCGGGGACGGGGAGCGAAAGGACTCTTTCCCATCGCGGATGAATTTCTAGGAGAGTACCAATGTGGTTTCAGACCCAACAGGTCTAACGTGGACCAACTATTTACCATCAGATTATTCTCTCAAAAAATGTGGGAATACGGTGATAATCTCCACCAAATTTGTAGATTTTTGCAAGGCATCAATAGCATCAATCGGGGAAAACTCTGCAAGACCATATTAGAGGTGGAAATTCCGGGTAAGCTGCGTGAAGCATGGACCATGACCATTCGCGACGCGATGAAAGAAAATTTTGAGAAAAAATCTCCTGGATAAGACCTCAGACTCCAAAGCCATGAGATCCAATCGAGAGGTCATGGACATGTACGTCGGAAGACCTGGGTTGAACTGGGTTGATCAATTAGAAAGAGACGTCATATGTCTCGGGCTGGGCAACTGGAGGGAGGAGGTCCAGGACATACAGAAATGGCGATATGCCCTGTCGATGGTAAAACCGTAATCGAACCGTTATAAATTTGAGGAACGTAACCGAAAAGAAAGATATAACCAAAAAGCTTTGATTTAAATGCGTCACATTTTATCCCATGAATCCCCAGCGATTAGTGAGTTAATTTTAAATTGACGTAAACATAGATGCTATATTTTCATGCGCACCATACAAATACACTTTTCTCTCAGAACCGCGCAGCATGAGTCAATCTTGTATATCAATAAATGAACCTTAACACTGTTGATAGCATACAATATTCGCGTTTAATATAATTGTATGCTTTAAAATGTGGTTATCTGCGGGTTTGAAACGTGTCTTATCTCGATTGTCTCGATTCTTGCAGTGGCTTTCTCTGTGGCATACGATCTTCATATTGTGGCGATCGTTTTAATGTTTGAACCCAATTCTTTCGCTCAATATTCGTATCAATTTTTTCATTCATTCGCAGTGTACATTTTTTGTTGAGATAAATGTCGTCTTCATTCATACGATGCATTCTGATTAGCTTTTCAGCATCGACAAGAAGACGGACAAGTTTTTACACCACGCCCGTTTTTGCCCGCTTGTGCGAGGCCAACTGGGCCAAAAACAAAAAAAGTTCTCACAGTTGCATTAAAACTCTGGAAAAGCGATACCGCCGATGCATTAATTGTGTTCGCTTTCATTGAATTAAGCCGATCAATACATTAATAAACAAGGAAGGCCGGAAATTGGCCCAACCGACAATTTCACGGTGATCGCCTTTGCGGCGTACACACGTACCTGTAAATCCCACGCCCATTATTAATATTTCAAAAAATCAGCCATGTGTTGAGGAACCAACAATAATGCACCATTGAAGACCAATAACACGCCGCATGTCGAAACATCGAGAAAATTAACCTCATGAGATAACCGAATCGTGCCATCGTTGAATAATGCTCGCTACAACTCCTGAACCGGAGATGTAATCTCGGATGCATCTCGTAAGCGGCCACCATAACTGTATAATGATTAAAAAGGATCTTTATAAATTAAGTTCGCGTCGTAAAGGCCCAAAGGAAACCGGTTTGATATTATGAAGTAAGGCCTGAAGACTTTTCGGTATGATGCGGCTTGATCGCATACGACTCGATGTGGATTCAAGGTTTGCGAAGCAGTTATGTCATTATGTTGATGGACCAAGATGCAAGACAGGCATGTCCACTCAAACACATTAACGACAGACAGTTAGCGAGATGCATTTCAGTCATTCGATGCATAGAAAAGCAGATAAGACTGCTAGACGAGAGCTTTCCTGATTTATTATCCACGCCGAGCTGACCGCAGAAATAACCAAGATTTGCTAGAATAATTTGCAGAGATGACCATCGAAGACAATCATAATAATTCAAATGCGCATTTGAAGTGTTTTACCAGGAATCTCGTTATCTGAAAGCAGCAGCTCGGTTGAGGCTATAATATTAGCTTAATGTGCTACCATATCAACCTGAAACTTGTCCAACGATTTTAGTGCTTCGGGAAATTATATATGAATTCTAGAGCAATTTGAACTATGATTACATACATCAGTGCGCGATCCATTGGAATAAGTGCCGGTGTATTATAAAATAGTGTTGGAACGATTCTGAGATACGCCAAAACCAGTGAAGAAAATCCACAAAATGGTATTGCATGATCGTCGACTGAGAGTGCGCGAGCTAGCAGACATGATAGGCATTTCAAAAACTATTACATATTGACTGAAAATTTGGGCATGAAAATCTTGTGCGCAAGATGGGTACCACGTTTGCTCACAATGGAACAAAAACAGCGTCGTGAGGATGTTCCAGACGAGTGTTTGGCAATGTTTCACAGTAATAAAGTCGAGTTTTTGCGTCGTTGATGAAACATGGGTCCATCACTTCACACCTTTTTTTTTCCTGTGGGCGAGGAATCTTCCAAAGATACCCAGTTAATGTTGCCATTACCTGGGTAGTGTGGGATTCACGACCGGTAAGTTCCATAAGGGAACATTGTCTCCTGCTGCCACCCGGCTACTGATTAAGTATTGCTCAAGAGTGGCAGCGCTGTGTCCCTTTCTGGGATCCTCCTTTGTCTTCTTCTTCATCAATGTGTCCCTCTTGGACTCCGTGTCATTCGATCAGGCCGTGATTATTCGCATTTGCAGTTGTTTCCATCTGCCTATTTCTTCTTTTTATACGTTCAACGTCTTCTTTTTGCTGCATAACGCACTTTATGTATCTGTTTCAAGCATTCCATGCCCTTTCATCCTTGAGCATTGTGGGAATCATATTATCCGACGAAAGGTGGTCGCAGTCGAACCCTAATTCATTACGAAGGTTGTCCCTCATTACGCCATGCCGGGTAGACGAATATCGTATGCTTGGCGTCATCATTATTGTCCTCGCAGTGATGGCACTCCGGGCCTGCTTCCTTTCTTATTAAAAATTCTTATCATCACTTCACACCTGACACAAATGAACAAGCTGAAATCGCAAAGACAGCGACTAAGTGGTTTTTTGATATTTTTTAGACAAAATCCATACCCTGCACTGCTGTGTGGTCTCTTGCTGTGGTGCTTACTGGTGCTGGCCGAGGACACCCGGAACAGAGCACATAGCTTTTTTTTCAGTAGACCACACGACTTTTTTTTCCACAAGGAGTGATTTTCCCGGGTTTCCAGTGCCCGGGATTCCGGTTTACCCACTAAAAAAAACCCTCCTTGTCCGCCCCTTGTTGTGCCTGGTCTAACCGTCAGGTATTTGCCAGACACGACACCCAGGCTCGTAGAACCCTCCCTTATTTACTCCTCTCCAGCGAAGGGGGCTTTATTGACCTCTCCACTTTCTGAAGGCAGTTCCAAAGACTCCTCTTCGGTGCTGGTCTTCCATCCCCGCATCCTTGCACGGTGTACATCGTGCCTCGAATGCTTCGCAGTTAGCCGATGTATAGTCTTCCTCCCAGCACTTTGTCCACTTATCGTGCCTGTCTGTACCCTTGCACGTCGCCGCTACATGCCCGTAGCTGAGGCAGCGGTAGCATCGATGCATCTTCACCCAGTATCGAATGTGGCACTTGTTTGCCGTATTCAATAATCCTGACGCGGATCCGCCCCTTCCTCAGGATCCAATCGGACTTGCTACTCCACAGCATTTCCGCGATGTACATGAATTTGCCGTCATACGATGGTTTTACCGACAGCATCTTCGTCGGCCAATACCTTGCATAAGGCACCAATTACATTTTAGGGCCCTACAAGTCATGGACGATGACCGTCCGTCTCGGGCAAACCTCGTGGCAAATCTGGAAGGATGATCCTGCAGCCTCATCAAGGAAAGTGCGAAGCACCTTTGTTACACACCATTTACTACCGTGCCCGCACAGTAATTGGTAGACTAATAATCGCGGACACGCGCTTGCAAAACAAAAGAGCACACACAGCGTTGAAGCAATGAATTTAGGGGATGGTGTAGGGAACAATCTTCTACTCCACCGTGGCTATTGCATTCCATGCAAGGAAAAAATATTGGACGATTCGCTGTCAGCACTGGTCGGATCACGTGAAATTAACAATAATCTGGGTCGTCTTCCTGACCGACTGGGCCACAGTGACGCCACCGCTGGCATCAGTCCGAGCATGCAGCTGGCTCATTACTCAGACATACGACAGCTTCTCTGTCATCTTCTCCGTGGGTACGAGGATGATTTTCTCATACCTCGGCCTCTTCGTCCCGTTTTAAGGTCTCCTCTCTTGCTGCCATGCCTGTTGCTGCCGCTGTGGCGGGGGCAGCTTCTTCTTCTTTCTCTTCTTCTTTGCCGTTTTTAACCCTTTCCGGTGGTCAGGCTACAAAGATGCGGAGAGGGGATGGAGTTGGCACCTCACCTTCCAGAGCCTTCTACTCTGGGAGCATCTGTTGCTGTAGCTGCTGCAGTTGTTCCTGAAACTGCTTGTTCTGGGCCGTTTGCTTGTGGAATATATTTTCCACCTCTATATTATTGTCAAACTGTGCGTCATATTGTCATATTGTAGGCTACTGAAGACAATCTGTCGTCCATCATATTGTAGGCATCGTAGGCCTTAGTGATGGTAGCCTTCATCTCGTTGTAGAGGTTTTTCTTCGACACCCGAGGTCATCGAAAGCATTCTGCTAACTTTTACAAAACAGAATATAATTTTAAAAAAATCATCTTAAATAAATATAATAGTCTTTTGTCGACAAGATACTAGACTACTTGCTTTGTATTTATAAAAATCCGCAATTTCAGAACCAATTAATTCTTCGAATCGTTGAATTGTCTAGGTCGATCATAAGCAAACTGAAATTCCGAATCTTCATGTGGGATGCCCTAATACTTTCAATATCAAGCAAAATTAAAGGCGAATGTATCAAAAATATGGCATTAATGTGAACCTTTTCCTTTAATGGTATTTAGACTGCATCCTGATGATGTTGCTATAATAAAATAATTAACTAAAATGAAGCATTATCATTGGATTGGTTTTTTCGTCTTCTTCATGAAACGTTTAAACGACAACATTTTGAAATATAATAGGCTTCATATTAAAATTGTTTATTTTAAAATTCGTCATTTTATGATTCTGAAATTCACTCAAATGACTGGAAAACGTAAATAAATAATAAAATTATGATGGGAGACATTTTTATGAATGCATATAAATATATCAACGTTTATTACTGTGTTCTTCGATAATTTCAAATGGATCTGATAATAGAAATAACCAATATTCTAGCATAAATTCATAGAAGATGCGAAATGATATAAAAAGCACTTCAATCGAAATTTATTGAATCATAATTGGCTTTAACGTTATGAGTAACCGTGAAGTAACGCTCGTCCTCGCCACTGACACGCAGCTTTGTGTTGTTTTAATTTTAATTTTGAGTCCTTAATTTCCAAAATTACACACTACTGGCATGTAGGGGGGATCTTAACAGTCAGTTTGTTTGGACCCACGTGTTTGCCGGCCATTTTGCTCGGTCACAGTAAATTCTTCCAATGGAGAGGTCGTCGCGCGCTCTTGCCAGTAGTCATTTAAACCTATTTTGAAATGGTAGAACTTGAGATACCGCATTGTAAATATAAATTATTTAAAGTTTACATATAGTTTCACACACAATTTGCCTTGCTAAAATGCGTACAATGTTTGTTATCTGCTGCAATCTGAATCCAATGTGAAATTTGTACCCTATTATAAATCGTGCACTGCTAAGTCCTAAAGATAATAAAGAACACTGTTCATAGTTGAAATGTTTAATCAACACGTGTTGAACTATGATCTTCGATAAGGAAGAATTCAAGCCCATCGACCTTGCTGTATTAAATTTCAATACACAGTTGGTCCAATTTATTAGCACTCAATCTCAGCATGATTAAAATCGATAGATGCGACGATGAAAATTTATTTCCACTCCAATATATTTTGAGCTCTTTGGGAAAATTATAAGTAGTATTATAAGTTGATAATAGTAATAATTAATGTATAATATTTTTAATAACAATAAACAACCATATGTGGTTGAAGGAAACGTCTACCGATGATTTAGAACAGCGAGTGATCATGATAAAGAAAATACATGTTCAGGTCATAACCATCGGATGTCATTCTCAACTCGTTATTTAAGACTGGAACCATATAATGAATAACAGTGTCATTAAGATCGAATAGGCTGATTATAGACACGTCGATTTTTAGCTTGGATGCCATTGTAACGTTTCGGAAGCCCTGGCAGACAAGTCTTATTTCGTTGCTTTCGCCGCAGCGATAGTTCCCGATTGTCACCTTATTCGGCCGCGGAGACTGCATTGGTGATCATTAGAAGAGGGGAGGCTTCGTATCATTACCTTCGATGATGATTTCAACGCATTTAAGCATTACCTCCCGAATGGGAGAGACTTCGCTCTAATCTCGACGGCGATCCGTCTTTCCAGAGCGATTTCAAAAAGAAAATCTGAAAATATGGAAAGGGAAGACAATTAGAATATTGAATTATCTAATTTATCATTCTATTATCCTCTTTGACAATGCTTTTTCAGCCAAATCCGAGTATTAACCCTACGCCCGTGGATAACAATCGAACACCTGGGGTAATGAGGTGGGCGAAAGCGCTGTTGGAATGAGCCAGCTTATATGAGTTGGGTACGCGGCTTATCCTATATTGAGTACCCGTCAAATGTAGCACTGCCAATTCCAGAAAGAAGAAATCTGTACAAAAGGTTACATCACTACCTTTAATAGTCTATGGTACGTAGGGGAGAATATCTCTGTTGTGGGAAGGGGGAGTCCCTGCCGTCCATCATCTACTGAAACCCCTTCCAAGCTAAGATTGGATTCGTGGTGGCAGTAACTTCACGGTAGTTCTCCTTTTTACCTCATTCATTTTTTTCTCCCCGCAGCTTTGGGTACACGCAATCTGAAATCAGCCTTCATTGTGATGCCTCGCGTCTTCTGGAGGGCTGCTGGAGTAACCCAGCTAACTTGAGTTGGGTACGCAGCTTACACTGTGTTGTGCACCCATAAAGATCGAAACCAAGGCAAGTAGCATGGGGAAGAGAGAGCCCTTGCAGTCCGTCATGTGCTGCACCCCTGCTGCTGCTTTAAGAAGCTGAGGTTGGACTCGTGGCAGCGGCCTTTGCGTTTCAGCGTAACCACTTCCTTCCTTCTCCGACGCACCTTCGGGTATACGTAGACTGAAACCGATCTTGCTGCGGGAACTTCGCCCCCTGAGCTTCGATTGGTGGTAGGGACCTCACGTTGGTATTTCCTGTTTAACTTTTAGTTGACTTTATTTCCTACTTCTCCATCGCATCTTAGGGTGCACGTAGTCTGAAATTCTTCCTCATGGTGCCTCGCCTCCTTTGGAGGACGCGGAGTAAAAAGCTTGGACGTCTGGACATAAAACTGGCAGGAAGACACTCTGTGTGGCTAGTCCAGAGGCACCCAGGTCAGACTACACAGCAACACTCGGGCATGGACATATTGCATTAAGTATGCGACATATTAATCACCAGATTCAATGCCATCATCTAGGTCGAAGGTGACTATATCGCAAAATAGTTTTGGTTTGGCGGAACGTATATCTATATATTTTTTTCTTAAATATAATAAATAAAGTCTCAATAAGGATTGCTTCCTTCTTATGTAATAAAATAATTCACCAGATGAACAATCCTTATTCCGCTTATAAAAAATGTAATTAATTAATTGCCCTCCATTTAAGGGCACGTCGGCTTATAATTCTTGTGCTGTAATCCGATGTTATATTTGGTGACATCCCTTTTACGGTAAAACAGGTGAGCATTCTTCGATATACTGAAGATGATACAGTCGCAATACATCATCCGGTGGGACAATCTTCGAGACCTTCACTACACAGTTTTTCTTCGGATCTCCATTTATGATGGTTATATAATATATCTATTAGCATATGCAAATTGATCTGTAACCTAAATATTGATATTTAGCTGTGCTTCAATTCAATTTACACGTATGATTCGTTATGTACGCAAGGACTTGCAGCGTGATGTTTAACACCATCATTAATCTCTTGTATCACCATAATTTATGCATGTATTCCTTGATCACGGCCTAACTGTATTATATAATGTCTTCTTTGGTATTTCTCGTTGAAGTTCCTTAATAAAAACTGAAGATTAAATAGAACCGTAATTAAAAGCATAACCGCATAGAACTTAAGGGTATCAAATTAAAGCTAACTGTGCGATGAAGATTAATTCAGTCATTTCCTTGATGTTAGACATACACGCTCAATTTAGCAGTAATTTTTGTAGAAAAATATATTTATAATACTTTTTTTATTTCTTTTAGATCAAAGTCCTGCGAATCGTTCAGCGAATTCCTTGTATATTTCTTAATCTTTAACTAATTTGACACAAAAAATAATGATCTATGCCCCTGGACATAAAAAGACCCTTGAACAAAGTATAGCATTCGAAGATTTTTGCATAATTCAATTGAAGTTCTTGTAAAAAATTAGGAACAATCGAATCAATTTTGCCTCCAATTATCTAACTTTCATCTGGGTGACCCGCTAGTGTTCACAAATAAAAATCAGACGTGTGCAAATTTATGAACAATACTGTAGCGTGGATCAATGTTTGGCCGTAACTAATTGGGCCAGTATCTGGCTACTGTCGGATGCCCGCCGCGGAGAGTCATGGATGCTTACAATGTTACAGTGGTGTCAGAAGTGGGTTAAAATTTTTGGTCTACGCTACACTACCTTTAAAAATTTACACTTTATATAAGAATATAGGAAATGTACTCACTTTAAGGAATTCATTCTAGTAAAATCAACATGATCGTCTTGAACTGTTTTCTACTTCCAATAAAAATTGCTTTCGATGCTTTCACCCACATGACCCAATAGGGAATGTTAATGATAATTAAACAACGAAGGTAATGTTAAATACAGTTGTATTGTATGACTTGATTCCATCATTTATCAGCTTATTGCATGCGTATCTCTAGGCGAAAAGTTGCTCCAAGGCTCAAACGCACCCGAGCGTTCCATTTCCGACAAGTAGGAGGATGGAACACCCGTTATACGAAGGTAGTAGCGTAGGGATTTTCCATCCAAATAAGTCTCATTTGTCATATCAGCGACCCGAAAAACGGACCGATTGGACATACAAACTTTGTGGCCACACCGTCCTCTTTTGAAAACGTTTGCGGCATATTCTATACGATCCCGGAAGTAACGTAGCGTCAAGACACTTTCTATCATAGTACTTTTTTTAAAGTTTATCTATAACCGTTATCTATAAGTTAGATCGGGTATTTTTGTTTGTATATTATTTTAAAACATATATTATAATAGCATTTAATACATTGCATTTATAATATAATTAGTTTTATATTTTTATACATTTAATAGATTTCCGGGGAAAGGGGGGGGGGGGTGAAAGTTAAATACTTGCCACGGGCGTTTCATATCCTTGTTACGGCTCTGATAAGTCTTTCAGCATACTCAATGACAGATTTGGTACCTGTGAGGTCCTTGGCGCAATTTAAGTTTATGGAACCTTAGATCCATTTCGTTGGTTGGCGGTTGTTGTCAAAAAAATACTTTAGTAAAAAGTACCTATCTTATAACGCTTAAATTTGAAGAATTTATTTGAAGTAGTAAGCAGTCCAACCAATATCAAAGCTGCGATAAATTCTGCTGTGGGGAAGTCGGCTCTTCCGTTTACAACAGTAAAATATTGGGTGGCAGAGATTAAATGAGGCCGTACGAGCTGCCAAGACGAACAACACAGCGATCGAACAAATGGGTTGACCACGCCAGAAATGCTGAAGGTAATCGGCAAAATGACATTGGATGACCGTCGACTGAAAGTGCGCAAACTAAATATTTCAAAAAGTGCTGTACATGTTAAAAAATTGGACATGAGAAAGCTGTGCGCAAGATGAGTGCCGCGTTTGCTCACAATGGATCAAAAACATCATCGTGAAGATGTTTTAATCAAATGTTTAGCGATGTTTCATAGCAATAAAACCAAGTTTATATGTCGATCCATAAACATGGATGAAACATGGATCCATCGCTTCACACCTGAGACAAAGGAACCATAGCATCAGTTGTCAATTTTGTGAACATATTTTTTCTTCTTTGAGATTGGATTGCAGATCTCTTCTGGGCGATAGCTGATCTGCAATAATTTGCTTCAATGATGAGTGGCATGGGATAGGGGCGACCGTAACACGACAATTCCCTTGAAAGCAGAATGGCGCAGTTGGCCGTATATGGAGAAAGAAAGCCTTCTACAGAGCAGCATCGTGTATGGTGGTCGTATTGTGTATTTAATCCTTTGCAGACATATGATCAGGTGAGGTCGGAATGTCTGCAAGGTATTCGCTAACACGCACTTACACTCAACAGGGATTGATTGCTTTGGGTGTTGAGTTACAACATCCTCTTTTGTGAGCGCGCTCAATGCGGGCTTCGTCCATCGTCGCAAATTAACCATCATCAACGCAGCTAAAATGCACAATAAACTTGCATCGAAAGCTTGTCGAACAATGCACTAGGTATTAGTCAGGACATTTTTTTAAATGTTGACATTGCCAATAAATACCGTTGGGCCGAGGGCCTCCACCTCGAAGGCCGATGTCATAGGTCTTGTGCTGAATTTCAATTTGTGTTTATAAATGTCAGCTCGTTACCTCTTAATTCTTTGAAGCTTTCGTTTTGATAGACGTAGTGTGTAATTTAAATGACATCATATATTATGTATATGTCAAAACACTTTATGGTCCGCTACACAATTTAGTTCCACTCAGCTTTGATTGCATACCTTCAGTACTTTGCAAACTTTTGCGGAATATTTCTGTTTTTAAAACATTTTTTCAACAAGTTTAAAACACACACTTTTAATGGTAAAAATTATTATATAAGAGTCATCTAGAAAGTAAAGTTACAAGAGTTTCTGACACCAGTGAATTTTTTTCGTTTCGAAGTTGGCGCATCTGGCGTGTAAGATAGAGGAACGTAACGGTCAGTTGTTTTAGTTCCGCATGTTTGTCAGCCATTTTGTTCAGTCACAGTAAATTCTTCCAATGGAGAGGTCATCGCGCGCTCCCACCACTTTCCACCCGGCCGAGATCAGCGCGGTTATACATTTTTTGACTTTGTAGAACAATACCGCTGCGAATATCCATCGGAATATCACACGTAGCATAAAATAATCAGTAGACCAGTAGCATGCCTATTTTATTATATACTACACAAACACAGCTTCATCTTTTAGCTAAGCAATTTGCATTTTTGCAGAGAGCGAATCTTTAGAGAACGGTAGAAACCAAATAAACCATCAAGTGCCTTGGAAAGATTGTCAAGCTAGGCAAAATATATTTCAATTTTGCCACGCCACACACAATATTAATTAGGTAACACGAGTAAAAGTTCAATAATGCAACAACTGACCGAGCGAGTCAACATACGCATATTGCTAATTCAATCGATTCTGTTTCGCATGAACAATAGAAGACCAGTTTGCAAGCGAATTTATTGAAGTAAGAATATGAGTTATTCAATCTCACTTTTCATATGTGTCATTGCGTGTTCGCATGTCATTGATTCGGTATATAACGCCGTTACTTCGGTGATTTTAATTAATTTGATAAATTTGTAATCAAAATGCCGAGGCGGACCGTTTTACAGTTTATTTGTATCGAGACACGGTTCAGGAGACACATGTACTATTTCCAGCGATCGAAAAAGATTTGCATTTAAAAATGGTCATCCACAACGACGTTGCTAGAAAGGGAAGACCATAAAAATTGGATGATGATGTTCTGAAGTTATCAATGGAATCAGATCAGTTAAAAATATTCTTCTTTGTGTATGATAGAATATCGCTGGGGTAATTAATTTTGAAATGTTTGAATCTGGCCAGATAATGACAGCAGGATTATACTGCCAAGAATTAGCGTTGATAAATTAAGAAAATTGAGGTCTTATTTCATAACGGAGCTTGGCTTAAAATTTGTAACCCATTTAAAAATTTCTCACTTGAAGTAGTTAGCTAATTTAACCCCTAAAGGAGTACTATCGCAGGGTCTGCGATCCTGCGATAGTACTCCTTTATTCGCTCGCACATACGCGATCATCCTACCATACAAGTTAATCAATGCACATTTTATAATTTTCTCTAATAAATTAAAAAAATAATAATAAGGTCATTTTATTTTAACCCTTAGAGTGCTAAGATACTATTTATCGTCGATTATGAAACTAACGAGGACTACAAACAACGATCGCTATTGGGTGATTGATACCTTCAAAATGCCCAAATACGAATAATTTTTGTGCGTCAGGTATCTTTGCTCATACCTTAGCGCGGTCAAACAAGAGAGATCAAGATACACGGCAGCAGCCAAAGGGTTGGGTGTGTTAAAAAAATAAATATTCATTGCAACACCGTCTGCATATAATAAAGTAGATCGGGCAGTCCTTAAACGCACCTGCTTTTTAATGACATAATAGCACCCTTAAAAACCATTTTAATGACACGAGCCATCACCTGCGTTTGATTACCAATAATTTAGCAATCATTCAACCTGAAAATCTGGATTTACAGAAATCAGTTAGAAGCACTTGCGAATTTGTCGACGCAATATTCTCCTCGTTGCTGAACCAGAGACGCGTGTTGCATAAATTCAGCGACACCTCCTTGTAAGTCCAGGAACTATGGAGGCGTTTCTGTAAGGACGAAATTGACACCTGCAAATTTTAATTGTATGATAATAGAAATAGCTCCGGTACTGAAGCCTGGTTTTGGTGTCTTTCTCGGAAAACAGGATGCTGGCGTCATCGCGCTTGGATTTGCGAAACATCCTCGAGCAATGTTGGCGCAAACTATTTATTTAGATTTTTTTTCCTCTGAAGTCGCCGAGATTTTTTGGCTCATAATGGTTTCTACGAATCATGCTGTATGGATTTCCCGGTTGGTATTATAAAAAGCCCGAATTACATTGAAATTTAGTTGCGTGGTCGAAAGTAGTCTAACCACTTCACCGTGCATGAATTGAGACGTGCGCATGAAACGTGGATGGCAGTAAGGGGTACCACATGAACGTTCGGAATTCACAGTTGAGAATCAGATCGAAATAGCTTTTGCAAGACACAAATTACTCAATGAAAATAATCTCAATTAGCTTCAATAGTATTTATTAGATTTCTTATGAAGAAATCATGTAGAGGTTCTTTCAATAGGAACCAAAAAAAATATCTGTGGCGACGAGACTCATTTTTAGATGAATGGATGTGTAAACAAGGAAAATTTTCGAATTTGGTATGATAAAAATTCACACCAGATACACCAGCACCAAATGCACCCCGATTATGTCCCTGTTTGTTGCGGATTTTGTTCCAAAACAGTACGAACGTTGCCATAACCATCAATAGCGAGTGTTACAGATCGATGATAAGAAACTTCTTCTGATATGGATACCGATGACATGTAGTTCCAACAAGACGTCGTTATGTGCCACATAGCGCATGTTACGATGGACATTCTTCACAAGCGATTTTCTTCTATGCTTCTCCTTTGGGGCCATCTTAAATCGCAGGTCTGCCCTCCGCAAAATTAGCAAATGGATGCGGAAGAATCTACAGGTAGCGGTGGAGAAGAGACAAAAAAGAGTAAGTGGATCAACTTGTTGTCGACAGCCATGAGGTTTGTATTCCAAAAGTATACGATACCTTAGGGTCATCATGGAGTGCAAGCTGACTTATAACAAGCACACTGCTGCGCAGAAGACAATAAAGTCATACACTCACTTCCTGGGGAACTTCCTGGCAAAGAAAATGGCCTTGTACGTTGAAGATCCCAAGAGAAACTAAGGGAAGTCTGACAACAAAGATGAGGGTTAAGTCCAGCAAATGAAGATAAACCCATCGACTTATACTGATCATAAGTCAGCGGAGGATCAGAAACACGGAGAAACTACCTTCCATTTGACATAAATCTTGACAGGATATGGTTGTTTCGGAGCTTATCTAAAACAGATATGCAAATATACAACCACATTTTGCCACCACTGTTAGACGCGCTTAAACAGGCACTCGGGGTAACTGAGCTCAATTTCGAGAACATGATCCACAACATGATGGTGAGCAAGGGGAACTGGGATCTTTAGCGTAGATCTTATACGCGGAAGAAGTTATAACCGCCGAAAGAGGCAGGGAATGAGAGCCCTGCAACACTAGAAGGAGTTTTATAGTTCGACTCTCTGCTCTCCCTGCAATGTGATAAACAATTCCAGTGGAGACAGAGACCCACCAAGGGAAGTGTTTAGTCAGTAAAAATCTGAAACTACCCTGGGATTCGCTAGCTCCAGGTTATCTTATGCAAGATTCCCCTCTCATAGGAGAAAAAATAATCAAAAAAGAGCTGGCTTTAGAGACACTGTCATACAAATACGTCAGTCATTTTCTTCGCAGTGATAGCACTCCGGGTCTGTTTCCTTGCCTATTTTCTTCAGGTAGCTCCCGAAGCATCCATGCCCGGTGAGGACCTGAGTTAGGAGGTAGTTCATTCGATCATGTTTCCTGGCAGTCCACGCTTCCAAGTCTGGTATTAATTCGTGTGTCCACCGTCACTTTGTTGAACTGTCCCATCGAGACTACCACATCGCCATAGTGGTTTCTTTAACCACCTTTTCCGTTTTCCCTTCTTTTACTGCTTTTCTCTCGAAGGCGAATAGATCGATTGGCGGTATGACAGTTAGTACCAGTACTGCGTCTTCCGATACTGTGCGATATGCAACAGCCACCCTGATCGCGTTTCTTCTCTGGACTCTGGACATCTTATGCCTGGTCCTTTCAATTTGTAGTGTCTCAGCCCATATCGGCGTGCCGTACAATAGTACAGAGTGCATCATGTTGAGTGAGTCATTGTAGAGTCGCCTCCTGCTTGATTTTGGGCCACCAATGTTGGGCATCAACCTGGCCAGATTCTCCACGATGCTGACCGCCTTCTCCATGTGTCGCTCCACGAATCGGAGCTTGTCATCAATCTCCACCCCCAAATGCCGAATGGATCTTGAGTATTTAATCTCGCAATCCCCAATTCTTAGGGGTGGGGGCGCAAGCTTCCTACGTCTTGTGAAAAAGAGGGCATCCGAGAGATCGTTCAGAAATTAAGTCTCTAGAACGACGAAAATGTCTAGAATTGGGAGAGAGTCCCCAAAAAAACTTTTTTCAAAAGGGGTCAATGGACTACATAAGTTTAGGTAGCGCTAGCATATAAAACACTGATTTCTTAACACACAAAAAAAATAGTCATATTGATACATTTTTAAGTCATTAATGGACCAATAGTGATCATCGTTAGCAGTTCTCGCTAGTTTCACAATCGACGATATACCATTGCTTAGCATCCAGATGATTAACTAAAATTCCGAATCTTCATATGTAACTATGTTATATGATTGCATAATATAAGAGCGATGACTATTTATAGGTATTCCAAGAATTCTGATTATATTTTTGTGATTGTAGATTGCCTCTCAAAAGCCATGGCGTGGTCCATTGCCACATAATTCGTTTTCACGTCACAAACAGGACATGATTCAGCGTCATCGCAAAGCCGGGAAAGCAAAAAGGTTAATGCAGTTGCATTCAATCACGGAGGCCACAAATCATATTTACCTCGCATACGTTGTCAGCCTTCATAGGAGGTGATTTCCCTCTAACTGCAAATATCTAGACACAACAATGACGTCTGCATTTCGCGAAGAAACCGGAATCCAATCATGAGGCTAGAGTAACCACCACTGCAGGTCATCCACTGGGCCAGACCGGTTTGTCACGTCGGGTCGATTAAATTGATCCTTTGACTCCCAACTTGAAATCTTACACCACCAACGCTCCTCGCCAGTTTACGATTCCCCATAAAACCTCGTGATCCAATGCAAATAATCCGCGGCAAGTTCCTCTATAAGGTAACAGCACTATCTATGTCTGAGCAGCGGCCTTATATACGGAGAGCTTTTTTATTTTCATTAACACCACTCTTTGTGGATATAAAAGGAAGATACGTCGAGTAAGAAGTTCATCGACAGCACAACAGCTGAATGACTAAGCGCATCTTGGTTTAAATTTGTCAAAGTCGAAGAACGATGCACCAAGATCTCGGCGATAATGAGATGCATGCTGCTTAAAAGGCATCAATCAACTTGCATTTGTAAGTAGATCGATAAAAGGATATTATGCAATTGAGTAGATATATTCGTCGAGGAACTCCAAATATAGAAAGTGTGCTGAATGTTGCGAAATTTTAAAAAACGAGTCGATTTTGCATATAAGGAGCTCTGGTGTGCTGGAACCAAAATTGAAACCACTCAAAACATTGCTTTCGCAAATTCAAAAGTAAAATTTTGAGCAAGATCTTCATCAACGAAAAGAAAACACCTCTTCCTATGATGCTGTATCGTTTTTGACTCCGTGTTGTCTAATCTCTCTTTTCTTCGTTTTCGTTTAAACATTGCGCCGATCCAGCCAGCACAAGCCCGCAATAAAATAAAGACAACAATATTTTCGACCGATTGTAAAATTTAAACAACCCATCCGATCGGTATTTTTCGGATAACTTCGTGTTGTAATGAGAGTTCGTAATTGTCCTGTAGACATGTTCGGGTATGGCGTTCGATCGCAAGGCGTTCATTCATCATGTCAGCGGTCTTAAAAGCGGACCAGTTGAACCCCACAGACCTTGTGGCCACTCCATACTCTTTTTGGCATATCCGGAGCCTTCTATGATCGGTTAGCTCGAGCATTTACAGTTGACGGTCATCCAATACCATTTCGTGGATTTTCTTCACCATTCCTGGGTGGGTTACCTCATTTGGCCGACCACTGCGCTATTTATCTTGGCAGCTCGTACGGCCTCTTCTAACCTTTACTTTACCATGATGTATTTACTACAACTCTAATAATTGGAATATCGATATGAAATATAATAGATACGAGGTTCAGAATTCAATATGGTGTACCAAATACATATCATGATATAATTAGTATTTTTTTAAAACTTTTCATCTAAAATCTTTTGGGATAGGGGGGGGGGGGACACTGACGAAAGAAAAGTAGACAAAGGGATTGAAATCTTGTGAACCGGCAGAGGTTTGATCAGCAAGACTAAACACAACAATTCCTCTAAGAAGACTTAATCTTTAAGATTTACCCCCACTGTTGTCACGTCCACACAATGCCACTTTTCTCTCAAAGCCGCACAGCGTGAGTCAAACCTGTATATCAATAAAAGAACCCTTACATTTTTGATAGTATACAATATTCATTCATTTCTTCGCGTAAACATAAACAGTACAATGAAATGATAATGAATTACTACATAGATTGAGATCTTTAAATGCTTTTTGTTATAAATGAAACAGGAGAATTATATACATTGATATCTCGTCCAGCGATCGATTGTGAAGCTTTAATTGCATATGGTACCATTTAACAATAGACAGCAGAGAGGAAGAGAGAGTCTCTCATAGTAGACTTGTCATTTCTAGCGCTTGTCAACTTTAACAGGTTTTACCAGTCATTTACCAGTCATTTTTTAAAGAAACAAGTTAACAATTATCGACTCAATTACTACAAAATCTTACAACATTTCAATCCGAGTCTAAAATATCGGTCGGAACTGGTTTAAAATGACCTTAAATCGTCTATAAGAAATTGACGATATCTGCACGACGATTACTTTCTTCGCCGTCCATGTAATTTCACGATAAAAATTGTATTTATATAATCTTCAAGAGAAATTGATGGGCTTTAAAATGATCTTACTTCGAGGATGCTACTAATGCAACATCAGGTTTATTTCTGAAAGACTTGTTAAGAAATCTATAAAGCTGCTAATTTCAACAAGTGGTTGTTTTTCAACGCCTGTGTGGTCCAAGAAGCGCTCCAGCTCTTTTAATCAGGGAGTTTTATTGATTTAGTCATACTTAAGATGAAATATATAATAGTTTCTTATAGCAATATTTAAAAGCATGGAAAATCGTTAAAGATACGTTGTGCTTTCAGCCATAAATCTTCCAAACGGATGCAATTATCGAGAAGGTTTTTTTTCCATCTTAATATAGGGTTAACAGCGATTATTGTTTATTTGTTTGATGCATCTTAATTGAATTCCAATAATTATATAAACATACAAGACCGACGAACAACTTTAAAATGCGTTGATTCATTTTATTCTATTAAATGAATGTATTTTTTCAAATTCCTTTCCAAAAAAAATCCATGAATGGTCGAAAACTTAAGCACCATCCTAATATATTTATTTAGAATAATATGGTTTAGATATGCGTAGAATTTCATTCGAGATTTGACCCTGTTGCCTAGTCCTATCATCAAGAGAGAGGTTCCAACTGCGAGACTTTCCTATGACGAGGAACGAACGCCGGTCCTCAAGCCCTTTGAAGAGTATGCACTTACATGTTGTGTGTTTTCAATGCCATGCTTCTATTTCTTAATACAATAAGTACCAAACAACAGTTATCCTATTTGAAATATTATTATGGGTTCCAAAAGTATCGATTTCAAGCTTGATCAAATGTATTCCTTTGATACTAACATTGAAGACACATGCCAAAAACCATACAACATGAGATATTGAAGTATGTGACGATCCTAATGTATGTTATGGCTTTATTCATTCATTCTACACAAAAGAAAATGAATGCCAAATAATAGACGTTTCAACGTAACAAAAAAGTAGACATAAAAAAATAATTACAGTTGCCCTCGATCTCAGATCTCGCTCAAAATGCACCTTCCAAGAAATCTCCCATAAGATCAGAATCGTACACATATTTATTAGGGCAGTTCTTTTATATGATTCTACAGAACACTGCGAAGGCACAAAAAATGATTATTATCAACGATATCATTCGTTTTGTAGATCTTCAAATATAGGCTGATTGTGTCTAATAACAGAAAATTGAATGCATTACAAAAATGTACAAAGATAATAATCATTTGATATGGAAAGATGGTTATTAAAAAATTAATTAACTTGTTTAACAGTTTGAAACTAACCACATGGAAGCTTCAAACAAATAATGGTGTAATCACGCCATTAAAAAAAAAAACGAAAAAACAGATGGAAATGTGTATTACACAATACTGGACGAACAGCTCTAGCTAACAAATACACTACGACAATACGACAGTAACATGTACGACATTGTCCATCCAGAGTAAATTTGTTTTAGTAATTTTTTGACACATTTATTTACTTGTTTTAAAAATATATCAACTAGATAACAATAACTTATAATTTATACACTTGGGCCTGTTTTTATGCGATTTTGAAGTTATGCTGTTTTCAAACTTACCGTGCTAAAAAAACACCCGCGCGCTACCGTGATATGTATTTGGTACACCATATGAAATTTTGAAAATTTCTGAACCTATCTATTATATTTCATCTAGATATTCCCATTATTAGAGTCGTAGTAAATACATCATGGTGAAGTAAAGGTTAAGAATTGCAAATCTCCATATCTTGAACAGCGTAAAAAATAATGGTTAAAACAGAAGGATGATGAAATTTTATTGTTTTAATTTATATGATTTTTTTAATAAACCTTTTTTATGCGATTTTTGGTACATTCTATCACTTTGATTTGAAGTTATGCGGTTTTTAAAAATAATGGAACCTATTTCGCAGTTTTCTATATAATTTAAGTCTTTTTTATGCGTTTCAATCGAGTGTTTGGTGATGTTTCACAGCAATAAAGTTGAGTTTTTGCATAGATTCATAACCATAGATGAAACATGGGTATATTACTATACGCCTTCGAAAATGGAATATGGAAACTCTCCGCTGATCCGAGCTATTTATTGGTCCTGCTATTCGGGACCAAGCCAGCCCGTTTAGCAAAAGTGCACAGCAAGATACAAAACCTGAATGTAATATCCATGTCCACGAGGACAATCATTCTCAACTTTGAGTGACCACTTACACTCTGAGCGCGGAGGAGGAGCTAACTAGATTTTATTGAAAATAAAAAATAGGTAAAATCAATATAGTAAAATAGATAAATATGAGGGGGGGGAGTCTAGTCTCGTTCACGACCTTATTTGGCGCGAGCCACTTATGTGGATTAGCTTTTGTGAGTGCTCCCTTAATCTTACAGATCATAGAAGTTCCCGGGTACGCATTTATAAAAGAGGAGAGAGTGGCCACAAGGCCAGTGTGTCCTATCGGTCCACTTTTCGGACCATTGACACGATGAATAAGTGCCTTGCGATTGGATGCCATTACTCGAACATGTTCATAGAATATGATCTGCGTTCATAGACAAAGGAACGGTCAAAATAATAAACTAAAAAAGGAGAATCGACTCAAAGCGAAGATAGTTCCTGCATGCAAGGAAATGGCGTCAATTTCTTAGGATCCGCATTTGGCTGAAACGAAAGTGTTGTTTCATCAAAATAATGCACTAGTTTTTTTGGACTATCATAAAAATATATTATTCGTACTTTGAGAAGCAACGCTCTCAAAAAGCATAAGTGGACATATTTATTACTAAATCTAAAGTCAGTTAATCTGAACGTGTAAAATCGTGTATTTTATTTGATATTTTACATACAATAGGCTCTTATTTTCTTATCATAGAAGACGTATAGCCGGTCATTTATCAACGTTGGTAAATGTTCTACGTCTTTAAAAGCTGCTTAAGAGAATAGAAATTTAGTCATTATCAAGAATTTCTATAACAAATATACAAATTCTTAAAAATATCTGAAAGTAATTTAAATTTTGCATGTC
The DNA here is from genome assembly GCA_008973525.1 of Stenopsyche tienmushanensis. Lineage (NCBI taxonomy): Eukaryota > Metazoa > Arthropoda > Insecta > Trichoptera > Stenopsychidae > Stenopsyche > Stenopsyche tienmushanensis. The sequence goes on along the minus strand of WACJ01000070.1, from coordinate 920,416 downwards.
AGAACAGCTGGACGTTCGCCAAAAGCGTGGATTTGCATAACGCGATATGCACACCTGCTGCAAACAAAGTGGATAAGTCGATGGCATTTAAGAATCCATGGTCAATTCTAGTGTTGGAAAAGAAGTCGAGGATGTGGTTTCATAAAAATGAAAGATTTATTCGAAATAGTTCATACGTAGGCTATAAAATCCGCTTTTTTAGGTATGGTCTGGTCGAATTGAAAGCACGTACGAGGGTCATCCAGAAAGTAAGGTTACAGGGGCTCATGAATTGTGTTTGTCGGCCATTCTGTTCAGTTACAGTAAATTCTTCCGATGGAAAGGTCATCGCGCGCAACCGCTACCTTTCATCTGTGTGCGAGATCTGCGCGGTCAACCGTTTTTTGATATGCAAAACAATACCGCCGCGAATATCCAACGGAAGCTCCTGGAATTTTATGGTAGTGATGTGATGAATCAACAATATGTCACGAAGTGGGTTAGGTTGTTCAGAGAAGGCCATATTGATGCTCACGTTGAGGCAAGGAGTGGAAGACCACCAGTGGTTTCTGACGAACTTGTGCAAGAAATTGAAGAACAAGTGCGAAATAACCGCCATGTGATGCTTGATCCTGACATTTATCGGAGTCTCCTTGGTGATATTGTGTCAGAAAAACTTGGTTATAAGAAGTTTTGTGCGAGATGGTTGCCCAGAATGCTCACACCAGAGCACTATCCTTTAATAACCAATAACCTTACTTTCAAGATGACCCTCATACATATGTATCAATAAACGCAAGCAAGGAACAAACTATGCTGAATGTAAATGGTCGTATTTGTGGTACAGTTCACAATTCGACGAACGAGAAAAATCTGGTTTTGTACTGAGAATCCACGACACGTGCTCACTTCCACAACTCCAATTACTTATTTACCTTTTCCATATTTTAGATTCTCCGACAACGTACTAAAGCGACGGGCAAACAGATGGAAGACCGCGCCGTACAATGGGCGCCTGGCATCAATGTGTTAATTGATCATCAATAATGGATACAAATAGTTTTTGAGTCACAGAAAAAAGCTGATTACCATTCAACGCTGTATGACAGCCATGTTAGAACAAATGTACTTTTTTGCCCCCTACAAGATCCCTGATAAGCGACCCTTTTTTCTTGCTGTCAGGAGTCTCAAACATTCCGACTAATTGTAATCCGGCTTTCTTACGGATCCTTCGGGGTTGGAAAGCAAACAAAAAACAGTGATTCAGACATTCCCGTTCTGTCAGATGTGGAGATATATGGCTATATGGATTCTAATCACGTGATGAAAAAACGCGTTTCCTGCTAGACCCTTTTAACAACAGCTAACAGTGCTTCCAAATCGACATTGCTAGAGAGGATATATTTTAATTTACCGCTAAAAAAGAGGTAAAACACTACAAAAATAACCAATGCAATCAATAAATCTCTTCTCATCGTACTCCTCATGGCTGAGGATCGTGACTCCGACTATGAGTCGACCGTGGCACCGATGAACGTCCTCCAATTTTCTCTATGGCCCGCAGAACGAAGTGCTTCCACTATTGGAAGGCCGGTGGCACTCTTGATTTGGTCAGACCAGCGGGTAGGAGATCTTCCTCTTCCGCGGCGACCTTCCACGTTTCCTGTTACCACCAGCTTTTCCAGGTTGTCGTTGTCTCTGCGAGCAATGTGACCGAAGAATTGCAGAACGCGTCTCAGGCATACGGTCGAAAGTCTGATATTTATTTTTAATTGATTCAGGATTGATATATTGCTACGTTTAGCCGTCCATGGGATTCTCAGCATTCGTCTCCAGCAGTGCATTTCGAATGCGTCTATACGTCTCCTCTCACTCGCTCTCATTGTCCATGTTTCAACTCCATAGAGGCATATGGAGAATACGAGGGATTTGACCAGACGCATTTTCGTTGCATTGGTTATACTTCTATTTCTCCAAACTATGTTCAGCTGAGACATAGCGTTTTTTGCCATACCAATTCTCCTCCTAATCTCTGCGTCGCAGCCGCCGGAGTCCGTGATCCAGGATCCGAGATAAATAAAATCGTGCACTGTTTCCAGCCCTTGAATGTTGGTTGTGGAAAGTGCACATGCTCTGTCCACAACCATGATTTTAGTTTTGGCTTCATTTATCTCGAGTCCCATGTTTGAGCTCTCGACTTTAATTTTTTGGAGGAGTGTCGTCATTTCGTCTGTGGTCGTGGCAATTAGCGTTGTATCATCAGCATACCGCAGATTGGAGATTTTTTTTCCGCCAATGGAGATTCCACCGTTCCAGTTTTCCAGGACTTTACGCATAATAAACTCGCCGTATATATTAAACAAGTTCGGCGAGAGAATGCATCCCTGTCTAACGCCTTTTTGGGTTTGGAACGGTTTGGATATTATTTCATTCACCTTGATAGTTGTTCGGTTATACTGGTAAAGGTTCTTTATTAGGTGCACAAGATGCGTCGGTACACCCATCGCCATTAGCACTTCCCACATTTTATCCCATTTGACGCAGTCGAACGCTTTCTTATAGTCGACAAAACACAAAACTGCCGGTATTTGGAATTCCCGGCATTTTTCAATCAGTTGACGGACATTTAAGATTTGTTCGCGGGTGCCTTTCCCCTTTACAAAACCCGCTTGCTCGTGGGGTATTTGCCAGCTGATGTAGTGTTTTAGGCGTTGGTTTATTATGTGGAGCAGTATTTTGCTTGCGTGGGATATGAGTGCAATGGTACGATAGTTTCCACATTTTCTTGTGGAACCTTTTTTATGTAGAATGATAAACTGAGATTCCATCCAATCCTTTGGCCATATTCCGCTTTTCCAGACTTTGTTGCATATTGCATGTAAAATATCGATGCCCGTGTCTCCCAATTGTTTAAGAAGTTCAGCTGGGATGCAATCACTGCCTGGGGTTTTTTTAATTTTGAGCATTTTCAAGGCCAACTCAACCTCTGATTTCAGTATATCTGGTTCTTGATTGTGCGTTGTAAGGGATGTGGATGGAACTATTTCTATATCTGCATAAAGATTTTTACAGTATAACCGCCATGTCTTAATAACCTCATCAATGTCAGTTATCAATTTACCATCGGAGTCTTCAATGGACCACGTTTTCATAGTTTGTTTATGTGTGAGGAGTTTTATTTTGCGGAAGAGATCTCCAGTTTCCATTTTGTTACTATGCGCTTCTATTTCATCACAGATGTTATTAATGTATTTATTTTTATCGTTGCGACATAATTTTTTGATGGTCCTGTGTGTCTCGGAATAGGTTTTTATCTCCTGTTCCGTTGTGAGGCCTCTTTCCTTGAGTTTTTTCCTATACATGATTTTATCCCAAGTGTTTTCCGTGATCCATGGTTTTCTACGTGGAGCCGGTGCTAACTGACACTCCGTAGCCGTATTCACTATGAGCTGCTTAAGTTTGTTCCACGTTGTGTTTGATGTTTCTTCATTTGTACAGTTTAAATCGTTGACTTGTTCCCGTATTCGAATGCCAAATTTAGTTATGTCAACATTTTTTGCAAAATTTTGGATTGCTCTAGTACGCTTCATATTTTTTAGTTTTATTTTGGCATTCGCTATTAGAAGTTGGTGGTCTGATCCGCAATCAGCTCCCGGATACGTCTTGGTATTATATATTGTTGATCGATAGCGGGAGTTTATCATTATATAATCAATTTGGTTTTTATATTTATTCCCTGGCGATACCCATGTATATAGACGTCTCGGGTGATGCTGGAACCACGTATTCATTACTGTGAACTCCTTTTCTATACAAAATTGGAGGAGCATTTCCCCTCTTTCATTTCGTATTCCCATTCCATGAGGTCCGACTACATTTCTCAAGTGATCATCATTTAGAGTGTTACCGATTTTGGCGTTGAGATCACCAAGTATTATCGTAATGTCTTTTTTGGGAATGCGGTTGATTGTTAATGAAAGGGATTCGTAGAACGCGTTAATCGCTTCTTCGTCTGAAGTAGTTGTTGGTGCATACAGTTGGAGTATGTGTAGTTTACATGGAGAAGTATTTAGTTTAAGGTGAATGATGCGGTCATTTGTGGATTCATAACCAATGACTGCATGCTGGAGACGAGGAGATAGTAGAATGGCTACCCCACTATATGCGTTGTTCGCATTTCCTGCACAGTACATTTCATTTCCATTTGGGGTGATAAAGTGGCCATTCTCTTTTCCATGAGTCTCGCTGAGTCCGAGAATATCCAAATTATGTGAGGCCATTTCACGTTCAATAATGCTCAATTTTCCTGGATGACCTAGTCCTCGAACATTCCACGTTCCTAGTTTTGAGTTGCGATGTTTTGTGATTGGTACGCCAGTCGCATATTTTCCACAAGTTGCCTGGTCCTCCGCATTCTCGTGGCCGGTAGCACATTTCACACCATCCAGCCCGGACCTAGATTGGCGCCGGGTGTCAATCGGAACGCATGACGTGTTCAAATCATTTCTTGTTGTTTTCATAGTGGAGTTTTCTTGGGAGGATAGTGCAGTGGTTTCCCGTTGCCTTCTGCACCGCAGTAGTTCGTATGAACTATTTGTATATACTGATGATGCTGCTGCCCGTCGCCAGGGATTTGTTTGGAGTTGCCTTCTCCCAATAGAAGAGTGTTACGGTACTCTCTTGCCCGGGCAGTGCCTTTTGTTAGTGGCGGCACTTATTCGCCACTGTCCTGGGATCATCATTGCGTTGTGATATTTTTTAGAATAAATCCTGCCACAGATTTACCCATCACCACTCCAATCCCAGCGCTCCTTGTCCGGGGTCGCCACGTCGCCGTGGCGGCTGACTGCGAGAGCCGTTCCCCTATCCGCAACCTGGGGACCCGAGTGGTTGCATGGAGCTTTGCTGCTGGGTCTTCTAGCCAGTCCGTGTGCAATGCTGTGTTGATATTTTTGTTTGTATACTCATTGACGTACATAAATTATAAACCATGATATTTATTCCGGTCATTAGCAGTGTATGCAATTAAATATTTAATTATCCTATTTACATTATGACCAAAATTGTTAATGGTTATCATTATAATTAGGAGAACCCATTAACCATGCAACGATAAGAATTTAAGTCGGTATATTTAAGTTTCGTATTTTACAGGAAAACTGAAAATTTAGCCTGGTTAACGGGTCTGTATGCGTACTAACTTGTATGGAGTCTGAAGAGCTATGTGCTCATCCAAACGTCCATTTTCTAGCTCCAGTCCAATGCACAAAAATATGTTTTTATATGGGAGCACACTTACACACGTCCGTACTGACAGAGACACCACCACTTATCAATAAATAGATGTCGGATAAATTCTGTCCACTTTGATTTTTTATTACGCTGAGGTCATTAATGATTGTAGTTTAATTTTAAATTGGATACTTTAGCATATTAGTAATCTTGCATGTGTTCTTCTATCAATTTTAACTACTATACATACAGGGTGCAGCAGAGAAACTACGTTATTTGCGCCCCGAAGTAAGAGTTATTCCGAGAAGGGTAGAGTTGCTGTGTAAGTTCAAATAAAGAGGTTTCCCTGCCACATCCACTGTCTAAAAAAAATCAGAACATGCAAATGATGCTGTTTATAATCCACCCATCATTCATATCATCCCCGTCTCTGTTATCTCTAAAAAGAAAAGATAAAGCATGTTTCATTGCTAATGAGCTATTTGATGAAATTAATTTTGATAATGCAAAATCACCAGCATTTCTTAACACAATGCCAAGCGAGAGTGTATATTTGTGTAATTTGTTTACCTTTTTACCCCTAAAAGAGTACTATCCCAGGGCTTGGGACCCTCCTCTTCACATGTCAGAAAAAGAACTCTTGTACATTGAGCTCTGAGACAGACAGAGATAGAGAGAGAGCGTAGCGCAGTTCAGGAGACAGAGACGGAGAGCTTACCCGCATACATCGCACGATTGTATATATCGTTAACCCAAATTAATCGACTAATAATGATTTCGATTTCATGTGTGTTATTATTTTACGCAAATAAATGACCGAATATTGTATGCTATCAACAGTGCTTATTTACAATTTAATCTGCCTCTGTGAATTAGAGGTATTAGAAATTGCGTAAAAAGTTATTTGACTGTTGAAATTAGTTAACACTAATTATAATGAAACTAACTATAATTTTAGTTAAAACTAATTTTATATAAATAAACATGTTTGAGGGAAATTATTAAATTAAAATCAATATATTATTAATTGAAGTATTAGAAAAATGTATTACCTTGAAGTTTAATTACTTAGTCTTGTAAAGCTCAAGCCGCAAAAAAATGCAAATTATCAAAGAATCGTGGGACCCATTCGGCCCTCGATAAGCGCGGTTTCCTATTACGATTTCACTATTACGCGGCATCTAGTTAGTTGTCGTTTCTACGATTTCTACATGCATAAAAGTGATATCATGTGTTTTTAAGGATGACTTTATACTTTGAGTAAATTCTTAGATCCTTTAAATTGCGTGGCAATAAAAAAAATTAGGTGCTTTTTGTGAACACAAAATATCTTTCTTGACCAGAAACAGAATAACTGCACAAACTAAATCCTCTTTGATGGAACGCTTTATTTAAATTGACAATAAAATATACAAATATTCAAACAACTCTATAAAGACAAAATTTAACCCGTTGATGAGGAACATCGCATATAGGCGATTTTGTTAACTGGACCGCAATAATATTTATTGTGAGGAAGAAGCAAATTTATAAAATATCATTGGTGTGAGCTTTTTAGTATGAAATTATGATCTATAACCATTTTTAAGAATGTTTGAAATATAAAATATGCGTAATATTTGTAAATGTAATTAAATAGAACAGCGAGTGGTTATGAAAAAGCGAGAATCTCTTTAGATCATAATTTATATCGAATTTCTCCTTCAGCTTACAATGACACGTTAAATTGGTATCACTTGATCTTACAGTTTTTTGCTGGAACATTTCGACAAAAATATCGGCTGAAATGAGTATTTTTGAGAATAGAACTTTAAGATTCAGCCTAATATTTATTTATAAAATTCCTCTGAGTTAAAACACACACCTAGATCCAATCGTGCAACGATTAATGCATCTTAATGACTCGGAACACACACGGTGCATCCATTCGTAATTTATTCAGGTTAAGCCCACAATCGTACGAAGATAAGAAACATATTCACCATTTATAAAAGTGAATGTTGTCATAGGATGACAAATTGTTTTACTGTATATTTTTTAAGATGTTGATCTAATTTGACGCCTGTCGTAAATGGCAAACCGCAAGTTGTCTGACGTCTTCGGGTGCTTTCGGCCAACATCGGTCGCCTGATCCACAGCCTCCGGTACAGGGTCTGATCTTGAATTATTTAATTTCAGATTTAATAACATTCACGAATGCGAATTTAAATCAGATCATAACTGCTTCCTTGGCTCCATCATGATGGGAGGTGGCAAAAGCGCGCGACGATCTCTCCATCGGAAGAATTTACTGTGACTGAACAAAATGGCCGACAAACACGCGGTACTAAATAAACTGACAGGATCTCGAGTTGTTATTATTTGGGTTATGCTTTATTATATAATACATGACCATTCGATTTCCAAAATAACAAAACAATAGGACTTGTTGGAAAATATCAAGGCTTTATATGCCAATTATAACAGGAAATCCGATCTAAATTTATAAGTTGCAAATCATTGAATTTACTTAACCTCCATGTTTCTAGGAAATATTTAAAATACACGAGGAAGAAAATATATAAGACATAAATCTATTCACTCTAGGTCAGGGGTCGGCAACCTGCGGCTCGCGAGCCACATGCGGCTCTTTGGACGTGAAGCTGCGGCTCTTTATCACAGTTTTACTCCAAGCATGGCATCTACTCAAAAAAGGAGAAGAACTGAAGAAGAGCATCGAGAATTCAATCGGGATTGGACGAAGTCGTTCGCTTTCATATTCAACTCAGATGGCCTCCCATCTTGTCTCATTTGCCACAAAAAACTTGCACACAATACGAAATCAAATTTAGAGAGAAACTTCACTACAAACCAGAAATCTTGAAAAAAAAACCAAAGATTTGCCAATATCCGCTAAAACAGTACAAGATAGAATAGCTAAAATGTCTTCAAATGTAACATATTTGCAGGTGGAAGACATTCAACTGGCTTCTGCTTTTTCACTTGCTATAAATGAGTATTGCGACATAAAAGACACAGCAAACGTGGCTCTTTTTGTCATGTAAAAAGAAAAACTTCTAGGATTACTACCGCTCTCGGGACAAACTAGAGGGGAAGATATAGAGAATAACGTGCAAAAATGGCTCGAAGATAATAAGATCAATTTAAATAAAATATTTTCGATAGCAACTGATGGAGCCAGAAGTATGACAGGAAATATAGGGACAATAACGATTCTTCAGAGCAAAATAAACCACGAAATACTTACGTTTCACTGCATAATACACCAAGAAGCGCTTTGTGCCCAAAAATTTCCGGCCAAAATAGTTCAGGTCATGACTTTGGTAATCTAGATTGTTAACAGCATCTTGTCAAAAGCACTCTACCATCGTCAGTTAAAAGAATTCTAGAACGAAATGAATACTCAGTATTCCGACCTCCTTCTTCAGAATAAAGTGCGATGGCTTTCCAAAGGTAAGGTGTTGAAACGTTTTACTTTGTGCTTGGATGAAATAAACACATTCCTCAAAGAAAAATATATTAATCACCCTGAATTAGAGAACGACAAATTTTTTTGGTTGCAAATTTTTTTCTTTATAGTAGATATCACGGCGAAATTAAATGATCTGAATCTAAAACTGCAAGGAAAGGAAAACCCAACCTATGTTTTAATAGAAGAGTTTTTTTGGTGAAAAAAAAATTATTTTTGCAGAAGATATTCAAAGCGGTTAATTACTTCATTTAATTTCATTTTCTAAAGCAATATCGCACTAAAACCAGTGCAATTGTTGACACAAATTACTTCAGCACAGTTATAAAAAAAATTAAAGATGAATTTTCTGACAGATTTCAGCAATTCAAAACCAACAAAGCCATTCTAGCATTCATAGTAAGTCCTCTCAACACAAATAGTAACGAAATCTACATTGAGCCATTTGGAGTTGATACTGAATCTCTAGAAACGCAATTGATCGATTTAAAAAGTAAAGCTTTGTGGAGTGGAAAATTTACAGAGTTGAAAAGCAAGTTGGAAGAGTTGGAGGTCCAGAAATGTATGTACGTAACGCAATAAAAATGGACAGCTTTAAAAGAAATGCCGCGAGTTGAGGCACTTATATTCGACGCATGGAATAGTCTTCCAGATTGCTACAGTGAGGTGAAGAATTTGGCATTTGGAGTCCTGACTATCTTCGGATCGACATATTTGCAAGAGTAAGGCCCGATTCACACCACGGTGCCGCTAACGGCTCGATCCCGCTCTCGGTCTCGGTCCGGTCAAACACTTTCACACAAGAAACGGAATCGGAACGATCCGATAGTGTGAATACTCTGACTGTTTCCTGTGTAAGAACATTAGATCGGACCGGAATCGGAGCGAGATCGAACCATCAACGGCACCACAGTGTGGATCGGGCCTAAGCGTTCTCTTGCATGAATATAATTAAAAGTAAAGTAAGAAGCCAACTAACAAATGAAAATTTAGAGTCGTGTTTGAAACTTAAAACAACAAGTTATGAGCCAAATTTATCCAAACTTTCTAAAACCATGCAAAACCATCGCTCCCATTAAATTTATTTGCTCAAATGTATGTTATTGTTTTATTTATTTCTAAGTACAAATTACATTGCTTAAAAAAAATTTCTACTTGAATAACCATGCAAAACCATCGATTCCATTGAATTTGTTTGCTCAATTGTTTGTTATTGAAGTACAAGTTAGTGTTGTAAGTAAATGTTTAATTATTTTGATTTTTTAACTTAATAGGTGTATAATAGGTGATTATCTAATAATACCATATATATATTATTTAATTTGTTGTTAAAAAATACTACTTATATATGAATAAATAGATTATTTTTACCAAAAAACTTTATTTATGCGAGTACTATTTATTGTTGGCAAGAAAAAAAATTGTGGCTCTTTAAACACTTGAAATTTGTAAATTGTAATTTTTGGCTCTTCCGACTCAAAAGGTTGCCGACCCCTGCTCTAGGTGATTTTGCCTGGATGTTATTCGGATAATTTTGTTCTAATTTAATTCTACCCTAGAAAAATTTCAACCCCTTTTTCCAAAACATTTTTTTTAAATACACACTAAATATTGTGAGTCCGCTCCTCGCCTATATTCATTCATTATCAGCGTTTTTGTTCATTTCCGATTTCGCCTCGTCATAGTGGTGTACTGCAATGGCGCCATATTCGGCCTCGTTGTCATTTTAGGACCTCGGGGTTGTTTTTTCAAAGCCTCAATTTTGCGGCACGATTTGCAGGTAAATAAAACTACAAAACGAATTACCTGCATATAACTACACGCATTCATGTTTTCCTATTTTATGGCCGTTCTGCAAAGCGACCGTAAAAAAACCCATTCTCCGATAATTGAAAGAAAGTTCAATGTCTGGAGAATGAGATGATCACAAAAAATTGAAGGATTTTTTAATACGAAAGCCATAATAAAATATTTATGTTGTCGAATATGTTTTGTTGAAAATCTAAGAGCTCGCCGTCCATAAAAAATGGACCTGCTTGCAAGTCAATCAACTTTAGACTGATAAAAGATACTTCAGATAAATATTATATTCTAATTTGCAACATGCAATTGGGATACAAATGCAAATCTGAGATAATTCAATAATATGTTTATGTGTAAGAATAAACAGATATTACCGTGGACTGATTCGCCGCTGCGGGCGTTGGCATATATTAGAACATAATACGAGGGTAGTCCTAGGAGTACCCGATAAAAATATTTTTATTTATCAACATTTTCAGCTCGATATACTTTTCCCAGTGATGTTCAATAGCTTTGATACCCTGTTTATAGTGAGAACCGTGGATTTCCTCAAAATGGCCACCAATCGCCGACTCCTCCTCTTCATTGTTGGCAAATCTTTTACCACAGAACCGTTCTTCAAATTTGGAAAAATAAAATAATCCAAGGGGTCTTTTTTTTTTCCTGTGGGCGCGGAATCTTCCAAAGACTGAGTGTGAGATTCACGCTGGTATTTATACAACTTCCATAAGGGATGTTGGCCAGTCGTGCCTGCTCACTAAACCGCCCCCTTTGGTCTCCTCTGTCCCCCTGGTATTGTTTATCACATTGCTTCAAGGGTGACAGGTAGTCTAGCCGTTTGATAGCCCTATTCTATTGTTGAAGAGGCGCTCTGCGCCTCTCTCTTTCACTGTCTTCTTTGGCGCTCATGATGTCTTCTACGTAGTCGCGCCAAAGGTCCCAGTTCTTCTTACTTTCCATCATGCTGTGGACCATGTTGTCGATATTTAGCTCGGCCACCCCGAGTGCTTGTTTCAGCAGTTCTCTCTGGGGTGCCCAAGCCTCACAGCCAATGATGGTGTGCTCTGCGTCGTCGACCTCCGCTTGGCAGTGTTGGCACGTAGCGGATGGTTCTTTGCCAATCCGCTTCAGGTACGCACCAAAGCATCCGTGCCCAGTGAGCGCCTGCGTCAAGTGGTAGGTTGTTTCACCGTGTTCCCGGGCCCTCCACCGACTTATGACCGAGATAAGTCGATGGGTCCATCTTCCCTTGCTGGACTGATCCCATCTCCGTTGCCAGGCTTCCCTCAGTTTCTGGTCATGTTCGTTGCGATTTTTAGGATCTTCGTAGTCCAAGGCCCTATTCTTTGCCTGGAGGTCCAGCGGGGGTATTCCAGCAATCACCAGCACCGCGTCTTCAGATCAAGCGAATAGGTTGTATCAGGGCTCCGTTCTGGGGTCTATCGTTTCTGGGGACTCCCCCCCCCCTGGGTGGAAGTTTAGTCAGATTTGTGGAAACGGCACTATAATTCGGAATCACGTTGTTGGATCAAGAGAATTCTGATGCAGGGTCAGTGGGCGCCTCTATTTCTCATATATTTTTTTGTTTGTGAAGGGGGGGGGGGGGAATCTTTCAAAGACACCACAATTCTGGTGGTAATGTGAGATTTTTACCCACTAAATATCCCCCCCCTCACTTCCTTTTCTACTGCCACTCGGCTACTAATTAAGTATTACACTAGGGTGGAAGTGATGTGTCTCTCCTGGGATATTTATGTCATCTGAGTTGTGTCAGCTCATCAGGTTGATTACTCTGCCAGTCAAGGTCTCCCCCTCAAGGAATCCAATTTATCTTTTGTAAAAAAAGTACTATGATAGAAAGTGTCTAGGCACTACGTTGCTTCCGTGATCGTACAGATCATAGAAAATGCTGCAAAAAGCCCTAAAAGAGGACGGAGAGGTTACAAGGTTTGTATGTCCAATCGGTCCGCTTTTCTGACCGCTGATATGATGAATGAGCGCCTTGCGATCGGATACCTTATCTGAACATAACGATAACGAAGAAAAGAATGATTAGACAACTTAATATATATTATAAAAATGATCAATCAGTGTTGGTTCATGTAAAATATAACGGTTGAGTAAAATCTGCGTTTTGCGCTCCAAGCCCAGTTGCGCCCGTAGCGGGAACCTTCTTTGCCAGGCCCTTGTTACGGCATTTGTTGCATCGGGACTGCTACAACGCTACGATGCTTCTGATCCTCATATCTAAAGCGTTTCGCACGAAGCCCACTGATGGACTCCAGGTGCTAGCTGAAGTCTTGGCTCCGGATCTGGCGATCGAATGTTACGCGTCGACTATATAATATACGCGCTTAGGACCTGAGTTGTGGTTGGGTTGTTCCGGACTTACTGGATGTCCCAGTTCCAGCTACAGGGTACGAGCGGTTTAGGGCTTCGTTCTTCAGGTTTGGACTTTCCCCGATCTCGGAGTGTCTGTACAGAGATCCATTTATAGACGCAGACCATGCTCTGTGAATATGTTCAGACATGGCGTCCAATCGCGAGACGCTCGACCGCCATGTCAATGGTCCGAGAAGCGGACCAGTTGAACACACAGATCTCGTAGACACTCCATCATCTTGTAGGATTTTTCGCGGCATTTTGTCCATAAATACGTACCTGGATATGATCTGTATATAACCTATATATTTATTTTTCTTACTCATTTATTTTATTACCAATAAACAGCTAAGGTGAGTGGAGGGTCTCCATGTTCCATTTTCTCAGGCATGAAGTGATGTACCCATGTTTCATCCATGGTTATGAATCGATCCAAAAACTCGGCTTTATTGCTGTGCAACTTCGCCAAACATTTCAAGCAAACGCGGCACCCATCTTGTGTACAGCTTTCTCATGTCTAAATTTTCAGTCGATATGCGATTTACAGCACTTTCACATCCAATATTATTTTATTGGCTAATTGTTCTATACTTAAAATACACTTTTATTTTATACCTGGCTATAATCCTTTAAAAGGCCTCAAATGGAAAATTGCGAATGAGCTCAACCTAATGCAACTCAAATGTTTATCCAATTGATTAAAAAGATCTGTTTCGATTTAGATATCACTGATAAACAGAGCAAATATATATTTAGGGATAAGAGAACTGGCACATATGAAACCGCCGCTATCGAAGATTAGCCGCGGAAAAATTGTTCATATTTTGCGAAATTATTCCAATTTATCTGAATTTCACATTCGCCACCAAAACGTGATCTGTGGCATAATCTAAATAGTGCATTTTTTCAATGCAACACATGTTCGTTCTTCGATAAATATAGATTGATGGATTGTCGACGGCCTCGCGCGTTGCAAATTCGATTTCTCTTTATCCGCAACCAGAGATTAATGATCTCTATACGAAAAAAATGCTGAAATAGATATTCGGTGTTTGCCATCAGGAGACAATCGACCTTGTTCACCAGTCGTTTTGAGCTACCCACCATATTCCACTGACTCATGCAGAATTGACGTGGAAAAAACGAGTGTATTGACTTGTATAGTAGTCGAATCGAATAAGTCGGACGATCAATTACTTACGCCGCAAAGATCTTTGTCATTGAGTAAATCGTCTCATAATGATCTCAAAGAACTCAAATGCATAGTACGCTTACTCTTGAAATCAAAAATTGTACAACCGTGACGTAAATATGCAAATCAATTGACAAATACGTAGCTTATGCTAATGAACGCTTCAATAATTCAAATGCAGCGGTACGTCAAGAAGCTGCAGCATAGCAATTCGAGGCTGTTTATATTCAAATACAAATATACATGCCAAAAGACAAGGATTACGTAGATATTATATTGCAGGGGACTTAGGCTCTTATCATTCTAGCGTTCAAATGGATGCACAAATGACAGGCAATGCACTCTGCCTCCTTTCCCCGCATCCTTCCGAAGGAGATAGAATCCAGACACTTAATAAACAAGAAGAGATAATCGACGGATGGCCATGGCTGCGGGAAGACTTATTCTCGCAGCCGGGGTCGTTTGTAATCTCGTAACTGTAACCTCTCTTCGCATCGAATAAAAATAATACTTAACCTAGCTGACCTTTTGGATGAGCGTTGAAATTTATTAGACATAGTTCATGCAATTTTTAAAATTAAGAGTACGAGTTGGGTTTTGTAAGATACAAATGATATGTATACTACCGACAACAAGTTTAGAAACACTTGAGACTTCATGGAAACGATTAGTATAATTATTTGATGCATAAAATATACAAGCACTTTAATAAACGAATCTTTGAAGAAGAAAACACTATATGGTATTTCCATCAAAATGCGGCGTGTTCAGAAAATAAGTGTACTGTGATCATAATGGGCTGTGGTTTTTATTTGTTTTTTGGAGTTTGGCAACATTGAAAAAGGAAGGGAATGCTGATGAGAAGAGTATGCTTTTTGCACGACAACGCCCATCTTATTGGGATGTTTTGAACCACCTTTTGTATTCTCCTGATTTGGTGCCTACTGATTTTTATTTTTTTATCTTTCTAAAGGCACTTATGGGTGGAATTAAATTTTTAACCGACGAGCAAGCGCAGAAAGTGGTTCTGAAGTGGGGGGTGGAGCTGGTGGGAGAGTTCTTCGAGGAGGACATAAAGAAGCTTGTGTCACGGCTCACCACATGCATTGAACGGGATGGCAAGTATGTGAAAAAATAGTCAATAAGTGTATCAACAATATCATGCATATTTATTTTAAAATACACTTTTTCTAAAAATATATAATAACCTAGTACACTTACTTTCTGAACGTGCCTCGAATCCGCCCTTAGCATATACATATTACTGCAATGCTTATTTTGACATTCTTTGTAACAATTTAATTATCTCCAGTGTTCTTATAAATTATTCCATAGCATATTGGCACAAGTAGAAAAAAAATTTCGTCTTTCAATCGATTTTATCTCACAATAGCTTGATTGGAGATCTGAGGATTGTGGGAAAAAATTGTTTTGAAATTTGAAATGTGCTTGATCGTTATCTTGCAGGAATATGAATTAATCGAAGAGCTAAAGGTTTTGTATTTTCTTTAAGTATTTTCAAGTATTATTTAATTTTCTAGATGATCTACAATAGTTTCTTTTAATTTTGCGACTAACTAAGTGACTGTAAAACAATTATTTATTTTGGATGATAATAAAATTAAGTTATCTTTGACGCTAGTAGTAAGCTTTGGGCGGGCCGGTCTTTTCCTGTCCTTCAAAGTCCAAGTCTCCTAATGTTGTCTTTAGCAATTCTCCTGATTAATCCGCATGGAGATTAAAAATCGAATTGAACAACACTTTAGTTAAATTTTTACCCATTAATGAGGTGAGCATTCATATATAAATTTCGAAGGCAATACTCTCTTTAATAACCAACGCACACAACGACAAATATTGATTGATCATATATTAAGGGAGAAATTTTAGAATCCGTTTGTATCGAGACACGGTTCAGGAAACACATTGTTCGTTATCACTGAACAGCAAGCACATATATCGCTGTTATTTTTTTTCTCAATATTATTTTTGTTTTGAAATATTTTTACCGCTATTAATATTTAAAAAAAAACGTGAAGACTGTAATTATCGATGAGCATTTGCGTCATTGCAAGCTGTTTTTGTTCCATCAGATATTGACGACGTAACGAAAAAAAACGCATGCATACAGAGATTTTTTTAGCTTCTTTTGGCTGATATGGTGTTTTTTGGTAAGCGGGTGTTTATTTTCTATCTTCTTCTCTCTTGTTTGGTCGCATTAATTTGTGAATAAGATGCAATACAAGGTTAAACACTGATACCCTGACTCATAGAAATGATTCATATTTCAATATTTTAAAGTCATCAATAGTTCAAGAGCGATCGTCGTTTACAGTCCTCTTTAGTTATACAAGCGACGATATATAGTTGTTTTGCATCCATAGGGTTGATAAGTATTGGATGATGATATGCTGATTTAAATTAAATAAACAGGGGGTTGGGCTCCCCATCAAATGTCGCTAATCGCATTACAACATCGAAGAAAAATATAAGCATTCTTTTATCCAGATAGGAAATCGACCTTGTTGTCTGTCATCTGTCATAACATTAGGATAATTCATTTTAAATCATAAACAGTAGTATACTGTCAATAATTAGAGAGAATGAAACAAGATCTCATAAATTAATTCCTAAGACCTCAATAATTCGCATAACATCAAATTATTGTGCAAGATGAACATATATAAAAAAAAATGTTATACGATATCATGACATTTGAAAAAAATCAATCAATCCCTGTGAAAACACCATGGATCATCTTACATAGTAATTAAATATATTCAATTTATTTCGAGCACAAAAAACACTTATTTTTGTATCCCGTCAAACACAATTTGTAACCGATATAGGATAAACGCCACATTAGAAATGCTTGCGGTCGCATTTTTATAACGCCTTGCGGTTTTTCGGTTAATTAATAATTTTAGAAGGTTCAACACACTGAAGGCCGCCGCCCAAAAATAGTAAAAGTATTATTCGGCTGCTACAAATACGTGTCTTCGTCCGTCGCGATAAATAAGCTCTTTTTTTTTTTGAGAGTCCGCTTGTGTTCCGTTAAAGGCTATTAAACCTCTGCAGGCACGTATCGGGAAGAACCTCGAAAATGTTCCACGATCATTAAGATCACCCGACGAAGGTCCTTACAAGGAGATAGGTTGTTCGAAAATAATGCGATCCGATATGAATTTGTGAAAATTTTGCGAGGGAGTACGTGGTGTAATTATCATTGTTTTTAATAGTTATTTTAATTATTTTCACCGCAAACTTTTTTTGGATTGTCTTTTGGATTCTAGGGTGTAATAATAACACCCACGTCTCATCTCCCATTATGATAGAGTCCAGAAAAGCTTCTCCTTCCTATGCAAAAAGATCGAAAAATGCTGGTATGAACATTCTGGGCATCCATCTCATAGACGAGTTCTAGTAACCAAGTTTTTCCGACTCAATATCCCCAGGGAGACTTCGAGAAATGTCAGAAAATTCTTCGTGAAGGCCATCAAGCGTTACACAGCTGTCATTTCGCACTTGTTCTTCAATTTATTATACAAGTTCGTTAGAAATCACTGATGCTCTCCCACTCCTTGCCTCGTAGTAAATATCAATACGGTCTTCTTTAAACAACCTAACCCACATCGTGACATATTATTGACTCATCACATAGCTACCATAAACTTCCACAATCTTCTGATGGATATTCGCGGAGGTATTGTTCTGCAAAGTCAAAAAACAGATGATCTCTTGGATCTCTTATGGACGAGAGGTGGCTGGAGTGCGTGACTACCTCTCCAACGGAAGAATTGACCGAAACTGAAAAAAATGGCCGACTAATACGCGGAACATGTTGATTAAATTGTTTTGAAATTGAATGATATCAGCAGATATAATGCATATTTTGCAGCCTTTCATCGCTCTTTCTCTTCTTTTTTAGATCTTTCGTGCCATGAACGCATTTAGAACCCCATACACGTTTAAATGCTGTTCACAATTCACTATGTCACTTTGTTACAAATAAGGCGAACAGAATGAGTGTCTAAAAGTCAAAGCTCGATTGTTCGTGTTGTCTTGAGAACGGGCGTTTGTTTTGATAATTGAGATACTCCCATCATTCTTATCGTTGACCAATTTTGTTATACCTCCTTGACTGTTCTAGAGTGACGTCTTTAGCAGAGTATTACCACTCCTTTGCTTCTTTGTAACCACGTCTTTTTATTTTTGCAACACCTTAATAGGCAAAAATAGCTGAAACAACAGAAAACAGATGCCATTTAAGTTGGACATTAAGAAATATTCCGAAGAAATGAATGAATATCGTGTGCTATTAACAGTGTAAAGGTCATTTATTGAGCTTGGCTCATTATCAATATATAATTTATTAAACATAGTAGTAGTTTTTAATATATGACACGTATATCAGGGTGTTAAAAGCTATTTTATAATTTATATAATATAATTATGAAATCTGTACTTTTAAGTATCGTATAATAACTGAAGATGCACATATGTGTAACCCGACGCGAATGTGTTAAAGTAAGAACGCTAATCGTCTGGATTTGGACAATTTGTGGGAATCCACCGTCGTTAGTCGGAACTATTTTATTGGTATTGTTATGGTCTTCTGTGGCATGCATTTTAACAGTACAAGTACTTTTATAACCCAAATAACCAAACGTTGAAAACCGCTACACCTTTGATACATGTAAGTCAATAATCGCGAGAATTATCCAGCATTGCCTTTAGATATATCCAGTTTTTATGATGAATAATATCCCAAATCGCTTTTACTTGCTTGTAGAATTCGCTATTAAAAATACCTTAATTTGCCTATTTACCAAAATCAAGCTTTCTGCTTCTGATCAATTTCTTCAGAATTCGCTTCAGAATGCCTTCTTCAAAGTTTTCATAATTGAAGTCATCTTCAATCAACTTTCTTCCCCATTCAAAGTATTCACTCAATAATTCCACTTTGTAGCATGAAGGATCATACTCTTTATTGGCTGTAATTATGCATTCAAGTACCTTCTTTGGCTTCTCATCTTCTTATCCAAGAAATTTAATATTCTATCTTTGCTCCAAATAAGCATTTTGCTAGAATCCTCGCACACGCGCTCACTTGACATGCTGTCACTCTGATAGCCACAATCGCTCTGTAACGAGGCTATGTATGTAACATGTCAAGATATGTCCCACCATACAAAGACTCGTTTCAGCCCGCTCATTACTTTCTTTCGATTTAAAGTACATACATGAGACTTTTGAGCGCTCCTAGTATTTAAACGCTGGTCCACAAATTCTGATGATGTTTGCTGGACGATTTTCTCTCATTTTATTTTCCATGGCCCAATTCCTATCTGTGACACCTCAATACAGCCCTGCATAAATTAGCGTCAATTAGTATTATATCAATGGTCGCAAATGCCCTCAAATGTCAAGCGAGTCGAAAGTTACAACACCTTTGCATTAGACAAAAAGACCGCCATCGGTGGCCAATGATTTACTGTCGCAGTTGAGAGCGCTGCCATACTTTCCACAGTATATCAGTGATCTTGAACCATTTATCTTCTGCGTTATACAGTGATCTATTCTATTGGAGTTTATTTACCTTAAAATGTCTCAATCAAGCGACTTTATAGAATAATTTGTAGAACACTATATTCCCTTTTTAAAGGTATATCTGGATTAGAAAGTGTCTTTATCACCTGAATCTTAATGTTTGGGTTTTATTGTCGTAGAGCTTTAAAAATGTGACATCAATTTCGTCATCTTCTTCATCGATCCCTTTGCATTCGAGGGGTGACTCTCGCTCACCAATTGGTTTGATGCAGAAATTTGATGCAAGGCAATGATGTTTACGTTTAGTTTCTTTGAAGCGGATCCCTTATTATGAAGTGTAACATGACACTCCTTCAAATAGATATAATATTTTCTTATCTGAAATTAGTCCGTAACCACGAACCGGATTAAATTTTCAGCAACTTGACAGTCGTTGCAGAAATCCTACTAAGTTTTTGATTTTGAGTTTTTGAAGCATTAAACAGGAGTTAGGAAGGATTTCAAAAATTGTTCTCAAAGAAACAAAGCCGGCGAAAAATATCAAACCACATATTATTGTAATACTTGGCAAAATTTTATGAAATATCACACACATATTTTCATATCGCTGACTGTTTTTTAGTCTTTCGTTTGCCTTCATTCCTTGGTGGAACAAAAACAGCATAAAATGGCGCAAGTGCGCTGTTTCTATCTTGGTTGCTTTTGATATCTTTTCCCTGATAGATATTTTTTTTTCTCTTTCTCGAACTTTATCTCAACACAAACTAACTGTGAAAAAGCTCATCAAAGAAATTTTGATTAATTTTCGCTTTACCTAATACACTCAAAACTCTTTTTGTGCGATTTCGAAGTTATGCGGTTTTTTTAAAGCAATTTTTTTTATATTTCTTAAAGAGTTTGTATCGAGATATTATGGATAAAATAAGAAATAAATCATCATCACTAACCGAAATTTGGAAAAAAAAATATATTTATAATTTGCATTTTTCCAATGTTTCCATTATTTAAAATACAATCTCCAAAGGAATTTCCAAAACTCAAACTACTTACGAAGTTATAGCTATTTTATAAAGGCGGCAACTTGGCCGGTCCTACCATAATAAAATCTTTTAACGCGTTTTTTTCGAAACTACTTTTTTCAACACGGTTGACATCATAACTCAAGTTTTAATTAATTAATTTACTTCAAACTGGGTACGAAACTTTTTTATATAACCCTCTATTATTCCTACCATACTTTTGTCAAAAATTATTTTTAACTATTTAAAACTGTGACAAAATAAGGCCCAAAAAATGACTTGATTTTTTTTTAAGCAGTTGCCATTTTGTGATTTATTTTTTTGAGTTAGGGACTATAGTGACATCATTGTTAATTATGAATTATATTGTTGGAAAGAGAAAATCTACATAAAATAGTGTCAACACTGAGTATACTATTTCTTCCAAAGAAGAGAGCGATTTTGAGTCATATCGAAAATTATCGTACAGCGATGACAGTTTGTAATTAAAATAATTCATATTTCTCTAGTGGATGTCAGACGTCCTTAAAGTTTAACCATTGATGCATGTCGTCCTTTAAATGTTACCAAAAATGTTATTTTTTAATTGCTTTAGTGTTTTCCATTTTTTTTTATTAACTTTTTTTGTGCGATTTTAGATATATTTTATATAGATGTTTCAAAGTTATGCGGTTTTTAAAATCCACGGAACTCAGTTTCACTTTTACTTCACATAGCTTTTTTTGTGCGAATTCTTTTTGTGCGATTTTGCGTAGAACGCATCTACCGCACAAAAAAAGGTTTAAGTGTATATCGCTTTGGTGACATAACAGAGTACTATTTTTGAGCATTATAAAAACGTGACATGTTGACGTAAACATGTTATTCAATGGCGTTTTCTTATATTTCAATGGAATTTCTTGGTGTCATTAATTCTCATTTCAGTCCATATTTTGACTATTCCTTTGTCTCAGATGTGAAGTGATGGATCCATGTTTTATCCATGGCTATGAATTAATGCAAAAGCTCGGCTTTATTACTGTGAAACATCGCCAAAAACTCGATTGAAACATCTTCACGACACGGTTTTTGTTCCATTGTAAGCAAACGCAGCACCCATCTTACGCACAGCTTTCTCATGTTCAAATTTTCTGTCAATATGCGATGTACAGCGATTTTTAAAATACCTATCATATCTGTTAGCTCATGCACTTTCATACCGTTTTGTAGATATTTTTCACAATTTCTGGTGCATTTACTCCATTTGGGTAACGACTGCGATCTTTCTTTCATAGTATTTTTTTAAAAACAACAACAGCCATCTATACATCAGGTCGGGTACTTCTGGGACTACTCTCGAATATATTTCACTGTCAAAAAAGATTTAATTTTCATGTCACTATTGTTAATCAAGTGGAAAAATTGATTGACACATAAAAAGGGAAAATTTCCAACAATCATGTTTCATGTATACAATTACTCATTTACTATTAACAGGTAATGGATAACCTTCCTTGTAGTTTTGATGATTGCAATATTAGTATAGTGACTGATAATATTTGGCGATGACAAGTTTCATATAAAACGGAATAATTCACTTTATTTATCCTCAAGATAACAATAATTTTGAACACTGCTTAGGCATTTCTGCTGAAATCGCAATGCTTATTGGAAAAAAGTCATATAATCATAGACTCCCATTCCTCCAACGCTCATACAAAAATAATAAAATCAATTATTTATAAAGCTGGAAGTTGTTGTCTCTGTTCAAATAAATTTATACCGGTTCTGCGCCATATATTATACGTGAATCTTCCTACTTGTATTTACAATGTGTCTTCTCGTATACAACATGTGTCTTTGACAATTTCTGCATTGTTGGCCTATTGATCTTTCTTGGACTTTCAATGTCAATATGCGATTTATAATTCATTTCGAAGTGTCCATCTTTGAATTATTGGTTAGTATAATATTTAAATTTTATATAAATTGATGATTCATATGAAGATTTTAAGATGGTATTAAAATTTCTAATAAGTGTAAGGGGTAAAAAATAGTATGTCTTGGTTGACACAATTTCAACCCTTTTATTCATTTGAAATAAAATATAAAAAAAGATTTTCAATTAATAATAATGTTGCTATAGTCCCTACCTCAGACAAAAAAAAATAATTTTATTTTTGCAAAATGGCGACTGTTTAAAAAATGTCATTTTTTAACCTTATTTATCCCCAACTTTAATTGTTTTTAAACAGTTAAAACATATATTTTGACACAAATATGGTAGGAGCGATAGAATATTATATAATAAATATTTATATTAAATTTTAAGTAAATTGGTTAATTAAAACTAGGGATATCTTGTCAACCGTGTTGAAAAAAGAAATTTCTTTGGAGGATGTATTCTTAAAAGCGTAAACTTTGAAAAGGTGTTCTAATGTTGTTATTAAAAATTATTAAAATTATGACCTGAAAGGCTCTATTGTTTATGTTTTGTAGCATTGAGGAGAATGTTGTTCGAATCTGATTTGAAAGCAGGCCGACAGGAAATTGAAATGAAAGACTTTAATAAGTGAAATGTCTTAAAAAACGGATGATTAAATACTGATTAAAGATATCAAAGACTTGAGGATTAATTGAATGTAATTTATCTGTTAAATTAAGATTTTTTATCTCATATTATAATAGATCAGATGATAAAGAAACCTCTTAGTCCAAATTTAAATACTTTAAAAGAAAATCTACAAATTTGATTCACTTGTAAATGTTTTTGAAAAATGGTTGATTTTTTATTTAACTGACATAGACAACAGTCCTCTGTATCGATGACCTGGACAACTTTCTTAGGACGACTTGTCCAGTTTACAAAAAAACGCTCTTTTATACTTCTAGTTTAATGAAAAATGTAATCGAATTGAACCGAAATGAATAAAATAACGGTTCAAAAACCTGAAGAAAAGCTACATTTTTTAATTAGCATTAAAAATAATTAAAGCCAACAATAACAACACTACAATGCCAAAAATGTTTGTAATCTTGTATAATTAACGCCTCTAATATTTGGATCTCAAGTGGCATCATCGATGAATCAATCACGTATGTGTCCATCTGAAAATCTCTTAATTCTTAAACAATTTTATCTGAAATCACGAGACCAAAGCCAAGTCACATGAACATTATCGACATAAATATATTTCTATTAATATAGTATCGATTATCTACGGATCGATGGAATCAGCCCGAGTTCTCAGATACTATAAAGTGGATCTCAGGCACGAGTGGCTTTTAATAGTCCCTGAAAGGCAGTATCCAATAAGTAACAAAGACTCATAGTTATATACGATGGCTTTCTCTGTTCCGACTTTTTCGAAAGGTTGTTTCATGACACAACTAGTTCATGTTAAGCGGTAAGCCTTTCAGTACGTTCAACTCTAAGGCAACAAATCAAGTGGTTTTCTAGTCCAATACTTTATCATTGAGGAGAAAAGATCATAAATTCAGTACACATATTATTCCGAACCATTTAGTAGCTCCTTTGATAGCGTACGAGAAACGAAAATTAAGCCTGGGTTCGAATCTGCACGATAAAAAATGATTTGATTAGGGTCCGACATTGGGTTCTTAAATATCAGAAGACAATCGATTTATTGATATTCAACTCGATGATTGCATGGCATCAGCTTCACAATAATTGAATACACGCATCAAAGCCTGTCAGACATGGGTCATCTTTGAACCCAGAAGATAAATGTATGAATAAAATGAATAGTGATTGATAAAATGCTTTACCAATCAAACGCCATGGCCAATGGGATGATCATTGTGTGACGCGCTCGTATTGAATGATGTCTGAACGGAATTCAAGATTTTTTTATTTGACAAGTGTGTTATTATGATCTTTTATCGATATGATTTTGCTTGATAATTAAAGTAAAGCTTTAACCCATTGCGAATTTTTACACATGGTATAAAATGCACATTCATATTTGAAAGGTCTCAATCCAACCAATATCAATATATATGTTCTGTTAATAAGATATGTTCTTGCCATTGGGGTTGCTTCCGTGATCGTAGAGATCATATAAGCCCCCGGGTACAAATTTTTCTTCAAAAATGCCTCAAAAAACTCTAAAATTTAAAAGAAGAAGTGTATGTGCCCAACCGGTCCGCCTTTCGGAGCGATGACACGACGAATAAACGTCTTGAGATCGGACGCTATGCCTGAAAATGTTCACAGAACATGTTTGCGTCCATGAGTGGATCTCCGTATGGACACTCCGAGATCGGAGAAAACGAAAAACGAAGCCACATAAACCATAAATTGGGATGTTCAGTAATTCGGAACGACCCAGTGATATCGCAGTCGGTTCTTAACCGAGGATTAAAACCGATAAAAGTGGCAGCCGACAATCTCTGGGAAGCTGAAAGGCAATGATCATGTTCAAAAATAAAGATATTTTTTTCCAAATTTATTGTGTTTTCTTTGTTATATCGGGTACTACTGGGACTACTCTTGGATTTGTTCGAAAATCTGATTTCTTTATCAGAATCAGAGTCGTATATGAGGACGGGATTTGTTGGTCCAGAAACAGTGCTATAGTATTTTGTGCTGTTTAAATGGTAGTTTACACAAAAAACATCATAATTTTTGGCATTTTTAAATAGTTGTCACTTTTGCACAAAAATATTAAAAATATAAAATTGCAATAAAAACGATCACTTGGTTTAACTGTTCGAGTACAAGGCAGCGTTAAATCTTTGTGAGAAATTTCCGCCAAGAGTGCGACGTGGCGATACACTAAAAATTATTTTTATGCGACTTTTTTTGTGCGATTTTTTTTGTGCGATCTGCTATCGTTGAATCACAATCACGACCTTTATTCTGGTTTAGATTTTTTTTAAAAATTGATTTTGTTTTTTTTAAATTCTTCCAATGTTACATTCTTAAAAATACATTCTTCAAAAGAATTTCCAATATTTTCAATTTTCAATTACTAACGGAGTTATAGCTATTTTAGTGAGGCGACAACTTGGCTGGTCCTACCATAATGAAATCTTTTAACGCGTTTTTTTCGAAATTACTTTTTTCAACACGGTTGACATCATATCTCAAATTTTAACTAATTTATTGACTTCAAACTGGGTCCGAATCTTTATAACGCTAAAATAATATAACCCTCTATTATTCCTACCAGATTTATGTCAAAATTTAATTTAAACCATTTAAAAAAAAATTAAAACTGAAAAAATAGGTTCAAAATTTTTTTTATGCGATTTTGGATATATTTTGTATAGCTGTTTCAAAGTTATGCGGTTTTTTAAATCCACGGAACGCATCTTAGCTTCAAGATTTTTTTTGTGCGATTTTTTGCGGAACGCATCTACCGCACAAAAAAGGTTTAAGCGTATATGTTATTTTGTGTGTAATATATTCATATTCATATTTGTATACATGTTACCAAATTTACCTGTCATGGTTTTTCAATTTTTATTTAAATCTCTCTAAATATAAATCTTTGACATTAACACACAACATTCAAAGTGAGTTCACAGAGATCCAAGATTCCCGCAAAATACGTGTTAAAATTACTTCTGGTTATGTATGGCATATCAATTTTTGAACGAATAATTTATATCAACTAACTATGTATTAGTTAACGTGTGTCTTCTAAATCTATACTTGAATAGAAAGACCACAATATGTGTTTCAGTTTCCCAGATCTACATCCTAGTCTTTGCAAGAAAAAGAGAGATTTGAATCCGTACATTGCAAAAGACCCATTTCAAGAAAACGCACAATTACGCGTTGCGCAACAGAGGATGCTATTTCTCGCTTTTTTTCTTCAGTAACGGGATCGAGAACCTTCATATTCGATGGAATAAATGGCGACATTGAAAATTTGTCACTAGACTAACACAAACGCGCTCTCAATAGCGCGTCCAATGAAGACTTGAGCCACCATTCTGATTGAAGATTTTCGAATGATACATTTGCAAATAAACAAATACATCTTACTTATAAAATGAATGTATTCAATATAGACTGTTAAGATTTAACATAATAATTGACGTTATAATAAAATTTCAAAATAATGATTTCCCGTAGATCACTTGGGATTTTTCAGAAAAAATTATTTGCACGTTAGATTTGGATATTTATCATCGTTGCATGCGCATATTGATGCGTTCGATTGTTTTTCTGCATTTTGCTGATGATTTCTTGCATCGTTTTCATCGCAGCAACATTCTTCGGGCGGACCTTTCTTCGCTTGGGATGTTTGGGATTTGCGATCACAGGCGCAATAGTCTGGCGTCCTGTTCCCCTGAATGGATCCACATCTTGACGATCGACGTGATCCATTTGGTGATGTTCTTTGTTCGTGTTTTGGGACGTGTTTTCCATAGGTCGATAGCAGAATTGAGGTGCAAGATTGTCTGCGTGGCTTGTTTTCCTTGTTGAGTTGTTTGCAGGATTTGATTGAGCAACAATCTTCATTTTGTATTTCTAGACTAGAGTACCGTTCTAGTCTAGATGGAATTTTTCTTTCTTTAGGAAAATCATCAAAGCATTGGCAAGGCTTTTTGGGATATCTGCATATATAACTGATGGTGCCGAGCTTCGAAAAGACGTTGTCTTGGAGACCATTTCGTTTATAGGCAGTCGGAGGAGTTTCTATCGCCTTGAAATGAATTTAAATATAATTTAAGCTGAAGAACTAAAATATTAATCAGCAACAATGCAAATACATATAACTACCTTCAATCCTTCCCTTTCATATTTGTAACATACAGAAGTATCATTGCAGCATTCAACGCAGTCTTCAGACCTTAAAATGGCATACAAACATTTGATCAAGCGTAAATAATAGGAAAAAATTGAAAGCCACTGATAATACTAACCTGGTATTCATTTTTAATAATATTGCAATAAGAACGTAAGATTTTAAGCGACGAAAAATCGAAAAGATGTGATCAGTTGATGTAAATTTAATTAACTAATATTAATTCTTTTATTTTTATTAATTTAAATAAATAAATACAAATATTTTCAATTCAATTTATGTTTTTTTAAAAAAATATTTGGGACATAACTTCCCCAATTGATATCAAAGTGTAAATCCTTATATGCTTATTATACAGAGTGCAGCAGCAATAATACCTTATTTTAAAAATGAATAACACAAACATCATAAGAGATATTAATTTAATTATTTTTTTATATCATAGAAAAATATTTAAAGTTTGTATTTATTATATTATAAAAATTATATCATTTAAGTAGTCTCCGTTTTGATCAATGCATTGAAATAGTCGATTTTTTACGATTTCATCCACTTTTTTCAGCATATCGATGGCTATTTTGTGGATAGCGGCTTGCGTGATGTTCTTTAATTGAGCCAAAGCTCTTGAACAGTCGGTTTAAGGTAGAGATTTTAGATTGAAGTACAAATTTATTTACGTTTTGTTACAATTGGTAAAACAACTCATCAATCGGATGACGCTTCTAAGGCAAACGCGCGTTTATCCCTTGATTATGGCATGATCGTTATTAAATTTACATAATAAAAAACGTTAATTTTTGTTCTTTCAAAATAATGCCATTTTATTTATCTTGGAATATTTGTCGTTTCTGGGGGCGTGTTCTAAAAAAGGAAGTTTCCCTGCCGCACGCCGTATACATTCAGCTATTATTTTATAACTTGTTTCAGATCCGCATATGTGGGCTATATTCGAGTGTTGCATTATGTCATTCGATTGCATAAATCAAAATAAATGTTGCTATGGCTTTAAGCCATGTTTAGTAACAAGAAGACCGACGATGAGATCATGGCCGTCTTCGGCGGTAGGCGGCTGATGCGAATTAGTAACGCCAGAATAGAGACATGGGAATAATTTGATATGGCAGTGACGAAAGGGCTACGGAATGATACGTTTTTAATCGTCGAGTCATGGCCGAAATATGGTCTTATACCTTTTATGGCCAACGAATCGAATGTCATTAAAATGGCACTGGGGGCAGACTTGAAGCGGATCAAATTTCATAAAAATCAACCATTCTGAAGCGCACATTAAATACTTCAGACCTTCAATGGGTCGAAGACGTGTATGTAATTGCGCGAAGTTACCTGAGGATATTGACTTCTTCCTTCCATTATTTTTTTTAAATATTCGATTGCAAAATATGAAGAATCATCGCAGAATTCTTGAACCCACTAAAACAAATATGGTTGAAAAATCTACTAAAATAATAAAGGGATAATAAAATACTCACGCTATAAAAAGGATGTAATAGAAGACTATCTATAAATGTAAATCAAATCGAGGGATGTTGGCGTAATGAAGATATTCATCATCGAAGTCTCGCAATTAGGTCGCTTTCCACCTTGCGGCGTCTCTTTTTCGGTTCTATAGTTGGGATTAAATGTACCACGTGACTATTCCGATACATCTACCGCTGTCGTGTAGACATGTATTCAAATAGATCTGTTTCAATGGACTCCCAGGACTGTATTAAAAATATTCTTATTTTTAACAAATTTTAAGGTATATAATAGCCATTTTTCCAGAATTCACTGATGGTCAACATACAGGCAAAGTGATCATCATATGTTTCAGCAAGAGTAGCGTGGGTTGATCGAAGGGTTTTTGTCATATAAAATCCAACAGGATGCATATCTTTTCTCAAGCAATAATGTTCAAAATATTCGCTTAGAAATGATCTTCAAATAGAACTGACTCCTACTCACAATCTAAACGTACATGCTTACGATCAACAGGCCTGCATTTTCGCACTCATGGCCATGCACATGCACGCTATCAATTAATTGCATCATCATATATTTATCGATGAAAAATTACGTACGCTAAAAATATAAAAATGACATATCATGACAATAAAAATGTAATACGACAATAGTCCAATAGTAGCCGCGTCATAAACGGGTATTCATTTCATAATGATTAATCAGAAATTTAATATTTTAATACATTGATCATGAATCACAATTACGACAAAAAATGTACAATTTCATCGGAAGGATAATGCCATTAACTTCAATGTGACATGGTAGACCTTTCAAAAAGGGCTGTACATCTCATATTGATTGAACATTTCGACATGAGAAATCTGTGCGCAAGATGAGTGCCGCGTTTGCTCACAATGGACCACAAACAGTGTCGTGATGATGTTTTAATCCACTCGATTAAATGTTCGCCAGGACACGCTCATTCTCAACTTCGAGTGACCACTTGCGCTCTTAAAACTAAAATAAACTAGCTAAGATAGCAGCAGCTTTCATGAGTGGAGGGAAATCTAGACTTTTACGCGACCTTATTTGGCGCAGGCCAACTATGCAAGCTGGTCTCCGAGGGAGCATTTATCCCCGAAAGTTCTACAAAAAGCGAACTGAGTGGCTACATGGTATGCGTGTCCAACCGGTCCGATTTTCCGATCGCTGACATAACGAATGAACACCTCGCGATCGGACGCCATATCCGAACGATTACAAACTCTCATTACAAACACATTGTTGTCTTTATTTTATTAAGGGCTTATGCCGGCTGGGTCGACCCAATGTTTAAGCGATAACGAAGAAAAGAGTGATTAGACAACTTAGTATATATTATAAAAATAGACAGAGTTAATCAGTGTTGATTTATATAAGGCTGAACGACCAAGTAAAATATTAGGTTGTCCCATAAGTTTCTTTCGCAAATGCACACAGATCTAATCATAGCCATGGTTGAAGACAACCCGCGATGTACTGTTCGCGAAATAGCTAACAAGCTAGAAATTCCATGAACATCCGTCCATAATCATGTGACAAAATTGGACTACATCAATCGTTCAGATGTGTGGCTTCCTCATGAACTGACTGACTCAGATAAACTTCAGCGTATTTCAACATGCGATCTTCTTCTCCAACGACATAATAGCCAACCTTTTTTGAAGACACTTGTCACTGGAGATGAAAGTTGGATACTCTATGAGAATATCCAACGTAAACGGTCTTGGACCTAGGGTACAGAAGCTTTAACTGTAGCTAAACATGGCCTACACCCAAAAAAAGTTTTGGTATGCATTTGGTGGGACTGGAAGGGGGTAGTTTATTATGAGCTACTTCAGCAAGGTGAAACGATCAATTCAACAAAATATTGTTTCCAGCTAGACAATCTAAAGGATGCAATTGCCAGAAAACTGCCAGAATTAGCGAACAGACGAGGCATTGTTTTTCATCTGTTATTCTGAAACAATAGTGAAATCAGATTCTCGTCAAACAATCGAGAAATTATCGTTGAAGAAGTCAGTTAGGGATCATCTTAGTTACACAAGAAAGTTGTATAAACAAGGAATTTGGATCTTCCATGAATTGTCGCAATGCCAATCTGTTCTGTCTCGGTATGAAGAAGATCCATTTTTGTGGAGAATTGTAGCTGGAGACGAGAAATGGGTGCTATACAATAATCCTGTACGAAAAAAACAATGGTTTTCTTCCGGAAAAGTACGTGTTCCAATCCCTCAATCAACACTATCGATAAAGAAGATTCTTCTTTGTGTGTGTTGGTATTTTTCTGGAGTTATTTATTATGAATTGCATAAACCCGGTCAGACCGTTACAGTGATCGTTTATTGTGAACAATTCGAACGAATGAAACAAGAGCTCACATAAAAACGATCTGTTTTGGTCAATAATTAAAAAAAGATTCTTCTTAAAGTGAGATCGTATGCTGTTGAAATAGCTCAGGAAAAATAAGGGAGCTTGGACTGAAAATTCTATCTCATCCAGTCTATTCACCAGATCACTGGCCATCGGATTACTACCTTTTTAGATTGTTAGAGCATGAATTGTTGGAGTCTAACTCTAAGATTATGAATTACTCTGCTGGAAAATCTATGAATGACTACGAAAAAAGATTTATCTGAATATAGAGGGAAGGTTGCACTATATTAATAACACTTGAATCTTGATACCAGCCATCAATCTTGCTGCAGCATCCACGTTGATAGCATCTTGCTGATTCTGCAAAGGGTCTCACAGTTTCAGCTTAAATTTCAAGACACGTGGGAACTCATTAACATGTCAAATTAAATCCTATTAAGACTTCCATGATACGGATTGAACAACCATATCACGATTGACCAAGCTATTTTTGCTGCTGCTTTATCAATGGATTTAATTAAATAAGATACTAGCAACAGATAACAGAATATCAGCTGACGTGCTATTGATCTTAAATTTGGACGAAAAATTATGAATCAGTTAAGGTCACATGTTCTATTGATAATTTATTGTATGCTCTATAACTACATGCTATTGTCTTGTTATCAAATTTAAAAATATATTAGTAGAATTTCCAAAGTAAATTCTTAGAATAGTGCAATGTCTAATGAAGAGACATTTCCGAAAAATCTTGAATGTCATACTTTTATACATGGAAACCATTAACCCATAAAGATAAAAGCAATAAAACAAGATAACCTATTAAAATAGTATATGAATATCACAAAAGTAATTTGTCCAAAATTCAGAACGATTGACTTTTATCAGATATTAGCGATTAATTGGCATGCGTTGTAATGCCACACGCGCTTAATAATTATATGGAAAAAAAACGTAGTAGGACAGCTACGTGGTTTATTGCTTCAGGCCACATGTAGCGCGGGCTAAAAGGCTAAGCTGATTTAAATAGACGTGTAAACTACTCTTCAATAAAACACCCTAGGCAAATAACGAGCATATATTATTTTAAACGAGAAATTAATTTCTAACTACAAATATTTCATTTAAGAGCACGTCAACAAGTTTTCACACTGTATTTCTAGAAAACCAGTTTTTAATACAACAATTTTATTAGAATACAATCAATTTTAACACAATAAATGCCATCGCATGATTCATTTATGTATATTTAGTAGCCCGGAAAATTTATGAGACATCTGATCATATGAACGATTCAATTGTTAAATAAAAATGAATTTAATTAGCGTTCATATACAAAAATAGATGATTAATAAAATTATCTCGTGAATTTAAAAATATTTACATGATAACCACAACAGATTAATTAATAATATTATAAAAATAAAATAAACGTTAAATATTTTAATTTAATTAAAATTTTCCGTCAAATTTATCGCATAAATTAATTGCGCATTATTTAGAGTGGCAACACTTAATGATGCAATTGTCTAATTGGACATCGGCTGTCATTATTCAAACCCGGCAAGAGACATAACCTCAAAGGTCATACGACATTCGATTATCGGATGCATTTTGAATGCACTGCAAGATAATAAATATCATAAATTTAAACACTGTTTATATTTGTTCTATAGATAAATAAATCATAAATCAAGCATAAAACGAGCCGGACTACACCCAAACGCTTTATATAATTCATGTCGCTATTGGAAGATTTAATTCGAATAAGGTATTTTTTAAACATTTCAATATATGTATTAAATTGTGGTTTATTCATCATGTTATGGTGTATTAAAAACATTCATTTGAATATTATATTAAGTTTTTAATGACATCTTTCAATGGAAGCTATTCAAATGGTAAAACAGAGGACTGCTTTTAAATGATAATGATAGTGTAAAATTTGCTCCATAGATGTCACGTTTTTATTTTGACAGTTATGGCATTGTTTAAATGTTTTCAATTAATTCCACATTTATTTGAATATTAGTTATTAAATTGTTAAATAAATTAATGAAAAATTTTCATAGTTGCACAAATTTCTATCAGTTATATAATGATAAGACAATCATATCTAATCAATTTATTTGTTTTTTATAATAGATCATAATAACCTCTGTCAAAGACTTTGCAGATAGAATTGATGCAGATCGAGGAAAGCAACACATTTGAATGCATGATGATCAGCTTTGTATTGCAAATCATGAATAGGAAAGCGACACTGCATGGAAGTACATCCAGCCGTTCAACTATTGCCTCGAGACAAACTTTCACCTACTTAGGGTCGACCCAACAACGTTTGTCTATTGTTCGAATAAAATACACACCGTGAATGGCTCACATTTAAATACAATAAATATATGAATTGAATATCCAAACACAATACGGCATTCAATGACAATTCTATTAAGATTTCAGGTATCAAACCATAGATATAAATAATCCAAAAATATATTTTTTTTAACATCGCACTAGTGTTTATTTATGATAGTACATCATATCTGATGTGATACGTTTTCGTATCTCATTTTTCATATCCATATACATTTATACTCGAGATTAAACAATCAATATATTAATGCTTCCATCAATTTATCGAGGTCGACGACAAGTCACATGAATTACAGGTGATGTGTATCGTTATAAATTTAATATATTATATCAAAGCATTGATCGTAGATGTCTCTTTTTAGGTCGCTGGAGTGCATACGATGCAAGATGACCATTGTCGATTGTGCCATCTATTAACGAGCAACACACTACATCTGAATTTATACGATCGAATGATCATTGGGTGCTTAAACTCTTCCAATATAGGTGATTGATAAATTTGATGTTTATATAGGAGCGTATGTTGTCTGTTTGAGCGAACAATTGTGTCTGCATCGAATAAAATGTTAAAGATTTATCAATAATTATCAGATATTGCGCTGTATAAATTATCAATACACAGATAAGTCTCGCTAAAGAGTATATTATACAATCTTGGGTGACAACAACATAAAAACAAACAAAAAACTTGATATTTTTGTACATAGTTTCTTACAATAAGGATGCTCAATTTTTGAACATAAATAAAACAAGTCGTGTTTGAGATATCCACCTGATTCTTTTATTATTTGAAAGGATATTTTATGGCACTAAGTATGAAATATAACGTCGTTCAAATGTCCACCGCAGATTTGCTCTATGACATGTTTTCGGGAAGTCCAATTTTCGATGACTGTCGCATAAATCAGGCTGAATTTGCTGGATGGCGTTTGTTATGTTGACTATGCATAAACCTGTGATTTAAGATAGCCTCTAAAGGCGTTAAATCACATGAACTCAGTTACCCGATATAAATATGCCTTCAAATCGTTCATGCAGATTGTTCATCGTGGCATGTGTTGTGTGGCACGTAGCACTGTCCTGTTAAAAGTTGCATGTCGTCGGAATAAGTTGCTTACCATCATACCATACCAAAAATTTGTATCAACTACTGACTGCCCCAGAGCCCAAACAGCGAAAACACGATGTTGTTTGTGGCCATTTACCTTCCTGGATCATTTGGATTTTGTACAAGCCCTGATATAAAATTGTTAAAATTGAAGTCGCAAAAAGTTCAAGTACTTGTGAACGACGAGAAATTAATTGCCTCGAGTTTGTCCGTACACTCGCATTCACAGCAATGATGTTTTCAACAGACCTTGCGTTTCGGTGAGGGTATGAAGCGCCCGTGTCAAATATTTAGTAAGATGTTAGGTGGCATAATTTTAAGCGAGGCCGTACGAGCTGCCAAGCAGGGCCATAACAAAGGGGTGGCAAAGCAGACGCTCGCCACGGGCGCAACTAGGCTTGTTGGATCGTCAGGACTTGTCGGGGGACCGTCTTTTCAGCGGTCTGAAAAGCGGACCGGTTGGACACTGTCCTCTTTTAGGGCCTTTTGCGGCATTTTCTATGATCTGTATGATTACAGAAGCTCCCTTTGAGGCTAACATACAAAGGTGGCACGCGCCAAATGAGGTTGCTAATTTCTTTCCTGCGCTTAGAGCGCAAGTGGCCACTCGAAGTTGAGAATAAGCATGTCTTTGCGAACATGGATATTGAATTTTGGTTTTGTATGGATGGTGGGCTGTGTGTCAGAGAAGAGAGGAAGAATGCAACCGACACAACCCTCACTATAGTCCTGCGGACGGCGGAAGACAGGGTTGGCTGGAAAGACGTGGTTCGGGAACAAACAAAATCTGCATGGTCATAGTCACGATCTTCAGTCATGAGGAAACGAAAAGAAAGAAACAGCTCGGATCAGTTGACGGTCCCCATGTTCTTTTGTCTCAGTTGTGAAATGATGGACCCATTTTTCATTCTGAATTGCAAAAACTCGGCCTTATTGCTGTGAACTATCGCCAAACATTTTCTAATATCCAAATTTTCAGTCCTGGTTTTATGGGTAGGGGGAGGTCCAGTCTCTCTCGCGACCTCATTTGACCGCTCATGTAAATTATCCTCTAGAGATGGGGGGGGGGGAGGGATTCTGTGAACGTACAGATCATGGAAGGCCCCCGGTACGTTTTTATCATCGAAGATGTCTATGTATTCAACCGGTCCGCTTTTCGGACCGCCGACACGACGAATGAGCGCCTCGCGATCGGGCTCCATGCCCGAACGTGTCCAAAAAACATGATCAGAGTCCATGAACGGATCTCCGCATAGACACTCCGATATCGGGGAAAGCTTAAACCTGAAAAGCGAAGTCCTAAACCGCCCGTGCCCTATGAAGGAACTGGAACGTCCAGTAATTTTGAATCATAATCTATTATTAATATTTGAACGTGACATAAGCTGTATCTTTTGCCATGGTGATTTGCCATACACTGTTTAACAATTTACAACAAATTTAAAAGATATTGCTTTAACCCTCCCATATCATAGTCGCTATACCCTAACAAATTTCGATCGTTCCTGTTGAAATCCCCTGTATTTACAATTAGATCGATAGATAGAAGATCGAGAAGAGACCGTTGAAGATTCAATAATCCAATAAAACAAATTAAATTTATTCCACTAATTGATCTGACATCGTGTTTTGGACCATATAATTAAGCCTTCCACTGCGTTGATCAATTAGCAGTCGAGATGCCAATTTTCAATTTAATCTTCTTCCGTTCGCGACGGGGCCTTGATTCCGTCTTCTTCACGATTAACATGCTAGAACCGTGTGCAAAGAAGTATTAAAACATGTTTATTAAAATTTTCAATCGATTTTTAATAAACTTTTTCCTCCACAAGCAGAACGAGCTGGCGCCACATACTATCATTTCGACTGTAACGAATTATTTACTGATTGCTCAATGGGTCTGCATTTCTTTGCAAATTCTTTGGTTTATAAGGCCAAACAGGGTGTATCCATTGTGTGTCGTTTCGTTCGATTGGTCGTGCTTTGGAATCGGTGTGATTTTCACATTTTTGGCGACCTGTGGCACTTTTCGGGTCGTTTTTGGCGTAAACGCGACAGCTGGGTGCTGAAGCAGGTGGTAATTTATAAAATTGTTCGAAAAACACGTTTGTATGGCAGGACAAGTAGAGGAAGGTGGCAGGATCAAAGAGCACCTGGCGAATGGTGAATGCACCGGTGGTTCTTCCGACCCATTATTATATGTACCGCCTTCGCACTGTGTCTTGAATTTGGGAGAAGTTGATAAATGGGACCTCAGAAAATACCATATTTATGGTTATTCAATAAAAAAAAACCCTTGACGTAAATATTTAATCTAGGTTTTTTCTACGGGTTTCATCCAAATTGTTCATATCTTCAAAGAAAATCACTTAATTTGCAATTTTCATTACATATTTTATCATATATAGAACTCGCCAAATTAAGTGTTACCAAACTAGAATCTATTAATTTTGCTAATATATCAAAATAATTTATAATTACTAAGTGCTAAATCCGCCACTGAATCCACCAATAATTTTGAGCGGTGAGTTTCCATGAAAAAGCGAAGATTCGCTCTATTATTGCGCGAAACGGCAGTAATATTAATGAGGCAGGTGCTTGATATAAATAATTAAAGTGTAACCACAAACAGTCCCCTGCATGACTGGGGCATTTTCAATGTCCATAGGAAAGGGTCACATCCATTTCGTCTGCGTCATACATTCATCTATATATACATGATATACATAGATATAGACAATGGAGTAAATATATACTACCATGGTACAACGTGTATGCCACAGCTTAGGCAGCTTCTGCTAATGATTGCTATTTAACTATACATAATTTATTTCATATTTTTGTCTAGATATGATTGTTTGCCCTCTTATTGAGACAACGATATATCGCCGTTAGAAATAATAAATTCTACATTTCATTCAGAGACAGAAAATGTCTTGTGCATAATTTTCAATGTCGTGCTCTATAAAAGAATAGGATATTTGAACATTAAAATTATAATGGAATTTGTTCGTATCCGTTTGAAAACCAACAAGTATGGGCAGGGCCGTAACAAGGGGGTGGCAAAGTAGGCGCCCCCACGGATGCAACTGGGTTTATTTTACTTGATCATTCTACTTTACATGAATCAACACTGATTAAATTGTGTCCGTTTTTATAATATATACTAAGTTGTCTAATCTCTCTTTTCTTCGTTATCTCTTAAACATTGGGCCGGCTCAGCCGGTATAAGCCCGCAATAAAACAAAGACAACAATATTTTCAACCGATTGTAAAATTCGTAATAGTTCCTTCGACATGTTCTGGTATGGCGTCCGATCGTGATGCATTTACTTGTCGTGACAGCGGTCCGAAAAGCGAACCGATTGGACACAGAGATCTTGTAGCCACTCCGTTCTCTTTTAGGGTTTTTTTGCGGCATTTTCTATGATCTGTATGATCACGGAAGCTCTCTCTTACAATTTCTATCCCCCATCCATAAAATCTGTACACTTAGATCTGTTTTTATGCGATAGATATAATTCCACGGGGGACCGCATAACTTCAAATCAATGTGATAGAATGTACTAAAAATCGCATAAAACAAGTTCATAAAAAAGTTATATTTTACTCGATAATCGTATGCAATGTAAAATATGCGATTTTGTTTGAGAAGAGTTGCCAGATTTAAAAACAATTCCGTTCGCCTTTCGCTCACATATACACTCACATTACAACGATTGTAACTTGTACTAGTGCTATTTTTTTATGCGCATTCGCATAAAAAAGCTTTGCTCTCTGTAGAAAAATGAGGGATAGGTTCCATTATTTTTGAAAGCCGCATAACTTAAAATTCGCATAAAAACAGGCCCAAGTGTATATTTATCTATCTTAATAATTTATGCTGTTATATTAGCTAGTTTTTAAGTTTTAAATTACAAAATCTAGCTAATTTCTTTCCCGCGCTCAGAAATTGAATTTAGTTTTACACTTTCTTGTGCACCGATAAAAATCTCGGGTCAGTGGAGAGTCCCCATATGTTCCTTTGTCTCAGATGTGAAGTGATGGACCCATGTTTCATTCTGAATTGAAACATCATCACGCTGCTGTTTTTGTTCCATTGTGAGCAAACGCGGCACCCATCCTGCGCACAGCTTTCTCGTGTCCAAATTTTCAGTCAATATGCTATATACACCGCTTTTTTAAAGGCCTGCCATGTCTTCTAGCTCGCGCACTTACAGTGGATGGTTATCCAATACCATTTTGTGGATTTTCTTCACCATTTCCGAGGTGGTTAATTAATTTCGTCTGTTCATCTTTGCAACTCGTACAGTCTCATCTAACATTTCCTTCACCATGATGTATTTACTACAACTCGACTTTAGTAATGGAAATATCGATATGAAATATAATAGATACGGAGCTTAGAATTTTTCAGAATTTCATATGGTGTACCAAATACATATCATCGTAGCGCGCTCACATCTATATGTTAGGTCGGGTACTTTTGAGACTATCTTCGTACAATAATATTTATTGTATTTCTAATAGTATTATTTAACCTTTTATTTCGTTTATTTTAAAATACGTTCCTATTTGAATTTTGTAAAAATCATTTTTACTTTTTGATTTTTTTTTTCAAGTCTTATTAAATTATACTATATTGTTCAGTTTTTTCGATCGGCACTAAAATAGTTAAAATACAGAGGCTGTTTAAGTGACAATGAAATAAATGCAGGATGGAGAAATCCCGAAATGGAATAACATCAGATAGACCTGAAGTCGTCCAGGAAACGATCAAGTCTCATAATGGAATTGCATTAACATAGCTCAGATAAATGGAAGCAAATTCAAGAGTTCTTTGTTCAGCACCGGATTCAATCCCAAATATGATGATGATTATTATAAATACACAAGTCTCGAGTTCGAATCTGCCCGCGGGCAATGTGATTAGTAAGCACGCGGGCGTTTCGACAGCCGTATGCAAAACGTCGGCAGCCATTGTTTTATTTTGTCCGCAGCAATTGTCGGTTGTGCGTTGAACTTAGATTAAATGCGTGTGGTTTGGAAACAACTGGAGTGGTTAAGAAGGGGTTGAATGCATCAATGAACAGAACACATTTAATGAATACATACATCGCATTTCATCGAAACTTTTGAAATGAGTGGCGGTGGCTACTAATGGCGAAAAGCGCTGCAGTCGCTTTCCCCCCACCACCTGCAATACAGCGATTCTCAATGCATGGGGACATTCGATATTTTAATTTTTTAGGCTATAAATTTTTATATACATATGATCAAGAGTTTGTATAATAGGTTAGATCCTGGATTCAAATCCAGATCATGGGAATATATTTCACCGCATCAAAAAATTGGGAGATCATATGTATTGAAATACTGAGGGCGACAAACAAAAAGTTTCCAAAAAGTTTTGCTTAAATCAATACGAATACGATTACGCGTTGCGCAACAGAGGATTCCACTTTTCACTTTCTTTTTTCAATGACGGGATCAAAACGATTTAATAACGCAATGATACATATAAGAAATAATCCACATGGAAATCGCCCGCATCTGATAATCTTTTTCATAAAAAGATTATAGATTATTTTTCATAAAAAGATTATCTATTCGAATGATATGAAAACAATACTTACTTTATTATCAATGGGGATAAAAACGATTATCGGTTTTATATTTATGCACATTTAAACTACTCCAAAAATAGATTGCATAATATATAAACAAACTGATCAATCAGCTATTGGTATAATTTTGATGGATTCGTTGCAATTTACCATACCTATACCGATGTAACTATGAAAAAAACCCCTGCATAATTTATCAATGCATTATCTATTGTAATCAAATAGAATGATTATGTTCGTTTCAGATATAAAATTATCGCATAAAACGTTTATTTGTGTTGTTTATTAGAATTCGTGGAAAGTCAATCGGTTTTTTTTAAAATAGGAAATCTTGATGATGAATCCTGATAAATCGTTGATAAAGTTTATGGATCAGTTCTTC
This sequence comes from Stenopsyche tienmushanensis, assembly GCA_008973525.1. Classification (NCBI taxonomy): domain Eukaryota; kingdom Metazoa; phylum Arthropoda; class Insecta; order Trichoptera; family Stenopsychidae; genus Stenopsyche; species Stenopsyche tienmushanensis. The sequence continues at coordinate 879,660 of WACJ01000070.1, read as the reverse complement.
GTGGGATTTTGATATTAACGTTTGTGTTGTTGTTTGTTTTATTAAATTTTGTTTTAATTGTGTTACCATTGTCGACCATTTTGACATGGTTTTCCATAGTGTATTTGTTTTTGAAAATATGGACGCTAGTCATATCTTCTGTATATTTGAACCTAAGATGATAACCACATTTGACTACTCCTAACTGTTATGCTTATACGATTTTATGTATTTTAATTATTGGCCACTTGACTAGTATCTTTTTATAAAGTAAATACTTAAATACTCTTCTAACAGCAAGCTGATACTCAGTTTATCTACTATTAATTGCTATTTTTACAAATTATGACTTGCTTATCACTCGCTATCTCTTACATAATCGACCCTACTTAACAATATGGAGCTCGATGAACCTCACCGGTTCGGAGCCGGGAATCTTTAGGAACAGAACAAGAACAAGAACAAGGAGACGGCCTCGAGAAGATGCATATGAAGAACTTCACTTTGCAACGTAAACAACACTGTCTTCCGTTGACTTGTATATTGTTTTGTAATCGCCGAACTGAGAGGGGCAACTTGAAATGATGGCGAAACCACTCAGCCTCGAATTCGCTCGGGTAAGTTGTACGGTGACGGGAAGACACCCTCAGTTGGTGTAGGAGCGAATCCGAGATGCACTTAAGCGTCACGTCTGTCTTCACCCTACCCCGGCAACGCCCTAGCGAGGAAAGGGAGGACTGGACTCCTTGTACTCCAGAAAGCCCTTTTTTAGTAGAGTCAAAAAGGTCGTCTAAAGTAATTTTCCACCATCTCCCTATGAATACCATTCAGTTTTTACAAACCCCCCCAAACTCCTTATGGAGACGTTCGCGAAAGCGTTCGTCAACACGTTCACTCAGGATACCCGTTGGGTGAGCGTTCGAAATAAAACTCGTTGGTAATGCTACCATCAATATCGAGCGAATGAGGAAGTGAATGTATGACACAGACGAAATGGATGTAACCCCTTCCTATGAATGGATATTGAAGAGGCCCATAGTTCTGTAGTGGACTGTCAGTGGCTGCACTATGATGATGATATGTTATATATAAACATATATTTATAATATACTGTTTATTTTATATTTGCATGTGCTAATTCATATGTATTTAAATGGAGGAAGAAAAAAAAAAGAAATCCGCGCTACGTCCACCGTATATGGTGGACGTGGCACGGAACGCGTTAAATATCATTAATACTTTTTTTTAATGATTTTTTCTAAAACCTTATTAGATTATGTACATTTAGCTCGGTATAGTTTTTACGGTCGCAATGCGTGTCCTATCGAATGCCGCGCTATTCGAAGCCGCGTTTATGGAGGGCGAAGGGCGGGCCGACAGTTTGAGAGTCGCTGGATGTATGCTTCACCGCGCGGCAACAGGTAAAATTGTTCATTCAGTGTTTGCTCGCAAACGCTGAGCTGTTTCGACTGTGAGTTCGTGCTGTGCCACCATCTTTTATCTTTTTGTTTCCCCTGTTCTTTGGATACGGACGCAAATCTCGGATTTGAGGGTGAGTCTTTGACCTTGAGAGAGTCCTTCGATGTTAATTCTATGGATTTCGAAGAGATTCTATTGAAAGTTACGGTACTCTGGCCCCGCGTGACATCACCGTCTCCAGCTATTGAATTGTTAGGGCTGCCACAAAGCCTTTTCTCCCGGTCGCTGCGCGCTTTCATTGTGCATATTTTTAAGTCTTGTCGTTAAATGCATTAATCGACGGTTCGTCCGATGAGGCAGAACTTTTTTGTTGTTGTAATCGTCGATCCTTATATAAAATAACAATTGTGAATGCCACCAATCGACAGCGAGACCATATACAGTTGAGATCGAATCTGCAATTTTGCAACACCAACACTTCAATTGCTGAACATGACCTTTATGATACCTTCCGGGGCTTTGTAAATCATCTAGCCTTAATTGCTTATAAATTCACCTAATGATACCTACCAAGAAAAACAGATAAAACTCGTAATATGTATATCAATTTTGAATGGACGCAGATAACATATCTTGTTGTTTTCTATAGGATTTGTTTTGTTTCATTCAAGCTATAGTATAGCTTGAGATCTACGCGTGGATCATGCATTAAATTGGTTTCGTTTTTTACCATGTCATCCAATATAAAAACGAAATCGAATACCACATTATGATTGTTCAATAATCTGCTGCACACAGTGATTCAATTATGTTTATTGCGCATTTTAATGAACCATGGTGAAACATACGCCCACTTAAATTAATAATACATTGCTCTCGATCCACTGAGATGAGATTTTAAATTTGCAATGTATTGATACAATGCACGCAGCGTTGCACATGGAAGCACGGATTTGAATAATGTACGTTTGAACAGGAGCTGTTTGCTCGTGTCTGACGCCATTGTTTAATCTCACATGATCATGATATGGTGCGTTATATTTGCTCATGGAAAGATCAAATAGAGATAAGTGGGTGCTTGCATTCATATTTGGTATTTGTTCAAAAAAATTGCCTTGGAATGCTGGATGGAACGAAATTCCAATCGTATCCTGTCAGGTAGAACGTTCCTCCTGTGCAATTGTGTCTGTTATGCGAGACACACGCGCTTTGTATTGCATCGTTGTGTGCTAACCTTTTTTCTTTTTTTTTGGTGTGCGGCATAAACGACATATTTACATTGTGTCTATGTATATACAACAGACGCCATTGAACAATCGAGAATGTGCGGCGGATTTTGTTTATGAAGCATTCAGGCGTGCGCTGAAACGAAGGCCAAATGTCTGAAAACGGGAGTAGCGATACCGAAAAAATCAACCGAATCCGACGCAGACACGCTCCAGCATCCGAAACCGGACAAGACGAAGATCGGTTTCAGGACGATAAGATAGATGAGGATAGCACTCGCTGAAATCGTGCACCCAGCAATGCATGACTCATTCCGCACAAGGCGGACGACAATATCGAATTCAATTAGCCTGCGGATAAATACCGATCGCGGATCGATACATCTGCGACATGTCGCGAAAAGACATCTTCCAGTTCTGCAGACTTGTAGAACGCTTAATGTCCCATTGTCTTTTATGAGCGCTTGGCGCCGCTCTGCAGCTTAGGCCGTTTCGATTATGGAATTCTTCGCCGAGTCCTCATTTTGCGCGCACCACTCGAGGAATTCGGATAATTGATGCATGCTATGAAGAAATGCAAATACGCAGACGAATCCACAAACAGAAACACTCCCAAACAAACCCACAAGTTTACGATTTGTATGCTCAATTAGAGCAAGATAAGATATTAACGTCTTCAGGAAGCGTGTACAGATATTACATTCTGCGTCGCAAGCGAGAATACATAATATTCAGTCCAACTTTCGAGCAAATCAAATGCTCTGTCCATAACCCTGTGGCGTTCTACTTCACGGTTCAAATGTCGCTGTGCGAAATAGGCCTAGTGGCTTTAATTGCACCTCTGTGACCCAAATAAGACTGAGCATTTGAGCTTTGTATTACCAGGAACTATATTTACCGACATGTGCAACTGTGGAGGCGTACTTCAATGCTCCAATCCTCATACCATCATCCACGATTCTCGTGTGGGCACTCCTAGCCGATGGATATCCGCTTAGATCGCATTGCCATTTATTATTTTTGTCCATGCCCAAATCGGCATCTAACTTACGTCAGATATTAATGGATTCGGCATGTTTCTGATTGGATTGCATTTTGCTTTTAATATTGTCCATGATAAACCCTTTGATCAGTAAATTAATTTGAAATTAATAACAAATTCGCTTTTCTCTCAGGACCGCGCAGCGTGAGTCAAGCTTGTATAAATGAACTTTAACGGTTTGAAGAATGCTTTTTATATCAATCGTATCCGTTCGCAGCATATGCGGGATTCCTCATCAACGTTTTAACACATATTATGCGGGATCAGCTAAATATAATATTAAATTTATAACAGGCATCCCTATTTGTTTTCCGCATGACATGTACTTTCAAGTGGGTTATCTTGCACGGGAATTTTTTCGAATTTATTTTTGCCTTTGTGTTGATATTGATGACTATGGATTTGTTGGAATTTGTACCGTAACAGATTATGCTGTTCCAGATTTGTATTCTAATGTCCAATGTCTGGCGACTAGTTTAATAAACATAGTATTTCGATTTCAGAAAAGCTAGAAATGCATTCGCGATTAGCTTTTTTTTATAAAGGGAGATTAAAGTCCTCTGCATGCGGTGACTGTCCCATCAAGGACTAAGATTTAAGTTTCAATGATAACAAATTTACCTGTAGATAATCTCGTGATTAGGCTATCAGTCAGGCATGGGTTCAAGTAAACAGGCGTATTTAACGACGGATGGTCCCATAGAAAAGACTGACAAAGTCAGTCCCAAAAATTAAACCAAACTTTAATTTGGTCTGGATCTGATTTTGGTAGCGAGACAACCAGCTGCTGAAAATGCACGCTCAGCCTCCACATTCGTTGGAGGTATCGTCATCAGATATTCAAATGCTAGTTCGAGTGGATAACCGCGTGAGCCCATTTTCTTATAACACCATTGGTGACTGATAAAATTCTTATCTGCTGAGACCCGGACAAAAACTCGGAAAATTCCCGATTTCCCGACAAATTATTTATTTCCGTCGCTGCAGATGAATATTTATATACTATAATATATTTATGTAATTCATAAATATATTAAGGAGGAATACAAAAATTCTGAATTCCGTAACTATTACATTTCATATCGATATTCCCATTATTAGAGTCGATGTGTAGTAAATACATCACCGGTAGGGAAAGGTTAATATAAAAATTTGAAAAACATATATGTATACATAGACCAGCAGTTGCCACCCCTAGGCGTAGCCTAAGCTCGCCAATTAGTAGTTAAGCCACTGTTTCCAAGCGTCCAGATTTTGGCGAAAATGAACGAATTCTATTAGATAAAAATTTCAATCCCGAATTTTTCGGAATTTCGTTTATTAATCCCGGGATTCATAAGTACCTAAAACTGTCCGGGATCTCGGGATTGGATTCCCTAGTCCCCTTTTGTGCCGCCTCGCCGTTCTGTCGGGGTTTCCCCCATTTGTATAAGTATATTTGTTATGGGATTCCCAAACTTTCAGCCAATGATCGTCAAGTGATTTATTTAGTTTTGTTTATTTTATGCAATTGCCAAATGTTTCTCCGTCAAGTCGGCCATTTTTTCCACTGTTAAGTTTCTAAGCTTATTGTCGTATTCTAGGACATTTTTATTGGATTCTAAGACAGATGTAATCCATTACAATGATCTATTTGATTGGATAACATTGTTGCATTTACATCCAATGGCATTTGGTCAAAATAAGAAGGAAACTCGTTTGTGGTCTATCCGTGTCGGTGGCGTATATCATAGATGATATGCGCATGCGCCGTGACGCTAGCAGCAAGCCTATTTTATTATATATTACACAACATACATTCAGCCATAGCTTTTAGCTGACAATTTTTGATATAATGATTTTGACTTTGAATAGCGTTTTTTTAACATTTGGTACAGCTTAAATTAGCATTGATAAAATATGCTTTGCCAAGCGAAAATTATAGTATTTAGCATGTCATTGAAGTTTTTGCCCATATGAAATATGACCCCATGACAGGTCCGTTTTTTGCTTTTAAATTCACGTTCAAATAATATTTTAAATCGCTCCACTTATTGATAAGAAATTCAAACAATTTTATCAGAAGGAAATGACACTTTGATTTATCTCATTTTCTCAAAGCCATGATACCGAGAAAAACTTTTTTTTTAAATAATCTATTTAATGATCATGCACAAAATTCTGCTAAAAAGAAAGTCGAGAATAGTGCGAATTTTGTAGTTAAAATATTGCTTCCAAGAATCACGAGGATAATCTAAGATAAAATCACAAGAGGATAAATGTTGCTCCATTTAATCACACAATGTATCAATTAAATGACGAATGAGGAAATGAGCGATATTTTACTGTTTGTTCAAATGTTTCGCAAATCGCACCATCATTTTGCCAAAACACACACAATGTCCAAATTCTAAAATACTCGTGTACAGTAGGATGAATACCCAATGACTCACATTTGGACCCGCGGAAGTATCGATTTTATGACGCTTTTAGCATCCGACAGGTAAAATTCGATCTTTCTGAGAAAAAAGTCCTACCTGAAGGTACCCGAAGACATCCGAGGGTACCTGTCCGTGCACACTGTCAAATCTGAATCGCATTGTGCCGTTATTTATTTATTTCCATAGTCGACATACATACAGACATTTGTGGTGCGCAATCATTGTGCTTTTATCAATGGAGCTGGCAAGTTTGTGGTCGTCATTGTTTTGGATCTGCGATTCTCGGAAGTTCTTTCTTATGCCATTTTTATGATACGACGAAGACGGCTTATTATAGAAGTAATATGATACCGAAAGACTTGTATAATCCAAAGCCGGATGGTATTCTTTGATGTGGATGTATTTATCATAAGCGTTGAGGCTCCACGACTTGGTGCAATTAAATGTGTCTCAATGGTGTCATATTTTTAGTTGAGACTGGCATAAAATCAGCTGGATCGTAAAATTATTGCCAGGAATAGGAACAACGAAGGTCTGATGGGGCAAGATTTACAGCAGTGGCATCCAAGGATAACTTCTTCATTGACAAGTGCTCGTTTCTTTTTCAATCAAAGTATGATAAATTAATGGCGATATCTATATCTATTCAATGCTATGTATTAGCTTTGATGAACAGGATGAATTTGGCATGAATCTGCAGCGTTCTGGATCGAATAAATAAAGAAATTTAACCAATGGCCATCTTAGAATGGGATCTTTTGAAGTAGTTTTAAACAGTATTTGACTAATATTAAAATTTATGTAACTAAAATAGATTTCAGAAACACCCTTAAGTACTTTGATACAAGACAATCACATTTCAAGATGTCATATCTGTTATCAGATTATTTTACTAAATTTGATTAAATCAGGATCAAGATGATCGATTGAAATTTGTTCTAGATCTGAAGCCCAAACATCACATTAAAAATCCTAGATTTAACCCACTGTATTAACAATTGATTCATGATCTCTTAACACCTTTAGTGGATATGACGAATATATCCGTCAAGACCAAAATCCATACACAGTGGGTATGACGGATATATCCGCATTGTGAAAGTTAAGCAAACCAAACAAAATAAAAATATGTATGCGACTCCAGATTACTTGTTTGTTAGCTAAAAAATTGAGCTGTGTTTGTGTAATATATAATAAAATAGCTTGTTTATGATGTATGCAACCGACACGGAGATAGATTTCATTTTTCGTGACGTTCAAACCCATTTGTCCGATGGAAGTTTCACTTCAAAATTCTCAGAACTGTAGACTTTTCCATAGACTATTTCATATATTCGCACCGCCATTTAATTGCAATACACTGATCACAGTTCTAATAGCTTTGCTGTGACAGTTTCTCCCGGTTTTAATAGCTCCTAATAAATGACTTCCTCTGAATCCCACTAAACATATAAAAGCAGCTTTTTTTTAAATCCATGAATGTTGACCTTTGAAGTGGATGTCGTTCGCTGATCAGGGTATATCCATGACCTTTTTATTTTTTGGCTGTCCTAGCATAATTTATCACGGCCAATCACGCCCGAAAAAAGTTTTTGTTCAAACACTTTACGTGCGGGGAGCATGTTTTTATAAAGCTCCCTGTCTTTCGCTTAGCTTCGGTCAAATTCACTTGAATTTGAGTGCAAAAAAGAATGCAGATCGTTTAAATGCTCCATAAAATTGTGTAGCTTTATTTGAGTCTCTTCCAAAAACCATCCCGCAAGATTTTCAGTTTTGTGGTTCTGAATTTGTCCCCTTTATTTGGAATTGCAACCGTTTTTTGGCTTTAAAGTCGTAGATAATTCAATAGTCTTATCCAGATTGCTCCTCATCGGATAAAAACGGACGATACTGGAAGAACTGTCTGGCATTGGACATATTTGTATAACCTGTTCGAAATGATTCACATCCACAGTTGCCAACGTCTGCGTCCTCAAATAGTACTTTTTTTGCAACAAAAGAAGCAAAAACGACATTGCATCGAGCGAAAATGCATCATTCAAGAATTTAAAATTCCATTGTCGAACATTTTAAGTTTTGCCCGAATGAAATTAATTCAATGCCGCTTTGTTTCCAAGGTTTCAAATGGAATGAAATTAGTAATATTTAAACCATCGTTTGGGCTGTTGTTTGTTCCAATTTAATGAAGTGAAATTTGTATAGGCGTGGTAATTTGCTTGAACGTCACGAAAAATGGAACTTCAAGCGACATTTTGTAGGCAAAGAGAGGTAGAATCATTTTTAGTGTCTAAGAAATCCAATTCCGTGTCAAAATTTCGATCCCGGGATTTCGGGATTGCATTAGACCATCCCAGGATCAGTCCCGGGACCGGGATTTTCAATAGTTTAAGAAATTACATTGATAAATTTTCGTATAACAACATCAATGTGACTGATATAATTCCTTTCCGCTGAGATACGGACTAAAACTCGCATAATTCCCGATTTCCCGACAAATTATTTATTTCCGTCGCTCCAGATGAATACTTATATAATATAATACTTTTATGTAATTTGTAATTATATTACGGAGGAATACAAAAATTCTGAATTCCGTAACTATTACATTTCATATCGATATTCCCATTATTAGAGTCGATGTGTAGTAAATACATCACCGGTAGGGAAAGGTTAATATAACAATTTGAAACGCATATATGTACTGTATATATGTATACATAGATTAGACAGTTATTGCCCCTAAAAGTGTGTCCATGACCGTCGCATACATCATAGAGATGATACGCTTAGGCCTGATTCACACTATGGTGCCAGTAACGGTTCGATCTCGCTCCGGTCTCGGTCCGATCAAATATTCTTACACAAGAAACAATCAGAGTATTCACACTATCGGATCGTTCCAATCCCGTTTTTTGTATGAGAATATTTGACCGGACCGAGAGCGAGAGCGAGATCGAACCGTTACCGGCACCATAGTGTGGATCAGGCCTTATACGCCGCCGCGTCGGTTCTACGCTAGAGCAATAGCGCGCCTATTCTATTATATATTACACAAACATTGCTTCATATTTTAGTAGACAATTTCAACCACGCGAGAATTTCATGCATTTTTGATTATTTTTGTGGTGCCTCAATAGATTTGATGATGCCTTTTAGAGGCGATGTGTCTTCAGTACAAGGTCGTTAGCATGATGTAAATATTTGGATGGCGATTAGCGTCACATTGTTGACAGAACTGCTGCGAATGTTATACGTTCTTCTCGGTAATTGTTTTTAATAACTAGATGGTGTTTGGTTCCCAGAAATGTTTGCTATCGTACTATGCAAATTGAGTTTTTATATCCATCTAATCAAATTCCTGCTGCGATAATTCCAATTTATCCAACCTGACAGCGTCGAGGAAGCAATTCATCATGGACGTCTATAAATTGTCTTAATGTCTGCATTTATCTTCCAGCAATTTAAATACCTTTAGACGATTTAAAATGTGGATTCTCTACTGATGAATACTTTCCATCGATCGCACACAGATTCGTTTTCGAATGTTGCATAACACCATACGAAACCATTGTGGTATGGTGGGTCTTCATTAGCGACTCTCGTAAATATTCATAGACTCCGGTTTAGTAGGTCATGCAATTCAAATCGATAAAAGCTGGTTTTTTAAAAACTGTCTGTGGAACCAACTGCTAAACGATGTCGTCTTCGGCGGTTGTAAATTGTGTTTGTGACGTCCTTGATAAAAAATGTAAATTGGACATTATGGCTTCTGAAAATGATCCAAAATTTAATAATAAAATATTAATGAGCGGCATAACTGCTCTATTAAATAATTCTAATAATAATTAAATAAACAATGAACATAGTTGTTTTGGTTCAGGACGTTTATCGGGCAGTCTTTATAATGAAAGAGAGATCCAGCTGCGAGACTTCAAAGACGAACCTCTTCCCTAACGCGCTATTTTTTTGTCGGTCACGTTTCTGTATCATTTGATAAAGTCAAATATGAAATTTGTTTAATCATGAATTTAAGTCATTGCGGTTAAAGGCCATTTAATAAATAAATATATCATTCCTTAATGCAGTTTTTTGCGATAGACTTTTACGATTCATAAAATTTCTTTGAATTGCATAAAATGAATGAATGTTAATCGATTCATCGAAACCTCAAATAATTTTTGTGACATTTCCTCTTTTTATCAACTGATCCCGAATATTAAAACACCACACATTGTGGTATTGATAATTTTTGTTTCGCCCTAAAATTGCGTTCCTCATTTGAAATGTCAACATGTCTTATGACATTTAGGAGCCCTTTTGCAAAAGGCGCATCGGCAGTTTTGCATGTGGAGCGTGAACAAAGTAAGCCTTAATGTTTTAAGACGTTTTTTTTTTACATAATTTAAATTTATACTTTTATATTGCCGGCTTGTATATCAATAAATGAAGCTTAACACTGTTGATATTGTTGGGCTACATAATAGCGTTTCAAATATGATCACTTTAGGTACGCCGTATGTAATTGATTTGTGTGGCTTTCTACTATTTATTATGATTCTAAGAAGACCTCATACCTGATGGTTTTCAACCGGATACGGACAAATTCCATTATAATTTTAATGTTTATTTTGTTGACACCTTCTGTCAATGAATCTTTCTATTACTCCCGTCAATGAAAGTGGTCTGGCTGGACCCTCATAAATTTTGTTTCTCTGAACATAACAGTATTTATAATATTTGGTTCAAATTCTTATAAAAGTATAGAAAAAACTGTAATATTTTATGCCCAGTGCACAAAACAACAGTTTTCAAGCTAGTAGAGCAAGTCAATGCCAACAAACCAGCAACTCTAGCTCTAGTGTAAACAAGGCTAAATTTGTTTTTAAGCTATTTTTAGCTCAACAACGGGACTAGAGATATGAACCACCCTTTCAGCTTACCAGCACTTGCTTGCTCTACTAGCTTGAAAACCAGTCTCGTGTGCACCGGGAATTAGTCTGCCGTTTGTATATATACTCCCCAAGCATCTATATTGCTAAATATTTTGAGTCAAAAGTCATGAGGCACGCATATCATTTGAAAATGATCGTTACAATAGTCTTTTGGGATTTTGTTTTTTTTTTTTGTTGTATTTTTTCAAAGATTAGTCTTTAAAGAATATATCCTCCAAAAGGAATTTCCAAAATTCTAATTATTTACGGAATTATAGCTATTTTAGTGACGCGGCATTAAAAACGTTTTTGTCGTAACTACATTTTTCAACGCGGTTGACATGATATCTGAAGTTCTAATTAACTGATTTACTTCAAATTGGGTACGAACCTTTTCTATATAACTTTCTATTGTTCCTACATGATTTATTAAAAAATAAGTGAATTAAAACTGAAACAATGTGGCCAGAAAAATGACTTTTTATTAAACAGTGGATGTCTGACATTAGAGAAGCCGGATGCTACACATCCCTAAATTTTTTATCAATAATGCGAGACATCAATATTACCAATATTTTTAAAATCCTAATTTGATTTTCTATGTAAGTCATAGCTTTTTGTGCGATTTTCTACAGAACGTATCTACCACACAATAAAGGGTCAAGCGTATAGGTTCTTCCCAATATGCGAAATGATTTTTTACTACATAGCTAAAAATGCAGGTCAACATGAGAAATATGATAAAATATTTTATTGAGCGAAATGATTAAAATTTCTTTACGGAACATGAAAAAAAAACGTGATTTGTCATACAAATTCTATGAAAAATAAATCTGAGTCTGGCTAGACCATCTTATTGACCGAAGAGATTATTTAGAATATTTAGAAGTGTAGGGGTACCTTTACAACACGACTCTGCCATCGATGTACGAGTGTATAATGAGACGCAAGACATCCGTCTCTTTCTCCAATTCACTAATCTCCGCACTCAATGTGCGAGAATGCTCTTTCTGTATCAAAATCCCGGGATTTTAGGATTGCATTAGACCATCCCGGGACCAGTCGCGGGATCCCGGGACAGGGATTTTTAATAGTTTAAGAAATTACATTGGTAGATTTGATAAAAAAATACCAATAAGTCCATTTGTTTAGTATAAAAAATAATTTGAAGGTAAAGGAATTTTATTTATTTAAGAAAAGATAAAAATACAATTCAAAAATAAATAAATAAAACAAATATTATTTTGAAAATATGCCCGAAGTTAAAGCATCGAGTGTTGGCTGAAAAATTCCTTTTTGGGCACGGACTAAAATTTGCAAAATTCCCGATTTCCCGATAAATTATTTATTTCCATCGCTGCAGATGAATACTTATATACTATAATACTTTGATGTGATTCATAATTATATTACGGAGGAATGCATAAAATTGGAACCCCGTATCTATTATATTTCATATTGATATTCCCATTATTAGAGTCGAGGTGTAGTAAATACATCATCGGTAGGGAAAGGTTAATATAACAATTTGAAAAACATATATGTACTGTATATATGTATACATAGATTAGACAGTTACTGCCCCTAGGTGTCGCCAATTAGTAGTTACGCCACTGTTTCCAAGCGTTCAGATTTCGGCGGGAATGTCTCGATTTAGTAGCCTTCATCGTGCTGGTGAGGTGTACGATTTCTGTTAGATAAAATTTTCAATCCTGAATTTTTCGGGATTACGTTTACTAATCCCGGGATTCATGAGCACCTAAGATTGTCCCGGATCCCGGGATTGGATTCCCTAGTCCGAACGCATGTACGACGTACCATTGGCTCAATACTCAATTATAGGATTACTGTCAGACTAAGCGAAGATGGATGATATTTTTTTCCGATATTTGCCCACAAATTTAAACCAAATCGTAATATTTACCCGATGATGACACTGTTTGTAGTGCCCGGCGCCTTAACAAGTTTAAAAAATCTTATCTTATTCAATGGCGGAAAATGATATTTGCCTATGTGCTTAGGAGAGCTGATATGCGATGTTGAAACAAGTGCTTTCCAATTCATAACATTTTTTGTTATAACCGTGTGTATGGACCAGCTGCATTACATCATAATCCGAGCAAAGGCGTGTCTCTGCTTCTGCAAGATGGCTTAAGGTCAGAATGAGGCACATTCAAAAAAGGTCCACAAACTGTATGACATCAGATTGCTTGAAATTAATTCAGCTTCTAATCGCAAACTACAAAATTTAGTTGGCTAATCAAATATAGCGTTCATGAGCATGAACGCGGACGAGATTTCCTTGAATTAAAGGTCAATTTTGTGGCATACGGAAATTTACACAAACGTTCTTTGGAAGTAATTTTAGATCACGTTTCAATTTATTGACTATGTTTTTATAATGTAAATTACATATTTGTCACGTATAAATTTGCAATTTACATATACGCAAACAACCCATATTAATGTAATGTAGGTTGCTCGAGATTGTCGACACGTCATCCTAAATCATGTTTGTTAATAATTGATGCCAATATATTGATACAAAATGCGTACTATGTGATTCCGTTGGGGGAATTTGTCAACTAAAAGATTGAGCTGTGTGTTGTGTAATATATAATAAAATAGGCTCGCTACCTGTCTAGTGTTTGCTTTGCGAAACTCAAACGATTTTCTCCCTCTCTCCGAAAAACATCTCACATTCATATATATAATTGCTCGTCCAAGTCTAGATCTTTTTGATCCCTTTTAGGGTAAAATGTTGAAATAAATGCATCTTTTTTCCTGTGCCTGCATCATCTGAATCAGAATTTTGGGTTATCCCAGTTGCAATTTCCACGAAATTTGCCTCATCAATCTCTTCTCCCAGCATTAATTCTTGGTTATCCTCAACGTTCATCATCAAATGCTTAATCCTTTGATTAGTGAGCTATCAAAGGATAAAGCACGATTGACGAATATTGTGTGCTATCAACAGTGTTAAGGTTCATTTATTGATATACAAGCTTGACTCACGCTGCGCGGCAGGCAAGAGACGTACGATATAAGATTTCAAATTTAAAATCTAAAGCACCGATTAAAATAATGCGCCAAGCCCATCCTGCCAAGCAATCCGATTAAAATGCAACTGCAATTGGATATGCGTTTCATAAAAGCCGAAACAAAGAAACACGTTTCCATTGTTGGCTAAAAAAAATCTTCGTTATTCCATGTAATCAACACCAGCTCTTCAATGGCTACTTAAATTATTACCTTCTACCGGCGTAAATTGCCAACATAGTTGAAATACAATGCACATACGACATTTCGATATATTCGCTTATGCAGCTATGATGCAAAAATTTTAAATATGTGGTCATCCAAGGCCAAACAAATAGGCTTCCACGAGATGAATCATGGATATTTTTAACAACTCTTCATCACTCGATGGAAACTGTAATTTTCGTCCTATAACGTCAGTGAGTGTTTGAAAAGTAGGCTATGCGTCGAGAACTGATCAGTTTGTTACGACGTGTTGTGAAATTGCTAGGGTCTTTGATCACAATCGAAGTTCATCGGCGATTGTTTGAAAGTCTACGATGAAGTCATGGGACAAGTATGACTAAATCGTATGTGTTTTGTGTTTGAGATATTCAGGTCGTATTATCTAAGCAAACGATGAATAATTTTCTATGATCTTTTGAGCAAGCCCCGATTAATAGATTGCATGTTTCCATATCCGTTATGAGATCCATTAGGGACTTTTCTAGGGAAGGAATATCTCATGTATTGCTTTATCATTGTTTTCCACGTCCAAATTTGTAGCATTCACTACTCGCTGATTCTGACACCAATGAAGTGTACTCTTGTGAAGCGGGAGCGCTCGCTGGGCAGAATCCCCGGCGAGATGGCTTCTTTCGGGCCGTTATGTAGCCGGACAGATGGGATGTAAGTGTCGTCAAACAGAAAGTCTCGTCTTAGAGACGACAAAGAAAGAGATTTGACCGCGGGAAGGACTTCCTCCCGCAGCCAAGGTTATCCGATGACTTACAAACTCCCGCCTCTTGCGTTTCACCACCGAATCGAAACCGATGCACGCGCAAGAAGCGATCGGTGTCGTTCCATCAGACGCCACAAAACGGCGCTGTTAAATTGACACATTGCGCATAAAGAGAGACGGAAGATGTCGCTGTTAATCTGGCGAATTAAATCCACGCAGATTAACAGCGCAATTGCACGGGAATGATAATTCGCCCATGTTACACATTAGTCGCTTGAAGTTTCACGTTTCGTGACGTTTAGGTCAATTTGCCCGAAATTCAAATATGAATAATTGCCGAGCCACATAATAAACGTTATCTCAGATTGACAACGCGAACGAAGATGTCGTTTATCTTGCACAATACAATTCGAGCGCGAACCGGCATGAAAATCGTTTCGAAACTATCAAAATATTGAATTTATCGACAGTTATCTATTTTTATCTGTGATGTTTATTGTGCGCGTTGATATCCCACAAAAGCCGCGGTAATATATCTGGGTAAAGTGGGTTTATTACCTCGTAAAACTCTGCTGTTGTATTATTGATATGTGCAGGATGCCCCCGTATAACACGGCATTCCTACAGCGCGTACTCATGGCCACGGAGTCAGTCATGGAATAGGTGATTTTTAGGGGGAAAAAATGGTGTTTTTATACGATTTTGGAGTGTATTGACCTCTTAAATTAGAGCGTATGATGAGATGCAAGACGTCTCGCTCTGAGAATGTTCTTTCTCGAACGCACATGTGCGCGATTACTCATCAACGGGCTGCCGATGTAAATGTGCTTGCCAACATCGGATACACGGATCAAATGGGTTTGATTCGAACCAGATCTGTGTCTGCTACTTAAAATCTGCATCAAAATGGCGCCTCATATCCTAAAATCTCACATAATTTATTGATATTGATGAGAGGCAACATTAAAACAGAAGTAATCCTTTGAAATTACTTCGCCTTTATATTCATGGAAGCAGACTGTAGTTAGGAATTCAATATATAGACGAATTAATTTGAATGTCCCCCAAGGGAATACAAATTTCCATTTATATGGTGGAAACGACCGCCACTTATCGGAGAGGGGTCAAATTCGACCCGCGTTTTAATTATTTTGTCCTTGCTCTAATTTAATCGATCCAATGGTTAATAAGACGGACAATCATTAAAGAGATTTTTCCAGGCGTTTGAATAGGAATTTTCATAGTTTCTAGATAGCCCTGCCCTGAATCCATCTCAAATGTACAATTATGTTTGTTGAGGAATATATTCGTTGTGAAATACTAAACATTTTTTTTATTTGAAAATAATAAATCTCTCGTTCGTTTGAATGATTTAAACGCGTTGTTGCAATGTATACCTGTCCATGTTTGAACCTTCTATTATGTAGAACTTCGCTTATGGCAAACGTCCTATGATACCTTCGTAACGTGGCATCCGAATTCCTGTTACATTGGTGTCAGAAGTGGAATTTGGCGAGGTTGTCCTTTAGATGGGCACCACGCCCAAAAATACAATTCATAATCTGCTGAGACACAGACTAAAACTCGCAAAATTCCCGATTTCCCGACAAATTATTTATTTCCGCCGCTGCAGATGAATACTTATATACTATAAAACTTTGATATGATTCATAATTTTATTACGGAGGAATACATAAAATCTGAACCCCGTATCTATTATACTTCATATCGATATTCCCATTATTAGAGTCGATGTGTAGTAAATACATCACCGGTAGGGAAAGGTAAATATAACAGTATGAAAAACATATATGTACTCTATACATTTATACATAGATTAGACCGTTACTGCCCCTAGGCATAGACTAAGCTCGCCAATTAGTAGTTACGCCACTTTTTCCAAGCATCCAGATTTCGGCGGGAATGTCCTGATTTAGTAACCTTCATCGTGCTGGTGAGATGTACGATTTTTGTTAGATAAAAAATTCAATCCCTGATTTTTCGGGATTACGTTTACTAATCTCCTATTTGCATCTCTGTGGAGTCTTGCCCTGAAGATAGATATATGTACTAATAAGAAAATGTTGAAATTGTACTATGTTCTACTAAAACAAAATGGTTTCTGCTTGTGTGCATTGTCTAGCGCAAGAGCAGATGGTGATCTATGGCATATTATGACCTGAGGAAATCCTTGATTTATTATGGTCACTCGTTGATTCAAATGATTGATAATTTGTTTTTTCGACAAAACTCCTTGATTTTGAATGCTATCCTTTCGGAATTTTCTTGACTTACATAATCATATGCCGCATTTCTAAGAATATTGTCGACACACCGCAGATAAACATGTTTATGCATTGCAAATTTATGATAAGTGGATTGTATTTAGTTTACATGTGCGACGATCATAAACAAGGCAAGATAAGACATAGGTTCTAAAATAATGGAATGTATCAATATGTATCGTGTTTTGATGTCGACGCCATGAAGAAATATACATACATCTTTTGAAACCAAATAGTCATCCGACGCAATGTCCAAATGTGAACGTTCAACGAGCCCAAGAAAAATAAAGTCTTCCCAAAAGCATAGCCGTGGAAAGCCCCATGAAATGCTTGCAGGCGATGGTCGATATCTTCGTATAAATATTTACATTCCACGGATGATGATGCGTCAATCCGGCTTGAAGGGCGACCGGTTCCAGCAGCCAGTCACATTTGAAGCCCTACACAGCTGATATTTTCTGCTCGTTCTGATTTATTCCTCTACGAATAGCCACTCGGAAGAATGCGCTTTCGTGGTTTATGGACTTGAAGTATTTTGTAATCTTCCGCCATTGGCGTTGCTCAAAATTTCGACAAAGAACGCTCACATAATCCACGGATGTGGCGTTCTTCCGCGTTTGAACCAATGCACTGATTATGCTCGATGAAATGAGCAGTCGTTGCATTTTTTGTTCGATGCATTCGTTCGCAAAAGTCATTTGCACAACCAAATAGTAATCTATCTATTTAAAAAAAGCCACAGATGAACTGCCCCCCTTTACTGTAAAAAATATACAAGAAGCTAATAATTTTTTTATGCGGTTTTCGGTACATTCTATCGCATTTATTTGAAGTTATGCGGATTTTAAAAATAATGGAACCTATCCCTCAATTTTTTATGTAGTTTTTTTATGCGACTCCCCGTGGAACGTATTTATCGCATAAAAACACACCCAAATGTATATACTTTTTCATATAATATTGCATGAGACAGTGAGTTGCCCAGTTTACTGAGAAACGCCCACATGTTTTTGACTTTTTTTTATTGTTGTTGAAAGAACATCCATCCACATTACAACATATTGTGATATGTGCTTTGCCAAATATTCTGCACTTTGTCATTAAATGTTTATATTTAATTCTGAACCATTATTTTATCGATGAAAACCATAAGATAATCAAATCGCTTTCATCAGCAAATATTGTAAATTCGTATTTTTATGGCGAATTATAATCGTTTCTTATTATTATTTGACACTTTGTATGCGGGGCTGTTGACTCGGACATGCATTGAATGCATGCATACAACAGCATACATTTGTATGCACGCACAATCAATCATATATTTTTTTGAAATTAAACTTGTATAGGCGTGGTGGGATAAATTGGCTTAAACGTCACGAAAAAGGAAACTCCAAACAGGAGGAAAGAGAGGGATACTCGCTTGTAGTGTATACTGTAAGATCTACTGTAAGTTAATTTTACTATACCTATATTATTTGAGAAAGTGCAAACAATAAGTTGGCGAAGTTTTATCGCAATCGAATCAACGGTATGGCAGCGCATTAAATACGGACAAACAAACATTGATTTTCATATATTAGACTATGCCTATGTTACTCGCGGAATCCTTAGCAATAAGTGGACGAAGCTTTATCGCAATACGATGAACGGTATGGCAGCGCATTTCGAACGAACAAAACCCAAATCATTTTTATATACTAGATTACACAACGCATAATTGTGTAATATATAATGACATTCCGACCAATAGATGTGTGAAAGGCAGATGGGAAAACACCGCATGAAAAATCCTTTTCCTAGTAAGATCACTTATTGGGGATTGTAGCTTTTCATTTACTGAGTTGAAGCGAATGATGGCGATTCTCTGTTACCGCAAGCAATGTGTTAATATATAAAAAATGGTTCATTATCATTCTGTAGCGATATGTAAGTCTAAATTTGTGGCAATGTTTGGTGTATATATTTGAGGATTTCCCTTGAATAATTTTCTTATGTTGCTTGGGATGATTTACTATTAATTTTCTTTGGTGCTTTCTTCCAGATTATTCAAACAATAGTATACTTATAGAAATTATTGTTTTACATTTAGCTTTAATACATTATTGCCACATTCACACATTGGCGGACACGTCTGCATTATGCATAATCTTTTCATATAAAAAATAACTCATAATGCAGACGTGTCCGCCAAAGCGTCAATTAAATTTTAACAATGAGGTATTTTAAAACGGTTTTAAGCCACGTTGTAGTTCAAATCGTATTGCAGGTCTTTGCAAAATGAAAATAATTTTCAAAGACACCTCTTCAGTTAAGAAAACGATGCATATTATGCTTTAACCACAATACCGCAAATAACTAGAATTACCTTATTGAATGTCTTCCGCTGCATAGAAGAAGAGCTTCGCTAAAAATATCTGCATAATTCACATGAATGCAATTACAACGCAGCTACGAACACTTTGTTGCATTAAAACTATGCCTAAATATATAGCAAATCTTCGATTATCCTAATATTCGATAATCATAGATTATTCCAACCGATTGGATCAATTTCTTGGATATCATTTATGGCGATATCTGCACGTAGATTTTGGTTTTCGTACAGTTAAGATTGTCTATATCTATATTAATAATCCATCAAATGGATCAAAATATACAAACAATAAAAAGCCCATATCGAAAACGGCCTATTCTATGACTATTATCAGCAGATGACAAAGATCGTAGATTTTTAACGAAGATATTTCATTGGATCAGTATATTGGATGATATTGCTGATGAGAAAATTTAAAGGTAGAAGGATAAATGAGCCGTTTCGAGAGCCGTCATCGAGAGTCTCATGTACAAGATAGAATATTTTAAATATGTAGAATGCTTGTATTTAATGGGAATTTTAAGAACGCTACGCTTTGGGATTCTGGGGTGTAGTGACACACCCACGTCTCATCCCTCGTCACGATAGAGCTTCAGAAAAGCTTCTCCCTCATGTGTAAAACGATCCAAAAAGTCTGACTAGGCTCCGATGTGAGCATTCTGCGCGACGACCTCTTTATCGGAAGAATTTACTATGACTGAACAAAATGGCCGACAAAAATGCAGAACCAAACAAACTAACCGTCAGAATTAGTTTCGTTGAAAGATCATGTTAAATATATAATTGTTTTGGTAAATTATTTTTATGAGGCCCAAAAATATTTTATGAACCACAAGAGTATCAAGATGTAAATATTGTTTATATTATTTATGTTATAATTATAATATTAGGCTTATCTCTTTTTATATTTCATCACCGCTGTTATATTTGGTAAGCCCTTACGAAGACACTTTTTAAAAATTATAGTGATTCTTACAACGGTAGTATTATTTTGTAAATGCTTTTGAAACTCGCGCGGACTCCATTTTGCAAAGATTATGCTGCTGTAATGCGATTAGTGACAATTTTTGGTGCCTTATCGTTTTGCGATGTGTTTCCTGAACCGTAGTGAGCTAATTTCTCAGGACCGCGCAGCGTGAGTGAAGCTTGTATATCAATATATGAACCTTGACAGCCGATAGCACATAATATTCATCCATTTCTTCGAGTAAACATAAACAACACAATGATTAACTCCGTTCGTTTTTATAATATAGTTGTCTAATTCCTCTTTTCTTCGAAATCGCTTAAACATTAAGCCGATAAAAAATCAAACAATCCACCCTATTAGTTTTCTTCGGACAACTTCGTTTTGTAATGAGAGTTCGTAATCGTGCTGTAGACATGTTCGGGTATGGCATCTGATCGCGTTCATTTGTTGTGCCAACCGGTCCGAAAAGCGGACCGGTTGGACACAGACCTTGTGGCCACTCAGTTCTCTTTTAGATATCTCTGGATACTGACAAATTCCATGATCATTTGAGAATATTTAGACGTGTAGGGGGGCACCTTTACAACACGACTCTGCCATCGATGTACGAGTGTATAATGAGACGCAAGACATCCGTCTCTGTCTCCGATTCACTAATCTCCGCACTCAATGTGCGAGAATGGTCTTTCTGTATCAATCGAATCCGAACTGGCTTGCGAAGAGATTGATTGCAAATCAAGAAAACTCCATTTTATTAATTATGTACAGCTATCAATCAAAATAAGTAAATCAGACGATACGATTAAGACAAAAAGATTAGTTTTGATTTGATGCCCATATAGAATGCTCGTGCACATCTTCCATTATTTCGGCTGAACAATAAATCGGTAAATATTTTTTCCATAACTTATCATTTTCTTAGCTTGATGATTTGACCCAGTATACAAGCAAAAATAATCGATGACACAAGAGTCAAAGCATGTTGTTACATTATATTCGACCTTCGTCGTTTCAAGTGGATCGATCCAAGATTATAGTGCACATTATTTTTGCCAATGGCTTTCATTCGCCAATCGCATTGTAGGAATTCGGAAAATCCATTTCCTCTGAACGAAAACGCGGAAAGATTCGTGAATAAGCAGAATCCTTATTGTTGTTTCGATGCAATTGAAAAATTTCCACGTACAAAACGTGTGACCGAACCGTGGTTGATATGAAATAATACGGAAACAATTTAATTGCCAATTGTGCAGCTTACAAAGTAATGTCGTCTGGCGTAGTCTGTGACCGAATTATTTTTTTGGTTTTTATTTGGGTTTTTCGCATTAAATTCAATGTCAAATTTGTGGGATCCATTGGAAATTGTGTATCATCTAATTTATCCTGGTATTTTGACGATCTCCCTTGTAAAAAAATTGTTCTTATCCAACCGGAGACAACCCTAAATAAACAATAAATTTTAATGGCATGGCAAAATAAATATATATTAATGATGTGTTGTGACAACCCTGAACAAAAAATGCTCAAAACCCTTAAATGATCCCGCAGGACAGCATGTGGTATACATGCATATGCTAAGAAGCACAAGTTGCCTTTAAACAATAAAATACACAAATTAAACAAATTTTTACGCATTTTTCTAAATTTATTATTACAATGAATTTTTTTATTTGAAAAAGTGCGGGAATTTTAAAAATTATGTATCGTTCATATGCGTCTTATTTGTGAGTGTTTTTAAAAGACTTATCTTATCTCTTTCGTATCCGACAATCGCTCGCCATTATGGTATTAATCTTACATTTCCGCCGTATGTTTCTTCGAAAATGCGCATTTAATATCAAAAAAATTAACGACAATTTTTGGCGCCTACTCGTTTTGCGAAGTGTTTCCTGAACCGTGTCTCGATACAAACTTATTGTTTAACCCTTTTATGACCCTTTTATCGTCCACGCAAATCCATTTTTCTCTCCGGACCGCGCAGCGTGAGTCAAGCTTGTATATAAATTAACCTCAACACTGTTGATAGACATTTTATTCGTTTATTTCTTCGCGTAAACATAAACAATACACATTTTTGGTAACAAAATAATGCAAATGTAATATTTGAAATAATTATTTGAATAAATAATATTGTATTAGAAATAGAAGCATGGCATTGAAAATGAAGCTCTTTAGAGCACAACCTTGCCATCGATGTACGAGTATTTGATGAGACACAAAACATCCGCGTCTGTCTCGGATTCACTAATTTCGACACTTCATGTGCGAGATCCTCTTGATCGATCGCAAATATGCGTGATTACTCATCAACGAGCTAATATCCATTATGTTACTATTAAAATTGAGTTTTAACCTTTCATATCGAGAGAATCGCATTTAAATCCGCTTATGCAAAGGCATCGACGCCATCTTCAAGAGTCCAAAATATCAGACAACGCCATCAACTCCATTCCAATTAGTATTGTGTGCTAATACGTTTCGGTAGTATTTTCCATATGCATCGTTATGGCGTTTCTGCGTCATCCACCTTTTTCATTGCCGACGATGCTGCAGTCACGTATCTTCGGGTGACATTTTATTAATCTGCTGGTGTTATAGCACGTCTGTAATTAGATTTGCCTTTCAGACATTCGCACTCAAACAAGTTGTAAAATTAACGCGGTCAGACTTGAAACTTTTCATTGTCGGCTACCTACAATGATGCATGTAAATGCAAGCTATTATACAAATTTGTAATATTGCTAAATATTTTGAGTCAAAAGTCATGAGGCACGCATATAATTTGGAAATGATCTATAAAATAGTCTTTTGGAATTTTGTTTTTTTTTTGTTGTATTTTTTCAAAGATTAGTCTTTTAAGAATATATCGTCCAAAGGAATTTCCAAAATTCTAATTATTTACGGAATTATAGCTATTTTAGTAACGCGGCAACTGAGCCGGTACTACTTTTTTCAACACGGTTGACATGATAACTCAGGTTCTAATCAATTGATTTACTTCAAATTTGGTAAGAACTTTTTCTATATAATCTTCTATTGTTCCCTACCAGATTTATGTCATTTTTATTTATTTTTAACTATAAAAAAAACTAAAAAGCAGGCCAAAATTTTTTTTGAAACTGTTACAGTTTTTTGAAATAAAAAAATGTTTTTTTCTTTCTTTGAGGTAGGAACTATAGTGTGACATCTTTACTAATTAAGAATAGATAATATTGAGCACATTCCCAATACACACAGGGACCAAAAACTATATTTAATTGTGTGTGTGCCCCCGCTTATAATGTGTTAATGTAACAATAATGAATTTGATTTTTTTTTTAGGTATATGCAAACAATACTAGATATAAATATAAAGGTTATTAAAAATATTTAAAACGCATTTAAATTTTAAATAAACAAGAAAGTTGATATATCGGTTCAGGGTATTTTTGGCAATTCCCCCAAAGGCGATATATCGGCTTTGGTTATTAAAAGGGTTAATTTTTACTGTAGATTTCAAGACTTGTTTCATCTTCTTGGCATTGATTTGTTCAAATTTGGGACAAATGCCGTACCATCGTTCCTTTTTCTTTGGAGTTAAAACATGTTTTCGACATTTTTATTTCAAGAACATCCGAACGAAGGTGTCGTTGATCCATTATTTCATCGATGAACACCCAATTAGTAACTACAAACGCCGATATTTGCCTCCAAACCATAACACCGTATCTTCCAGAAATATCGAAATTGCTTTCATTAGTAATAATTACACCTTTACATTACTGTATTTCTTTTTAAGCCACATTTTCTTTCATTTACGAAAATTTTGCTGTGATATCATCCAGCATTTCTAATAACTCCCCAACTGTTTCGGAACTCATACCTATTTCTGTCCCCAAGTCTAATGCTGTCGCAATGTTTGGTGTACTTATTCTAGGATATTTCTTAAAATAATTCGCTTATCAAGTCGTTCTAAAAATTGTGGACTATCCACATTGACCCTTATTTTCAAGTCGCTTTATAGAAAAACTGTAGATTAATTTATTTGACGCTTTGGTAGGCTGAGAAGTATTCGACTTGACCAACCTCTGGGGGAGTCTGCTCCCCCAGAGGTTGGTCCACAAAATCCACAAAATAGTTGTGGATAAAAAGCAGACATGGTTGGCATTTAAAAAAATGAATGTACATCGCGATTGTACTAAAAATTTGGACATGAGCAAGCTGTGCGCAAGCCGGGTGCCGTGTTTGCTCACAATATAACAAAAACAGTGTCATGAGGATGTTTTATTCAAGTAATTGGTGATGTGTCACGGCAATAAAGCCAAGTTTTTGCGTCGATTCATAACCATGGATGAAACATGGGTCCATTATTTCACACCTGAGACAAAGAAATATATTTATCATCGAAAATGCCGCAAACAGCCCACAAATATCAAGACGGAGAGGCAACAAGGTATGTGTGTCCAACCGGTCCGCTTCTTGGATCGCTGATTAGACGAACGAGCGCCTCGCATTCATCAATATGATGCACCAGTTCACACATTTAGCCCCCTTGGATTATTTCCTTTTTCCAAACTTTGACTATATTGAGAAATATAGATACATTTTTCCAAATCTTTTGTGTTTTTTTGTTAGGTCGGGTACTGTTTGGATTACGCTCTTATCTCTTTAATGTCATTTTCTTCGGGTTATTTTTCCACGATGATAATATATTTAGAATTCTTGTATATCATAAAAGACATAATATACACAAAGACATAATATATATGCCATTTTTATATTTAACTAATTATTGTGACATTAACACCTAACGGTCTGGGTCGTTATCAACCAAACATTGTCTGAAGCATTGTATCGGATATGACTTTGTCTAGGTAGTCTTCATCTTAACAAAGATCTTTAATTGGCAACAACAACTCTTAATCTATTATCAGAACTGCATGACATTTAAGCAGAAAAAACTTTTCCGACAACACAACACGTTTTATCAATCAATACCTACATTTATATACGCACTTTCAACACTTATTTATCGCATTTGCAACAAAGTCAAACGGTTATTAGCGCCGATGATCTCATGTCTGACAATAAATTCGCAACACTTTATCGATCATCATAAATTTACTAAAGAGATTGCCAATGGCGCCGTTTAATCTGAATTTTAGCATTCATATCGTCAAATCTGCCCGGATATCTATGTGTTACCTATCGAATTTGGCGCTCAAACATCGATATTTTGGTCGAACATACGTACACCGTCATGCGAATATATTTCATGGAGCATTCGCAAATACGAATACAAATATTCGCTTAGAAACGTTTTTAGTTTAATGGTGGCATTGCACTCGTGAACTCTATGCGCAAGCATTGACTGTGAAATGTATTCGGTGTCCAAAAACTGTTTTATTTGGGTACACAAGCGAAAGGCGCTTCCGAACTGTAACCAATTAATATATAAATACACGTTGAAGATCTTAAAAAACTGCAATTTTTAACGCAAAATTGTCGTCATAAGCCGATCTTATAGATTGTTTTATCATATTGCAACGAAAGAAAATGTCAATCGATCATCAGCTCGCAGATAAAACGCGCTTTTCACGGATGATATGAGAATGTAAACGTACAAAGCTTGAGATGCGACGGAAGCCGTGGAGGAAAATGTATTAAAATTTAGCAGCTTTAAGACTTTAAGAACATTTGTCAGACCTGAAACTAACAGCGCCCATTAGGCTGAAAAAGGAGAACCTGACATCAACAGATTATAACTAAAGGCGCTAAAAATAATCCAAATGGAGGGAGCAAATGGAAGTTTTATGCTATAATAGAAGATTGCCCATTACATCCAAAAAGGCCGCACGAGGCTGAGGTCTTTGATAAAAATAATAAATCTTCCGTTCTGTTCTCAGGGATTGATACAATCAGCAATAAGACCGTGTGTTTTTAAAGTGGATTTATCCCGGGATTCGTTCAGATCGTTTTGATCCAGATTTATTCTGATTTTTTGCATTCAAAAATAGATGACGGAGAGCTATCTGAGTCTGAGTATTGTGACACCTTTTTTTTTATATCAACTGTAGTTGTTTGAAGTAACATTTCCTCTTTCATTTTTGCAAAAGTGGGACTTTAACCTTCAATTAGGAATTTTTTTATGGTCACCTCTGCCGTGTAAATTAATTATTTTGACAGCCCTGGATCTCCAGACCTGACACCACTGGATTTCTTTATCTGGGGACGTGCTCTATTCCGTGTCTGTATTTTGGTCATGCTATTTGGGAGCAGCCCGCTCGCAAAAGTGCACAATAAAGTGTAATACCGAATTTATTTTTCATGTCTGCAACCTCATGGTGCGAGCCACCTATGCGTATTAGTCGCTGTGATTGTAAGTCCAAGGGATGCATTTCTCCCCATAACTCATGCAAAAAACTTTGAATGCCCTACAAGATGGAGTAGCCACAATGTTTGTGTGTGTGTCCAACAGGTCCGCTTATCAGACCGCTGACACATGTCCGCAGAATATGATCTGCGTTGTTGCAGTATCATTTAACACATTCCCGTCGGGCTACGCATTTATGCGTTTTACAGGCACCTGGGCATCTTTAGCCATGTGATTCATTGACACATATCCATATAGCATAAATCCATGTCATATATATGCATTTTGAAGAATATGTCAATATTTGCACATCGAAATATTGTATATATTGCCGTGACGTGTATTGCTCAAATTTGTGGGTCTTGCATTTTGGCCGTTGCCCAGACGTGCCATCAACGTCGTTTTTGTCGCATTGTTGACTCGAACGACCGTGATTTTTGCCGTATTCGTGTATTTATAATTAGGTTTTGCCACTTTTTGTTATATAATACGGTCTGAGTCATGGCGAAAGTGACGAACTATAACTAGCACGTGACGAAACGCTTCAGGAACCCTCATATTTGAAGTGCTCCGAGATTTATTCGCGGCAGTGCAGATAATTGCAGCACCGTTCTTGGTCTTTCATCTCCGTGGCATAAATTTTGTATTCCAACACATCTTCAGATAAATCTCCAGCAGATCCTAGAGAATCTGCTTATTATTTCGCGCACGTATCCTTTGAAATCGTTTCTGATTTATTGGACTTGGGGTGCTCGAACAAAGTGGCTCGAACGTTGGTGCGTGAAGGAATTTTAAAATGCCATTTTACTATTCGCAATTTTAAAATTCGATTCCTCGCTGCGAATGAAACGATCTTGAGACTGTCATAAATTTGCTTACATGGCTAACATACGAATTTTGTGCGTTTCAGGATATGCTGTGATCGTCCATCTGCTACTCTATAGAAGAAAAGAAGTAAGTCTAATTTTTTTCTTACGCGACCTTTTGATTAACTTAGGACGATTTTTTTTAAACTGTAATACACCAGACGATTGCAATTCAGATTAGGCTTTATATCCATTCAAAGATCTTTTTTAATACTCTATCTTTGTAACAATCTTATCTTTAGAACATATCGTTAATGAGGTGAATGTATCATATGAGGATGATATTTAAATCGTGCCGTTGCCATGTACCATGTTAGCGTTTAACGTTAATCGGTTAGCGTCCGACGAATAATCGGAAGACAATGTTGTTTACGTTGCAAAGTGAAGTTCCTCATATGCATCGAGGCCGTCTTAGCTAAAGCTTCTTGGCTCCGAACCAGTAAGGTTCATCGTGCTCCATATTTATTTTCATATAACACCATCAATGTGAGTGTTAAAATTGCTTTCAGACACGGACTAAAACTCGCAAAATTCCCGATTTCACAACAAATTATTTATTTCCGTCGCTGCAGATGAATACTTATATACTCTAATACTTTGATGTGAATCGTAATTATATTACGGAAGAACTCAAAAATTATGAACCCCGTATCTATTATATTTCATATCGATATTCCCATTATTAGAATCGAGGCGTAGTAAATACATCACCGGTAGGGAAAGGTTAATATAACAATTTAAAAAACTGTATATATGTATACATAGATTAGACAGCTACTGCCCCTAGGCGTCGCCTAAGCTCGCTAATTAGCAGTTACGCCACTATTTCCATGCGTCCGGATTTCTGCGGGAATTTAGTAGTCTTCATCGTGCCGGTGAGGTGTACGATTTCTGTTAGATAAAAATTTCAATTCCGGATTTTTCGGGATTACGTTTACTAATCTCGGGATTCATGAGCACCTAAAACTGTCCGGGATCCCGGGATTGGATTCCCTAATTGTTTCACGGTTGCTCATTTTACCCGATTCCACAGTTTTGTATTTAATTTGATATTGCTATCAATATTGGACGCATCGATATTTTTAAATACAAATTCTTAATAACCCAAATCATTATCCCAGCTTTAAATACCAATTCATAAGTTTTAAATATCAAGCGAATGACTTCCAGAATTTTAATGGATTCGTTATCATCACGCATAATGTCAGCAATATTTGCTTACAGTCTTGCAGCAGCATTTAGCATTCGTTATATTGCATAGAATTTTATAATGGCTATTATATGTACACAAATAAATAGCATTAATTGCTTTTTCTATTCAAATATGGTCGTAAACTCGGGAAAGATATCGGAAACAATGGAAATAATGGACATTATTGATATTTCTTATCAATCTTGGTTGAAATTTCTTTGGCTAGACATTGGTTTCTAATTTATCGACAACCCTATATCAATTAGGTATTCAAATCGCTATTTATCAGAAAAAAATATGGTACTGATGAATTGTATCCCTTAACGCTTTAATGAGCATGCCCGCACATGCTGCGGGCGCACTCAAGTGATCAATGAAGAGTATGCTCGCATATGTTACGGGCATACTCTCCATAGCGCTTTATTTACATTTCCAATGGAATATTATTTAAACAGCAGATTAAGACTAAAAGTGATATTTATGCTCAATAAGATCTATCATCCATCATACTCTGATGGACACGTTTTTTGCTATGTAATTCAAGCCATTTAATTTTTGGAGGTCGCCTGCTTCGGCAGATTGACATCAACCTATTTCCATTTGAAAACTTGTCTGCAATAATTTTATATTAAAATTTTGATCTTTTAAAAAGAAATAGAACAGAACGATTGAGCGACCAAATAGAACAAGCGTATTTACACTCTCAATTGCTAGTTAGTTTTATCAGTCACGTTCTACATTCAATGAGCGTAGGCTTTTCAAAATAAGAGCGTATTATCGATTAGGATATTAGAATTTATCGATAAAATGTACACGATAATATGTAGTAAATATATAATATTTTCTGAAAATTGAATATCCAGTCATTGTGCGGTGTCACCATGATGAAAACAGGTTTTTGAGTACTGCGTGTGTCGCCTATGACATTAATAAACCCGAAAGTGTAATTAACTCAACAGGTATTCTAAATTTATATTTAGTATAAATAAGTAACATTATACTTGTTGAACATCAAGCTTTAAGATATGTCATGTCGTTGAAATCTCATGAGAAAGTTCTCTATGGGATGCTGTGCTTTTATAGAGGCAAAGACGTCACACTTTCTCAAAACGTTCATCATATTTCACAATCAAATTGCATCCGTTCGCTTTATTTATTTAATGTGAGCGACTTGGTAAAAAATTTAGGAAACACTGAATGTCATCTGGAAAATATTTCTTGGGATGTCGTCCATTGTTTGGGTGCTCGTAAAATTCAAGATTTGTTAATGTTAGGTGGACCGGAAAGTATTCAAATTTTTAGTTAAAAAAACTTAAACTTAAAACCGACCCAAAAACGGTTTTAAATGCATTTCCATGAACCATGAACCTGTTAGTTTGAGCAGATTTAATTCTCAAGATTAACAGCGACATCTTCCGTCTCTCTTCGGGTGCAATGTGTTATTTTAACAGCGCCATCTCTTGTGGCCCTGCGGAAACATTGCACCTGCATACCGACCGATCGCTTCTTGCGCGTGCATCGTTGCCGGTTGGGAAGTGACGTGCAGGAGGCGGGAATCGGGAGAGTCTTCGGTTAGCCTTGGCTGCGGGAGGTCGTCCCTCCTGCAGCCAGATCTCTCTCTCTCTCTCGTGTGGAATAAATAGTTATTTAGAGAAGAGAGTCTTTCTATTGGACGCTCGTCTATTCCCATCTATTATTCCATCAACATCTCGGCCCGATAGAAGAACGGACCCGTGCGTTAGCGCGGTCATCCCGACGAGCACGTGTGGGCGGGGAGCCGCCCAGGGACTCTGCCCCCGAGAGCGCCCCCTTCTTGGGGGCATTGATTTTTTCGTCGTAATTGCTAATCAAAAAGGGACTATTCGTTTTGTTTTTTTTATGATCCCAATGGGATTGCAGTCTTTGTGGTAATTCCTCGATTGTTTGCCGTGGATTTGACTCGATTAGGGATTTTAAAGTATTATTATCAAAATTAGAAGGTTGTCCTGTTCTCGGTTATTTCCTTAACCCTTTGCGGTAAAAAAAAGTTCACACAAAAATAAAATATCATTACGAAGCGCGTGAAAAGTCGACAAAGGACCCACTGGAATAAAATCGATGTCGAATCAGATTCGACATGGGACCGCAAAGAGTTAAGCTTCTATTGTCCGACTTAAATTTCTGGAACTAATATTGTCATCTGCGGACTGTTGCCACTTCACCATAAACATCTCTGAGTGTTTTACTGGTTTTTATGGCATTCCAACCCAAATTTAAAAAAAAAACAGGATACAATGTGGATGTGGATTTTGTTATTTTCGGGTGTGGACATTTTAACTTAAACGATAAAGAAAATCTGTTGCACTAAAATAATGTTTAACAATACTTCTACAAATAAAATAACTTACAAATATGTTTGCGTCACGATGTCTGGACGCAATCTGAGCTCAAACATAAATTCTCAAAATACGCGAATATTTTCGGGTCCCACTAATATAAATCATCGATATCATAGAGCAGCCAGTCGCTGTCCACTGCAGGAGTAAAGTGGCTTCGATATCAATTTACATTTAGAGAGGATATCCATTGAATCGATATTGAGGGTAGCATTGACAGGAAATTAGGGTGACCATAAATACTGAACGACTTTCCTTGGAACTGAAAAAAATATTCTATACATTCATATTGATTTTATTGGGAAGAACATTTTGGATATTGAATGCAGTGCACTATGATGAATACTTAGACCACTACAATCTTCTGTATTTACTAGCTTGGATATAACCACAGTTTCTTGTTTTACAAGGACGTGGACAAATCTTGCTTTCATTGTAAAATGGACGTTTCAAATCAATATAGTGCTAAAAAAATTGAAGACGTGCTCATTAGAACGCATGCTGTTCTGCTTGCATGCATAATTCATGACCGGTGGAAATATTTGTAAGCCTGGCCGTACACAGTTTGCGCAGCATGCGTCACATCTCGAATTTCAATTGCATACTTGATCATTAGCATAAATGCCAAATTTGTATTTAGCGTGTTAATTTTGGAGTTGTAAAATGCCTCCATGACATACATATGTAAAATATCTTGGATTTTTTTTGTTGATAAATTTGCTATGATGAGAACAATGAGGGAAGCGAAGACGTTGTTCAAATTAAACGCAGCATTGTCTCAATTATTTATTTCTGTCGCTGTAGATGAATACTTATATATTATAATACTTGGATGTGATTCATAATTATATTACGGAGGAATACAAAAATTCTGAACCCCGTATCTATTATATTTCATATCGGTATTCCCATTATTAAAGTCGATGTGTAGTGAATACATCACCGGTAGGGAAAGGTTAATATAACAATTTGAAAAACATATATGTACTGTATATATGTATACATAAATTAGACAGTTACTGCCCCTAGGCGTCGCCTAAGCTCGCTAATTAGTAGCTACGCCACTGTTTCCAAGCGTCCAGATTTCGACGGGAATGTCTCGATTTAGTATTAATGTAGTAGTAGTAATGCTAATTTTCGCCTTCTTTCTTAAGTAACAGCATTTTGAGTTTAACCAGAAGGCATTTTGGAATTTGACATTGTTCATCAAGCGATGGATAAACAGTGCATTACATTATTTATTTATAATCCAAAATTGTTCATAATTTTTTGTGCTTGTTGTGCTAGAAATGTCAAAATTAAGTCTGCCCGATCCTGTTTAGTTTTTTTTGGCTGATAAGGCCAGCTGGTATAAATATGCAAATTGCTTTCATCGTCGTTTAACGATTAATCGTCTGGACGCATATCAATCCAATGAAAATTTTCATGCTGAAAAACATTGCATAAATTTGGATCGTTATCATTTTATTAAGATTCTGATGATATGTGATAAAATTTATGCAGCATCTCAATAAAAAAATGCCATAAAAGTCATCGTATAAAAATGTCCGGCGATATGGCGATAAAAGACGACATCCAACGTTTTGGTCTTTTTCGACCGGGCCATATGCAAGGACGCGCGGTCGTTTTGCCATTAAATGGTTAAAAATATAAACACCGCGCTATTAACTCGGATGAAAACGAATTCTTATTTGCCATTCGCATTTGATCATTGTTTAAGCAAATAACGTGGCTTTGGTTAGTTGCGACTTAAAACGAGCCATAAATTCAGCTCTAACGAAACAGGTTTTCTAATTTTGCTCAATTCCAGAACCCGCATTCGCAAAAATTCCAATACAATCGGACAATGCGAGCTGAATTCGAGTCTTGGAAACGCAGCAAATGTGCTGCAGCGAAATGTGAATATGCAAATATTGGATCACGTGCATGTAATATTTGCATTATAAATATGATAGAAATGGTCGATCTTGGAAATCGCACTCCTTGGAATATGAAATTGCATAATTTTCAACAGTATTGACTTATATACATACGAAAGTATATATGCGCATTTATGATGCTCAAAAACAGTTCCCTGGTGTGTCACCAAAGCGACGTAGTTGCTTAGATTAGATTAATTAAAATAATACCACAAAAAGGTAAATTAAAGTATGTGTTAGCATTTTGTGAACAGTTCCTTTGTCTATGTTTTAAATTATGCACCACGTCGCAATCTGACAGCCGTCAGTCCTCTGATGACAATTATGTTTTAGTTCATATTGTATATTTTATTTATGTCTCGCTCAGCTCAGCTGCAGCTCGCAATAAAATAAAGACAACAATATTTTCAATCGATTGTAAAATTTAAAACAACCCATCATTTTTCTTCGGACAATTACGTTTTGTAATGAGAGTTCGCAATCGTTCTGTAGACATATTCGGGTATGGCGTCCGATCGCAAGGCGCTCATTCGTCACATCAGCGGTCCGAAAAGCGGACCAATTGGACACGCAGACCACTCCGTCATCTTTTAGGGCTTTTTGCAGTATTTTATATGATATGTACGATCACGAAAACTTTCTCATAAGCTAACTTGCACTGCTCAGACTCGCTAACAAGTTAAGACTTCCCTGCACCCATAAAAACGATATATTTTTACCAAGTCGATTTTTTCAAAATTCTAGATTAGAATACCTTTAATCTCTGTTTTTTTTATTAACCAGTAGATATTTATTCGTTAAATAAGATTTGATCAATATATAAGTAAAAAAGTGGTCTAGACGACTTTATTAGGGCGACCCAATTTACTGAGAAACACCGAATGTTATGTCGGATTTTGAAGGTGATAAAACTAACATGGGTACACGAGGTTCCGCTCATCCAAAAGAATTGGATTTATATCCTGGACTATTCTTGAGACTTTCACATTTTAATTGTTCTTAGAAAGATAATAAAACTTATATATTTTTTACTTGGGGATTTTACTCATAATCCATAACAGTACCATACGAAAAATTAATATATTAGGTCCTCTTGAAAGAAATCTATTATTTTTATAAACTCTCGTTTGAATTCAGTTTGTGTCAAGTTGTTAAAAAATATCCTTCTAAAAAGTATATTCTAATTAATACCTATTTTGGTATTTAGAGCATTAATTAAAAGACAAAAAATAAAAGAAAACATCTAGTTTCTTTACAGAAAGAGATAGAAAACTTGCTCAAGAGATGGGAATTAATTGTTAATAATTAAGGTGATTATATTCTATATTAACTTGTGTATAAAAAATATAGATTTCTTATGGGATAACCTTATATCTGTAACTCAATATCGACAAAATTATCACTAGCAGTTCCAAAAACGATTCCAAATATATCTCGAGGACGGCTCGCAATAGTTTGAAAATTGACACACTTTGCAAAACAATTTTTATCAGACTTAAACGAAGCCAAGTCGGAAGACATATTCACAATGAAAAATAACACGTTTATCGCAGTAGCACATCTGCTTAACAAAGCAATAATTCATCCTTGAAGGGTGACGTTTATTATTTAAATGAATACGCATAAAGCTAAAGGTAATTCAAAATTGTTATTTGACTCCATGCACTCAAAAAAGAAAATCATTCTATCGTTGTATGCAGACGCGTAAGAAGAGAGAGTCGACCGAGAGCCTTGGCCGAGGAAAGATTTTATCATTTTCTTCATCTATTTTAGGACGTCCGCAATCCGATAACGAACGTACCCGCGTGAAGCTGTCCATCTTTGAGTGTTTGCACTATGATGATGATGATATAAAATCTTCAACAATTCCTCGGAACACGTTTCTTATGCCGTCTAACTTTGTATTGGCACGATTACTCGGTGCTGCATTCAAATGTGTGTTTATATACATTGTGTATACATGAGTTGTTGACTTAAAAACGTATGATTTAGCCATGAAGATGAACATGTTCTAAATAATAAAGATTAATTCATTGCAAACATATGACCAAACAAGTGCAAATCAAACGGGCAAACAATGCGATGAGGTCGATTGGAACTGAATTGTGTTGAAAGAGCATTTCAATTGAGGTTGTAATAATGCTGGTTGTTTTTTTTTTTTACATTTTATGGAAATATGGACAAGCTCTTTGCGAGCTATCTTTATACTGTGTTTCAACCTTCATGTGTTCATTATTTTGGGTCGGGGTTCTTCGATCGGGTAGAAAGGGGTTGGTGCAGATCGAAGCCTTGAACGATAAGTTTACATTGATGTATAGCGCTTATTCAAAATGAATACCCGACTGATGTTCAGATTGTTTGTTAGATACACATCCAAAATGATCATTTTTAGTGTTTTTGCTAAAAACAAAATCATAGAGTTAATGTCATTTGATCTTTGAAACATGATCGTATGATTGCGTGGTTGTTTTTTCTTAATTTCCCCAAAGAAATTGTTCAAAACATTATTCATATTGTTTAGAATATTATTTTCAGTAATTGCCATTTTTTATTCTATAATTTAATATATTTCTTTGACGTTTGTTTATGTCGAAATTCTCATCGCAAAATTATGTTTTGGATGAATATAATGGCGATAATGTTTATAAAACATCAGCTACATTAATAAATCAAATAATGTATTTTGTCTGTCTCCTCTCCCATGAGCGGAGCTCAACTGCTGCATTGCGTGCGCATCATTCCTTTACCCATCCACGCGGCCCCACTTCATTTTACCAGATCAATACGCGCCAATGTGGTGCATCCGTTAAACGTCTCGCAAAACGAATTCCGCACACAAACAATGCTTGCACAAATTCAAAAATGTTCACGGAAATGCGCACAACAACTCCCCAAAGTTTCATAGGTATATATTTTTATATCTTCTTTTAATGAATAATTTGAATTGTTTATGACTATTAAAAGACTCCCTTACGCTTGTTTGTCTGTGTTTCAATATTATATTGCGTTAGTCTGTATTTCTGAGTGCTATATTCGCATGCTAAAAAATAATACAATTGAAAGTCAACTGCGTCTTAATTTGAATAGGAAAACAAGAACGGAATTGTTACGAGTTCTTGGAGTAACATCGCCTCTGAATTTAGATGTAAATTATTCATACCTCAATTGAATAGGATGATATTTTAGTAACAATCGTGTCGTGGCAATATCCTGTTTTTTGACGTTGATTTTTTGCATTGATCTTTTACGATTTGTTGATTGAAATTGTTAGCTAAAATATTGCGCCGTTTGTTGTTGTGTAATATATAATAAAATAGGCGCGTCATTGGTCTTGTGTTCGCTTTATGCCACATACAAAGTATAGCTTGTTTGATACAAATACAAATTATTCTCTTTCCACACTTGGGTCGCTTGGAGTTTCATCTTTCGTGACGCTCAGACCGATTTGCCCTATCGCGCCTGTATCTGGTCTCCAATACCAACATGGACAAACACTGACCTGATTAAAATGCGCCTATTTTCATTATGGGCTACGATACGTGAATGAACAATGCATAATAAATTAAATTACAAGAATGGGAAGGTAGGTGGTCGTAACCGTAAAATGGTACGCAATCGCTTCATTGAAATCATTGTCATTCAGGGCATCTTCAAATTTTTATATATTTGTCTTTCACATCGATGATATCATTTTTGCGTCAGCAGCATTCGAATTGCACTATCGAATAATAAAAGGACAGATCGATCTGATTTTCAATTTAAATCATGATCTTGAGGCTTCTGGGGGAGGAGAATCTGGACAGTGAGAGACAATAAATATCTTGTATTTAAAAGGCTAAAATTATGATGCAGCCGCTTATAATACATATTATATGTACTTTGAAAGTTGCAATATTTCAATCGAATTCTCGCGCTACAACTTTAGCCACGTCTATCGAAACTCTAGCCACCTTATATCGAAAGCAGACGACGTTTATTTAACAATGAATAACATAAACTACTTGTAGACAAAAAAGTATCTTTGTAGATTTGAATTTAATGTCGTTATGTACAATTATTAATGTCCGCGCTACTTTGAAAGCTTGATTGACTGTAACTTTCCAGATTTACATCGTAAAACACTGAATTAAACAATAATTACCTTTGTAAAATGATGTAATTGATTAAAGATATAATAATTAGAACTAGAAGTATATAATATGTTAAATTAAAACGGTAAAATACTCTTGTTAACAAATTAAACACTTACACATTTTGTATGGGTGTCTAAATTTCTATAGCGTTTTGTTTTTATAGCGTGGTCCCTATCTCGACGCTATAGGAGGGTAGACTGTATTTTCGAATCGGTTCATTACGGTTCGAAGCCCTGCTTTATACCAACATGTTCTATATCAAACTATGACCAATCATTCGTTTTATTTGTGGCTAAAAAGAGGATAATGACATATTTTTGAATAATGCAACTGTTTAAGATCCAGTTGTTCATATTTTTATAAACGGGTTTGAAAAATCGATACAGGATGTTTATGTTAGGAGACTGTATTTAAATGAAAAATACTGTTTAATTAGAAAAATTAAGTTTTTAAATTTATAATCAAATTCTAACTCTGAAATTTCAAAGTAATATCACTTATCAAAATAAATAGGAGATAAATAAGTAAAAATAGTATCAAAAAAGTATGGTTAAATTGTAAGATCTGCTACATTGCCTCGACAGAATCTAAATGTTTGGATTTTACTATCGTAGAGCTTTAGAAATGTGATATAGATATTGCAATCTTCTTCGTTGATCTTATTAATTAGGCTCATATACCTAAATTCTATATTTGACCTGTTATAGTGCAGGGGACTGTTTAATTGGATTTCATTGGAATGTGGCACAAAATATAATTAAGTTGATTTGCTGTACACAGGGAATATTCATCTGTTATAACAAAATATTCCTCTCTTCTTACCAGTTTGATTCCTAATATTCCAGATACCTAATTTGATTGATTCTTAAAGTTATTGTTTTAATTTACTTAATCCAAATATCTATTTAATTATGTTTTCCCACTATTATTTATTAATGCTTTTAATGCTCATATATTCAAATATGATAATTCTTATTGTATACTTTTTATAACCTGCATTTTTATCTGTTTCAGATTGATTTTCAAGATGATCAAAATGAAGATATTGAGCATAATCCTGCTAGTAATCTTTAGCATTACTATCGAGGCTCGCCTTTCTCTCGAAAAATTTGATAAAAATGCTATTGGCAAAAATGAAAATAAACAAAACACACCCCAAGGAAAACCCTGGACCTGTCCTAGGGATTGCATATGCTCGACCAATTCCGACAAAGTTTCTTTAGCGCGTTGCAATCGGCTCGAAGTAAACACGCAGGTTTTCAGCGATAACATCACCGATTTGATAGTCGAGAATATCAACTCCCCCATTTTCAATTTAGGCGACACAATCTTCCAAAAATTGGGTCTCAATCAAGTGATGAACATCAAAATGGTAGACAACATGATAAACAAGATCAGTTCCACTGCTTTCTCGGGCTTGAGCGAACTTTTCTCGGTGAATCTGACCGGAAACAAAATTGACTATCTCGATCCGAACACTTTTGTTAAAAATAAGGAGTTGAATTTGCTATCTTTGGCAAACAATCCGTTGTTATTTTCAAAAATGACTCCGACGTCCATATTTTTGGAATCGATTACCATCCAAGAATTGGACGTCTCAAACTGCGATATCGAAAATATATCAAAGTACGCCTTTTCAAAGATGGACGGCTTGCTGTATATTGATTTATCGGGGAATAAGATCAAGAAGATCGATCCGGAAGCTTTCGTTCAATTGGTTTCATTGGAAGAAATTAATCTATCAAACAATCTGCTAACGGCTCTTCCGACTGATTTGTTTTTGAAGAACGTTGAAATGGCAACTTTATCGTTGAGAAATAATCCGTTGACGGACATCAACGGATTTCAAGCGATGCAATTATTAACGTTGGACGTCAGCAATGCAAAGATAAAAACGATCAAAGCGTCTACGTTCTTGGAATCGTCGATTTTATCCACGCTGATTTTGAGCGGGAATGAGATTAATAAAATAGCCACGGATGCAATTTCGAATCTCTACGAATTGACGTATTTGGATCTATCGAATAACGACTTGGATTTCATCGACGAAAAGCTCATCAAAGACAATGTGATGTTGGACACGTTCAAGATTGCAAATAACACCAAATTGACTGCGTTGCCGGAAAACGGCTTCGCCTGTAAAGAGGAATCGTTCACCACGTATTTGTTTGACGCGTCTGGATGCAGCCTGGAGGTTATATCGAATAAGACGTTCGTTACGATGCCCTCGTTGACTACGCTCAATTTGGCAAGGAATAGAATAAGAATGCTGGGATCGTCGTTGTATCCTGCCACTCAATTGACCGAGCTCGACCTCTCGCACAATTCGATAGAAATCTTAGATACGATCACGTTTTCTAAAAATACGATGCTGAAGAAATTAAATCTCGCCGGTAATCCATTGGTTACCATATCGATCGAATTGTTTAAAATGAATTCTCTTTTGATGTCGTTGGATGTAAGTTCGAGTCAACTTGTTAAATTATGGGATCCTGCCGATACTGCTTCGTCGACGGTTTTGAATAACTTATTATATTTGAACGCCTCCGATAATCAGCTATTGTCTATTACTACAGACGAATTAAAAATGACTGGCAATTTAACTACGCTCGATATTTTCAATAATCCATTGCACTGCGATAAGAGTTTTGAAAAATTAATGAAATGGTTAGGCGATCATAAAATATCACCCGTCATGGAAACCGGTATGATTTCCAACTTAGAAATGAAGGGCGAGATTAAAAATAATCATCAAACATGGAAATCATTGGCTAAGGAAGTGTGCGAAAATGATTTATACAGTGATGATCTCGAAGAGGATGACGAAAAGAACGCATATAAAGACGATGCAGAGAGTTTAGAAGAGGATTCCATGGATGAAGACGACGACGATGATGATTACGCATACTACAATTCCAAAGAGTACGAGTCATTTGATGATCCTACTGAGAAAACAACAACCGCTAAGGAAGTGATCGATACAAAAAAGAAAACCGAAGAGAAAAAAGTAGAACACACGACGACCACCACTGAAAAACCTAAAAATAACAATTATTTGATTCGACCCATTGGTGAAACGGACGATTTGATCGATCGTTATGAAGTGGAATTCAAGAATAAGACAATCGAACTATTCAACGATCCCGACGACGATAGCAGCGACGACGAGGACGAAGATGATTACGCAGACGATGAAAAATATTCGCAAGACGGCGACATCTTTGATAGAGAAGTGATTACGCCGGTATATTCGGATAGTTTCGTAACACGAGAATTGTTGTATATTATATTAGTGATTGCATTGTTGTTTTCCATCGCGTTTTTGCTGATCTTACGGAAAGCGATGCGCGACAGAGCGATGAGATGCGTCGCCGGAAGATCGTTGGGTAACGTCCGCGCGAAGAAAGACTGCGGCTTGGTCTATCAACCGCTATCCGAGGATTTGACCGGACCGAGAACGCCCATAATCAGAAAGCATAACTTCATCAGCAACATAAGCATATCGGCCGAGGAAACAAATCCATTCCAGCATACAAAAGTCTTCCCGGAGGCGGTCTGATAAATTTATTTCAATTTTTTTCAAATAAAAAACAGTTAATGGAAATAGCAATGCAGTTTTATAAAAATGACGCAGAAATTTTACGTTAAAAATGTCATAATCACTAGTCAAAGAATAGCTTAGCGATGTTTTAGTAATACACATTTCGAGTATTATAACTTCTTTTTCCAAACGACACGAATAAAGCACAATAAATTTGATTTTATAAAGAGTATTTTTGTGATATTTAATAAAAAAAAGGATATCTAACGCGGATTTTTAATTTTAAATAGTCAGTAAGCTACTTAATTGATTCTTTAACTAATTTATGGATAGTGATAAATTTCTGAAATATTATTAAGCGCACGTTGGTGGGCCGTTTTTATTTAAAATGTTATTTCGTTAAGTGTAAAGTTATGTAGGATAAGAAAATTTAATCAGTAAATTTATGCTACACTTAAAAAAGGATTTATTATTTGAGAAACTCACACTTATTAAAATATAAAACATGTATAGTTTTAAGTCTTTTATGCTACATCCCTTTTATGCATCCAATAGTTTCTTATATATTTTTTTATGGGAA
This sequence comes from Stenopsyche tienmushanensis, assembly GCA_008973525.1. Lineage (NCBI taxonomy): Eukaryota > Metazoa > Arthropoda > Insecta > Trichoptera > Stenopsychidae > Stenopsyche > Stenopsyche tienmushanensis. The sequence goes on along the minus strand of WACJ01000070.1, from coordinate 838,074 downwards.
ATTTTACATTTTTGTCCGGAAAGAAAAATGTTTTTAATTGGTATGTGAAAAATATTATACGATAAAAATTGATCAATGCATTCTTTGATTACACATATGATATCAATAATATAAGGTTTTAATAAAAGCTTCTGTGACGTGAATGATCATTTAGGAACATATTTTGTTTTGAATACAATGAACACATAACCCTGGATCAATCTGTAGTCTGTGAGACTAATAATTAGTGATCTAGGGTTAAATTATACATTATTTATATACGCTATATGCCGACAATTATCAAGACCCATTGTGACTATCCCAAATAATATTATATCAGACTTGATAAAATTGTCATATCCACTATTTTATTGAAAACGATTATAAAAAATAGCTGTGCCAAGTGTTTGAGATGAGAACATCCTTAATACATTACCAGTTCAGCATTGTATATGCGTTAAAAAATTGTTTTCAAATTATATTTGATATTTATCAATTTAACCATAAGCAGATTACGCAATTTTCAAAATTATGATACACACCTACCATATCTTGCTTGTTATGCAAAATGTTGAACTCGGTAAAGGGTTACGGATTTTCTTTGTGCTGTTTAAACTTAAAAATTAAGGAATTAAATGTATATTTTTGTAGATTAATAAATTGAAATTAAAAAAATATATTTTGTATCTTTGCATCGATAAATTCACAAAATTCGTTAAAAGATTAAATGGGCTTAATGGTTGATCACTAACCCATTTGATCCCAATGTTGCATGTATGCAACGCGAATTCCATTTCTCACAAAATGAATTTATTATACAAAATTCATCATGCATGTGGCATTTACCAGCTCTGTGTATACATGTTTATATTTCAGAATTTGTCTAACACTTCGTGAAAAATCATAAATAATTTAATGCATTTTTTTCAATACATTTCAATAATTTAGTTCGTATTCTGGAAGGCTATATATGTGGAAAATACATTAATACAAATTTTCTTCAACATATCGACACACAAACACATCAGTTTGACCCTTAGCTTCACAGAAGACTAATGAAAATCTGAGTTTAGGTGATAACTTATGAAGCATTTCTACTTTGGTGGTTCAAAAAATTTTTTTTTTCAGAAAGAGTCAACATTTAAGAATAAATTCGCAAAGTTATAGGCCGACGAAGAGAAGTTGGAGCAGGAATGAAATTCAGAGCGCTTGCTTGGGTCGGGCTAGAATTGCATCCTTTTTAACAAAATTTTAGGAATTTCGTATTGTCTGTATTCATTGGAAATACTTAATTGCCCAGTAAAAGATCTATTACGGAAGTAACTGTCTAAAAAGCGTCCTCAGTATAATTGTAAGTTCGAAGAGTAAAGGATCAAAGTTAAAGCTGAGGTGCAAAATGCTTAAAACAAGAAAATTTAATCGTGGGAAAAGATTAGTGCCTTGGCTAAATAGGGAAGCACACGTGAATTTTACTGTGGATATCTTCAATTTTATTTGTAAATGAGGCTTTAAGTTTGAAAATTAATTCAATATATATAAATATTTTGATAATAATTTTATTCTCAAATTGTAAATAATTAGTTACGTTTAAATACATTTGCAAACAACGAAACACATCAATTGGAATATATTGCGAGTTGATCTAATTAATAAATGAATAAAATTAAAAATAAAATACTTAAACGTAATCTAAACATCTACAAATAATACAAGTTGTTAAATATTATTAATAAAAATATTTCTGTATATAAATAAGTTCATTTAGGGGACAAATTCATTTGAATAAATGGAGCAAATTTATACTAAATACCTGTTTTATATTTTGAAAATTGGATTTAAATCATAAATATTTTAAGGATTTACGTTTAGCATTTTTTTTTAAATGGATAAAATCACACATTAATATAATTGCATTGAAAAATACACATATTTTTAAATTCATTCAAATTGATTATAGATTTAATATTTTTACTTTGTAATTGTTCATTTCATTTCATATATAAAAATAAATTATTGCAATATTTTATTAGTGTTTAGAAAAATATTTAATATTTAAAAAAAATATGAAATATTAACGATTTTTATTTGATAAAAAAAGATTCATAATTGTGTTTAGGCCGTTTAATTGGATCGCAGGCCAATTGTTTACAATCATCAGCTGTCAGATTGAATAGTCATAAGTTTGTGTTGGTGGAGGCAAGTGCATCTAACTTCTTTAAATCAATCGACCAACTTCTAAAAAAAGCGCCATGATTTCAAGAATAAGAGTTTTGGATTTGTTTAGAGACGTGTCGATTGCCTCGTAAGTATTTTAATACGCAATTTTAAATTCCTCAAACTAAATAAGTACATACACAGAAATCACAAACAAGGTTGGCCTCAATTGATAGTCGTTTGTTGTGCTTACTTTGCTCCAATTCAAATAATTTAAATAAAAATACAAAGAGCATTTTTAATTCAAAGCGATCAGTTAAATTATAATTGATACAATATATGCGTTTATAACATTCATTTCTTATCTATCATCTCATAAAAACAAACTTATAAAAGCAGTTTTTTTATCTAAAAATATTATTTAACATGTTCGTTGTTGCGCGTGAATCGGTGAAGATAAAAGCATAGAGCGATTTGTCGGAGTAGAGATACGATACTGTAACACATGGATTAAATACGGACTTCTAGAATGCAATACGTAGTAGATCTTCACCGATTTGACCGATTGCTTTGTGATTGACCAAGCTAACAGAAATAAATGGAAGATAAACTAGATGTTGGGGATAAAAAGGTCGCGTGAACAGACAAGGATAGAAATGCAGATCTCGAAGCTGCTCTTGAAAGATGTGTCATAGTTGACACTTGAAAGTCTTCTGCGATAGATGTCATTATAACAAATAATAAGTTAAGATTTACGCCAGAGTTTTCATTCCATAGAGAAGCATATATAATTATTTGAGAGTTAGGGCATGCGTTCCCGTGACCTCTTTTTGAGGCAACGTAACACGGTACAATGGATCGTTATCAAATTTAGCATTAAACTTGGGAAGTTTGCCACGTTTGGGAAGTGTTCATATCGCAAGTTATTTAAACAGGATCGAGAGGAGGTCATCAATGAACCTTGCAGCCTGCAGCATCTATCAATCTTCTGGATAGACCAAAATATCACGCGTTTATTTGAACTCTGACCTACGGTTGCGCATTCAATGGATATTAGAAATGTTTAACATAACAAAAACAATTGAGAACAAAAACAAAAACAATTCTGGTCTGTATTTCTGAATTTCTAGATAGAGAATGGCGAAAAAGCAAAAAAGTCATCTCACCATTTGGACATTTATTTATTATTAGAAGTTTAAAAACAGCTTTCGCCATATTACATGAAATGAAATTAAAGATAAAATGCATAATAAAAATATATAAATAAAACCGTAGTAAAAACAATTGAATTGCCTGAAATTGAAACTGATTTAGATATATTGAATACGTCTAATAGTGCTCTCAGCGCCTTGATTGAAGGCGACCAACTGCATGTCATCTGCATACAGGATGTGATTCATGCATTTTCCACCCACCTGGCAACTAACTGCGAGTGCCAAGGAGAGATCATCAGTGTAAAGGCTAAAAAGATCTGCCGACAGATAAAAAAGACTTTTGTTTATGTCGAAATTTTTTTTGTTAGCGAATACCATGCTGCGTATTTAACCAGAACAAGTAAAACACCACCTAAATATAGGTGACGGGGTTAACACTCTTCTCTCGTATGTGGGTGACAAGGCGATATACTTGTTAATGTTCCAATATTTGCGCATTCAATATAATATTCATCGTATTGCATATTATTAATTAAAATCTTAAATATTTCAGATGCCGATGTCCCGCACACAGTAATATTGGACAATCTAGAATGACAAGGAATGGTTTGCCTCCCAGGGATAATATTTTTGAGGTAATTCTATTAAATATAATATAGAATTGGACTCGTGACAATACTTAATATGTTGATGATATTTAGATTTCAAGCGCTACCGTACGATATGGCCCTGGTTCTACCCGAGAAGTCGGAATGGACGCAGCTAATTTGCGGAGCAAAAATGTATGCGTTATAACGGATCCATTTCTTGCTAATTTGCCTCCGGTGAAAGCAACCATAGAATCATTGACGCGTAACAAAATAAAATTCCAGTTGTATGATAAAGTACGAGTCGAACCAACAGATAAAAGGTATATATGTGAATTTATTATATATTGACGCTATGTGAATATGCTATTTATTTTCATTAATGAGATAATTTGACCTTTTGTTGATTATTCTAATTTCTTGTTATCAATCGACCTTAGCGTGCCCTGCGGAAAACGTCTACAATCCGTTTAAAGTAAACATGCAAAGATAGTGTGATAATTTACAGTTAGTTTCTTGAATAATACAGGGTGCGGCACATATTAAATAAAAAATTGTGATATGAAACGTTCATCTTGAAATATGTTTCAGCTTGATGGACGCCGCCGAATTTGCAAGAAATGGCGATTTCGATCTTTTTATAGCCGTCGGCGGAGGATCTGTAATAGACACTTGCAAAGCTGCCAATTTGTACGCGTCTGATTACGAAGCCGACTTTCTTGATTATGTGAATGTTCCGATCGGAAAAGGAAAAGCCGTTACAGTTCCGTTGAAACCGATGATTGCTAGTAATTATTAAACGCTAAATATTGAACATATTTCATGAAAAGTTCTTAAACATGCGGTATTTTTCAGTACCTACCACATCAGGAACGGGAAGCGAAGCTACGGGAGTTTGCATATTTGACTATAAACAGCTTCATATCAAAACGGGAATATCGAGCAAATTACTGAGGCCGAATCTCGCAATCATTGATCCATTACATACGCTTTCACTCCCGGAGAAAGTTTGTACATATTCTGGTTTTGATGTATTTTGTCATGCGCTGGAAAGTTTTACGGCCATTCCTTATACGGAAAGAGGACCTGTGCCAGAAAATCCTAATTTAAGACCAACGTATCAAGGGCAAAATCCTATTTCGGACGTCTGGGCGAAATTTGCTTTGAAGGTATTTTGATCGTTGTTATTTAGCTTTTTTTCCAAATGAAAATTTTCATAATTCTTTTTTATTTAGATTGTAAAGGATTACTTTAAGCGTGCTGTTTATCATTCAGATGACTTGGAAGCTCGATCAAACATGCATTTAGCATCTACAATGGCAGGTGTCGGGTTTGGAAATGCTGGTGTTCATTTATGTCATGGACTTTCATATCCTATTTCAGGAAAAGTGAAAGAATTTCAGCCTGCAGGATACAGGTTTTTATAGTCTCTTCCTATAGTTTAAAGATAAACAAAATTACTAAAATAGCGGAAGGAAGACACGGGAAGATAAATAAATGTAATTGTTAACCTTGACGCCATGTGTTCACAGATGACGGACGATAGTGCTATTTATTTGAAGCATTGCGTCTATAAGAAAAATGTCGTTGTTAATCTGGTGAATTACGTCTGCACAGATTAACAGCGGCTTCACATAAAATTGCTATTTCACCTACGCAATAATACATTATTCTTTTAGTAAAGATCATCCGATTATTCCCCATGGACTATCAGTCGTGATGACAGCACCAGAAGTTTTTACTTTTACAAGTTCCGCCTGTCCCGATCGTCATCTTGAAGCTGCAGAAATTTTAGGCGCTGATATCATGAATGCTAAAAGAGATGACGCTGGGAAAATACTTGCTGATGTCATTCGAGAATATATGCTGACTATGAAAATCGAAAATGGATTGTCGGCATTGGGGTATAATAAAGATGATATACCGGATCTGGTGATGGGAACACTTCCTCAGGTATAGTAAATATGTAAAAATTAGCGCATTATTAAAATTTGTATTAAACCTTTTTTTTAAAACTATGATTTCAGGAACGTATTACGCAGTTAGCTCCCAGAGAGCAATCCAAAGAAGATCTAAGCCAAATATTTGAAAAATCTTTAAAAGTGTTTTGATAATATTTTCTAATGTTTTTGAATGACAAACATATTTTATTATTTATTTTTAAAATTTATTATAAATTAGAGTAGTATAACAGATCATTTTATTCTTTATTGTTCCGTTTTGTAATTTTGTATAATCTACAAATATAATTTTAAACAGAAACTAAATCTACGATCTGTTTAAAGGTCTTGTTTATATAATTCGATTTTCTTGTGTTAATGTTCCGTATCATATCAATTTTCATTTAATTTTTGTAATAATATGGATAAATAATATGATAATTAACTCGTTTGTTGCCTGGCATAAATCGGTATTCTTTCTCACGGGGCCTAAATTCGATACTAATATTAGTAGAGACAAATTCTCAAATGCCAAAAAGAAGAAGTAAGAAAAAATGTTAAAAAGGCCCCCTTATTGTTCAAAATCATGTCAAATGTGTTTGAACTGTTTTAGTTATATTTTATTTTAAATATAAATGTATATTTTGGTTTGACTTTATATATATTTTTTTATGCATTGTGTATTTGCATGTGGTAATTCCATTAAATTCTCCGTTAAATGCAAATGAAATAGATTATAAAATCGCATTTAAGCGGAGAAAGATAACGTCAGCTAATTCTTACATTAATATACTCTTTACTCTTCTGCATGATGATATTACACTTTGTATTTTCACTTGCACGTTTAAAAGAAATTGTAATTGTGCTTGACTTACGACCTGTAGATTTCCATAACGACCAATTTGGGATTGCTATCGCATTATTTGAATGATTTAGCTAAAACTTTTGCGTATATGATTAAGAAGATTTGGGGAGAAATAAATAACTATCTCAAATTTATTGTGTGAAACTTATAATTCTTACCCGAGAGCTCTTACTGCATGACTTGACGCCCTGGTCAGCCTTTGGTATTTGCACAATTTTCTACAACGTCCATCTGGACTGGAGCATTCTTTGTAATACACTCACAAAATAATATTTTAAATATGAATTTTGATTTCGCGAACAAGTAATTACGGGTTGCTTTTGCATTGAATACAACGGGATAACAAAATTTAGTCTAATTTTTAAGTGGATGATCTATTTTAGAAATGAATCATTCTATTCGCCGGAAATACACCGGACAAAATGGTGCTAAAATACAGTCAGTTCTCGATTTACGACCACTTTGATTTATGATGTGAAGCTAAATGCATGCCCGGATATATAGTATTCAAAGATCGTTTCACCCTCTTTTTATGTGGAAATGTAGCCAGATTTAAATTGAAGCCACTTTTGATTTATATAACAATTCAAAACACTCAAAGAGCCTTCAAGGAAATCTATAAGTCTATGCCGCTATTTTATTGTTGGAACAAAAGGGCATGGATAACACAATGTCTTTTCCAAAACTGGTTTGATAAATGTTTAGAATCATCTCGTCTGTTTTAATGAAATTTATGAAGAAAAGAAACAGTCAACTATGCAAACAATTCTGGATAGGTTTGTGAGAAAAATAAACCGCACCACAGACGATGAAAATAATAGAGAATAATTGCATTAATATATATTTATTTACTGTTAGTAGTGATGGATCCATTTTTCATGCATTGTCATAAACCGTATGAAAAAATCCTTTATTTTGCGCCGAAACAGCGCTCCGAATTGTGGACGCGTTGCCCTAAAAAGCAAAAGAGGACGGAGCGGCCAGAAGGTCTTTGTGTTCAACCGGTCCGCTTTTCGGATCACTGTTATTACGAATGAGCGTCTCCCGATTGGTCGCCATACCTGAACATGTCTACAGAACGATTACAAACTTTAATTATGAAACGAGGTTGTCCGAAGAAAACTGATGGGTTGTTTAAATTTTACAATCGGTCAAAAATATTGTCTTTATATAATCAGTGTCTATTCATGAAAGAAGAATGATTAAGTAAAAGCGTTTTCGTCTCAGGTACAGATACGCCCGTGGCGGGCGCTTGATTTACAACCCCCTAGTTACGACCCTGATATAATGAATCGATTTCAAGTGTATTGTTTATGTTCACGCAAAGAAATTACCGAATATTGTGTGCTGTTGATAGTGTTTATTTATTTATGTACAAGTTTCATACAAGTTGCGACGGTCCTGACAGATAAGTGGATTTGTACGGATCATAAGTAGTGGACATACAAATATAGCATCTAAGTTTATGATGATTTAAAATTAGCTCACTATTCAAAGGGTATGTCATCCTACGAACTTATTGAGTGATGTTTTATTTTGCTATGGTGGTTGCATGTGATTTAATTAAAATAAAATTATTTAAATGCGGTAATACTCACATTTATGCGGTAATTTGATTTTATATTAAAAAAATCCTAGATATCATAGAATAAAATTGTGATGATTTCTGTAATTAATTTGAGTATTTGGTAGGTTTTTCTTTTTGGACTTATTTTTTATTTGGTTGGTTTTAATATTTTGATGGTTTTTAAAATATAAATTCGCCTTAAAGTAATTTGAATATTATATTTATCACGCAGAAGAACAGTATCATGGCGCAAAATCTAGTTTTGGCTTCATGACGTCACGTGCAAGTTGGCTTCGTGATGCCACGTCACGGTACGACATTTCAGATTATGTCGGATGTAATAAGACGTCGTTGTGGGAGATAAATTGCTTCGGGTGTGCGACGTTTTAAAAGATGCATTTTTGCATTACATCGCAGCAAAGACGTGTCGTACAAATCGGTAACAAAACACGAAGAAGACCCAAGACAAAATGGCAAAAAGTAGACATAGGATTGATTAGGTTCTTATTCAGATTTCAACCGTGAACCCAGCACTTCGCAAATCACGTTGTAATTACCTTTGAATTTAATAGACGATTTTTTTTAGTAATGAAGACTTTATTCAGGGAAATTGTCGAAAATAAATCATCAAGGGAGTGCATTACGCGAGACTTTGAAGGACAGGAAAAGACCGGGCCGCCCAAAATATTCTATGGATCTAAACTCAAATCGAATAAACAGAATAGATTTTCCAGAAGATTATTTTAATCCATTTATGTTATCATTTAAATGCTTTCTTTTATGTGACTTTGTTGAGAAAGATATGTTTAACAATGTGCATGTATTTATTTTTTTAAATGTCGGCAATGATGAATTATACGTGATGTATTAAGCGTTTCCAAACTTATTGTCGGTAGCGTACTTGTGTATAAATACGTATAAAATTATACGTATTCATTTTATTGAACACTTGGGATTTTCTTGAAAAAATATATTTTGAAAATATGAGGATTATCCAGAAAGTAAGCTTGCAAAATGTATCTAGGATCGAAAAATGGTTGTATTTAATTGAAATTCAAAGGATACTGTAGATTTTCCACTTCTGACACCAATGTAGCTTGGGTCAGCGGATTAAACATACGAGAGTCCGATGGATATTCGCGGTGGTATTGTTTTGCAAAGTCAAAAAACAGATGACAAGACGACATTGAAGACTGGATTGAAGGGTCATTATGATTGACCCTATTCCCTGCGCTGCTGTATGGTCTGTTTCGGGTTTCCCCGGACTAGCTACACAAAGTGTGTCTTCCACTGATCCTTTAGCCCCACGAGAAACGCTACGCGCGGAGCGTCCAGGTGCTTACTTCTTTTGCTCCACGCCCTCCAGAGGAGGCGAGGTTTCCGCGGGAAAAACCAGCTTCAGACCATGTGCACTTGAAGGTGTGATGGAGGAGGAAGGATTAAGGTTATGCTAAATTCAAGGGATTACTTCCGCGGGTTCACTGCCACCACGAGTCCAACCTCAGTTTGAAGGGGTATCGTAATAGCACGAAATAAGTGCATTGTGACAATAAAATCAAAAGTTTATCGTGGCTTTAAAAAAAACATAATTTATCGGCTTTAAATCCTACATCTTAAAATAGACATCAAGGACCTCCAATTTACTATAAGTCGCAGTACAAAACACCTAAAAAACTAAGAACACTTGCCTGAGTATCGACGCTGCATGACGTTCAGGATAGATCCTGGAGTACGGGATGCATTCTGGAACAACACTGCACTTTATTTATTAAGATATATCCCTCTGACGATTAAGCCAAACCGTATAACCTAAGAACCGAACACGCACTGATTGTCGCCTAGCTTAATTCGACGGCTCAACTGAGCGTACGAATATAAATGTATTAATACTAAATGTAAATTATTATGAAAAACTATCGAAAGAATGCATGAGATTCTCTCTGAGATGAGCTCTTTTGATATATTCCCAAAAATATTTTTATCAAATTTGAAATTCATTAAAAAATAATATATTTATGCAACGAAAAGGATGGTGATTTTTTTTAAAAAATAATATTTTTGGGAATATATCGCAGCAGCTTATTTAATACCATGATTTTAAAAAAACAGTTTTTCTTATAAATATTAATAATTTGTCATAAATGCATTTCAATTTGTCCGTCCAGTTTAGGCGTCGAGTTTATGCTATGCAACAATATTCGGTGCAGAGCTATATTTTATTTTCACAGGTTAGGATGTGCATGTGCGTATGTTAAGTGATATTTTTTAATACACAGAGTGTTGTGCCGTTCCGGAATGTGATCCGTGTTCCAGACTGTATCCTGATCGTCTTGCAGCTGAAATATTGAGGCAAGTAGTCATAGTTTTTAAGTATATTGTAATACGATTATTAGGCTTATTATCGAAATGTTTAATGTTGAACAATTGCATTGAGATTTCAAGAACACAGATCGGAAATAATACTCATAGTGGATTGGAAAATCAAGATGTCTATTTTAAGATGTAGGATTTAGGTCCGATTTTTGTATCATTTTTGTAAAGTCACGACTAACATTCAAATGTATATGTAAAATACGATATTCGGAAGTGATTCATTTAGCATTTCATAGCTAAAAGCTTCATTAAGCATCAATTTTTCCTTAGATTAAAGAAAATACATCATATATCATTTTAAAAATATATCATCAGCTAAATAATTGGACTAAAATGTGTCAAATATTTAATTTCAGGTATGAAATCGTGTTTAATATAAAAGCAATCCGCAATTGTTTGATTACGAAATCGACCAGCCTTGATCAATCAATAGTCTTAAGTTTAAATGGACGTTGTGAAAAATTGTACAGTGTGGTTCAAAAGAACTGCTGGTGAGCCAAATTCCAAAGGTGTCCAGGACTTCAAAATTCATGCAGTAAGAGCTCTCAGGTAAGGATAATAAGATTTACAAGATAAATTTGAGCTATCATTTAATTTGTCATCTAAAATATACACACAAAATATTTGGTCTAATGGATGTTTAAATTCTTTGTTTTAGGTAAGTCTTTCGAATAGCGCAATATCAATCCGAAATACCGAAGTTTTCAAATATACTCATACTTTGAGTTAAATACATAATGCGTAAAAATACGTAAAACCGAAACATAAATATTCTTCAGAATATTGTCGATTATTTTTTCTGATTTTACTGGATACATTTTCTTTTGTATGAGACGTATGATGTCTAGTAATATCGTCACTTCTTCTTTCACTTGTACTCCCTGTGTCATTAATATTTTGGTCTGATTCACGATTTCGTTTGGTAATAAATGTATCCATTGTAAGGTAGGCGAGAAGTGTCAGCTGAATACCGGGGCCCGTGTTGCTTGTGTCGACCAGTCCCAGTTACCTCCGTTCATAGAGCTTCTGACGGCCTGCGACTGCCGCGTCTCCCGTAATGTTGACGAGAAGGATTCCACAGGGTGATGGTGCTGGATTTCAAAGACGATTGTTTCTCCACAGCATGTTTATTTACTCCACTTTGAACAGACTGCGGCTGCGAGGCGTAGAATACCCAAAGTCTACGTTAAACGGTTAACATACGCGCTATTGATTTGGCTAATTCAAAATTACATTAACTCTTTCGTTGACTTTCATAATTTCGCCAACGACTTTTTCGGTTTTCACTGTTTTGCAGAATTTTTCGTTTTTACCAATTTTTTCGCGGTGCACTTGTAATAAGCTCGCGTTGCACCGGTTGAGAAACACTGCCTTATGCCCTTCCGTTGATAGTTAAGCTAAACTTTAAGGGTAAAATTTAAGAATATACTGTGACCGAACAAAATGGCGAGACCAAATAGAATGACCGTTAGTACCCCCCCAACCCTCAAAAAACTCTCGGGTTCAGGATTCTTGTATTACTTTCTAGAATCTAGATGATTCTTGTATGTAGTAACTTTAAAGGAAAAACAATACTAGATGTGCCAGTATTTATAGTGAATTTACCACAAATATGATTACACAAATGCCAGGAAGATGAAGCAAAAGTGAGTCACTATATGTAATGTTTGGATAGTTCTTACATTAAATTAAGATGATTAAACATATTAATTTAATGGCTTTATGAGACGTGGAATTACATGTCATATACTTCTAATAAGCAATAATTATGGGGGATGAATTTGTATTCCTGTTGTGTAAAGGAGGGAATTTCGGCGACGTAAATCTCGAGAAGCTAAAGCACGTATATGTCAAGTCATTCGCTTCCTGTTGCGACGCCCTTCTCCATTAGTACAATTCGATGATAAATTCACCATTGTCTCTAGTGTTGTTAACATTAGGACACAAAGCGGGATTCGATTGAAATTAGTCTCTGGAGGGTCGTAGCAAAGGGCGTACACAATTTGACGAAGATCCTGGCGTTGCTGAGGCAATTGTGGCAGACTCCCAAGATTGATTTGATTAGATGCCGTTTGTTAATTTCTTGATATCTCCTCAGGATATGAGAATCTAAATCGGGATCGCATCGAGGATAAATGATTACAATTATTGGGGATTTATATTAACACATTATGTGCGGGGGCGACTGTCGCTTGAAATCTTTCAATGTCGCGCGTAAATAAAATATATTTACATAGAATGCCATTATTTTTACAAATACATATTATACACAAAACAATTGTCACATATTTATTTTAATACTTTTTTCAGTGTTTAAAAATATTGTAGACTTTTTATGAAGCATTTCAATGATCTGCAATATTTTTGCACAAATGTTAATTTGTGTCAGGATCGGGAATTGTATTCAGGATAATATTCAGGATTTTTTTTTATAAACACTCCAAATAACATTTTAGTCGACGTCAATCAAAATACAGCGTAGTTCATAAAAATATGCTTTCCGCAAGTAATGTGTTAAAATCTTTTCGAAGTATTATTTTTATTGTTATTAATTACAATTGACGTTGTTTGTTTTATTCGCTCTAAATATTGTGATTATTTGATTATCTTCAAGCAATAATCAGATCCTTTTTAATTGGTAATCATAGTTCAGGAACAGGCAAATATATCTGACCCTAGTGAAACCATTGCTTTTTTCCGCATAGGATTATTATACAGTACCCACTTTTCATTGTAAGTTATAATTCAACCGATCGTTTTAACCCTTGAATATGAAAGATGCATTGACTATTCTTCATTCTTCATCATGACATCAGCTCATTATCATCCAATTTATGGACTATCTCAATTGGGCATTTCTCCAAAGTTTGTTCCCAAGGACTCCTGAGATCGGTTTTTTGTTTTTGTTTGTTCAGTCGCAGTAAATTCTTCCGATGGAGAGGTCGTCGCACGCTTCTGTCACCTCTTTTTGGATTCTGGGGTATAGTGACACACCCATGTCTCATCCCCCGTCACGGTTAAGTCCAGAAAAGCTTTTCTTTCCTGTGTAAAACAATTTACAACACAATATCATCAAGGAGACTTCAAAAAATGTCAAGGAATTCTTTGTGATTGTCGTCAAGCATGTGACGACCTCTCCTTTGGAAGAATTTACTGTGACTGAACAAAATGGCCGATGAACACGCGAAACCAAGCAGAATGACTATTAGGATCTCATTACACGCCAGCTGCGCCAACTTCGAAATAAAAAAATGCTCCTCCCTCAGGAGCCCTTATAACCTTACTTTCTAGAAGAACCTAGTACTTTTTGATCCACCAAATAATTTCTGTTAGGTGTATCGAAAATTCTTTGCCGATTGTTTAACAATGAAATAATTAATTTATTTTTTTCATTTTTATTTATGAAATCTTACTAAACATAATTTTCTTCATTACTACTTCTCTGTCGAAATATGTATAAATATGATTTTCGACTTAAGTCGAATTTCGAAAGCGTTTATCCTTTAGAGAATGTGCCAAAGATCGAAAAAGATAAAAATCCATTGGAGTCAGGTCTTTTTTTTTCTTTTTTCGGATGGGCTCTTACAAGCCAAGACACCCTTCGCGGGTAGTGTAGGAATGTACCCACTAAATCCCTCCCTTGTCCTTCTCTGTCCCCTTGGTATTGTTTTCCACATTGCTTCAGGAGGACAGGTAGTCTGGCTTTAGGTGATCGGCCCTATTCTATTGTTGGAGAGACGCTCTGCATCTCTCTCTTTCACTGTCCTCTTTGATGCTCAGAATCTCTTCTACGTATTCGCGCCAAAGGTCCCAGTTCTTCTTGCTTTCCATCATGCTGTGGACCATGTTGTCGACGTTGAGCTCGGCTACCCTAAGTGCTTGTTTCAGCAGTTTTCTCTGGGGTGCCCAAGCTTCACAGAGCCAATGATGGTGTGATCTGCGTCGTCGACCTTCGCTTGGCAGTGGTGGCACGTTGTGGATGGTTCTTTGCCAATCCGATTCAGGTGCGCACCGAAGCATTCATGCCCAGTGAGCACCTGAGTCAAGCGGTAGGCTGTTTCGCCATGTTCCCGGGCCTTCCACCGACTTATGACCGGGATAAGTCGATGGGTCCATCTTCCCTTGCTGGACTGATCCCATCTCCGTTGCCAGGCTTCCCTCAGTTTCTGGTCATGTTCGTTGCGATTTTTAGGATCTTCGTAGTTCAATGCCCTCTTCTTTGTCTGGAGGTTCAGCACCGCGTCTTTGGACACTGTCCTGTACGCTGCAGTGACTCGGAGCGCTCCCTGTCGCTGGACCCTGGCGAGCTTCTTTTTGTAAGTGCAAGTGACTAACATGCGTGAAGAGACCTTATGTATTTTACACTTTGTTTATGTGAAAGATGCCGCAAACGCTATAGCAGGGTTGACTTTATATGTATTGAGATTCTTTTCATTAGAATAGTTTTTCGTCGCTCTCCTTTGTTATCGTCGGATAGTTCGTGCGGCATCCAAGCCCTCATTCGATTCGTCTTCCCGATATATTTTAAATGCTTTTGAGCTGCGTTGTTTCGGGATTTGACAATAAGAAATATTGTTATTGTAAAAACTAACTGGGAATAAGAAGTGGATATTTAATGATTATGTAAACGAAAAACATAAAAATATTAGCTCCTTCCATGGATACAATAATTTCAACCCTTAAACTTGGCTTAAGCTTGTGAGAGCTCCTTTTGCATTTTTAGGCTTAACCAGAAACTTAAACAAAAACATCCGGATTTAATGAATCAAAATGCAAACTTATAGCTTCTTAGCCATATTACTTATATTAATACAAAACCACAAATATTTTACAAAAATTTAGTAGAATAATATATTTTAAGCCTTCAATTTTTTTCGATGCACCAAAGATAAATTCAGGTTCTAATCTATCATATATAGCTTAAAATACTATTTTATTAGCATAATTAATATAAAATATGAATCTTTTTATACTGTTAAATCCCCCCTATTCACAGGGACACAAAGATGTATTTGTACCTGAATATGTACACTTTTAATAAATATTCCGGCTCGTATATAATACAGGCCATATCTACAAATCGTGGCTGCGCCGAATAGTGGCTGCCAATTGGAAAATCCTGGAAATTTATTGGTGTGGTTAGTGACGTGGAACGACGGGTATAACTATACATATAGCCTCAAACACCCCCAACTGTTAAGCTCTGGGTATATCGGCCTAATAAACCTTTCCGGGGTGCACCAGTCCACCTAATATCATACATTAAGGGTGAACACTCATCCAGGTGCTCAAGGGCTTAAGCCCTCGGATGCTTATCTGAATTGCTCAAAAAGGGCGGCTCGGTAAGTTGTTCGGCATCCTTCTTGTCCAGCTATTTATAACGCAAGAAAAATAATCCCATTAAGATGCCTTCATTAGCAGTAATGTGCTGTTGAAATTTTATCGAGCGACTCAACGTACAACCTTCGTACAAAAAAAAAAGATTTAAATATAAAAAAAATATTGCTTTTTGATTATCTTTATATAGTGTGCGGGGAAACTTCCTTATTTGAAACGTGTGCCAATAAATATCTATCTGTAAATAAGGTAGTTTCCCTGCCGCACCCTAGATATGAAATAAAATTATGCGTTTAACATAATGCAATTAATATCTTCGTCCAGGTCTGAAATATTGTTTAAAAAAAACATGGCACAAAAGCTGGTACATGTACTAATAGATTACTCAGTCTATGGCACACATGTTGTGTCATCGGTCATCACGGTATTAATATTCAAATTTATCTTAAGTTTGAAATTGTACTCTCAACGAACAGGTCCGTTCTTCTATCGGGCTATAGGTGGACGTCGAATAGAAATATTCTCTTCTCTGAATAACTATTTATTCCACACGAGAGAGAGAGAGAGAGAGAGAGAGATCTGGCTGCAGGAAGGACGACCTCCCGCAACCAAGGCTAACCGACGACTCCCCCCCGACTCCCGCCTTTTGCGCGTCACTACCCAACCGGCAACGGTGCACGCGCAAGAAGCGATCGGTCGGTATGCAGGTGCAATATCTCCGTAGGGTCACAAGAGATGGCGCTGTTAAAATAGCACATTGCACCTGAAGAGAGACGGAAGATGTCGCTATTAATCTGGAGAATTAAATGTGCTCATACTAACAGTGCTATTGCGTGGGGATGTTAAATCGCCCACGCTAACCCTTCATACGTAAATTAGGTATTTGTATAAGGGGATGATAAATTACAGCAAGACTTATATACAACATTGTGTAGATTGGCAGACACCGGTGGCTGCCATGGCGTGTGTTAATTTTTCGCATACACATTACAGACATTTTGTCATATATTTTTGTAGAATGGAAGAAGAGGTTATATATCTATGTAGAAAATAAGATAATAAATTTGTATTTGTATATGCCACTATTAAATTTGTATAGCGAAATTCCGGATTATATTTGAACCCCCTTCGTAAATTTAAAAAAAATATTTTAAGTGTTCCGGTGTGCATTTTACGCATGAACGCCATGGAAATTCATGTTAAAATTCCGTTAATGAGTGATTGATAGCACTTCAATCATTGACAGTCACCGATGGCTGCCATGGTGTGTTGGTAACAATCGATGGCAGTCACCGGTGGATGCCACTTCAATTAACAAGTATTCTTATTTAGCTTGAAGATAGATCCGCTACGAGACTACAGGCAAGTCGGCGGAAAGAGCACACATTCCCGCGGCCAAGACTATCGGTCGACTTTTTTTTTTACGCGTTTGCATTCTCCTTCTTTCGGCGATATTTCCAGAATTGAAGGACTTTGAAGTGATAGTTTCTCATTGATGATGTATTTCACAGTCTGGATTTAAACCCGAATCCTTACATTTAAAATCCAATCGGACTGATGTTCACATCTTTATATAAACACGAATAGTTCAATGATCTTGTGATGAATTAGATCAA
Organism: Stenopsyche tienmushanensis; assembly: GCA_008973525.1. NCBI lineage: Eukaryota > Metazoa > Arthropoda > Insecta > Trichoptera > Stenopsychidae > Stenopsyche > Stenopsyche tienmushanensis. The sequence goes on along the minus strand of WACJ01000070.1, from coordinate 820,502 downwards.
TTTTAAGCCCCAAAATTGCAACCCCAGCAGATTTATAATGCATCCTTCCATTTTTAAGTTTATGTCTAATATTTATTTCACACGGAGCTTTTCGATTTCAATCTGGAAAGTGCTTGCGATACAACGATCAAAACAGATAGAACAAAACAAATGGCGCAGGGTTCATTCCTCTTCATCTTATCCGCTCTTCTACATTCTGCATTTGGCGATGTGAGTTTCTACCAAAATTTTATGACTTTCGGGTCAACGCCTTTGGGGTCGTTAGGTTCTTATATGACGCACAATGCCCCCAGCGAAAAAAAATCATGCATATTTGAAAATGATATACTTGTCTAAAATGTTGTATTGTGAAGTAAACGAGTACGATTCATTTAATTATGTTTAAAAGCATTTTATTCATGCTCTGGGAAAACTGAGTGAATTCGAAGAATGGTTTAAGCCTCGGCTGCAATGAGTGGTCCTTATGAATATAATGCCATAATAATAAAGCAATTCACAGGAAATCCTTTTAGAAGCATAAGATTTATTTATAAATATAGCTTAAAAATATTTTAAAATAAATATATTAACGATAAATAAATATTTAGACTTTGACCCTTTAAATAGTAAGCTAATTTTAAATCGGGTTAAACTATTTTTCTTTCAGGACCGCGCAGCGTGAATCAATCTTGTATATCAATAAATGAACCTTAACACTGTTGATAGCAAAACATTTTCGTTAATTTTTTTTGCGTAAATATGAACAATACACATGTGTGTCTTCAGTTTTACTAACAAAATAATTATAGCTATATATTTATGTATTTTTTTTTAAAATATTTCTAATGCAACTAAATATAATATTTATTACGAATAGATTTCATCATTATAGACAGTCTATTTTTGCAAACATTCAATGAGTCTCATCGACAGTGGTAAATTGTTATATGCTATATTTGGTTTCCAAATATAGAGCTCTGTTTTTCAAATATAGCTTCCTTGCCAATCTCGCAGATTTTCGCAAATATTTGCCGTTGTTATCTTTCAGATCAAAGCCACGAAGATGAGGTAGACACGTTGGCTAAATTTAATTCGAGTATACACACTCGGTTCTCGTGTAATACGGCTATAAATGCATCTGCGATTGTAAAATAAATAATAAAAATGGCTATAAAAATATTTTTTAGTACAGCAATGCAGAAAATATCGGATGCATTCAATATTAAACTGAAAGAAAATATATACATACATTAGAGATTCTTTAGATTTTTCCGATCTTTCTTGATATTACTACCATTTTAATAGTTATTGAATTTTTTTTCAAAAGATTATCATATAGAATATTTTATTTTCATTGAGAAAACAACAACAAAAAAACAAAAATCAAGACAAAAGTCTAAATCAGTGCTCCGCAACCTTTTCTCAACTACGGCACACAAAAGTTCTTTCTTAAATTTTGCAGCACATCAAAAGCTAAAATAATAGATAGAGATATCCAGAAAGTAAGTGTACTACATTTTTATATTTTTTAGAAAAAGTGTATTTAAAAAAACCAGGATATTGTTGATACACTTGTTAGCTATTTTTCAACACAATCGCCATCCCGTTCAATCACAAGCTTCTTTATGCCCTTTTTGAAGAACTCTTCCTCCAGCCTCTTCCCTCATTTCAAAACCTCTTTCTGCACCTGTTCGTCGGTTGAAAATTTAATTCTACCCATGTGTTTCTCCAAGAAGGGGAAAAGGTTATAATCTGAAGACGCCAATACGAAGGGTGGTTTAAAACATCCCAACCAAATAAATCCAAGAGCGCCTTGATGGCCAAGGCCGTGTGAGGACGGGCGTTGTCGTGCAACAAGCACATTTCTCAGCAAATCCTTCATTTTATTTAGAATGCTTCTTTTGAGTTTTTTAGGGTCTTATAATATCGTTGTGCATTGATGGTCTCTCCCTGAGGCAGAAATTCGACCAAAATGATGCCTTTTCGGTCTCAAAACACTGAGGCTATGATTTTTTTTGGTCAGAAATTGTATTTTTTAATTTTTTGGCAGATGAGAAATTGGTGTGAATAGAACTCAGAAAATCCCCACTTTCCAATTCAAGTCAAAGGGATCACAGAACGTGGCTCGCACTTGGCGGGATTTCTTGCAGACATCTTTCACGCAACTGGACACTACAACATGAGTTTACGTGCTACCATGTTTCTGAGAAGCTCGCTCTGTCAGGAAATCTCCCTCTGCCATCCAGTATTGCCAACCCTCAAAAAAAAAAACCACAGCTCGTTATGCTTACAGTACACTTACTTTCGGGATATATTTCATACACTAAGAAAAGAAAAAAAAATACACAAGTTTCATCGATAGTATGTGGCTTTTTCTGATGTGCAATTAATTTTGCAACATGGTAACTAGCTTCTAATGCCTTTTCAGAAACCCTAAGGGTCGAATTCATATTTTTTTCTGTTTTTGATTTTGTTCTAAATGCGTCTGAAATTATCAGCATAATGACAGATGAATCCTGAAATAAAAATATTAATGTCTGGTTTTAGATATCTGGCGATATAAGTAGGTGACTGGCGCTGAAGGATCGTTGAAAAATAATTTAGAAAAATTATTGTGGCACCCCTGTATCGGCTCACGGCACACCAGTGTGCCGTGGCACACCGTTGCGGAGCACTGGCCTAAAGCATGAATTTAATATAGACTGTTATATAATTTGATTTTAACCCTACTGAACACCTTAACTTTTTGATAAGTATGCACTCACATGTTGAGTGCGGACTCGAGCAATCCAGTGAGAGAGTATGCCCGCAGATGTGACGTGTAGTGCCCCATAACGCTTTATTTAAACAATGACGTGCTTCTATTTCTAATACGATATGAATTGGCCAGTATTTCAAGACAAATTTTATCTAATCAATAATAAAAAGACATAATAAAGTTTCGGGAAGTAATAAGAAATCTCATTATTTCACTACATGTACATATTATGTCTCATGACTTTTGTGGGATGAATTTGGTACCATTTTACGTTTAACTGTGATTAATTACTGCCATATTATTTAATTATTATTTTATGTAAAACTATATTATCAATATTTATAAAATGATGCATATGTCTCATAATTTTGACATTTACTGCCTAAAGTTCGGTTATAACGAGCATCAAATCATATTCTAGCTAGGATTTTGTTATGGTCGTTGGAGACAAAGAACTTCTTCGGGCTGTGCCCAAAGACTTCCTAAAAATTGTAATAGCCGAGAGTTAAGCTGATGGTGATTAGTGAGGGTGCTTGAGGGCACCATTTCTGTGATCTTGGAAGCATTTGTCGTAGGACCATAGTTATGTATGCATCGGCAATGCCTAGGAGGAATGGCTTAATTGTTACCCACGCAGGCACGTTATGTTATTATTAAATTAGGAATCCGTTGGCCCTAATCCGACGATTTACCCTTGGATAATGTATAAGCCCGACTAATTGGGAAGGTCCCTGCGGCGGTCCTCTACCTGTCTACCGCCCAAGACAATGCCTTCGTAATTATTTATTTAACTCCCCAGTCAGTGTCGGATGGTGCGATTAAATTTATATCTTCCGGCCTCATTTCCTGCCCGTGCAGCCTCCCGGTACCACTCGGGATGAATCATTACCATCGAGTGGATCTCATGCTTCCATATGTATTGCTAAGCCTTTCAGAAAAACTCTCCACTCGACCCCTTAAGAGCCCCGTTTGATAAACGGAACTAATGTAGGGAATCTTTTGATTTACAAGCACAGTGACGAAAAATATCAACCACATACTTACCAAATAATTATTAATATAAAGCGAAAGAAGATATATTAAGAAATCGAAGTCATATGAATAAATCGGGAGGGCATGGACATGCACGGCAAAGCGTCCCTTGTAGACCGAGTGGCAACAAATTCATCGAAAAAGCTAATCTACGCTGGGATAATCGTTTAAACAAATAATTGAACAATTAAAGTAAGGAGGCTTAGAATATTTGGGTGTTTTTATCAAGGGTAGAATCTTTTTTATGTGGCGGCCTCTAAATTTAACCCCTGTCGCTTGAGCAAAATGACACCTCTGTACGAAAATCCGCATTTCATCGAAGAAGAGAGAATGCTGACGTGCAAAAATTAAGAAAAATGAGAGTCGATTGATAGCATTGATTGCGGGAAGAGATATTCTTCCCGCAGGCTCGTTTGTAGTCTCGTGATTGTGACCTCTCCTTGCATTAAATACAGATGATTGTTAAGATGTGTGCATTTACGTCTATACACCATCTTCAATATCCTTCACGACAAAGTAGAGATCTGCTCAGATCACAATTTGAATAGAGGCGTAAATATTATGTGTGAATCATCCCGACTTAAGATTTAATATTTACTTAAATATTGTTTAAATTAAAAAGTGAGCCACGCAAATGCATGATCAGCGTTGATGATGAAGGGCTATGGACGGAAATGAAACGAAATTCATCTACTATTCTACAATGTTTTACAGTAGGTTAGATGTGTTAAATCTGCCATTTTAATCGGTATACAAAAATAAAAAAAAGCTAAACTCATAAATTAAATAAACAATAAATTTGTATAATACTCACCGTTGATTGTTTTTCTTTTTTGAAGATAATCAATGAACATTATTCCACGCGTATCCTAAAAATCTGACACCATGACTTTGTGTGTGGATGGAATTGTCTTCGCCTTTTTTGGAAGCAATTCTCCCTGTTCGGTCCATTGTTTTGACTATTTCTTTTTTTTAGATCCGTTCATGAACGCAAACCACGTTCTGAGGACATGTCCGGACATAGCGTCCGATCGCGAGGTGCTCATTCCAAGTGTTAGCGGTCTGAAAGGCGGACCGGTTGAACACCAAAACCTTGTGGCCACTCCCTCATCTTTTACGGCATTTAGCGTACGCAAGGGGCTTTAAACTGACCGTTAAGTACCCAGAAATGCATCCCGGGGGCTTTATACGATCTCCAAGATCACGGAAGCCCTCCCAGAGCACGTTTGTTGAGCAGGCTGGCATGATCCCGAATAGCGGGATCAATAAACAGCTCGGATAAGCGGAGGGTCCCCATGTGTCTTTATATCGAGTGTGAAGTGATGGACACATGTTTCATCCATGGTTATGAATCGAGGCAAAAACTCGGCTTTATCGCTGTGAAACATCGTCAAACACTCGATTGAAACATCTTTATGACGCTGTTTTTGTTCCATTGTGAGCAAACGCGGCATCCGTCTTGCGCACAGCTTTCTAATATCCAAATTTTCAGTCAATATGCGATGTACAGGACTTTCAGTCGATGGATCGATTCAATAGCGTTTTGTGGATTTTCTTATAATTTCTGGTGTGGTTTTACTATTGTAAACGAAGCAGTAGACTCATCCAGAGTAGAATCTAGCTCAGCTTTAATATTGGCTGTATGGAGGCCATTTTTCCATGTTTACAAATTCATTGAGTACAACGTAGGATTTTGAAATTTGGAACTTAAGCATTATAAGGTAGGTACTTTCTACCATAGTATTTTTTAGGCAACAAGCACTATCTATGAATCAGGTCGGGTAAATCTGGGACTACCCTCGTATGTGAACTTATATGTGCGATAATGCAATGTGCGTTATATGCGGAATCTTATGCTATAATTTGAAATCATCATAATTGTCTTCGATTATCCTTACAGGATTGCAAATCCGAGCGTGATGCGAAAAGGGGGATCGTGTCCCATATTTTAATGTGAGCAACGTTGGACGTTCTACTCCCATTGTTATCAACGGCACCCAAAATGTATTATAATTGTAATTAATTTATGTTATAAATTTAATTATACAGAATGAAAATGATTGCTTAGATAATGTAATATGCATTTTTTACATTAGTTTAAGGACAATGACAAAAGTTCTAAAAAAGCTTTCTAAAATCAGGCGAAGTAATAAACCAAAAGTATACGTTGGAATTTTTTCATGGGACATTTCGGGGTAGATTTGCCTTAAAATTACGACTGTCGAAATGGCAAGTATATCTTGGAGACCACAAAAAGGAATTTTCCTTTTGTCACCTTGCGAATCGAGCCTCTGACTTCCTTTGAATAATGATCCTATATTTGGAGTAATGTGCCGCACCCAAACTTTAATGCCAATATTATTCATTCAAAACCGAAATGTCATCTATAATTTTCATAACAATTATTTTTCATCGAAATTTTCAGGCGGACCCTTGTCCCGGATTACCAACTTCACAATATAAATTTAAAACTTTTGATCTGTAAATTTTGCCAAAATATGACATGGGAATTCAATTAAGCTCGGCGGGGGCGATATTTCAGCCGTGGGAGCCGGAGAAAAATCTAAATAATATTTTGTAATAGTCACAATTGATTATTGAATTAATTCACAAGCCCCGGAATTATATTGAATAATCAAGGGATGCTTGGATTAAATTTTCGCCAATAAGGGATTGCTTGTTTTGAATCGGGATGCTATGCCCCACAATGGGAATATATAAACCACTACATATTATTAAGCAAATTATAGGTCATCATCAGGTCAAAGAGGCCAGGAATGTGACATATCCTATGGCAGTGTCAATAGGATAAGCGCTGACCCATTTGACAATATACACAGGGCTTCAAATCCATTAACGTACAATGCATGGGCACTCGAAGCTTACAAAGACTCATATGTAATGCGGAGGATATGGTGGAATCTTCAGAAAAATATGCAAAGAGGATCTTCAAAAGCATGGAGATGTTAAAGTAGGTATTTAATTCACAAAGGCGAATTTAGCACTTGAGATTGCGATTCAAAATTGAGACCTCCCTATAAATATTTTCACCACCCCAACAGCCTATTTTCTTGTGTATCACTTTTTTTGAATTATCAATGGAGCTTATTTCAAAATAAGGTTGTTTAGCGTTACTGTACTAAAAACATCCACGCGCTCCGGTGATATGTATTTGGTACACTATATGAAAAAGTGATTAAAAAACCACAACATTATTAGAGTCGAGTTGTTCTTCTTTGACTTGTAGTCCTGTAGTTGGACTCGTAACTTAATCTTCTGGGTTCAAATAAAAAGAATTGCTAAAAGCCACTCAAGTATTGGATCCATTTTTCATCATCGTCTTCTTCTGTATATGCCTTTCTGTCTTCCAAGAATTTTGGCAAGCAGAAATTTCACCTTGACTTTGTTGACTGCTACCCGGAACAATAATCTGACTGCCGGAAGCTTTTCAGCCATGATGTCTTCCATCAGATGTCTTCCTCATTTCAGGCAGGAGGTGAGATGATTGAACGCAAGCTCACAATGGGATGCCCGCAAGGCTCTGTATTGGGACCACTACTGTGGAACATCGTGCTTGACGACGTTCTACAGTCTGCGCTGCCAACCGGCTGTGACCTCGTAGCCTATGCCGACGACCTTACCATATTGGTTTGCGGGAAATCTCGCCGAGAAATCTCGGATAGAGCTAACGAGGTCACCAGCTTTCTTTGGGACTGGAGCGTTAGAAACAAGCTTACATTCGCGCCCAAAAAATCAGTAGGGATCATGCTGAAAGGCCCAAAAGGGCTACGCGCGCCGTCAGTCAAACTGGGCGGAGATGTGGTGCCATTCAAAAAGCACACAACCTATTTGGGCGTCACGTTAAGCGAAGGATGCCAGTTCAAACAAAATATCGCTGACGCGACTGCCAAAGCTGCAAGGGCGTTTAGCAAGATGTCCAGACTTGCTGGAGCGAATTGGGGCCTTAGCAGGGATAACATGCGCATCGCCTATGATGCCATATATGTCAGCATTGCGCTATACGGAGCCGGGGCATGGTCCGAAAGACTAGGAAGATACGGCATGTGCAAAACCAGCCATAGACGCCTTAACAGTGCACAAAGACTGCCGCTACTCCGCATCACCGGGGCCTACCGGACAGTCTCAACAGACAGCCTCCCGGTACTAGCTGGAATATTACCCCTCGATCTAAAAATGCAGGTCAGCGCCTGCAAATTTCGACGGGAAAACGGACAAGTAGTTAAAGTCGGCAAACAAGTCCTCAATCCCGAGGACGTGACGATTGTGGGTTCGAGAGATCTGAGAGAGTGGGCACGGAGGGCTGCGTTGGAGGAATGGGAGTGTAGGTGGTCATCTTCGACCACTGGGCGCCATCTTTATTTGTTCTTCGACTCCGTTCAACGGAGGAATAAATGTCCTTGGATATGTCCTAATCACTGGACATCACAGTTCCTCACGGGACATGGCCGTTTTAGCGCTCACTTAATGGGGCTTGGCCTCGCGAACACCTCGGAGTGTCCATGCGGTGATCGGTGCATGGACGCAGATCACATTCTGTGGTCATGTCCTGGGATGGCATCTGAAAGAGAGGAGCTCCTATGCCGAGTGCGCGCGTCACGTGAGGGGCCTGTGGGACACAGGGATCTGGTAGCCCGTCCTGGTGCCTTCAGCGCCTTCAATGCATTTTGCACAAGTTTCGGCGCTAAAGGCGCTCCAGGTGAGTACTACGAGGCGCATTGGATCGATCCAAGAACCCTCGTGGCTGACGCTGTAACTTAACATTCTAGGCCTCCGCCCCCAACTTTCTCGTTCTTTCACTCTCGTAACCCACACAGTGGCCGTGCGTTTGCCTCCATTTCCCTCTTTGAATTGATTAAATTGATTTATTTATTTTTATTTTTGTTATTTATCTATTTAAGTTATTGAACTATTTTATTTATCTATCATCAATTATTGAATTATTTTATTTATCTATTATCAATTATTGAGTTATCTTATTTATTTATTTATTTACCTATTTTATGTATTCAATTTATTTACTTATTTAATTTATTTGCTCATTTGTTTGTCAGTCATTTACTTATTTAATTAATTAGTCTATCTATTTATATATTGATGTTTATTTTACTATTATTAATTTTAAATCTTACTATTATTTATTTGTATTATTTATTTACTTTATTTATTTATTATTATTGCCTTTTTGGGTTTTTATTTATTTACTTTATTTATTTATTTATTATTGTTTTTGTTTGAAATTTATCTATTTATTTTATTATGTATATATATTTTACTTTATTTTAATTCTATTATTATTATTTATTATTAATTTTATTTATTATTATTATTTTATTTTTTATTTATTTATTTATTTATTTATTATTTTTTTTTAGTATTATTATTATTTTTTATTATTTTTATTCTATGTTGTTCTATGTTCTATTTATGATTATTTTTATTATTATTATTATTTTTTTTTTTTTTGTTACTTACTTTTCACCTGCGTATTTCACAAGTTGAGTCTGGTAATTTAGCGAGTGCTGTTATAGGTTGAATCTCAACCTGGGTACATGCACGTTTTCAAAGAAAAAAAAAGAAAAAAAAAACAGAGTGTTAATATCTGTGATTTATAAATTGTTATGTTTATATATTGTACACTTTTGATTCTTTGAATAAATAAATAAATTAATAAATTAATCAGCTCTGACTCCGAAGATCCATGATCTTTCCGCATACTATCAGACGTAGAAGGCAATATTTATGGTTTTTTAAGACATGGTCATTTGAACTACGCCCTGACTCAATGGTCTCTTCTGCTAGAATGGCTTGCGTATCCCGTTTTTTATCGGGTTGGAGAAGAGGCGCCGAATGGTGGACGATGATCAGATGAAAACTGTTTTATTTTAAACATTACGCGACGATAATACTAACTTCCGATGTCTTCTATATCGCTATTGTATTCGCTGAACTGGAAGGGTCAAGCTGAAATGGGAGACCACCCAGTTTCGAATTCGTGGGGGTAAGTTGCACGTGGACGGGAATACACCCTCAATTGGTATAGGAGCGAATCCGTGATGCATTTTTGGCGTGACGTAGGACTTCACCCTAGCCCAGCAGCGTCCTCGCGAGGAAAAGGGGGACTAGACTCTTTATACTCCAGAAAGCCCTTACCAGTAAAATCAACAAGATCACTTAGAGTCGTTTTTCACTATACCCCGAGGAAAACTACTTAGTCTTTATAAACTTCCTATACTCCCTATCGAGACGGTTGTGAAAGCGCCCTTCGATACGTTCATCCAGGTGGCCCGCTGGGTGAGTGTTCTATATGAAACTTTGAAGTTATGCTACCGTTAATATTGAGCGAACGAGATGGTGAATGTACAGGCGAGATGGATATAACTCCTTCCTATGAATGGATATTGAAGAAGTTCCTAGTTCTGCAGTGGACTCTTTGTGGCTACACTACGATGATGAAGATGATAGTAAATATTACTTTTATCTTAATCTTTAGGGAAGATATCGCTGCGACTTGAAGATCGCGTTATTCGCACGCGAACCCGCGATTGAGAACATCTTGGTGCGATACGTAATCGATTGAGATCGATCACGGCGCAATCCGTTACAATGGTCCCGACCCACGAGTCGGCTGCGATGAACGACGGAACACGTTTATGATTTAATTCGCTCGTTGATAGATGTCGAATTGAAGCAAGTGCTGCTGGTGATCAATCAAACTTCGAACAATCGGTATAATGTATTTATTCAATTAACACAAACAGTAATGAAGTAATTATATGAATGGTCCATGATACAACATGTGTATCATATGCAGTTATCGTTAAAAAGCTACATCTATGATAATAGATCTGCCGCCGTCCGCATCAACTAACTGCATCGCATCCATCATTTGATTTTATCACATTCGTACGAAATGCATTTTTTTTGTACGTAGCATTGTTTTTATCAAATGCCGAATGCTGGATGTTACATTGCAAGTTTAAAAATCATATTAAATTTAATTTCTCATACAAAATTGCCCCAAGGATCGTGTCCACGTCTCTATCACGGATAACTTGAACATTTTCAGTCCATTATGTGTACAGGACTCAAAGCTCGCGCATAGTGAACGATAAAAATGCAGGTCAATGTATTCTACGTGTAGTTTGATATTGAAAGGAAACTTTTATGGCTTTCATAAATCACACAAGCCAAAATAGACCTTTTTTTGGGGTGTACAAGCGTTAACAACCAATAGAAAATTTTTCGGGCCGCACAAAAAATCAGTCACATTCGATGATAATAGGTTTTCGTCTTTATCGCCATCCATGGCGAAGGATGTCTTTATTATGACGTTTTTATACGTCGAACTTTTATTGTGGATCAATGTTGGCCGATTTATTTCATTTTGTATGCAGGCTGTATACTGCAGAATAGATGTGTACAAGCAATGAATAAAAAGGTCGAGGCTATCAACTGGACTGTTGTTATAAAAACTCAAAGCGTTATACAAGAATAATAACAATTATGATATTTTAAAAATGATGTATATTGATGCGCCGTTTAGATGAATTTAGCACCTTAAATGTCTACTATAAGGAGTGTTAATTTTTTAGGTGATAAGATGGATTTGGGGAATTCCCCGGTGCGTCGCGAGTTAAGAGAGATTAAATTCCCAATAGATTAGATAACTGGTAAACATGTAGTAAAGGAGCTATTATGGCACTTTTATTAATGTAGGTCGTTTGGTTCCACGACCCCAAATAATGGGATGGTTTTGTTCCCTCCTCCAAAATACGATCGGCGAATTCGGGACCGAGGGGATGGGGACTAATGTTAATTACTAGAATTTCTAGAAATTTTACGACAGTAAAAGTGAAGTTGCTCGGACGTTCCCATATATACGCTTGAGGAAATTGACAAAGTGGAGTAATTTAGGTCGCCGTTGAAGATTTATTAAGGTCGACACAAGTTTGGATACAAATAAGAAACTAAAGCGGATAATTCGGTTAGCTGACGAAATATTCAACAATGTTTTTGGCGTGCCCAAATGACGAAATTGCTCCAGTTTTGCTTCGAATATTTTAAAATATTCATCAGAATTAATTGAAATTGGCGTGGACCGAGTTTTATCAGTGCCGAGACTCAAAATACATTTCGGGTAGGAAAGGATAAAAATAGAGATAAATTAAATATTGTACATGAAGATGATTTGTTTTTGAGAAGGCTGCTTTTGCTACAAATACAGGACCATCATAAATGAAATTGTGACATGAGCTCTATGGCAAAGCCTTTGGATCTTAATGTGACAGGGTCTTTCATTTTAATACCTAAAAATATGATTTAAAATATGTTTAATTTTTCTTACAATAAAATCTATCTATTGAATTAATTAAAATTGTATACGTGTTATTGTATAGTGGTTTATTGCTTCAGGTCACGTGTAGCGCGCGCGTAGCAATCGCCGTATTGCTTGCGTATCCTACTTCTCTTCGTCCCCGCAGTTCACATTTCACTTCACCAGATCAATATGCACCAACATGGTGCATCCAACCAAAAAACGTTCATAAGTATGCAGACAACAACTCCCCAAAGTTTCATTGCATTCGGATGAATAGTATAGGAGTGTATACAATACGTACATACATGTATACATACAGACAAGACTATAGACATCAGACAGCGACTGACTGGATTGGGGGTTCATTATTAATCGAACCCATTTTCTGCGCTGCTGTATGATCTGTTTCAGGTTACCCCGGACTAGCCACACAGAGAGTGTCTTCCAGTTATCCTTTAGCCCCACGAGAAATGCTTTTTAAAAAAAAATTTTTTTTCTGTGGGCGAGAAAATCTTCGCAAGACACCCAGTAAAACTGGGTAGTGTGGGATTCACGATTGATAGATCGTGCCTTACCCACTAAACCCCCCCTTGTCCTTCTCTGTCCTCCAGGTATTGTTTTCCACATTGCTTCAGGAGGACAGGTAGTCTGACCTTAAGTGATTGGCTCTATTCTATTGTTGGAGAGGCTGTTGCGCTCTGCGTCTCTCCCTTTCACTGCCCTCTTTGGCGCTGAGTATCTCTTCTACGCATTCGCGCCAAAGGTCCCAGTTCCTCTTGCTTTCCATCATGCTGTGGACCATGTTGTCAACGTTGAGCTCGGCCACCTCGAGTGCTTGTTTTAGCAGTTTTCTCTGGGGTGCCCAAGCCTCACAGCCAATGATGGTGTGTTCTGCGTCGTCGACCTCCGCTTGGCAGTGTTGGCACGTAGCGGATGGTTTTTTGCCAATCCGCTTCAGGTACGCACCAAAGCATCCGTGCCCAGTGAGCGCCTGCGTCAAGCGGTAGGTTGTTTCGCCGTGTTCTCGGGCCCTCCACCGACTTATGACCGGGATAAGTCGATGGGTTCATCTTCCCTCGCTGGACTGATCCCATCTCCGTTGCCAAGCTTCCCTCAGTTTCTGGTCATGTACCACGAGAAATGCTACGCTACGCGGAGCGTCCAGGTGCCCGCTCCTTTTGCTTCACGTCCTCCAGAGGAGGCGAGGTTTCCACAGAAAAGACTAACTTCAGACAGACATTCAATGGATTCCGCGGGCTACTGCTACCACGGTTCCAACCTCAGTTTGAAAGGGGCTGCAACAGATGGACTGCAGGGGCTACCGCTTCCCTACGATACTCGTATCGGTTCGGTCATTCTTAGTACCTAGCCACAGAGAGTCGCCGTTCAAACAGCCTAAAATCGTTCTCCCTTGTTTGTTTAGGCTGTTAAGGACAGTGCTGAGCCTTTGACATAGTCTTTACCAACTATTGTAATCGGCTGTTCCACACACCTCTTTATAGGTACGCAGCACAGGGTGACCTGCACACCCAATTTATGTTAGCTGGGTTACCCCAGCAACGTTTGATGAGCAAACTGACGAGGCTACTTTCGCACACCTCTACGCCACATCATTACCTCAGGGGTTCAACCGTTGCCTACGGGCGTAGGGTTGGTTCCCCCCTGGGGTTTCATGGGTGGGCATCATGGAGTCTAAAACTCACCAGGATACATACAGACAGCCATTTTAATATGTATATATAGATGTTCAATTGAAACAATTTATTTCTAACTCTATACACGTTTTATAAAATCATATATGACAATTATATGTATTTTATTCATCAATATTTTATTACGAGAGCGATTCAAATATAACCCGGAATTTTGCTGTACAAATTTATTAGTGATGTATAAAAATACAAAATGTCTTATTTTTCTATGTAGCTCGTTTCATTAGAAATACATTTAATCAATCAAATAGGAAGCGTCTTAATTCCCTCACTGAAGAAATAAGGCGAAAAATAGCATCCTCTGTTGCGCAACGTATTTTATTTATTGAATTTCTACATGAAAAACAGACGATGGACGCGGTCTACTATATTCTGTTGCTTGATGACGCTAAGGTTGCTTAAATGAAAACGAATAATTATGCGTTGCGCAACAGAGGATGCTATTTCTCGCCTTTTTTCAGTGACGTAGTAAAATAAGATATTCCATTTGTATTTCTATATATCATTAATAAAGTTGTACAGCAAAATTCCGGGTTATATTTGAATCATCCTCGCATTTTATGTGCATATTTGAATCTTATATGCAAAACAGACAACGTTTATTGTTTATAATTTATGTTGTTTTTGTTCTTAATATTACATTACTCAAGAAGATCCACTTACCATCATCTTTTTGGGTCGGCCGTATCAACTGAAGCGTACACGCAGATTGCATTTATCTATAATGTATCATTTGAAACACTTTTTTTCTTCATATTTTCAAATTTTAGACCTTTAAGAACATGTTTTTGAAAGAAAATTCCAAAATTATAATTATTCACGGAATTATAGTTATTTTAGTGACACGGTTACTAAGCTGATCCTACCAGAATGAAATCTTTAAACGCGTTTTTCTCGAAAGTACTTTTATTTTAACACGGTTGACATGATATCTCAACTTTTAATTAGTTGATTTACTTTAAATTTGATACAAACCTTTTCTATTGTTTAAATTTTATTTTTAACTATTTAAAAAAAATCTAAAAAATAAGGGCAAACATATTTTTTAAAACAAAATTTGTTTGCTATTTTCCTCTTACTTCTAAGATCGTGCTAACATATTAGCAAGAATTACTACAAGGTTAAACACTGATACCCTGACGTACAGAAATGACTCGTATTCGAGTATTTTAAAGTCATCAATGAGCCAATAGCGATCGTTGTTTGCAGTCATCGTTAGTTTCACAATAGTCGATATATCGTATCTTAGCACTTTAAGGGTTAAGTATTTTAATGTTATCATCTCTATCCATGCGTGATTAAATTATTTGAATAAGATTTATTTTATGCAGGTTTTGGTCTAGGGCAGGGCTATCATTTGGTATTACTATTCAAATATTAGCAGAAAATAGTGTTTATACTTACATAAAAACAAACAACATTTTTTCCGTATATGGTTGATTGCATTTAAAATATACAGCTGCGATTCAATTATTATAAAATAGCATGTTATGAAAACACTTTTCTCCGATTTTCCTTACCTTCTTCGAGTGACGATGTCTCAGAAACTTATGTTTCTTTGAAAGAAGAGACTTAAAGACCTATTAAAAAGTTAAAAGTAGCTTCTTTCGCGGTACTCAGAGCGAGTTTACATCACTTTTAAGTAGCAGTCGATACCGATCCACTTTTACGTTCCTCACTCAGCTCCTTCCTTTCCTTACATTTTCTCGGGAATTGCACGAAATTCACTTAAAATATTAATAAGTAGTGCATTATGCAAGATTTCACATTGAAGCAGAGTCTTGCCTGGCCTTAATGTACATTTTACTGTCTATCCGAACATTACTCATCTTTACCGACACGTTCCGGCCTGCCATAAAATAGTTTCATTATCGAAATACCTCAGCAGTGTATCGGAGAAGCTCCGGATTAGTCTTTTATGCACGTATTTGACTAAAACGACCAAACGTATCCGATGAAACTTTGTCAATATTAAATAAGGTCCCCTTGGATCGCACTTGATTATTCATGTGATGAATATTGAGTAATGAAACATTTTACTATTATTGAGCCGTACAAAAAGACCTTATGCCTACTTTGCACCCGAATATTGGGTCAGTTTCAAATTTATGTGCATCATTTATTTACTGTTTAAACGCCCTTTGGGAAGAGTATATGCAAACAGCACTTATAAACAATTTAGATAATGCAAAATGAAGATTTGAGCAATTATACATGGTGTTTTACACATGGACCGACACATTTTTTTGAAGATTAGGATGGTCTTCTGCTACGTTTTACACATGTGGTTTATGTCTTAAATGTCAGAGTTATCGAAATAGAATTCATTTGCATGTTCTTGGGCATTGAATTTGAAGAAATCCATTGGTGTCAGGTCTGGAGACTGTATGAGCCGCGGAATAGGGCACGTTCTCTAACTGATTGATTAATATATATTCGATCGGCTTTATAGAGCCGGTTGTTAAAATAGTTATGCGGTTCAGATTTTAATGAAATTAAATTTTCTACAATATATTAATTATTTAATACTTGAAATTCTAATTATGAAATCTCCCTTAATTTAAATATAACCATGTTTCCTAATTGTTAGTATTAAATGCTCACAGAGGCTGCCAAAGTAAATGTGATGGTCCATTCGCATAAGCTCGGGTGGCCTTATTGTGTATGTTCTTTCATTAGAAACTAACAAGATGAAAGGACTTCATGTTTCAAAAGAGTGGTGAAATTGCCTTATTGAATCATGGCACAAGAATAAAGTCGTCCATCAGACCACATTATGGAAGATAATGAAAGAACACTTCAAATCAAAAGAGCATGAAATTCACAAAGATGCAAAAATATAGCACGAAATATTATTTGATGTAAGTTTAATATAATATATTTTTATACGGAAAGGATTGGGGGTGGTATGTACAATGCAAGCTTATTTATAAAATTCATCGTAATTACTTCTGTTTTACACTTCGTATACATATTCAGCATTATAACCCTGTAGTAGAGCCTTGACAACCGGAAATCTATTTTGGTGTTCTCGTTTGTATCTCTTCAATTTCCCAGATAGTCCAGACGTTCATCATGTATGTTAATTCCACCAGTTCCACATAGTCTTTTAATGGACCTTTTGTTGAAATAGAGTGCATGACGGCTCATGGTCTACCTGTTTGATACAATTAGCTTGGACTCCCTATCGTTATATATGTGTACATGGTTATTATCGTGCATAAATATTAAGCCGTATTGTATGAATAGAAGTGAAAATATTGGCTGAAATTACTTGGGTGATGTCTTTTTTTAACGCGATTTGCATGTCTACCGTATAAATTGAGCTCATCTGGGCCACGATCAGCTATAAAACTGTTTGGGCCATGAACAGATATAAAAAAAAACAAAAAGTCTGCCCATATGTAATTCAAAATAGTCTGTCTATATACTTGTCTCGCCTTCAAAGATGCCTCAGTTGCGAGACTTTCTTATGACGGCACGCATATTCTTCAAGCATGATCAACAGGGCGTTAAAATCTCCCCCTGTAGTAGTTGATCGTGACCCTATCCTTACTATATTTTATTTCTATATATACTCACGTATAGTATATCAAAGCTGAAGCAATGTCACCCCATGCTATAGGATGATAAAATATATTGCAATATGAATTTAAATCACAGAATTATATAAAAACCCCCATGTTGAAATAACACATAAAATGATGTTAAAATCATTATCGCAGTGCACTCATAAAAAGTCCACTGCAGAACTAGGGTCTATGCAATATCCATTTATAGGAAGGGGTTACATCCATTTCGTCTGCATCATATGAAGCGTAGGAGCAAGGGCGCTCGTGGGGCAAAGTCCCTGGCGCATCACTTCCACATGCTCGTCGAAATAGATCCATTCGCAGCCGGTCCATTCTGATCTCGAGCTGTTATGTAGCCGAGTGGATAGCTGGGAGTAGACGGGCGTCGAATAGAAAGTCTCCCGTCTTAGATAACTTCTTTATGAATCTAGTCACGGGAAGGACGTCTTCTCACAGCCAAGGCTATCCGACGACTCCTCACATCTTCCACCTTTGAAAAACAATAAAAAACTATTCTAGGACCACTCTGTTGATTTATGGAGTACAAAGAGTCCAGTCTCACCTTTCCCCGCAAGGGCGTTGCTGGGCTAGGATGAAACCCTACTTAACGCCTAAATGCATCTCGGATTTGTTCCTACATCAACTGAGTGTGTTTCCCCGTCACGTGTTACTTACCCACCTGAATTTGAGATTGGGTGATTTCCAATTTTAAATTGACCCTCCCAGTTCGGCGATTTTTCACTGCGAATGTTATCATTGCGAGGTGGAATTCTGTCGGCACTCTTAGGTCAGGAACTCGCTCGAAGAACGTCTGTCACTCTTCTTTTTAGTCTTTCTGACTCTGAACCAGCCAGGCTTTGGCTATTGGATAGTATCGAATATGTAAGAGATAGTGAGTGACGAGTATGCCAGGGAGTTCAGAAAACTAGCAACGGAAATTACATCAACTGGGCCCCTGATGTAGCATTTTCTATTTCCTGTGGGAGGGGAATCTTCCATAAGACACCCTGGGTTTAATCCCAGGATGGTATCAGATTCTTACTGACTAAACCTCTCCCTTGTCCTTCTCTGTCCCCCTGGTATTGTTTATCACGCTGCTTCAGCAGGCAGGTAGTCTGGCCTTAAGTAGCTGTCTCTATTCTAGTGTTGGAGATCCGCTTTGCGCCTCTCTCTCTCTCTCACACTGCCTTCTTTGTCGGTTATGATTTCTTCAACGAAATCTCGCCAAAGGTCCCGGTATTTCTTGCTCACTATCATGCTGTGGACCATGCTCTCAGCGTTGAGCTCGGCCACCCCGAGTGCTTATTTCAGCGTGTTTCTCTGGGGTGTCCAAGCCTCACGATCATTGATGGTGAGTTCGGCATCATCGACCTCCGCTTGGCAGTGGTGGCACACCGTAGATGCTTCTTTGCCGATCCGCTTCAGGTACACACCAAAACATCCATGTCCAGTGAGGACCTGGGTCAAGCGGTAGATCATTTCTCCGTGTTTTCGGGTCCTCCACCGGATTACGACCGAGATAAGTCGGTGTGTCTATCTTCCCTTGCTGGACTGATTCCATCTCTGATGCCAGGCTTCTTTCAGTTTCTGGTCATGCTCTTTGTGGTTTTTGAGATCTTTGATGTCCAAGACCCTCTTCTTTGCTTGGGATTCCAGTAGGGGATTCTACACCCATTTACTCCCCGCTTTACGGCCTAGATGCGTTCCAGAAAAGTAGTCCGTAAAGCAAAAAGCCGTATAACGGGGAAGCTGGAACTAAACAGAAAGTCGCTGACAACACTTATTATATATTTAGTATTTTATATTTATGGGCATAAATATAAAATACTATTTTAAAAAGGCCGTAAAGCGAGGTATATTAACAAAAAATATATGTAAGTGGTTCATACAGCCTTATATGAGAGCCACAGCCACCGACAACGCATGCCACCATTTCCGTCTGTTCTGAGACTCTTTTTTCCAATTGCCTAGACGTGCAACGTTTATGTCAGTGTTGATAACTGCCACTGGCCCTGATTGATGCTTCACCGTACATGTCCATGACCTCTCGACTGGACCTCATGGTTTCGGAGACCGGTCTCGTTCTCGACTGAAATTTTTTGCATATGTTATTAATAATTTAAATTTTAAATGAATATTCCTAAATTTATAAAAGATGCCCTACATAAATCCAGAAAAAAATACATTTTTATTTTTAAATTTCAAAATGATCCGACTGTAAATTTATCGAAACATTATTTTAATATATAAGAGAAAATTGTACCATTTTGCATCGTAGGTTCACCGTCAAGTCTCTTAGTAACAACATTATTAGCTATAAAGCTACGGCGTAGCGTGAAAGCTACGCGGGATGCTCGTGGGCTTTTATTTATTGCATTTATTTGCAGATTCAGGAGCCGGTGTTGCCAACCTTAAGGAATACAAATAGGAAAGAAATCAGCAAAACGGAATCTCTACTTCCAAAGCTACAGAACGACAGATGTAGGTCGTTAAATGAAAATTTTATTAAGATCCTACTGCAGAGAATACGGTTCACACTTTTGAAAATGGCGTTTTTTACTATGGCAGCCGCGCAGAGCCGTGATGTAACCTTTATATAAAATTTCTGGATGTGGAATAATGATAGAGCACTTCACATTGAAGGGGATAGATTTTCGTCTCGAAAATATTTATATCCCAGCGATGGTAGGTCATAAACGGGGTCCCTAATAGACCATCATTTTGCCAATATACTGAACACGTCCCAAATTGTGGGCAACACTGAGTTTAACTTTGATACGACTATCAGTCCCATCCTGTCCCATGTTTGATCGACCTTCATTATTCTGGAAGATATCTTCTCTCCCCGCCTAATCGACTCCTTAGGAAGCAGCGATAAATGTAGGGACAAAGATTATTTCATCGCCTAATCGAAAAGCCTTTGTATTTTTTTAAAAAATGGACACATCATAAGAAAATATGATATTAATTAAATACGCCAATAAAATTAGTCCTTAAAATATTTTTTTTAAACACTAATATTGTCAAAAAACATGGCACAGGGTATGTATCATCATTGACGGAAGCATGGTACACATGTTGTGTCATCAGTTATTAGTATAAAAATATAAATTGCTGATAAAAATACTTTTAAAAAGATGTAGTTTTTATACGAGGGTAGACCAGAACTAGTCAACTTAGTAAAGAAATATCTTTACCATTTTTGACATGGTCACTTTATTTGGCTGACCATTACGTTATTCGTTTTGGCGGCTCATACGGCCTCGTTTAAGCTCTGCCATAAAATATTTTGCAAACAAAGGGGCAGAATGATGATATAGCGAACAATTTAATTCAAGAAGTTGATGAACTCATATCCAATTTCAAAAGCAGAAATTGCTGTTAAGGATTTCTAAACCTATTTTAATAGCATCAGTGGCATACCAAATACCAAAAAGCATTAATTAATATATAAAATATCGACATATTAATATCGAGTGTACATTTGGTTCAATATCTTTGATGTTTGTGTATTTGAATGTAAAGTGGAAGCTGAATTACAAAGTTACAAAGATTTTGAAATATGTTAATTTATTTTGCAACGAGGTCAGAAAATCAACGCTGAAACTTTGGCTTGAGCTTGGAGAATATGTCTTCTGCGAATTTGTATGGGGACGACGATTTTGCTTCTTGCACTAAGTTCTGAAAGTGCAAGATTATGTTATGTATATCAGCAGTGCATCCCACTTCTGACAACATAATTTTATTTGTTATGGATCTTCTTCTTCATCCGTTGGTCTTCAAATGAAAGCGTATATATTGTTTTGATGTATCTTTATTTCTTCTTTAGTTTACAACGAATACACAATTACGATAGTGACCCGAAGTCTAAGTGCTGTCGCAAAAGGCAGATAGAGGTTGTAAAAATGGTGTTGACTTGGCGAGTGAATGGAGAATAGTAAGTGAGCCTTGTATCGTCGAGGCACCGACTATTTGTAGGTTCAAAGGTTCACAAAAAAAGGTTCACAAAAAAGGTTCAGTAGGTGACTTGACGATGATTACAAAATTGTTAGGCAAAAATAAGGGATGACGTGTTATCAGTCGACAAATGCTATGATTGTAAAAGAACATTAGCCAGCCATTCCAAAGTGGATAAAGTAGCGTGGGACAGGATGTAGTAAGATGTAAATTAGGTTCATAAGTGAACATAAATTGTACTAATTATTGACAATAAACATTAAGATTAGCATTTAAACATAAGAATAGGGATAAAGTAAAGCAAATAGCAATTCACAAAGATTGGTTTTAAACAGGAACATGGTCTCAATAATGCACATTTTAAGATTAGATAGATTCACGCCCTTAAGTTAGCATTCCAGGATGGTGAGTACATAACAATTATAAAGCAGCTTAATATTGCTTTCGATTTTAAAAATAATATTTATCATCAAACTACAGCTGTATAAGTTTTGCTTTATAAGCTCAAACTTTCTTAAGGTTGAAAGTTGTAACCTATATAGATTTAAATCAGATTTGCAGCATTTAATACAACGTAATTGAGGGCGGTTCTTCGAAAGATATTCAATTTTTCCATTAAAAGAGCCAAGAAATTTTACTTTTTTTTTGCATATTTTCAAAATGTGAATCTCTAAAAATATATTTTTCAAAGGAGATTCCAATATTTTGATTATTTACTGAGTTATAGCTATTTTAGTGACGCGGCAATTAAGTCGGCCCTACCAGAATGAAATCTTTAAACGCGTTTTTCACGAAACTATTATTTTCAACACGGTTGACATCATATCTCCAGTTTTAATCAACTCATTTATTTCAAATTTGATACACATGTTTAATATATAATCTTCTATTGTTGCTACCAGATTTATGTCAAAATTTTATTTTTAACTATTTTTAAAAAAAGCAAAACTGTGAAAAAATAAAGTCTAAAAATGACTTTTTTTTTAAACAGTTGCCGTTTTGAAAAATGTATTTTTTTTTCTTTTTGTGGAAAATACTATAGCTACATTATTATTAATTAAAATTGGTTTTTTTTTATTATCGAACGTGAAAAAAAACCAAAATTTGTACCTGGATTTGTGATTTTGGAGAGTGATTTTTTTAAATGGAATATTGATAATTCTGAAGATATTTAATATCATCTAGAAAGTTAGGTTACAAGGGCTTCAGAGGCCGGGGGATTTTTTTTGTTTCAAAATTGACACACCTGGCTTATAGAGGGGATCTTAATGATCAGTTTGTTTGGTCAGGTGTATTTGTCGGCCATTTTGTTTAGTCGCAGTAAAGTCTTCCGATGGAAAGGTCGTCGCGCCCTCCCGTTCGAACGAGATCCATTGTAAGATGTGATGAGTCGACAGCATGTCAGAAAATTGGTTAGGTTATTCAGAGAAGGACATACTGATACTCACGACGAGGTAAGAAGTGGGAATCCATCAGTAATTTCTGACGAATTTGTGCATAAAATGACCTTCACAAAGAATTTCCTGACATTTCTCGAAGTCTCATTAGTAATATTGTGTCGAAAATACTGGGTTACAAGGAGTTGTCTATGAGATGAATGCCCAGAATGCTCATACCAGCATTTTTCGATATTTTTGCACAGGAAGGAGAACCTTTTCTGGACTCGTAACGTAAAGTAACAATTCAAAAAGAGCTGGCCTTGACGTCGTCGGGAAGTAGACTTTGAACCAATACCTTTAGCTGAGATAAAATGTCTTTTTTCGATCCTCCTCGAGGTAGCTTTGTTTATATTTGAGGAAGGAGTTCGTCATGGAGTCCCGCAGGTGGGTCACGTTTGGCTATTGCTCGCGAAATAGCTAACAAGTTAGAAATTCCACGAACATCTGTCCATAATCATCTGACAAAATTGGGCTACATCAATCGTTCAGATGTGTGGTGTCTTCATCAACTGACTGACTTAAATAAACTTCAGCGTGTTTCAACATGCGATCTTCTTCTCCAACGACATAATATCCAACCATTTTTGAAGAGACTTGTCACTGAAGATGAAAGATTAATACTCTATGAGAATATCCAACGTAAACGGTCTTGGACCAAGGGTACAGAAGCTTTAACTGTAGTTAAACCTGGCCTATATCCAAAAAAAAGTTTTTTTATGCATTTGGTGGTACTGGAAGGGGGTAGTTTATTATGAGCTACTTCAGCAAGGTGAAATGATCAATTCAACAAAATTTTGTTTCCAACTAGACAATCTAAAGGATGCAATTGTCAGAAAATGGCCAGAATTAGCGAACAGACGAGGCGTTGTTTTTCATCACGATAACGCCAGGCCTCATGTCTCTTTGCTCGTCAGAAATAAATTATTATCATTTGACTGGGATGTTTTACCTCATTCTCCATACTCTCTGGAAATTGCTCTTTCAGCTTATTTCTTTCATTGAAAAATTCTTTACGTGGTAAAAATTTTAATTCAAAAAATGTACCTTGATCAATATTTTGCCAAAAAACCTAGGAAATTTTGGCAAGAAGGCATTATGAGGCTTCCGAAGAGATGGAAAAAGGTAATAGAATCGAATAGATCATATATTATTCAATAAATTTTGATGTAATACAAATTATTGTTCATTTTTTTCTTAATATGAAAACGAAAGAAACTTATGGGACACCCTAATATTTCCAGAAACATGTTTTCAATAAGAACCTTAATATTTTAGTCTATTTTCCTATTCTATCTGAATGCCTATTTTTCATTTTACGCAGTAATTTATCAAGTATGAAATGTCATCTTGGAGCGAAATACGGCATTTTATTAAAGAAAATTAAATCTCGTTGTTGTGGAATATTTTTGGTGTGAGGCTTCTAAGTGCATTAAGCGGAAGAAAGTTTGCCATTTGACTACGTGCTTGAAGGCTTGTTCTTAACGCAACGTCGTCCTTAATTCGTGAAGCGATTTGCCATTTCCACGAAGAGTTCATTCAATTTTTCCAGTTATTTATAAAAAATATAAAAAAGGATTTAGCCCGGGCTCCCGGCGGCGACGGGCCTCCTCCATAAATCATATTGCTGGTTTGTAGGAGTGAGTGCGATCCAGAGAGGGCCTCTTGCCCTCCTGCCTCCAGAAGAGGAGCTCACGAGAGTTTCCATCTGAAATAATTCATGTTTCCTGCCCCGACGCCTATGGAGCCTTTCGGATGCTGCCAATTCAATAACGTTCAGCATTTTTGAACGGGGTGATTAATACCCGTCTGAAAGCCTTGCACCGAATTTATCAAACGGATCTGTGACTACATCCCCAATATAATTTTCCTTAATTGCCTACAAAATACTACATTAAATCTACATGAAAACATGATTCAATCTCATATAATTTGCATATTATCACTATGACATTAGGTACTTATATGAAAAAATATAAATTATTATGTATTTCATTGTTAGCTTTAAATTAAAATTATCTAATCTTCCTATGCTCAGAGTACACTACCCATTTTAATTAACTTTATTATATCAAAAACATTATTGTAATGCTTATTTCTTTACTTATTTACAAACAAAACAGTATTTTCATTTAAACACAGTCTCCTGATATAGATAACAGTCCCCTGTATCGATTAATCAGAAAATATTCAATATTTTCAAAAATAATGGAAATATTTTTGGTTCATCTGTGTTTTTTTATTAACTAGGAAGATATCGATTATTTTAATAAGAATTGATCAATATATGATACAAGCAAAATGTGACCTGGACAACCCCAGTTTACTGACAAACGCTTTAGTATGCAAATTATAATTTTATTGTATTCTTATGAACATTATATATTTCATTTGGAATAAACGAAAACGAAAACGGGGTGAATTTGAATGATCAATAATATAGATATAGGATATTGATTGCATGATATTAAACGCATAATGTGCGTTTATATTCTTTGAGCGCTCGGGGGAACATCTGCCGTCGCCCGTACCAACTAATTACCTCTCGCGCATATATGCATATTTCACCTCGTCGATTTTTTTTTGATACTAGTGATTAGCAGGCATGCGTTGCAATGACACATAAAGAAAGAAAGTTTTTGTGTTGATTGATTCTATTTGTTGAAGTGCTTTCATATATTTTTAATTACGCTAAAAAAGGGTAAACGGTTTCGCTTAGTAATTATTTGATAGGTAAGTTAAAAATTCAAAAGTACCTCTTTTCGATATTTCGAGTCTCCTGTCGGACTTATGGACGCGGAATGACTGCCGGCACCTTGGTGATACTCCTTGTAAGCATCCTTCGTCCATTAAATATTGTCGTCCATTATATACAGTAGCTTCATTAAATATTGTTTGCATTTTAAGATTTTATTGCTTGGTTATTGGTGCTTTAATCTACATATATAAAATATCAACGTCTCATGTCTGTCCGGCGTCCGATCCGCTTTGCTAGAGTAAAAAAAGTATTTTGTCAACTATACCGAGAGGCGACAATGGCATGCCCGGTTTGGTAAGGTATAAGCCTTTAGTCAACTATGACATGAATCGGTGACGCGGGTCGACAGTCGCTTTTCGAGGTGAGGGAGAGCGCACGCATGCGCAGCTCTATTACTGCCTTTATTTCACAGCGCGTGTGGCTAAACAACCACATCCCACATATGCGTCTGACTGAATTAAATCTAACTACATTAAAATACATACACTTTATATATTTAAGTGTGGCATTACAACGCCGGGTATTCGCTAGTTTTCAATAAAATTGGTAGCCAAACTTTGGGTATGTCATTGCCGTCGTCTCGTCTGTTGATTACGTCTATTATTTCTTCGTTTTTCGATTTTTATCGCTTCTTTCGCAATTCTTATGCCGAAATTTTCAACGGTTGCTATGGTTTTTGTACCAGCAAAATAGATGTGATGATCGTTCTTTTTTCACTTTTCTTAATATGCTTATGTTATTCCCCCAAGTGTAAACAATAAGGTGACAAAGTTTTATCGCAATTGGATAAACATTATAGCAGCGCATTAAATACGAACAAACAAAGATTATTTGTTATACATTAAATTTTTCATTATTATGCTTACAAAAAATGTATGCATAAAGACACAATGAATGTATATTTGGCTTTGGCTTTCTTACTTCGGGATAAACGCGAAAAAATAGCCAAATTTTCACCCCTGAGAAGTATGTAAGTTTGTAGCATTGGGGGTGTATTTTCGGACCGATTTCCCCATTTAACTCACCGTCTCATTTATATTCACTACTAAATGACGGCGACCTTAAAGGCAAAAAAGGCGACTGACGAAATGAAAATTTAATTTTCCCCTTGGTTTGGCAAGGCTCGGCGTCGATGCGTGTCCTAATTGAAGAAAAGCTTTCTTCCCCCGGCTTCCCCCGCTTGAATATTTTAAAATCCTTACATAACTATTTAATATTTTAACCTTTAAATCTGCAGATGAGGTCCTCTCGATTTTACATTTAAATTGACTTGGCGCCATCGCCCTTTGCCGCATTTTAAAATAACATTTACGATACGGGTCCGCGCATATCGTCGACCCGGTCCCATTGTGTATTCTCGGGGATGAATTATTCCTCAAATTGCATCGATGAACCAATCGAGGGATAATTTTGAAGTTTTTCCGCATATCAAAATTGGATTTTTATCCGCAACGAATGGAAATGGAAAATTTACATTTTCCCCGCGACACTCGCCTCAATTGGCCTCTGGTCGCAGAAATGGAGGGAAATTCAGTCAAATTGTCGAGTCGGTAAGAACAAGGGCGGAATTATGAACTCCAGCAGACGGTGGAAATTAAAAGCAGCATACTTAGGGCTGTATCGGCAAGAGTAGACGAACGAGAAGAGAGGCATCTCATTACGCCAGGTTTAAGATTTCGTTGCTGTACAGACCTACCTGCAATGATTCACGAGAAAAGTGGGGAAATATTTTACATACAGACGAGGTCTCATACAAAATGCGAGCAGCTCTTCAAATGCATTCTAAAATCCGAAAATTTCCATATAAATATGTTGAAAAGTTAAGCGGATTTCGCATCATTACGTTAATATCACAAGAACAAAAGCTTAGAATAAGAATATAAAAATACAAATGGAGTATCTTATTTTTCTATATAGTTCCCTTTATTAGAAATACATTTATTCTATCGGATAGGAAGCATCTTAATCCCGTTACTGAAGAAAGAAGGCGAGAAGTAGCATCCTCTGTTGCGCAACGTGTAATTATTCGTTTTTCTTCTAGCAGCTGACAGTAGTAGACCGCATTCACCATCTGTCTGTCATTAAGAAAATCAATCAATAAAACAGCAGACTGTTCATGTCGACTTTCAGACCTTCATGAATCTTTTGGGCCTAATCAAATACTTTAAGCTGTGCCTCATATCGTCCCAAAATTTCATTTACGCGAAAATATACAATTACGTGTTGCGCAACAGAGGATGCTAACTGTGTTTGTGTAGGTAATACCCTCTACGAGCTCCTAATTAATGATTATTTCACGCTCTACACTGCTCATATAGATTTATAATTAATCAAAATTCCGGGTTATATTTGTATGACCCTCATAAATTATACTTTAGTGAATTCCATTTTTTAATTGGCTTTCTTTCTTTTTTAGTACTTTTTTGATATCATTTATAAAAGATAAGCTTCATGAGTATTATAATATTTTAGATCAATAGCAAAAAATTTTTTCTCTCAAGACCGCGCAACGTGAGTGATGCTTGTATATTAAGAAATTAACTTTAATATTTTTGATAGGGTACAATATTAATTTATTTCTTCATGTAAGCATAAACAATACACATGTGTGTCTTCAGTTTTAATAAAAAAGTAAAAGTGCATTTGCTTGTATGCAATTCGGAATGTGGACACGCATAGAAAGAGATAGAAGAGTCGACCGAGAGTCTTGGCCACGGGAGGACGCTATTCTTCCACTGGCATCATCTGCAGTCTTGCAGCTGGGATCTCTCTCAATTTACTATCTTCCTATTCTTCTACAATCACTCCACAGTATTGTTAAACATACGATCAACGAATTCTAGACTCAAACATTTTAAATATATTTATAGAAATTTTGAAATTGAAAGTCATTCAAATTAAATATTAGTAATATAGTACTTGCAAAGGGATGCATTTCCATGCTTAAATCTATGCGGATTGATATTTAATTAATATATAAAAGGGATTCAATGTGTATGTTACATCGATCTGATTATTATATGTCACCAGAGAACAAGGGTCGTAAAATAAACGATACGATTCTCTCACGGAACGCCCACGACAACACAAAAGATGTCCGAGGATTTCCTTGATGACTTGATACAATTTTTACGGTGGTTGTGCCCTCCGAAGCGCAAAGTCGACCTCTGTAAAATATTGCCCCGCAGTCCTGAGACGGAGGCTTTGCAGGAAAGGCGAAAGCTACCAGGCCGAATCTATTACATATGGATTTATTAGCCGCGCTCCTGCTCATGATACGGCTTATTTTAAAAATGATATATCGGCGGAAAAAATGGAGAAAATGAGTAAAAATGCGAAGGTAAATACTCCTGGAGGAGCCGGCGGGAGCGAGACGGCATCCCGAGAACCAAAGTCGGCGAAAGAGCAAAGTGTGAAAATAAGTAGAAGCAAGCGAGGTGTGAAGTAATTGCTTCGCAAGTAAAGAAAATACTATTTTCATACTCGAAAATATACCGTCCGCCTTTGAATACCACACAGGGCCTATTTATTTATGGGGCTATCTTCGACGCCTCTTTATTCAGCCGGAGAATTTTTTTTGAGCGCGAACTGAAAAATCACTCCGATGATGAATTATTTGTTGCGCGAAAAGAGTGCTTTAACGTCATTAAATCTAGCGAGCGAATTTGTGCTGGTTAAATTGGCGAAATAAAACAACCCCAGGGCCCCATAGAATCTACGGACGTTTCTTTTCGGTGTGGTGCTTTAAAAGCCAATTTTACGTCTCAAAGAAGACCTCTGCCCGGGATTTACGCGCAGAATGAGCAATCACTATTAAAATATGGAGATTATTTGATTGCGAAAAATATATTTAATTTTATTAGCAAAGTTGCATGGAAAATGGGGCTCTAAGTGGTTGAATTCAAATTACTATGATAATGCAGTGCAACTAATATATTTTATGATACTAAGCGTGCGCTGAAAGCTTAATGAATGCTATTAATAATGGGTTTTGTGAGTGCTTTTAAATAAAATTAAATATGAAAAAAGGCGTTTTAAAATATTTTTTTATGATTAGGAGGGCAATCAACCCCTACGAATTGAGTTCTACCTCATGGGAATATTTGTCGAAACGAAGAAAAGCCCTGAAGGTCAGAAGAAAACCATCAGATGAATATTTATTTACAAGTCTTCATCTAGAATCTAGATAGTTTCCAACTGCGAGACTTTTTGAGGACGATCATCGAGCCAGGTTGAAGACGGCGAAGAGCGTACATTCGGTCATGACTCTAATTAGCTCCCTCTTGAAGGCGTTGGAGTTTTTACTCCCCTTTTTTTTTGAGTTTGTGAGTAAGATTTCTTTTTTTTTTTACTTATGACGTCCATCAAAGCATGAAACTTTGATGTGTCATATCCGATGTCGGATAAGGGGATCTCCATAGGAGATCTTACGACTTCTTAAGACTTCTTAATTGGCTATTATTCATTTCTACTGTTAAGTAGGTAAAATGGCATCCCTACGCAAAGCCACAATATGTCGAATTAACAGTGACATCTTCTGTATTCATGTGGATACATTGTACCATGTTAAAGATATCTAGATTCTTGCGAGTACACCGTGGTAATGCGCGGGAAGTGAGGAGTCGTCGAATAGCCTTGGCTGTAGGAAGACGTCCTTCCCGCAGACTCATAGGTGTAGTCTCTCTCTCTCTGTAAAAAAAATATTAGTTAAGATGAGAAGTTAGCTGTCATATTCCATACACCTGCATCCTACCGCTCAGCATCATATGTCCATGGGTAGCAGTCATACTCCTGGATTAATTATGTAGAGTAGAGGTTTAAAACCTCCGGACTCGGTAAGGGCAGTGGAGGCCCCGGCTCTGCGTATCGACACCGAAACCACCGGAACACCCGGAAGGGCTCCGGGCAAGAAGAAAAAGAAAGACAAGAAAAAGGATACGGAGACCTTGACGCGGAAACAGATACTGCAGCCTCCACTCAAACCAACTGCACCACTTCGACAAAATTAGAAAGGACGACAGATAAAACCCTTGAGGAGAGCGGAAAGGATAGTGATCCAACCCGCAGACAGGACAAAGAAGCTGTCGTTCGCAGGCATCCTGAGGAAGCTCCAGAATCGGGCAAATGCAGAAGGCATGGCCGCGGCACAGTCGATCAGGAAGATCACTCGCGGAGACCTGGTCTTGAGATTTCCTGGGCGAGACGGCGGAGCCTGATTTTCGGGTCTGTCACGACGCCCCAAAAAGGACGGTCGTGATGAAGGTGTTGTGTGCCAAACCAGCCTACGGCGGTCGAGAACGCACATGAAATCGCAAACCCTACGAGTCCTTCACATCACGCGAATCCGAGTGGGATCGACCCGTTTGTCGAGGACCAAAAATACATTCAAATTCTGTTTAAAGGCTTTCAAATAGTACTCGCATAAATAAAGTTTTTTGGTAAAAATAATCTATTTATTCATATATAAGTAGTATTTTTTAACAACAAATTAGATAATATATATATAGTATTATTAGATAATATATATATGGTATTATTAGATAATCACCTATTATACACCTATTAAGTTAAAAAATCAAAATAATTAAACATTTACTTACAACACTAACTTGTACTTCAATAACAAACAATTGAGCACACAAATTCAATGGAAGCGATGGTTTTGCATGGTTATTCAAGTAGAATATTTTTTTAAGCAATGTAATTTGTACTTAGAAATAAATAAAACAATAACATACATTTGAGCAAATAAATTTAATGGGAGCGATGGTTTTGCATGGTTTTAGAAAGTTTGGATAAATTTGGCTCATAACTTGATGTTTTAAGTTTCAAACACGACTCTAAATTTTCATTTGTTAGTTGGCTTCTTACTTTACTTTTAATTATATTCATGCAAGAGAACGCTTAGGCCCGATCCACACTGTGGTGTCGTTGACGGTTCTATCTCGCTCCGATCCCGGTCCGATCTAATGTTCTTACACAGGAAACAGTCAGAGTATTCACACTATCGGATCGTTCCGATTCCGTTTCTTGTGTGAAAGTGTTTGACCGGACCGAGACCGAGAGCGGGATCGAGCCGTTAGCGGCACCGTAGTGTGAATCGGGCCTTACTCTTGCAAATATGTCGATCCGAAGATAGTCAGGACCCCAAATGCCAAATTCTTCACCTCACTGTAGCAATCTGGAAGACTATTCCATGCGTCGAATATAAGTGCCTCAACTCGCGGCATTTCTTTTAAAGCTGTCCACTTTTATTGCGTTACGTACATACATTTCTGGACCTCCAACTCTTCCAACTTGCTTTTCAACTCTGTAAATTTTCCACTCCACAAAGCTTTACTTTTTAAATTGATCAATTGCGTTTCTAGAGATTCAGTATCAACTCCAAATGGCTCAATGTAGATTTCGTTACTATTTGTGTTGAGAGGACTTACTATGAATGCTAGAATGGCTTTGTTGGTTTTGAATTACTGAAATCTGTCAGAAAATTCATCTTTATTTTTTTTTATAGCTGTGCTGAAGTAATTTGTGTCAACAATCGCACTGGTTTTAGTACGATATTGCTTTAGAAAATGAAAATGAAGTAATTAACCGCTCTGAATATCTTCTGCAAAAATAATTATTTTTTCATCAAAACAACTCAACTCTTCTATTAAAACATAGGTTGGGTTTTCCTTTCCTTGCAGTTTTAGATTCAGATCTTTTAATTTCGCCGTGATATCTACTATAAAGAAAAAAATTTGCAACCATTTGTCGTTCTCTAATTCAGGGTGATTAATATATTTTTCTTTGAGGAATGTGTTTATTTCATCCAAGCACAAAGTAAAACGTTTCAACACCTTACCTTTGGAAAGCCATCGCACTTTATTCTGAAGAAGGAGGTCGGAATACTGACTATTCATTTCGTTCTAGAATTCTTTAAACTGACGATGGTAGAGTGCTTTTGACAAGATGCTGTTAACAATCTAGATTACCAAAGTCATGACCTGAACTATTTTGGCCGGAAATTTTTGGGCACAAAGCGCTTCTTAGTGTATTATGCAGTGAAACGTAAGTATTTCGTGGTTTATTTTGCTCTGAAGAATCGTTATTGTCCCTATATTTCCTGTCATACTTCTGGCTCCATCAGTTGCTATCGAAAAGATTTTATTTAAATTGATCTTATTATCTTCGAGCCATTTTTGCACGTTATTCTCTATATCTTCCCTTCTAGTTTCTCCCGAGAGCGGTAGCAATCCTAGAAATTTTTCTTTTTACCTGACAAAAAGAGCCACGTTTGCTGTGTCTTTTATGTCGCAATACTCATTTATAGCAAGTGATAAAGCAGAAGCCAGTTGAATGTCTTCCACCTGCAAATATGTTACATTTGAAAACATTTTAGCTATTCTATCTTGTACTGTTTTAGCGGATATTGGCAAATCTTTGGGTTTTTTTTCAAGATTTCGGGTTTGTAGTGAAGTTTCTCTCTAAATTTGATTTCGTATTGTGTGCAAGTTTTTTGTGGCAAATGAGACAATATGGGAGGCCATCTGAGTTGAATATGAAAGCAAACGTCTTCGTCCAATCCCGATTGAATTTTCGATGCTCTTCTTCAGTTCTTCTCCTTTTTTGAGTAGATGCCATGCTTGGAGTAAAACTGTGATAAAGAGCCGCAGCTTCACGTCCAAAGAGCCGCATGTGGCTCGCGAGCCGCAGGTTGCCGACCCCTGCCCTGGAGCATCGAGTCCGATCGCATTCTTCGCGAAGGCCGGGTGAGGATCGGCGCCGTTATGTGCCGCATCCAGGACCGAGTGGAGGTACGACGTAGGTTCTGCTGTCTTGGCTATGGTCATTTGGCGGCGACCTGCAAAGAAGAAGACAGGAGGAAGATGTGCGCAAAGTGCTGGACAGTCGACCACAAATCTTCAGAGTGCAGCGCACCTGAAGTCCGATGCAAATCCTGCAAAGATGGAGGGAAGGATGGCCGGCACCGGTGCGGGAGTGCACAGTGCAGTAACTTCAACGAAGCCCTCAAGAAGCGGAGGGGCCACTAGGCTACTCCACTTGAATAGAGGAAGCCCCTTTCGGGCCGGCAAGGAAGGGCTACGAGCCTGAGCGTCGTGCACTAGCATCATGTCTGGTGAACAGCAGTGCAATGACAAAGGAGGTCACGAGAGGGGTTTAGTCAGTATAAATCTGACACTACTCGCGAAGGGTGTCTTGAGGTTGTGAGCCCATCCATGGAATACCGTGGGTGCGAAGATTTCCTCTCCCACAGAGGAAAAAAAAGGTTTAAAACCTCCATCATTTTTACTCCACCGATGCCCTGAAATCCGCTTTCGCATTGCTTCAAGAGGGTGGGTTTATTCTTCTACGAATCGGAGTTCACTCTTCTAGTTCGTTCTACTTGGACTGGCGGTACAAAAAGGAGAAACGAAGAAGAACAGAGAAACTGCCATGGTGGTGTGGCAGTCTCGATAAGACAGCTTCACAAAAGTTGGTGGACACATAAACTAATACCAAACCTGGAATTGTAGATGGCCAGGTAACATGGCTAAAGGTGTTACCACCTGATCCAGATTTTCACCGGGCATGGCTGCTTTGGCAGTTATCTCAAGAGAATAGGAAAAGTGACGAGCCCGGAATACCAGCTTAGCACCTCTTGGCAGTTTATATCTGTTATTATATTTCTGTGCCATTTCTGCTGAGATTGGTGCACCGTAGAGCAAGAAAGAGTTAGATAAAGCAAGATAGAACGACTTCGGCTGTTAAACCAATAGAAGTATCACGAGGATGGTGGAGTCCCTGCAGTCTGTCATCTGATTCTTCTTCTTTATGTACCTTGCACTCCAAGGGCTTCGACAACCAGCAGCTGAAGCTTTATCTTGTTTGCGACAGTGCAAAAAAGCGCTCTGGTACAGAGTTCGTATCACTGTCGCAATTTTTTTTAGACACGACGCCTTCCTTGTTCCACGGCAGCGACAACCCTCGATTTTCTGGAATGTTAATTGTAAAAGTGCATATTTATTGTTGCGCATAACATGCCCAAAGTACTCTAACTTCGCCATCTCCAAATCCAGCTGCAAGACTAACGATGAGAAGCTTTTTCCTCAAACATAATCAGCACCAATTCGATGGTGGTAGCGAGAAGATTTTTTTCGAAAAAGCTTATGGCTCATCCTCCAGGTTTCGAAAGTGTCAGGTTTAAATTTCTTTCTCGCAGTTTTATAATATACTGCTTTTACTTACAACATGCTCGCATCGTGTTTAATCTACGCCTGCGCAGAAAGAGATTAATCCCGTGATCAACCCACGTGATTCCCGTAATGCGCCCGCGGCTCATTAAAATCTTGGCAATTTCACGCCACGCTCCCGTTTTTATAATATTTTTTTAAAATATTCATCATCTCTCTACACCGCGATTTAGATTTACATGTAATAATTACAAGAAATGCTCAAGGATATTCTGGCGAATAAATTGAATCAATTTATTTGATAATACTCAAGGCGGTGCTGATGCGATATAAAATTTAACCTTTCAAATGTTTGTTCATCAATATTGGTGAATTGAGTTCTTGGATAAATGTCAAGTGAAAATTTCACGCCTTCTATTTTTTGACATTTAAGTCTTCGATTGATTAGGTGTCATTTCATTGAAAGTTTGTGTACGCAATCATATTTATTGAAACCCATAATAAATTTTCTTATCGCGATCCGAAAAATCCATTTCACAAGGCTGTGAATGAGTCTATTTATAAAATTCATGGCGAGTCATAATTTTCATGGTTATTTCAAGAAAATATCAGCATTAATTCAACAGTGTACGTTTTTAAAGCATCGTTAAATGCGCGCGCAGGAATCAGTTGAGTAAAAATTCTTGCGTTGCGCAACAGAGAATGCTACTTTTCGCTTTCTTTCTACAGTAACGAAATCAAGAAGCTTTCTATTCGATGGAATAAATGCATTTCTAATGAAGGAAACTATGTATAAACATAAGATAGTTCATTTGTATTTTTATATATTACTGATAAATTTGTACAGTAAAATTCCGGTTTATATTTGAATCACCCTCGTGTATTGTGGTACGGTGTAAAAAATAATAAATTAAGCTTGCTTTTAAGAATTGGTATAATATTTTGAGGGAAACTTGCTGTAATTTCGGCATCATCCAGAAGCAAATTAAGTACAGAAGATTAATCAAAATTTAAAGGGATAAGAATAACTGGTTGAAAACAGGCATTTTGGTGGCCTATGAAGAGTGATGATCTTGTTGATAGCCGCCTACAAAACATCGTCCTGTGGATTGTACTGCGATTTCTCCCAGAAAATCAAATTCAAATTAAGGAGGAACTAATTAAAGGAAAAATGCTCAATCATTTTGCGCCAAAAGAACGCTGCGGATAGTAATAAAATAACAAAAAAGAAAGAATCGCCTCCCTACAAATCCATCGCGATCGCGGTAAGAGAGAAAAATCGAGAGCTTAGGATCCAGAGGGAACGAGCAGGGGAGAGATGGCGAGGATGGGAAAATGAGAGCTGCCACGGAAACATAAAGAGGAACTTTAATACAAATTTAATGAATAGAGGCTCGCAAGCCACGTCGGCCCCCCAGCCGTGGCCTCGTGGCCCTCTTCCTCAACTTCCCTCGGGATCATAATTTCCGTCCGCAACAGATGGCGCGGCCTGAAGTTTCCTTAGAGCTCGCAGGAAGAACACGATGGGACAGATGGTATTAATAAAACGGACGAGGAACTCCGCCAAATGATTCATTGTAAAGTTCAAAGATATTTTTTATATCCATATCCACGCACATACACACACAGCCACACATAAATCCCTTTGCAGATCGACATTCTGGATGAAGAATGTAAATTGATCGAACCACAGCCGATACGTGGTGCAAAATTTGGTAGCAAATTTAAATCGAATAATACTTTTTATACCATTTGAGTAAAGCTATTTAATAATTTTGAAATTATAACTCATATTGTGATTTTTGATTGTCAGATGCAACAATTCATCCACGATTATTGAACATCCATTACGGATTGAGAGGTTACAGCTATGAACCTATGGGAATGACATCTTCCCGCGGTCAAGGTTATTCAACGACTTCCCGCGAATCACCACAGAATGGTAAGCGATCCATGCGCAAAAAATACATATGAAAATTAATATCAAAATGAGACTCTGACAGCTCGTAGCTAATATAGGGTATCATTCAAATATATAGATAAAATAATAAAATACATCGCAAATCTAATGTTTAAAATAGTGATTTGAACGATTAATAGTATTGTATTAGAAATAGAAGTATGGCATTGAAAATGAAGCGCTAATGAAGAGTTTATTTAGACGTGTAGGGATACCTTTACAGCACGACTTTGCCATTGATGTATGAGTAGATGAAACGCAAGACACCTGTCTCTGTCTCCGATTCACTAATCTCTGCACTCAATGTGCAAAATTTTGATATTCAAAGTAATTTAATACATTTCCCGAGATAAATCTCGCTTTATCATGACCAGTCGTTGTTCCAAATGCACATAGGTCGGTTTTATGTCGATATTTTTATGCGATTTTGAAGTTATGCGGTTTTCAAAAATAATGGAACCAACCCCTTATTTTTCTATGCGAAAAATTAAGTGCATAGTTTAACCCTTTGAGTAGTGAGCTAATTTAAAATCATGATAAACTTTGATCCTATATTTGTATGTCCGCCACTTATCATCTGTAAAAATCCACTTACCTCTCAGGACCGTCGCAGCATGTATGAAACTTGTATATAAATACATAAATACTATCAATAGCACATAATATTCGGTCATTTCTTTTCGTAAATATAAACATTATACTTGAAATCGATTAATTATATCATTCACATATAGTCGATAAAATTGGGTTAACGATCTATACAATCGTACGATGTACGCAAGATACTCTATCTGTCTATGTTTCTCTCTAAATTCAACGTGCAAGATACTCTACCTCTCTGTGCACGAATTCTCTTTCTGAATCATTGGAATTCGGACACAACTCTGTGTCTTGCCTTTTTAAGGGATTAATCAGCGATTACCTTTAAAAAAAGACGATTTCAACACAGAAGGATGACGAATTCATATATGCTGACTAGATTGTAAAATAGACTTTAATAAATTATATGATTGTTTTATGAACTTTTTTTATGCGATTTTTGGTACATTATATCGCAACGATTTGAAGTTATGCGGTTTTTAAAAATAACGGAACCTATCCCTCGGTTTTCTATGTAGCTCAAATCTTTTTTTATGCGAAGTTTTTATATGCGACTCCCCGTGCAACGTATCTATCGCATAAAAACAGACCCAAGTGTAATATTTTTCGAAGCTGCTATTTATTTTGGACGTTGTTATGGTATTTCATGATTATAGCAGTACCATTGAAATGATGTATAAATAAAATGTTCAGAAATTGAAGCTTGCTAATAACAGATTGTTGTCTCTCTGTACCCAAATAAACATCGAGCTTATTTTCAACAAAAAACCGTTAACCCCCTTCAATTACTCTCCAATGGTTTTAATACACTTGTTTAATATTTTATTTCATTGTTCAAAATATTTTTTAAATTCATCTTCTGTGATAACCAACGGAGTCTCCGTCGATTCGCAAAATGCTTTGCTTAAAAAATGTCGAAAGGGCAAATTCGGATAAATAGGGAGGAATGTCGAATAAATATGAACAAACATACAAACATTGATTTTTATATATAAAATCTGCTGTAAGTTAATTGTATTATACCTATATTATTTAAAAAAGTGCAAACAATAAGTTGGAAAAGTCTTATTACAATCAAATGAACGGTATGGCAGCGCATTAAATACGGACAAACAAACATTGATTTTTATATATTAAACTATACCTATGTTACTCGCGGAATCTTTAACAATAAGTAGACAAAGTTTTATTGCAATGTGATGAACGGTATGGCAGCCCATTTCGAACAAACAAAACCCAATTCATTTTATATATTTAGATAAATATTTTGATCATGTGAAGATATTTAAGTTCTTCAATAATTTCTATCAGAAACATGTTTTACAATTATTACAGGGCGCAATAGAATTAATATGTCTAAATAGAAAAAGTGAGAAATGAGATTATCATGGTTCGGGGTCGCAAATTGATGATGCGATGAAATTGAATGCAGTTTATTCAAATAAGCCGCCTATAATATAATACTCGACTATGAATATCGATAAATAAATTTCGTGTTCGTAATTTTCATCACGTTAAATTTTCCCGAGTGCTCGGTATATGAAGTGTACGGATGTTTCTGTTTATAAAGCGATTTATATTTTAAATTATCGGTTAGCAAATCGTATACAAGTCAGCTTAGGTCCGCAGTGCAGCAAACCGAGTCGATAAGTAAGAAAGATTATCGAGTCTTCTCTGAGCTAAGTTTCAGCTGAAACAAAGACTTCCGAGATCGTAAATAAGAGCCTTTTAATGCTCGGGATACGTGAACTTCAAACGAGCAGGATGCCACCCCCGGAATAACATTGCAATTAGAATTATTGCATGTTAAAGGCGCGCATCAGTCTCATAATAAATTTAAAAAATGATTGCCGATTGATTATGTACATTGGCTGATTGACATAAGAGGGCAGGGCAAGGATATTATACAGTTTGGAAGAGCATATATGAGACTTCCAGTGGAGAGTTAACACGAAGAATGAAGGTTGAAATATAGTTCCAGGGCAATAAATTTGGTGGACGCGATAGCGGACGGTGATATATTGATAGCATAACGGCAGAGGCCTCGTGTCACCCTGCCCGAGAAGCCTGACTAATCTGCGAGGGTCATCGCCAAAGTTCATCCCTTGCGATATATCAATAATAATATTGGCCATTTTTTATGGGGCTCATCTATGTGGGACAGTTTGATTTCCACTTTTTTTATACCATCAACTTTGCTCATCTGTTTTATGAACCATCCCATGCGAGCGAATCTATTTCTAGACAAAAATGTGTAGCATATTGTTAACCTTTTCGTTAGTGAGCAAATTTAAAATCGATGAAGTCGTTGATGTCATAATCGCTTTACGCCGATTACTTTCTGTCAGCTCCTAATCAACGTAAGACAATCTTCAATTCTAAATGAACACTTGATAGTGAATACAAGACCACGTCATTTCTTTACATAAACAATGCACAAAAAATCGATTCATTTGCTCCTTCTTTAGAAGGAAATGATAATTGAACAAAGACTCATTCAACACGCAGAGAAGATAAACAAACACTCTCGATAACACAATATTCGGTCGTTTCTTTGCGTAAACAAATAACACACTTGAAATCTAAATCATTATAAGTCGATAAATTTGGGCTTAACGATCTATACAATCATGCGATGCATATGAAGAAGCTATCCGTCTCAGTCTCCCGAACTACGCTAAGTTCTCTCTGTCTCTGTCCGCCTCGGAGCTTCAATGCACAAGAGTGCCCTTTCTGAATAGTGAAGGTCAAAACGGATATTTCCGTGAGTACTCATGAAACGGTTAAGAAGTAAATATTTTTAAGGAGATGAAATGGAAAATGATTCGCTAAAAATTGATAAGAGATGGTTTTAAATATATCAATTTGTTACGCATCAATTGAAATATCATTTAGTTTCTTGAAAATTATAGTTAAGCCTGCTATTTGGTTATGCTGTCTAACAATAATCAGTACAGGTGTAATTCGATAGATTAATGCATGTAGCTCGATCAATAGCCTTGATTGCGGGAATATGCGTTCTTCCCGTCGTCTCGTCTATAGTCTCGTAGCTGTGACCTCTTTTTACGTTAAATAAGATTAAACAATCTAAAATCAGCGCATTTTCATTACCACCTGACCATATCTAAAATTCTGTTCGGCTTATGCGACCCAATAACAAATTGAATAATATATTAAGATCAAGGTTATCTTTACATATTTAATCATAGATTAATAGACTCAACTTTGCTGTCAGATGATGATCTTAGTCTTTAAAAGATCAAAAAACTATTTTTTACAACTTACTAGCTTCACAGTTATTCAATAGTAAAAGTAAACATAATAAAGTATGGATATAATAAAATATATAGTGTATGAAATAATAAAATAACAT
The DNA here is from genome assembly GCA_008973525.1 of Stenopsyche tienmushanensis. NCBI lineage: Eukaryota > Metazoa > Arthropoda > Insecta > Trichoptera > Stenopsychidae > Stenopsyche > Stenopsyche tienmushanensis. The sequence goes on along the minus strand of WACJ01000070.1, from coordinate 779,854 downwards.
AAGTTGTGTTTTACAATGCAATTTCATTACCTGTGTTTTTTTGAGAAATCTCACAAAATTATTGAAGTGAAACATCTATAGACGTGGTAGAGTAAATTGTTAAGGTAAACGTCACGTAAAGTGAAACTCCAATCTGGAGTTGATCAGTCTCCATTGCATACAGCATACACATGCCTCTCCTGTGTGTGTGTATCTATACGTAGTATAAAGCAACCACTAGCTCCTTTAGGTTTTGTTCATGTGAAATGGGCTGCCATACCGTTCATCAGATTGCCATAAAACTTCGTCTACTTATTGCTAAAAAATTTGCAAGTAACATAGATATAGTCTAATATATACAAATCAATGTTTGTTTGTCCGTACTTAATGCGCTGCCATACTGTTTATTCGATTGCAATAAAACTTTGCCAATTTATTGTTTGCACTTTCTCAAATAATATAGGTATAGTACAATCAACTTATAATAGATCTCATATATAAAAATCAATGTTTGTATGTTTGTTCATATTTATAATAAAACCGATAAAATAAAATAAATTTTATTTTTTCTATCATTCCTCATTAAACAAGATAACTATTTCAAATTTCAAACGATATTTTTAGAATACTTCTGTGGCAGCATCGCGCCGGGTATCAGCTAGTCTAATTTATAAAAATGAATTGGGTTTTGTTCGTTTGAAATGTGCTGCCATACCGTTCATCAGATTGCGATAAAACTTCGTCCACTTATTGCTAAAAAATTTGCAAGTAACATAGATATAGTTTAATATATACAAATCAATGTTTGTTTGTCCGTATTTAATGCGCTGCCATACCGTTCATTCGATTGCAATAAAACTTTGCCAATTTATTCTTTGCACTTTCTCAAATAATATAGGTATAGTACAATTAACTTACAGTAGATCTTATATATAAAAATCAACATTTGTATGTTTGTTCATATTTATAATAAAACCAATAAAATGAAATAAAATTTATTTTTTCTATCATTCCTAATTAAATAAGATAACTCTTTCAAAATTCAAACGATATTTTTAGAGTTATTACATCTGTGGCAGCAACGCGCTGGGTACGCGTTTTAGCTATCAATTTCTGCTAACAAATGGAAAAAAAATTATATAAAATCAACTTTTCTTAGATTCACGTCTGCCGTGCGAGAGTCATGTATTTTATTATTTTTAATTGAAATTTGGACCCAAAATTTGTCTAAAAAATATATTTATTTGGCGCAATAGTGCAGCTATACTAGTTTATTGCTTCAGGCCACGTGTAGCGTCGGCTGAAGAGCTTGGTTCCAAAAGCATGCACGCTCTCGCCACAAAGAGCGAAAGTCTACTATTTTACGCCATATTGCGCACCCATTCTTCCTCTGCTCGTCCCCGCAGTCCCAGCTTTATTTCACCGGACTAATATGCGCCAACATGGTGCATCCGTTAAACGTCTCACAAAACTTTGAAAATATGAAAAAAATGGATTTTTATTTGCATAACGATGATTTAAAGACTCGAGTCAAAATTTATTTCACGCATGAGTGCATATGTTATGCAACAGCTATTGAACAATAGATGGAAATACATAATAACCAGTTTTAAAACTGATATACAAGCGCGTCGAAACTATAAAGTCAACCCCCTGGTACGCATGTTGGCAAAAGCGATGCCAATTTGCCAAAAATGAAAATCAACGGGGAAAATTAAAATTTAGTGGAATATTTCACACGGTGACAGCCTCATGGCTTCTCTCGCATTTCCAATATGTTTGATGGACACAGAGCTTTTACAGGGAGGCCTTTAACAAAAAAATGTTCAATATTTCGGTCATTTATACATCTGGAATGCCAGGCGAGTGACCATGTGGCGTTTCGAAAGTATTTTTCGACAACCAGAAATTAAAATGTGTACAAAATAAATTTCGCGAATCGCACCGGATAAAATTATTTTTTCCGAGCCTCAGCGAAATTCATGTATGTAAATTGCAAGGATTGTTTCGCAAGTTCCGTCTATACCGGCGCTTCTCAAACATAAGTCCGCTATATTGAAGAGGGCGGTATAACTATCCCGTAGGATCGATATGCTTCGCCGTATTCTAGTGATACACTTTTATAGCGCGTCACGGTGATGTAAATTTAATATGAAAAGTTATGGTGATTTTAAAGTTATTTTTATAAGTCACCCCGGAGCAGTCTATTGTGTCAAGTTTGTAGTCGGAAAGTTAGAAATGATTAAATATGTTAGATGAAAAAAGTTCGCAGTGTCATCGAACGGTGCTGATGCTGTGGCTGAAGGTAATTTGTGGACCGAAATGAGATGATGCGGAAGATCGTTGATTACATAGGGCTGAAAATCATCTCGAAGGATGTCATAGTTTCATAAAAAGCGATGAGAGATTACAAGATCTACTTCAAAAGTTGCTTGGCTCATTCGAAAAGATACTGATATAAATTATTTTTCATTCATTCATTCGTAGACATTTGCTATAATTTAGGGGTTGTATTCATTTATGAAGACTGTATTGTCTTTTTTATCAGCTCAATTATATTTGCATACGCAGATAATGTTCTGTGAACATGGTTGCGATGGGCTTATTCGTAGTGTTAGCGGTCTGAAAAGCGGACCGCTTGGACACAAACCTTGTGGCCACTCCCTTCTATTTTAGGGCATTAAGGGCTTTTTGTGTAATTTATGGAGATAAATGCATCTCTATGATCTATGATCGTGGAAGCCCCACAGCGGCTAGTACGCGTAGGTGGTTCGCACCATATGAAGTTGCAAGCGAAACTAGAATTACCCTCTCTCAAATGCAAATATATATTTATATATATTTAGCTGGTATAATTTTTGTCTTTACTCACTGCTTTGATTCCTTTTTGTAAACAGTTTCTCCTTTTTGTCTTGCAAGTGTACAAGCTTAAAATATGAACACACAGAAAAAATTATGTAGAGTCAACCAATAGTCTTGGCCGCAGGAAGATGCATTCTTCCCATAGGCTTACTTGAAGTATCGTAGTGAATCTTTTTCTGAGTTAAATAAATATCCTAATTCTTTAGACTACACCTTAAAAAATCCTGAGAATGAGGGGGGGGGGGGGGAACCCTTACGGTTGTGGGTAACAGTGAAGATGAGGGAAAGCAGGATCATTGGTTTGCTCATAAAATACTGCTGGGGTACTCCAGCTAACATGATTTGGGTGCACGGCTTACTCTGTGTTGCGCATCCGTAAAGACGAATGTGGAACTGTGAATTACAAGAGAAGTAAGAAGATTGTGTGCAAAAAGTGACAACACTATCTTTAGCAGCCTATGGCACATAGGGGAGAACAGCTCTTGCCACTCATACTACGAATGACCGAAACTGATACGAATACCCTGGGGAAGGAAGAGACCCTGCAGTCTGTCATCTGCTGCAGACCCCCTCCAATCTGAGGTTGGACTCGTAGTGGCACTTTGCGATAGTTACCCTTTTTAGCTCTTACCTTCCTTTTCCTTCGGGTACACATTATTATACTTCTTGGCAGATGAAAACGGGCTTGTAAAAGAGGAAGAGTTGGTCAATAACTTTGTTCAAGAAGAATGTGTCTTTTCTTCTCTTTTTCGAGTTGGCTTTAGCTATGATTCTAGTAGAGGCTCATCTTTATTCGAAAGTCGCACAGCTGGAAGCCTTTTCTTGCTAAAGATTTGTAAAAAAATATCGTAGGCCGAATATATATTCAAATATATATATATATATATATTTTTTCCGAAAAAATGTTCATTGTACTTATATGCTTTAACTAATTTGCGTCAATTCATGAATAAATAATCACTAATTAACCACATTAGCAAATATGTGATGGATTTAATGTTATTGAATGCAAAAACAAAGCAGTGAACTCATTATATCCTACGACTATTGTAAGCTTAAATGGATCCAGACTGTGGCGCCATCCTGTGGGATTATTGAAAGCACCTGCGTAAATTATTTTTTAATGGCGGCTTAATACAATTAAAGCATGTTTCGAATATTTTCATACGTGTGCAAATTTAAAGTGGATTGCATTAGTATGAAGCTTGTGCAAAGTAACCCCCGACACTTTACAGATGAAGTATTAAGGGCTCAGAAAAAAAGCATACAAATCTTTTGTTTGATTACGTCTTGGGGGGCTGAATTGTCAGCATTGAACTCCAAACAAACCCACTTTACAAAGTCCCGCAAAGTAAATACCCATGTTAAGACTTAGCCCAGCGCTCGGGGCCCCACCGGCGCAAAGATAGCGCCGGTATTTTTTCCCAAGACACTAAATGATAGCGGCCCTTCGCCCAGCGGCGAGGCCCTTCACAATCATTATCGTCGAGAGCTTTTATAAGTTAGGGCCGGGGGTGGGAAGCGTCACATGGAAAGCTCCTCGTGAAGAGAGATTACTTCTGTCGTCTCTTTTAATCCCTGATTATATATTGGGCCCGGGATTTTGCGGTCAACTATAAAAAACGCAATCGATGCGATTAAATTAAGGATAAGGATATATTAAAAGGCCTCAGTACATAAGTACGCCCAGACGTATATGACCGCACATACTGAAGATTTGTTTTAGGAATACGCTCAATATTTAATATATGAAGCCTTAAGATTCAGTGATATATACCAGACGATCTGTTATAATTATAAAATATAGATATCTAATATTCAATTGGAACGCTTAAAAGAAGGTTATAGCCGCCATATTGTTAAAGTAACATCTGTCAAATCAGTGCCTCGTTCGAGAAACGAGTAGAACGTAGAGAGAGGTCTGGCTGCATGAGGGACGACTTCCCGCAGCCAAGGCTAACCGACGACTCTCCCAGTTCCCACTTCCTGCGCGTCACTACTCAACCGGTAACGGTACACGCGCAAGAAGCGATCGGTCGGTATGCAGGTGCATTGTCTCTGTAGGGCCACAAGAGATGGCGCTGTTAAAATAACATATTGCACCTGAAGAGAGATGTCGCTGTCAACGAGTCCAATGACGAACGTGTATAGTCTTACATACATTTAAATTAATTCTGATATTTTCAAACATTTTCACGAGATTCAAAGCAGTTGAATTGGCAGATTATTATTAGTTTTAAATAAATCCACATATAATATTAATTTTAAAGGAAAAAAAAAAATGGGTATTAATTTTAAAGCAGCATTGGTGCTTATCATAATTAAAATTATGATCTGAGTGAGTTCTGGTTTTCTTAGAGTCATTAGCTGCTTAAAATGTTGTACTGGAGTCTTAAAATAATACTAAGGCTAAATGTATATAGTTAAGTATGAAATAAATAAATAATTGTTCATGATGTTGTAATGTAAAGGTATCAGTACACGAGGTGTCATAAAGGCGCCAGTCAAGGTCATACATAAAAAAAATCAAAGTCTTCAAAGAATTAAATTATGGGGGTTCGACCGATCGTCTTGGACGCGGGAAGATCTAGCTCGTACCCGTGGTTTATATCTCTATGTAATATATAAGATCCGGAACTAATAGTCGTGCTATCATCACCTACATTTTTCTCCAGTGCGGACCTTTTCTACGAACCGATAGTGAACGGATCCAGAAATCGAGATTAAGAAGAATCAAGATACCAACAAATTTATTGGTGTGTTAATTTTAAATTGAGTAAAACATAGATGTTATATTCGTACGCCTATCACTTGTCGTCCACACAAATACACTTTTTTTGTGGACGACAAGTGTTAATTTCTTCGCGTAAATATAAAAAATACAAATATATGTCTTCAGTTTTAAATAATAACAGTTTAAATAATATTGTATTCCTTTATGAAAATACAAGTGATTTTTCTAAAATATTTGATAATATTTAGGCGTGTAGGGGTAACTTTACAATGATGAGTCGCAAGGCACTCGTTTCTGTCTCTGATTCACTAATATTTGCATTAAATGTGCGATCACTCGATTCTGAGCGCAAATATGCGCGATTACTCATCAACGTGTTAAGTATTTGTATTTGTTAAGACATTGCCATGGATGGCAAACGGATATGGCATATTCAGAAGAAGAAATGTAAATATAGTAGTATTAATATATGCTAACGACCCTTATGTCGTACTAGAGATTCTTTCGGTCTTTAAATGACATGGAACTGATGACGATGCATTGGATATTTTATGAGGAATTTGCTGTTCAAGGAAAAATATGTAAAATGTTGCTTTTTGCGAACGTCATCAGGGTTTTTGCTCGAGCACATCAAATAAGACACATTTACCAAATTTAAATCTGTCATCGATGAATGTCAAATTTTGCATTCTGTGGGGGCAGGGGGACTGTTACGTTTCGAAGCAGTTATTGGAAAAAAAGAGCCCGATTCGGATCAAAACCTTTTTCAAATACTTGTCAGCAGTCCATTGTCTGGAAAGGCAAAAGATCGTCGTCGAGGCTATTGTTCGAGAGGCACCAAACAATAGAAAAACGAATTCTTTTTCTACGAATTATTATTTTCCGTCCACTAGTCTGTCAATTATACTGCGAAAGGTCGAATCAGACGGGACGTCGTGCCTTATTCGATTTTATTTTCCGCAAGGGAGAGCCCACGTTTTTTGCCCGCTCTAAAAATTGGCGCAGTAGCTATTAATAATACCAACTTCTGTTAACGGGGCAAATTTAATATTAATTAACTCCTTTTAGTCTAAAACAGGATCAGTCTAATTTTTTATCAGCCGTAACCGTGAGGCTTTCAAAAAGTTTCATCCGTTAAGTTATTCAGGCTCTTAAACTTTTCGATTTTCTTAAAGGATCAAATAAGGCAAGACCGAACGCTTATAAAGTCGCGGCGATGCAAAATAAATTTCGCTGCGAGGATGAGAATTTAAAAAAAAAGTATAAGATACACTTCTTTACTTCAGAGACGTTCAATCAAAATGAATAATAAATATTTTGTAAGACTTCTACAGAAGATTTTTTTAAAATTATTTATCTCACAATCTTTCATTATAAACCACATTGAATTATGCATTGAGGTTACATCAAGACAGGATATCCATTAAGTTATGTCATCCTCAGATTCCAGACTGATATTGCAATCTGATCGAAAAAATTGATACAGCGAACTGTTTATATCAGGGGACTGTGAATTTAAATAGAAAAAATACGGCTTTAGTAGTAAATATTATAATTGTAATTTTTCAAAAACATTTACAGGCGAATCAAATTTGTAGAATATTCTATTCCCTTTTAAAAGTATATGCAGTTTAGGTAGTTTTTATCGTAGAACTTTAGAAATGTGCCATCTTTTTCATCGATCTTATTAATTACGCTCACATATAATTTATATTTGAGCTGTTTTACCTCTTAACGGGTTATCGCTAACTTTTGAGTATTCATGCGGAGATCCATTCTTGGCGTTTTTTCGATGGATCAGTGGTCCGAAATTCAGACCAGTTGAACACGGAAATATTGCGGCTATTTAAGGCCATTTTAAGGGTTTTGCGGAAACGAAGTGGAGAAGAAACACATTCCTTCTCCACTTTTTGCGGTCTATTGTGCTCTGAGCGCAGGGGGAAGCTAGTTAAAGATTTTTATTTAACTTTGAAATTCTTAGGCTATATAGGCTTAGGTGCATTTTTCTCCAAAATGCCCTAAAATTAGAGGGGGTGGTCATAAAGTTTCCGTGTCCAACCGGTCCTAATTTCGGACCACTGACGCATCAAAAGAACGCCTCGCGATCGAACGCCATACTCGAATATGTCTACAGAACATAGTCTGCGTCCATGAACAAATCTCCGCATGATGCCCTAAATTGTCCGAGTCCTGTGAGGAACTGGGACATCCAGTGATATTCAATGGGTCTGATGTTATTCTGTATTATAAATACGCATTAATGCAATAATTTAAGTAGACTAAACGGCGCATAGTTTAAAATATAGACAAGAGGACTGTTTACAAAACGCTGAGACATACTTTAATTTATTCTTTTTCAGTTTTATAAACATATATTAATAAAATAATAATTAGGTATAATAAAGAATCATGTAATATTGTCCAAATAATTTGATTGAGTCTTAAAGTTGTTGTTTTGAATTAACCTAATATAAAGTAACTATATCGTCTTATTGATCGACCAGGGAACTGTTTTTGGGTATTATTAAAATATTTTTGATATAATAAAATAATTTTTAAATGGATACTGTACGCTGAGTATAGGAATATTAGGTAATTGTCCGTTAAAGTTAACTTTGCGTAACCAATTTTGTGTAAGAAAATTGTTTTACAATGAATATGAAAAAAATGATATCCAAGTATTTTGTCCTGAATTTAATCATATGTGGAAGACAATGGAAATAATGGGAAAAATCTCCCATAGATGTAACATGATGTCCGATAATGGGTATGACATATTAAGAAGGAAAAGTTACTCCAAAGCTCTGAAGATAATTATTAAATTATTAGTCATCCTATCCCATCTCAATCCCTTGGAATCTTATCATTTTCAAATTTTCTTCTATCCGTTTAAAAATAATAATTAATATAGATTTATATTCAGCGCTGGATAGATGGTTAAAAATACATTTTATGCCAATCTTGCTCAGTGCTTTCCGCAGAGTTTTCCTGCGATTTTTCTCGAGAAGTTTTCAAGTTCGAAATTTTCATTTAAATTTTTGTATAAATAATGTACACAAAATCGATTTGAAGCTGTTTTATCGAAAACAAACTGCGTAAGGCATTATAATTGTTTGCCGCGATGGAAATCCGGTATTATCTTCTTGTCGCCATCGGGAAAACAGCAAGCATCCTGCAAGCGTAATGCGATGAAATAATCGATGATTTATTAGTAAAGCCCGAGGGGTTAGAAATTATGATCTATAGTTTCGGATGTAATCCGGATGAGACGTTTTAATTATCGCCCGGGAATTTTGCAAGAAATTTTCCGGAGAGGTTTTTCCCGAGAAGACTCGGAGGCGGCCGGTAATTGCCGTGATTCTGCGATTCATTTATCTTTTCCACTTCAACTAACGGTCTCCAGCGTTATACATAAAAATGTATAAATTTCAACAAAAACAGACGCCAATGTTAACGCATAATTTGCAGATGAAAAATACATAGGCAATTTGCCTCTGAGGGAAAGCCCCGGCTCGTTCCATCCGCCGGAAAATTGAAGTCATATATAAGAAAAGATGATGAGTTAACTTTGGAAATATGTAAAGCATCATCGCACTTTATAACGACATCTCGTATATCATTCTAATGACGGTCCTTCGTACATGGCGCATTTTTTATAAATAGGCCGAACAAAGATCCAGAATATAGTTTTATTCGCGCGAAACAATATTAATACGAGCAAATGATTCAAATCGATCATTTTAATATTTTTCTGCCGTTTTATCAGGAATAATCATTAAAAAAATCTTGATTGAATTGAATGTGTCATAAAACTGCATCATGCTGGATATATTTAATCATATCAACATGCATGAACGGTCGAGATAATCTAAGAGGTTTTGATTGAGATAATTTGAGTGGTTCATTCACGCTTGGACCAGAGAAGAAACTTAGCAAAGTGGACAGAGATCAGAAAGAAGTAAGCAAAAAATCACTTATATTCTAAATATTTTAACCGAGTAGGACGATGAAGGGCGATAAGAGATAAGAGCTTACAGTCACGAGATTACAAACGAACCTGCGCGAAGAATACCTCTTCTCGCATCAAGGCTATTTATAAATATCTGTGATTATTTCCTGCGCATTTGTATTTTTCTTTCTTTGGAAAAACGCGGATAAAAAATGAGAAACAATACACAACCCGACAAAAAGTACCCGACTTAATAAAGAAAACATTGGAAAAAAAAATCTCAATAACATTCATCTTGATACACTCTTCCCAATGATGTTCAAAAGTTTTGGTACCCTATTTATAGTAAGAACCTACTTGAGATATCACTGGATCGTTCCAGATTTCAGGATGTCCCAGTTACTCATAGAACACGGGTGGTTTAGGGCTACGCTCTTTAGGTTTGAACTTTCCCCGATCTCGGAATGTTCTTGCGGAAATCCGATCATGAATGCAGATCATGTCCAGTGGATATATTCGGGCATGGCGTCCGATTGCGAGGCGCTCATTCGTCGCGTCAGCGGTCCGATAAGCGGACCGGTTGGATTTTAAGAGCCTTTTGTGGTACTTTCGGCTATAAATGCGTGCATGGAGCCTTCTACGATCTGTACGATTACAGAAACTTCTCCATAGATTAATTTACATTGGTGGCACCGTTCGAAGCGCATGTAAGTAAGAAGCGTCGATACAACAATACATCTAATATAATACTCCTGGAATAATGAAAACCTATAATTCATACAGTTAATGTGGTTCTTTTTATATATTAAGATCAAATGTTATGCTGTTAAAATTGACCATGAGCATGTTTTGGCTAATAAATCATTGAAGCAGAAGATGTATCATTATGTACAATAGTTCCAAAAATAATCCCTCGAAAATCAGGGTATTGTTTAAGAGCTCCTCTGTTCTCCCCCCAATAAAGGTAGCAATGAATAATTGGGTAAGCAGCTACATGCAAATGTTTTCGTCGGTTAGAACATCTTTTTTTATTTTCACAAAATTCCCTACAAGAAGAGAAGACAGCGAGTCGGAGCTGAATCATTTATCATCTCACGCCCTCTACCCCGCGGGGTGAAATTGTGGGAACAGGGGATAAACAATGAAACTTATACCCTTTCAAAGGTTTCAAGTTACACTTTGCAGGAGAAAGTTTCTATTTATTGGTGAAAATCTCTCCTTTAGCCGGAGCGAAAAAAATAACGACGTAAGAATTAAGGTGAGGCGGAAAACACGCCCACCCTCGCCCCCGTAACGATCTTATAAATTGTTCTAATGATTCAATATTTATTAATCTCACCACTGCAACAAATACTGCGCTGTGTTTAAAGAAACTCGTTAAGTCGATGCTTAAGCCTTTTATCGATGGCTTATAATACAAAATAACGAGCTCCTCTCTTGTGGCAATTCAGCAATTCGTGTTTCATTTTGTTGCAGGAAATGCTCAGAAAATCCTTCAATCTAAAGTGAACCATTTTAATGATAGCGTTTTTTTTAAAAAGACGTTAAATGAAAAAAAGGCTAGATCCTGGGATCATATTATAATGGTTCGGGTTCAAATTAATTGTTGATTCTGTTTTCCCGATCGATTGTCTTGATCCAACTTTATCTAGGACTTTGTCTTTAAAAAAGTAAATCAGAGAAAATACGCTGCATGCAAAGAAAAAAAAGCAAATATGGTTTAATTATAAGTTTTAAAAAAAGAGAGCAGACCCAACTGCGAGACTTCTATGACGAACCCCTTTTTCGAATATAGCATAATGGTCCAATGTTATACATTCCTGCGATATTTACCAGCATTGTCTTCATCTCATACATGAAGCTTGACATTATCTTTTATTTACGGAGGGAGAGATTACAACTATGAGCCTGTAGGAAGGACATCATCCCACAGCCAAGGCTATCTGACGATTATGCGTTTCCTGCACGTCACCAGCTGTGCGCACGCAATAATCGAGATTGATATCGTCACCCGAACCCGAACTGTAAATTGTTAAAAAAAATAAATTAAATTTTGATTTTCGTATTCGTCTTTAATATATTTTGAGGCAATGATAGCACCTCATATCGTGTTGAATCCTGGAGTTTATTTGGCTATTGATTGATTTGTTCTGTGTGAAGATGCATCCAACTCGCTTTTAGAATACATGAATGAGTGATTTGTTTATTTATTGATTTTTTTAGGCATATGTTGTATGTGGTTGCTTAGCAACGCGCAATGTATTGCTGTGAGAGTGAGAGGTTAGGATGCGTGCGCTCTCCCTCACTTCGTATAGCGACTTGCGAGCCGCCGAGCACCACTACGTGCCAGCCGTTCTGCGCGGCCTTGGCTGACGCAGCCGAGCGCTTTAACAGACATTAGATTGATAGCATTATCGTCTCTCGGCATAGTTGACAAAAGGCTTTGTTTACCTTAGAAAATTTTGGACAGCCAGATGGACGGACACACATTGATTTTTATATATATAGATGTCTTTTTGTGATGAAAAAAGTTCGATTAGCATTGAATAAATATTGAGCAACCATCATTTTTGATTGAGATTTGTCTGTTTTAATTGATGTTAAACAGAAAGAATCTTAACTATGCCTATGTTATTCACATAGCTGTTCATTCCACCAACATTATATTGATAGAAAATGTTGCAATTGCATTAAATCTGTAACAATGTTTCATCTATTTAGAAATATGTTACATATAAGGTTGTAAATTCGAATTAAATTTATTCATTGAAACCAAACAAGAGTTATTTCTGTGGTCACACTGTTGGAAATGTGAAATTGTTAAATTCGACGAATAACGAATCAGAGAAATTTCAACCGCTAATAATTCAAATATGAAAGAATTTTTTCATTTGACATTTAATTATAACTGTTATAATTAACTGTTTTCTTTGAAATGGTAAAGGTTAATGAGATTTTCACTTGTGCTTTTCATCAGATTGCAAAAAAAGACTGTGAAAATGAAGCACAACGAAGACTACATTCAATATGGATTCTCGTGATGAAACAGCTCCAAAGCCACAATGCATCATTTGCAGCAAACAGCTATCAAACGAAGCAATGGCACCCAATAAATCAAATCACCATCTAAATTCAAACCATCCTAGTTGCGTCAAAATGGATAAACAATATTTTCAAAGGCGTTTAGAACAAAATTAAAAACAGAAATAATTTATGAATTCGGCCTTTACGGTTTCTGAATAGAAGCTAGCTACCATGTTGCAAAATTAACTGCACGTCAGAAAAAACCACATATTATCGGCGAAACACTTATTAACCTTTTAACTGCCAACGACGCACCGACGCGTCGAACTCGCGCTGATGAGTCATTGGCAGTTAAAAGGTTAAACCAGTATGCAAAGAAGTTGTTCGAGTTATGCTTGAGCCCAATGATGTTAAGGAAGTAAATAAAGTTTTGTTGTCTGCCGATATTGTTAAAACTTATTTACGACATGTCAAGCGATATTTTAGGAACACTGATTAGAAATTTGGCTGAAAAATTTGAATCGAAAAAAGCGCAAGTATCACATTAAAATGAAATTGAACACGTATACTTTTGTCTTTATTTCTAACGTCCGTAATGGAAATGTGGAAGGAAAATTAATATTCTTCATATATAAGCAAGCTTATATATGATTTTGCGAACCCATTCCTTAAAAATTATTAAAAAAATACCAAAATTATCAAAAAAAAAAAGAAATATTCTTTAAACTTTTACAAATAATACATGTTTTTTGTTTAATATGCTTGCTTAATTGCTAAAAAAGGTTTAAATAAACTTTTGCAGTTCAAGTTCTCAGTATTTTGGCCGTTTCCATATCTAGTAAGTCGTGAGAAGTGTTTTGGGCTTTTGATGCAAATCAATTTTTTTTTTAAATGAAATTGAACACGTATACTTTTGTCCTTATTTCTTACGTCCGTAATGGAAATGTGGAAGGAAAATTAATATTCTTCATATATAAGCAAGCTTGCCAACCCATTCCTTAAAAATTAAAGAAAAAATACCAAAATTATCAAAAAAAAAGAAATATTCTTTAAACTTTTACAAATAATACATGTTTTTTGTTTTATATGCTTGCTTAATTGGTAAAAAAGGTTTAAATAAACTTTTGCAGTTCAAGTTCTCAGTATTTTGGCCCTTTCCATATCTAGTAAGTCGTGAGAAGTGTTTTGGGCTTTTGATGCAAATCAATTTTTTTTTTAAATGAAATTGAACACGTATACTTTTGTCTTTATTTCTTACGTCCGTAATGGAAATGTGGAAGGAAAATTAATATTCTTCATATATAAGCAAGCTTGCCAACCCATTCCTTAAAAATTAAAGAAAAAATACCAAAATTATCAAAAAAAAAAGAAATATTCTTTAAACTTTTACAAATAATACATGTTTTTTGTTTTATATGCTTGCTTAATTGCTAAAAAAGGTTTAAATAAACTTTTGCATTTCAAGTTCTCAGTATTTTGGCCCTTTCCATATCTAGTAAGTCGTGAGAAGTGTTTGGGCTTTGCATGCAAATCAATTTTTTTTTAAATGAAATTGAACACGTATACTTTTGTCTTTATTTCTTACGTCCGTAATGGAAATGTGGAAGGAAAATTAATATTCTTCATATATAAGCAAGCTTGCCAACCCATTCCTTAAAAATTAAAGAAAAAATACCAAAATTATCAAAAAAAAAGAAATATTCTTTAAACTTTTACAAATAATACATGTTTTTTGTTTTATATGCTTGCTTAATTGCTAAAAAAGGTTTAAATAAACTTTTGCATTTCAAGTTCTCAGTATTTTGGCCGTTTCCATAACTAGTAAGTCGTGAGAAATGTCTTGGACTTTGCATGCAAATCAATTTTTTTTAAAATGAAATTGAACACGTATACTTTTGTCTTTATTTCTTACGTCCGTAATGGAAATGTGGAAGGAAAATTAATATTCTTCATATATAAGAAAGCTTGCCAACCCATTCCTTAAAAATTGAAGAAAAAATACCAAAATTATCAAAAAAAAAAGAAATTTTCCTTAAACTTTTACAAATAATACATGTTTTATGTTTTAAATGTTTGCTTAATTGCTGAAAAACGTTTTTAATTCTATGTTTCATTCCATGTTCTCAATATTTTAGCCGTTTCCATAACTAGTAAGTCGTGAGAAATGTCTTGGACTTTGCATGCAAATCAATTTTTTTTTAAATGAAATTGAACACGTATACTTTTGTCTTTATTTCTTACGTCCGTAATGGAAATGTGGAAGGAAAATTAATATTCTTCATATATAAGAAAGCTTGCCAACCCATTCCTTAAAAATTAAAGAAAAAATACCAAAATTATCAAAAAAAAAGAAATATTCTTTAAACTTTTACAAATAATACATGTTTTTTGTTTTAATGTTTGTTTAATTGCAAAAAAATTTTTAAATAATCTTTTGCAGTCGAACTTCTCATTATTTTAGCCGTTTTCATATCTATTAAGTCATGAGAAGTGTTTTGAGCTTTTGATGCAAATCAATTTTTTTTTAAAATGAAATTGAACACATATACTTTTGTCTTTATTTCTTACGTCCGTAATGGAAATGTGGAAGGAAAATTAATATTCTTCATACATAAGCAAGCTTGCCAGCCCATTCCTTAAAAAATTAGTTTTAGAGTTTAAATTCTTCTCTCTCTCTTCGTTTAAACCCTTCGAGAAAATGAATAGGATGGATGTTCTGGGATAGGATGGGTATCGCATACCTTGACTGAATTTAAACAGGCAAGTGTTACCGAATCTTTTTTATTCTCCGTACTTTGCCCGATGTATTTCCCATTTTTTCAGGTCTATTCCTTATATATCGATGAGCAATTAAAAATATATATGTATATATATTTCTTCGCATTTAATCCATTTTTTTATTATGTAAGACGAGGGGATGATTTAATAGAATACATTTTAAAAGAAATTAAGATTCCATAATTTTTAATTTCAACTGAAGAGGGTACAAAATGCCCCGGATGTTCCTAAATGATTATGCCCATTGAGTAGCCTTAATTTTGGGAAATATTAATAATTTACAAAGCTACATAAAAAACCCATTATATTTAATTGAAGCTTCATCTGTTACACGCAATCAGACGGTTCAGCAAACAAAATTAGAGGCGGAATCATCTGAAGAATTGCGCTTTACATTTTTGTTGCGGATTCGCGCGAGCGGAGAATAATACGGGGGGGGTTGAAGCCGACCCGGCCTCCCCCCGGGGGTCAACAACGGCTGGGGAAAGGCTCAACAGAGTAGACGGAGCATAAAAAACTGAGAGGTATGAAATAACATCCCCAGTCATGGGGATGATAAGGGTGCTTCCTATAAATGACCTCCTATCGTCAACTCGAGTGGACTTTAAGCACTTGCTCGCAACTTAGACGATGTATAATTTTACCATAAAATGTTTGTTTATGATCACTTCACGGGCTGAACCCTCTTGATGGGCTCACGAGGACCGTTCTTTGATTTCCGACATAAGTTCTATGTCTTTTGCTAATAATAAATTCTTTTTTTCAGAAGTACAATAGATTTACGCAGCGAGGGAATCAAAAAGGGCTGTTCATCCCGGAAGATCTCAAGTTTCATATTTGACGACACAGTATATATTATTTATGAATTATAAAAATATCAGATGTCTTGAAATTGATCAATGAATAAAATGGCATGATGATAATATAAAATCTAATTAGAGATGTCAATGACTTAACTCTGTTAATATCATCCGCACTGATCTGTGCTTTTCATCTTTTCAACTTTATACACAAAAGAAAAGTCGCCCAGTGACTTTTTTTTGATTTAAACATCTTTCCTGAACAACATGAAATTTTTCATTACCCCAAATGAGCTTCATCGCTAAACAAACTTTTGCTTGAGAACATTGGATTCAAAAAAATGCGACATCTGAAGTCCTACGTTACATTGGTGTCAGAAATAGAATTTGGCTAGATTGCCCTTCAGCTCGTTTACCAATTATTGTATGGGAACTGTACCGTCTTGATGGGGGTCATATTTCGTATGGAGCAAATTCATCGGCAGTCATATTTCTCACCCGAACAATAGTTAATCGAGTAAATAAGCCTGTGGAGTCTTACATTGAAGATCGATGTGCCAACAAGAAAAGGTTGAAATTGTATTTAGCATGAGCGAATTATCAATCCCATGTAATGACGCTATTAATATGTGTAGATTTAATTTGCCAGATTAACAGCGATATCTTCCGTCCCTCTTTAGATGCAATGTATCAGGTTGACAGCACCGTCTTCGAAGGTATTTGTAATAACGACGCAGGCACCGTTGTCGGTTCAATAGTGACGCACAGGAAATGGGAGTCGTGACATCAGATAGCCTTGGTTGCGGGAAGACATTCTTCCCGCGGCCAGATTTCCCTTTCGTGATTAATATAGTTATCTAAGATGTGATTAAGCACGGGTCCGTTCTTCTATCGGGCCGTGATGTTGCTGGACAAATGGATGGGACTCTCTTCTCTAAATAACTATTTTTTCCACACGAGAGAGGGAGAGATTTGGCTGTAGGAAGGAAGACCTCCCGCAGCCAAAGCTAACCGACGACTTTTTGGAATTACGCCTATTGCGCGTCACTACCCAACCGGCAGCGCTGCACGTGCAAGAAGCGATCGGTCGGTATGCAGGTACAATGTCTCCGTAGGGCCACAAGAGATGGCGCTGTTAAAATAACACATTGCACCTGAAGAGAGACGGAAGATGTTGCTGTTAAAGTCATTTACGCATATATCATAATTTATTATTTCGTAACGCAATGAAATCCTTTGATTATTATTTATCAATTTTCAAGCCAGGACCAAAAAGGTTGTCAATTTCTATCCCAAAGGGTGAGCTCGATGGACCGCCGACCGTTTGTCTGATTGGCTCCTATTGAAAAATGCATGAATGGTTATTTTCTTCCGGTGTGTTGGACCGCCATTATCCTCTCCAATTGATATATGTATTTTTATTTGATCCTTGTGTTTACGATATGATGATTTGTACGGGAGGAAATAAAAATGAGCACGGGGCTTGTAGCGTACAAGAGAAAATGGCTTTATATTGGGAATTCTTGCTTACACATTCGATTTGATAAGATGTCCGTTTCTTTCGTTCTGGGTTGTTTTTATGGTATTTCAACGTATTAGATCGGCTATTTGGCGTTGTGCTGTTATGGGGGATGGTCTTAAATCATTTTCGGGATGCTTGTTAAATTATTAGTCTAGGTAATGTTTTGAGATGGATGCTCCTTGAAGCGTATTTATGAAAGCTATCTGTTGTAACGTACACCATAGGAGTGCTTATTCTTATTGTGTCTAGACTTTATTGTAGTATTCAATTTATTTATATACTCCAATATTGCCTCTCTCTTTCTCCTTTTCTCCTTTTTTAAATACATGAAAAAAAATGTATTAATTTATCAATTTTAATAAAAAGAAAGGAGAAAGAGAGGGAATATTAGAGCAAATAACTACAAGTGCACTTCAAAGCACAATCAGTCGCTGACAGGCGTTCAACCTGTACGGACGTCTCTGTGCACACCAACTGCGCTTTCGTCCCCGACGCCACCATTCCCGACACTTCCATCCCCCACCACACCACCGATCTGTCGACCGCTCACCGACACCTAAAACTAGATATTAATATTTAAACTAGACATCATGATGACATAATGAACAGAATCGGGGGAGGAGTTGCAGTTTTCGTAAAAAAGGAAATTATTCATTCCACCATCAGAACTCATTCTTTTCGCCGTCTTGAAACATTTGCCATCCAAATAATCTTGAATAATATTGTGGTGTGGCTTTTAGCAATCCCTTTTATGGGACCATTGCCAACCATTTTGACATGGTTTTTCATGGCGTATATATGTTTTTAAAAATGTGGTCGCCAGCCACACCTCCTGTAGATTTGCACCCAAGACGATTGAGTTACAAGTCCAACTGCTTAACAGCGAGACTACCTACAGGTACAATAATCATAGACGTTGCGGCGTCAGTTGCGAGAAATTTCAACGCAAAACACCAGTAATGGAACTTTTTTCCCACACTAACAACAGAATGCAAGTAATAACAATTTCTACCCACTAAAACCCATCTCTTATTCTGCTGCCACCCAACTACTAGTTAAATATCGCACTAGGATGGCAGCGGTGTGTCCCTCTTAGGCTCTTCCATTCTTAACTCAGCTCATGGGTGTCAGCTCGGTGGGGATGTTTCCATTGGTCGTCTCCTGCTACGTTTGGTATCCTCATTTTACGGCATAACGCACTTTGTATATTTGGACTACACATTCCATGCCCTAGCATCATTGGGCATTAAAAGAATAATATTGTTATGCGAAAGCGTATTTGCTCCCAGCTCCTCGCAGAAAAGTATTTCTTTCAACGCTCCATGCTGGACAGACGAATGTCATGTGGGTGGCATCGTCATTGCCTGCTTGAGGCAGCCATGTCCGGTAAAGACCTGGGTCAGGTGGTAAAAGAGCTGATCATGTTTCGTTCTGCTTCACTTTCCCAGATCTGTGATCAGTCCATATGTCCATTGGCCTTTTGTGAAGCTGTCACATCGGATCTGCCACACCGTCATCGTGGTTTATCTGGCCGCTCTCTTTGTTTTTCTTTTTTGAAATGCCTGTTTCTCTTTGTTGAGCAGGTCAATTGACGGTCAGTACCAGGATAGCGTCTTCTGACACTGCGGTATGTAGAAGCCACTCTCATCGCTCTTCTTCTTTGGACTCTGATCATGTTGAGCCTGGCCCTTTCAACTTGTAGTACCTCGGCCTATATTGGCTCACTGTACAACAGCACCGAATGCACTACTTCATTGTAGAGTCTTCTTCTGCTAGTTTTTGGGCCTCCGATGTTGGGCATCAACCTGGCTAGATCCTCCACGATGCTGGCCGCCTTCACTGCCGCCTTCTCCGTATGTGCAGTGAAACTAAACTTGTCGTTAATGGATCCTAAGAATTTGATCTCACATCCATCGAAAGTGTTTAACGAAATAAGTAAATTATGAGTTTATTTGACCAACTGACGCTTGGTGTTTCATTTTTCGTGACGTTCATGTCAATTTGCCTTATCGCGCCTATACAATTGTAATAAAAAATGTAATTACAAGCATATCCTTATTATGAATATCCCTTTTTATTACCGAAATTAAGATAGCTGGCATGCAATTTAAATTGATGTTCTAAAAGGATTTCAAAAATTATGTTTTCCCCATATTTTACAAACTTCAATTCATCCCGTTTCCAAAAAAAAAAAAAAATTTATGAGCCCTATTTTATGGTGTTTATTTTGGTACTCTTTGGGCAAATAATATTTATCTGGTGATGGAAAATTTGATATGGTATTATCGCATTTTTCTTCGCTTAAAACACTGGAATGCAGATCATTGACTGTCTGGCCCTTTGTCGGAAAAGGTAACCGTCGTAACGAAGGACAACTTTATAATTTCAAAATGTTATCTCGAAACAAAGTTTAAAATTTGCTTTGAGAGAGGCGAGATGATGGTTGACTGACACAAAAGAAGATTAACGTCGAAGTTTAGCTTTGTCAGAAGCACATCGCGCTGTTTGGGTTCGAGACGAGTAAATGTTATAAAAGCGAACTTGAAGGACGTCCATGTCTTTTATTTTCAGACGTATGATCGACCATAAGGAGCTTTTAAACGAGGACGTAGAAAAGGAAACGAGATCAGTGGGATAAGAGGGTTTGCAAGAGATTTTCCCGCTTCCTGTGCAAGAGCTAATCTAGTTGTACACGCACCATTGGCTACAGGAAGTTGTAGCAGTCCTTGTGGCGCCGGCTGATCATGGAAAACTTCCTTTTTCGGTCAGACAACATCCGTGATGTTTTTCAGTGCCGTCCAACGACTTTTCAGGAAATTTTTCTATGTTCGCCATATTCACACTTAAATAAACATTCTACGCGAATTTTGAAAGCAAAGCAGACTGCCATTAGTTGAGTAAAAAATTACAGTGCATATTTGTATAGTTTAATATCTAATATAATTGATTTTAGATTAGAAGTATCAATGAAAATAAATTTGATTTAGCAAAAAAACTACGTAGATGACGGATAACCATCATTGATGACGATGAAATTTGAATGGATTTTGACCGTTATCCAATGACTACTCTATCAATATCTCATTTGTTATAACCGTGATAAATAATTGCATTTATTCCCCAAAGTGCAAAATTTTCATAGCGCCATGAACTCGTCGATGATACAGAATACGATTTCTCCCACATTGAGTGCGGAGATTAGTGAATTGGGCACAGAGACAGAGAGAATGATTAGTAACCCTTTGATTAGGGAGCTAAATTTAAATGAAATTTATCATCCATACAAATCCACTTTTCTCTCAGGACCGCGCAGCGTGAGTGAAGCTTGTATATCAATAAATTAACCTTACACTTACACAACCAAACACTTTTGACAGTGCACAATATTCGTTCATTTTTTCGCGTAAACATAAACAATACGCAGATGTGTCTTCAGTTTTAGTAACAAAATAATGCATTTTTTGAAGCCTGAAATCGATAAATTTGGCCCAATCAATACAATCGATACATATATTATTTGAAATAATAAGCACCGAATTCAAAACAAAGCGTTACAATTACGTTCACAATCTCCGCATTCAATTTGCGTGAATGCTCTTCTGTATCATTGAATCCGAACGCATATATGCGTAATTCCTAATCAACAGGTTAAGGTAAAAATAATATACTACATTTTTAGAGATTTATACAACGAAGTGGTGCACTTTGTACTATTGTACGGAGCTCCGATATGGGTCCAGGCACTACACTTTGAAAGAGCCAGGCTCAATCTGGCTAGTGTACAGAAGAGAAGTGCGATCAGAGTCGCAGCAGCATATCGCACAGTGTCAGAAGATGCAGTTCTGGCACAACCATTCCGCCAATCGACCTGCTCGCAAAGAAAAGGAAAGTAATACGCACTGGGAAAACCAGGCAAAGAGCTAGGCAGTACACCATAGTGGAATAGCAGCTCCGCCAAAGGTATCGATGGACCCATCAGCTCATTCCGGACCTAAAGTCCTGGACAGCCAGAAAACACGGTCAGCTGTGTCAAGATGGTAATCTTACCCAGGTACTCGCTGGGTATAGCTGCTTGGTAGCTACCTGCACAAGATTCAAAAAGAGGCCGGTCCGGAATGTCACCACTGCGGAGCAGAGCTGGACGATGCCGTGCACACGCTATTCGACTGCCCGGCTTGGAGCATATGATGCTATTCAATGCCAGGGCATGGAACCCGTTGTCCGGATACGTCGCGAACGTTATGCTGCAGAAGGAGGATGTTGAACGTTTGAGATGTCGGACACGCACCGAAGCATCCTCCTCCTCCTCAACTCATAAGCGGGAAAGCCCAGTGGAGCCACATAAAGGGTCCCGAGGAAGATACCGAAGAAACCCAGGAATATAGGATTCGCGATAACATAAGACCCTAGAGGGATATATACTGCAATTCTATAGCAATACTTTACGGTAGCCGGGTGATGGCGGAACCAGAGGAGGGGTTTAGTGAGTCTGACGATATATATATATATATATATATATATATATATGGTAGTCAAATCTCACACTACCCCAGAATGGCGGGTATCTTTCTGAAGATTCCCGTCCTTCGAAAAAAAAGATTTCTTTTTTTGGGTCATCTGATCATCCGGTTTAAGACTTGACAAAAGGGGTCTTTTTGCAACCCACTATCCTAATTTACTATTTTTGGGCGTAATTAAAAGAAGCAGAGGGCTACAGGTTGCTCACCCTTGCTTTGTATTGTTTAAAAAAACAATGTACCTCTAAGAGATTGCTGGAAGAGTTTTTGGATCCATTTGGGTCATGCTTATCTATATTTGTATATATATATAAAATGAATGTCTGTGGTTTGTGGTTTGTTTGTCCTTTATGCGTTCATATACTATTCATCCGATTAAGATGAAACTTTGGGGAGTTATTGTGCGCAATTATAAGCATTGTTTGCGTATGCAATTTGTTTTGCTACTTAGTGCGCTTGGTATTTCAATGCATACCGGGTACTCGCTATTATTATATAAAAATGTGATTTTATCAAGTTTATATTTGGAAGCATGTTGTGAAAGTCAATTCAATTTGGTTTGTTTATTAGATATGGTTGGATGAAGCTGGTTTTCTGCAGCTCAATGGTCTCTATCAGCTCGGGTGGGAAAGATAGCGTTTTAAGTGCATATGTCCAGAATGGTATTAAGCTGAAGGGGGTGGTTATCGGGCTGGTGGTGAATTACATAAGCGGCCTTGGAGGTTTAGCAGGGGGGTAGTTAGTCGTGTCATTCACGGCGTCGGCGGAATTTCGTTCCAAGAGATAGCAGCATCAGCCGCGCTTCCTGCTGCGGTGCCTGCTGCAGCTCCAGACACGCTCTCCCCCAGTACTTTAATGAGCATTCGCTTCACCAGCACAATGCCACAATCACTACACCCACACATACCAGCCTAACTAATCCTGCCATGGAGTCTCTCTTACCAAATATTCACATTTTCAACACGTACGACAACCTTCACTCCAATCTCGCTGGATGACATTATCGAGATAAGCGCCTGACTCCCCCTGTGCGGCTAACAGGACGTCTTCAACGGTCAATCACATACAAGCAACTCATTCTTGCTAAAATGCATACAAAATAACAAAAAAAATATTACAAATCTGTATTTGAACATCAACATCCAAGACTGGAAACTTCAGCAAAATTGTTATAATTCAAGATTCGACAAAGCACTAATTATTTTGCCTAAGCCGTGAATCCAAAATAGCTCACCTTACCCTTACAATAGACAAGTGTACCAATCAAAAGTTTGGAAACATTATTAGCATACACAGAGAATTATCATCCTTGGGGGAGGGGGCGCAGCCGAGTGTAGAGACGAGGGTGATCCCCACAAAGGGGTGCCAAATCCCATCCATTCGGGATGAAGCCGCTCGTCCGTGAAGAGTCAATCGTCTAACGATGTCCTATTTTTTACAGAGTGGTGAATCAATCTTCGACACGAGTCTTAGAGAGAACCATTTTAATGAGGCATTACAGGTCACCAGACATTCGCCAGATTGATGAGCATTTTTTTGTTTTTTTGATCAACGCTCGAGGCCGCTGGATGTTATGTCTGGATGCTCCTCCCGAAAAAAAAACGAATTCAATTATTTTCATTGTGTCCCGGGAAAAAATACATTTTCATTAGGGCTATTAGAATCGGGTGCCGTTTTGGAGCATGTGCTCGTTTATTTGATATGCGCATTTATATTGAATTAATATTTTTTTAAACGAGTGGCACATAAATCTGCCGAAATAATATTATTTTTGTGTATGCATTTTAATGTTCATTGACTATCAAAACTCCGGTTAGTTGTTGATTAAAGGCTGTTGCATGACCGCATATTTGCAATGTCGTTGAATAATATTGATTTTTTTAATGGATAATTGTCACCATATGGTAACGCTAAGCACCATCGCTTCATCTATCCTATTCAAACATAATTACTATCATATTTATCTGCTTGAATGGATATATTAAAAATTAATAATTCTATATAAATTGAACTGATATATTTTTATTTATAAAATCTAACAAAATATAATTTACTTCATCACTACCTACCATTTCTCACGAGTTTTAGAGATTTTTAATAATTGAACTGGTATTCAATCGAAATATGTATAAATATGATATGCTTGGAAAGCGGTGATAAAACATTGGAGCCAGGCTAGGTGAATATGGAGGGTGTGGAAGTTCTTCCCATTTTAATTCCCTGTTTTTTTTCAGACGTCTTCGTCGTCTTATGGGGTCGTGCATTGTCGTCTTGATTCGCTAAATTCTGCATGGTTAATTATTGACGTTTGACTCCAGCCAGGTTTCATAAATTTGTAAAAAATAATTCCCTGAATATCCCGCCAAACGCGCAAAAGAATTTTGCGTGTCGTCAATCCAGGCTTCGGAGTCGGAAATGGTTTGTGTCTAAGCAAAAGTCATACGATTTATACTGTCATAAACAATCCGGGTGGGTGTTAGACTCCATGATGCTCACCCATAAAACCCCAAGGGGGAGGGGAGCCAACTCTACGCCGGTATGCTCATCAAACGCAGCTGGGGTAGCCCAGCTAATATGAGTTGGGTGGGCAGGTCACCCTTTGCTGCGTACCCATAAAAGGGATGTGTGGAACAGTCGATTATAGTAATTGGTTGAGACTGTGTCAAAGACTTAACCAATATCCTCAACAGCCTAGGCAAACAGGGGAGAACGGTTGTAGGTTGTTCGAACGGCGACTCGTCTTTGTGGCTAGGTACAAAGAATGAACGATCCGATACAAGTACCATGGAGAACTGGTAGCCCCTGTAGTCCGTCATCTGCTGCAGCCCCCTTCAAATTGAGGTTGGACTCCTGGCGGCAGTTAGCCCGCGGAAGTATATTCTTTGAATTTAGCTTAACCTTAGTCCTTCCTCCTTCACCTTCGGGTGGACATGGCGTGAAGCTGGTCTTTCCCTTGGAATCCTCGCCTTTTCTGGAGGGTGTGGAGCAAAAGGGGCGGGCACCTGGACGCTCTGCGCGCAGCATTTCTCGTGGGGCTATAAGATCAGTGGAAGACACTCTTTGTGAGGCTAGTCCAGGGCAACCTGAAACAGAACATACAGCAGCGCAGAAAATGGGTTCGATTAATAATGAACCCCCAATTCAGTTAATCGCTGTCATAAACAATCCATTTTAATCCCCAGTCACTTTTTGTCTTGATAACAAAACTTTACACGTCGCTCTTTGTTACCGTCGGACAGTTCGATTTGACAAATCCACACACAATCGTGTTTGGGCATGTCGGCCAAGAGAGAGGCTCTCCTGTGTCGTATCAGAGGTCCGTTTTCTGGACCTCTTGGCCACAAGGACTTGGTGGCCAGCCCCGGTGCCTTTTCGGCGTTCAAGGCCTTCTGCCATAGCTTCGGAGCCAAATGCGCCTTGGATGGATACTATTTTTAGTATCCGTCCTCTAACATAACATATCACTACAGGCTGATCATATACTTGTAACAACCTAGGTGTGAATATACTTAATCGCTATATGGATACTTAATCAAGGATCTGTTTCCATTATGACTCTCAAATATGTCGTCATCGAAATTTAAGTATTTTTCAGTTCTAGGGTCGTCTTTCAAACATCCCGTTTACCCAATTTAAATTTTAAAAACCAAAATCGACACATCGTAATGGTAACACTTTACCGTAAATTTTATTTATGGCTTTTGTGGTCTTGTTGATGCTCAACCCCTGCTCTGCTATGCTAAAATCATAATAAATAGTAGAAAGTCATATACATTAAATATATACTTAAAATTCAGCGTGGTAACAAAAATGATTCTATGGAACAACCTAATATTATTTATGTTTATGTGATTGAAAGAATATTGTGTGCTATCGACAGTGTTAAGGTTCATTTATTGATATACAAGCTTCACTCACGCTGTGTGGTTTTGCGATAAAAGTGAATCAAATGGTTAAATAATTCAAATTCATTTCCACAATAAATAAAATAATTTTTTATGTGATCATCATCCAGTCTTCGACGTCTCTTCTTCGTCTCAGCATAATTTGAATCAGGGAATTGATCGTTCTAGGTATAAATAACTCTTGCATAAATATAATATTATTGCATTATTTCTGAACACACCTATTTTACTGTCTGTTTTATGTCTGTGTTATGCAATACTTGGTGCTAAATTTAAGCATGCAAATTATTTATCAAGCTTCATAAAAATGATGTATTTTTCAGCAGTCAAGCATCGAGTTATTGTGCACTTTTGTATAAACTCTTAGTTAAGTTATTACTGAAATTTTGAGCGTCTTGGAGACCAATGGTGATAGCACCAGCTGGGAAAGTCAAAGGTTCTTGCCTCGGACGAAGGTTGTTCGTTTAATTCCGACGCCGATTTCTGCGCTATTATTTACTTTGGACGTTTCAATTGAAATATATTTTAACACTTTAAGTGCTCAAAAATAAATGGGTCTCGGGAAAGTCGTCCAATTCTCTATCGCTTTCATCTGGGTCGATTCGACCGTCTTAATTTCGAGGCAACTAATGCATTATGCATTTAAGCGCCGCGCCTTCGTATTCGAATCAATTATAAAAACAGTTTTCGTGGGGGAGGAAAAAACGGAAAACTCATATATATTATGTAAATGCGCGGCCAAGTGGAAGTAACAGATGAAGACAGCCCCAAGTTTTGATGTAATCAATTCTGTTGCATTGGATTAATTGTATTAATTTATTGGGTGTACGTCCGAGTCGTTCGCTCGGGGGGGTGGAAAACATGTTGTTATTTAACGGGGGTTTTTCGCTGTGAATGCGAAAAACGCTTATTAAAAAAATTCTCAATTAAAATTCAAACCGGTGAGATATTTAAAACGTGAAACTTTATCATGACTTCGTGTAAATAATAATGGAAAACTTTCCCTATTATGATGTACGATTTCCACGAATATTGTGAAACATTGTGTATTTTTGATAAGGGTTATTATCTCAAGTGTTATTTAAAAAGGTGTTTTATTAACCACTTCGAAAAATAATCAAAATTTATTGCGTGTTAAATTATTTTTTATATTATAAATAGTATCTAAAAAACCTAAAAAAATCGTATGTTATTTTTATATGTACATTATTCTTCCATGACCCCATATGGCGCGAGCCATCTATAAATACTAGGCGATTGTGGTGGTTTCTGCAATCATAGAGATCATAGAAGGCCTTGGGGTTGTATTTCTCCACAAAATTTAACCAAAAAGTCCTAAATATCTACAAGATAGTGGCCACAAGGTTTGTATGTCCAACCGGTCCACCTTTCAGATCGCTGTCACTTCGAATGGGTGCCTTGCGATCGGATGACATGTCTGGATATCTTCATAGAATATGATCTGCATCCATGAAAAGATCTCTGCATGGGCAATCCGACCTATCTACTAGGCTCAGTCCCATTAGGTGAGCACTGAAATGACCGTGACCTGTCAAGAGCAACGATAGATGACAAATAGCGAATATCGAGCGTGTATCGGTTGCCCCGGATTAGCTACAAATACAGTATCTTCCATTGATCTTTGATCGTGCGCAGCTTCAGGGGGTATCCCTTTTCCATGATACTCGTATCGGTTCGATCATTTGTAGTACCTAACCACGGAGACGAAAGGGTTTTGCGGGTACGCGGCACAGGATGAGTTGCATACCCAACTCATGTTAACTGAGCCACCCCAGCAGCGTTTGATGAGCAAACTGACGAAGTTGTTTTCGCACACCTCTATTCCACATCATTACCCCAGAGATTCGACCGTTGCGCATTGGCATAGGGTTGGTCCTCTCCCCTGGGGTTTTATGGGTGAGCATCGTGGAGTCTAACACCCACCCGAATCTATCAAGAACAGTTAGTGGAGTTTATCCCATGGAATGTTTCTTCTACGTTCAAAAGAGTTGAAGAATTGAAACAGAAAGCTTCCTTTTTTGTCATGGCTTGGGTGGTTGCCTTTGTGTGCCATTTAGCATATGTTTGATGGTGGCGTTCTTGCCGCGGTGTCCCAATCTGTGCAAAGGCGAGTTTATTACGAGTGCTCCTTCGCCAGAGTATCGTTGTTCCGTCAATTTGCCATTACCAGGCAGCTTCGTTGGCTCGCTCTTCGTTGTCTCTCATCGTGTTCCCAACGACCGTGAGGGAGGAGAAGCCCTTAACTGCTCATGTTTTGTAATCAACTAGGACAATCAGTGATCTGGAATGATTTAGCAACATCTCAGGCGGTGCCTCGCCGAGGGAAAAAGAGAAAGAAGATAGACCAAGTCTTTCCGCGGCCAAGACTATCGGTCGACTCTCCATCTAATTTTTACGCGTCAGCATTACAATCTTACGCGTATGTAGGAGAATAAGACGCGGTCATTTTTAATCTGGAGGTAGGGGTTTATTTACTCCTATACTAAACGATTATTTTCATAGTAATTATTACGTATTTCGATGATACTTATCAAGTTTCAAAGCATTTCTAACTGCAGTGTGTTGTTGTTGAATGCTAATAAAATAACGTGTGTTTCCTGAACCATGTCTCGATTTTTCAGTTTTTTTTTAATAAATGATTATTATTTCTGTGAAAGCGCGGCGCCTGAAACCGATTATTAATAGCCTTTTCGGCAATATTATCGATGTACATTTGCATCTTACCAAGTTGGCTTTTGTTTTTAATTATTTGAATTTTTGAAAAATCGAATTCCACGAGTTGTACACGGTAAATATACTATTAGGGCTTGAGCGAGTACTCCTCGCAGTCGGTTGTATTGTCAGTGTCCCAACAGTGTGTAATCGCAGTAAAAAAAAAAATGGATAATTAATAGACTTTTCGGCAACATTATCGATGTAAATTTGTATCGTACCAAGTTGGCTTTTGTTTTTATTTATTTGAATTTTGAAAAAAAATCGAAAATCGTATAATTTTAATTTATTAATTTACTTTTATATTATTATAATTGATTCATACGCTCTGACGAAACGCCGACTACACTTATATGTAAAATTCGCGAGTGACACCGA
Source organism: Stenopsyche tienmushanensis (assembly GCA_008973525.1). NCBI lineage: Eukaryota > Metazoa > Arthropoda > Insecta > Trichoptera > Stenopsychidae > Stenopsyche > Stenopsyche tienmushanensis. The sequence continues at coordinate 750,673 of WACJ01000070.1, read as the reverse complement.
AAAACATTGTTCTTGTGCATATTACATCTGCACAAAAAATGGAACATCTCATCCGCATTACTTGAGATGAACTGACAATAACGCAAGTAAGACATAAAAATCCAAGCTTTCAAGGTAAGTGAATTAACAAATACTCGCACACATCAGCTTTCTATTGTCACATAAACGTGGGAACACTGGGACCAGAAGACAAACCTGCACAACTAGACTCGCGGTCCGACCGCCAAAGTGCTGTTTCGACTGCTCCCATAATACAGTCTTGACTGTGGAGCCATTTGATTTTGTTGATGTGGACCTGTCTAGTTGATATTACTTGATACGTTACTTTAACCTATTTGTTTGTTCCAGCTCTGTCTATTTTTTTCCAGTTTGCTCCCAGTCTGACCAATTAAATATTGTTTGATTGTGCCTAGTTAACACTAAACGCCGAAGTTCGAATACTTTGATGCGACATAAATACCCTTTGCTAATACAATTTGACTAATACTTCTTTGCGGCCTAACCACATCTGACTACTTCTAACTATTATGCTTATACGATTTTATGTATCTTAACTATTGGTCAGTTTACTTATACATATTTACACAGTAAATACTTAAATACTCTTTTAACAGCAAGCTAATACTTAGTTTAACTACTATTCATTGCTACTTTTACAAATCAAGACTTGCTTATCACTCGCTATCCGTTACATAGTCGACCCTACCCAAAAATATGGAGCATGATGAACCGTATCGGTTCGGAACCAAGATTTTTTAGGAACAGAACAAGGACAAGAAGAACATCAAAGAGACGGCCTCGAAGAGATGCATATGAGGAACTTCACTTTGCAACGTAAACAAAATTGTCTTCCGTTGACTTCTATATCGTTTTGTAATCGCCGAACTGAGAGGGGCAACCTGAAATGATGGCGAAACCACTCAGTTTCGAATTCGCTCGGGTAAGTTGTACGGTGACGGGGAGACACCCTCAGTTGGTGTAGGAGCGAATCCGAGATGCACTCAAGCGTCACGTCTGTCTTCACCCTACCCCGGCAACGCCCTAGCGAGGAAAGGGGGGACTGGACTCCTTGTACTCCAGAAAGCCCTTTTCAGTAGAGTCAAAAAGGTCGTCTAGAGTAGTTTTCCACCATATCCTATGAAAACTACTCAGTCTTTACAAACCTTCCACATTCCTTATCGAGACGATTGCGAAAGCGTTCGTCAATACGTTCACTCAGGATACCCGTTGGGTGAACGTTCGAAACAAAACTCGGTGGTAATGCTACCTTCAATATCGAGCGAACGAGGAGGTGAATGTATGATACAGACGAAATGAATGTAACCCCTTCCTGTGAATGGATATTGAAGAGGCCCATAGTTCTGCAGTGGACTGTTAGTGGCTGCACTATGATGATGATTTGTAGGTTGTTTTTAAGAAGTCAAATGAAAAGTGTCATATAATACTAGATAAACGTCATGAGTACGTTTCTATTACGTTTCGGATGGTATTACATTATCGATCCCCATACTGTCTAAATTTGTTTTCAGACAGGGTAAAACGTCGAATGAAACATTTTCAGACATTTCTTTTCTACAAATTGAGTCGATTCTTATCTGCACTTTGATTAGAGCGTTGGGTTTCATCGTTTTGTTTATGTCATCATTTCAATAGTCACGCAATTCTAAAAGCGTCTTTCTTGGTGGCACACTCGTTTCGCAAAAATATAGCGTGCCAATATTCTCAGGTTCAAATTTCAGTCACGAAAACCATTATTTATCAATTTTGAATTATTTCATTGAATAATAAATACACGTACAGGAGATGTTGTGGGAATTATTCTACGGGGTTCTTTGAAAGACACCGAAACGCTCTCAAACGAAATGCTGCTCAAAGTTTATTTTATGAGTTCAATAATTCCCATGGAGTTTTTATTGTTCCAATTATACTCGTTTCGTATTATCTCTTAATATTAACATAATTTTTAAATTTATAAAATTAGATTTCACTTCGCAAATGCACTGATGAAACATTTTTCATCTTTATTATTACTAATAAAAATAAATTTAATAAAAAATCAAAATATTGATTAGTAGCTTTAAAGTTGATTTTATAACCTGCAATATAGTATTACACACGTTATTGAAGATTTGAAATGACATAATGTAATTGAATATAAATGGCATTTGGATGTAATTATTTGCCATAGAGATTAAAGTTAGCTTGGAGCAAAGAATCAAACAAATGGATTGAAGTCACGATTGTGGAAATAGAAAACTGACTGAAATTAATTCCGCTAGCAAGAAGCTTCCAATATCTTCAGGAGAATAAAAAGAAAATAAAATCCAAAAGCGGTAGAACATTTTAATCACTGTGCTAAAATGCAGAACGAAATGTCATTCCAATCACATCAAACAAATTGAAGAAGTCTTTCAAGGACTGTTGACTAAATTAAATGGCATAAAAACTAATTAAAACTTAAAAATCCCAGATAAGAATATAGACGGAGTTATATAGTTCCATGGCTATCTTTGACATAATATGAGCGTTCAATCAAGATGAACATATGGTATAAACTGAAAATTAACTAAAAATATATTGGGATTTAGTGAGAGCGTGCGACGACCTCTCCGTCGGAAGAATTTACTATGACTGAACAAAATGGCCGTCAAACATGCGAGACCAAACAAATTGATTGGTAGGACTCGTTTTTGTCAGTTTTTTAATTTGTTTTGTCATGATTAAAAATATACCTATTATTATACTATAGCAAACATTTAGTGGGAGTCCCCAACGCTAAGTGCTTGTTTGATTGTCATTGGATTGGAAAGAAGCGCTGGCAAGCGGAATACTATTTTCAAATCTCAGAGAATAAAAAAACCTAGCTGAAAAACTTCTGATTGTGATGACAAGCGTGTTCTTCAAACATGATCAAGGCCAGTTCGAGAAAGAGAAGACATCTCTCTTAAGCTTAGGCTCATAATTCTTGGTAAAAGGACTGCATATTAGATCTTTCTGTGATTGTATATCTTAAAATGGACCCTTCATTGCTAAGGAGCGTGGCCTTTCCTATTGTTGGTCGAAGATGTGTCCACTGTTTACGATACGACTCTTCTCCATTCTTCTCTGCCTTCGACTTTCTGATAGGCTGAAACTATAGAACAGCTTGTAACGCTCTTGATTTGATCGATCCAGCGCGTAGGGTATCTTAATCTTCCTTTTTCTCTTCAATGGCGTCGACCAAGACCAAATTATGAACAAACGATCATTGGTCTTGATTTCTTTCAGTATATATCGATTCGTCTGATTTTTGGTGCACAAGACTCTTAAAATTCACTTCCAGTACCACATCTCAAAAAATTCATTTTTTTTTCTTGCTGGACGCCTTTATATTCCATGTTTTGGCGGTGAAATATTGGCCATGAGTCATTACTAATTTGGCAACAGCCAACCCTTCCTCCTTCCTTCTATAGAATCGAGAAAGATTAAGATATTCCTTCTATATATATTCCTGCTATAGAAACAAAGCGCTATAGAAAGTTAGGCACCCATAAAAAATGTTATTTTATTAACAAGTGCAAGTGACTTTTTTTCCCTTGTGGGAGGGGAATCTTCGAATGACACCCATTCTGGGTAGTGTAGGATTAACGATTAACTCGTTCCTGCCCACTAAACCCCTTCCTTGTCTTTCTCTGGCCCTCTGGTATTGTTTTACACATTGATTCAGGAGAACAGGAAGTTTGGCCTTAGGTGATTGGCCCTATTCTATTGTTGGAGAGGCTGTTGCGCTCTGTGTCTCTCTCTTTCACTGCCCTCTTTGGCGCTCAGAATCTCTTCTACGTAGTCGCGCCAAAGGTCCCAGTTCTTCTTGCTTCCCATCATACTGTGGACCATGATGTCGACGTTGAGCTCGGCTACCCCGAGTGCTTGTTTCAGCAGTTTTCTCTGGGGTGCCTAAGCCTTACAACCAATGATGGCATAGATCCGCTTGGCAGTGGTGGCTTGTTGCAGATGGTTCTTTGCCAATCCGCTTCAGGTACGCACCGAAGCATCTATGCCCAGTTAGCAACTGAGTCAAGCGGTAGGTTGTTTCACCGTGTTCCCGGGCCCTCCACCGACTTATGACCGGGATAAGTCGATGGGTCCATCTTCCCTTGCTGGACTGATCCCATCTCCGTTGCCAGGCTTCCCACAATCCTTGCGATCTTCGTAGTTCAAGGCCCTCTTCTTTGCCTGGAGGTCCAGCGGGGGTAATCGGAGCGCTCCCTGTCGCTGGACCCTGGCGAGCTTCTTTCTGTAAGTGCTAGTGACGAACATGCGTGAAGAGACCTTACATATTCTACATTTTGTTTTTGTAAAAGACATCGCAAACGAAATGGACGCTACAGGAGAATTGACTTTATATGTATAGAGATTATTTTCATTAGAATACAGATTTATATGTAGACAAGAAGAGAAGTAGAAGTCCCATATTTGTCAACACTTCCCAAAGGCATTCCCTATTAACGCAGTTGAATGCATTCTTATAGCAAAGGATGTGTAGCGTCGTGGCGGGTCTCGGAGAGACGTTTCGTTCCCACGAGCTTGCATGTGGGTCCATTCTGCTTTCGGACCGTTGTGTAGCCGTGCAGATTGGATGGAGATAAAGGGCATTGAATATGAAGTCTCTTGTTTTAGATAGATAATTTCTTAATTAATCACGACGGAGAGATTTGGCCGCTTGAAGGACTCCCTCCTGCAAATAGAGCTGTTTAATTGACATATTGTGCGTAAAAAGAAAGATGTGAGATATTGATATTAATTTGGCCAATTAAATCTACATAGATTAACAGCGTCATTGCATTAGGATGATTTTTCGCCCTTGCTACAGAAGCATAAAATCATTACAACTTGCACCAAAGAACACAAGCATCATATCTATTGTGGATCGTTTTTAACTTTATTCCACTGGGTATTTAATAAAAGTTTAAGGAGACACGTAATTAGTCAAGATTTGCAACTTTAAATAAGATATACATTTATTGCCTTGAGTTATCCGAAGCTTTTATAAAAGCTCCACTTTAAGCTCTCTAAGTAAAAGTAAAAAGTATGCAAATAGTTTGTCGGAACAGAATCTGAGATCGTTCCGTTACGAAAAATTATATCCAATTTGAAGTTCATGCAGCGTAGCCAGAGGTGGATGTATCACTTTACACAATTATCGCAGCCGTAGCTGGAACAAGTTGGGAGCGTAGCTTTGGCGTAGCACTTTCGTATAGCGCTTACGGAAAGCTCCTCGCCGGGACTTGCTTTATGACCGAGAGCTGCTTTGCCGACAACACCTATTATCGGAAAATTTTATAACGCCCAACCCACGGCAGCTCTCGTTAACCGCGGGTTAATGCTCTACCCTGCCCGACATAATGAAAAACATTCCTTACTGCGGTCCTCCTCTATGTATCAATCTGCACCTGCGAAGACAAAGCTAACTACCACACGCCAGATTCTTTAATAAACCAATTTTGTATAAAATACCGCCGCCAACCTTTGCGTTATTAAATACCGCTTTATCGCGCGAATTTATCAAAAATATTAAGAATTTATCCCGAAAATTTTATTCAAACAACATATTATTCGGACCTAACAAGCTGAGAGTAAAATGGCTTTTTTATCATTCACGGATCGGAAAAGATGGGAATCACTAGTTGCTAAGCCAGAGAAGAAGGGCGATAGGGGAAAATAATGTTATTCCTATTTACCAAATGGGATCGTTTTTAAACAGATTCGTCTCATTGATGTTTATTGGTTTATTTGATTATAAAAGCTCGAATTACTTCCTTAACTATCTCACATATAATATGAACCTCCATTTAAAGACAAAAAGTTGGTATTGTAGAGTGGGCGACATGTCACGCCCACACAATGATGCTGTTGGTGTGTGTAAATTTAATTCGCCAGATCCACAGCGAAATATTTTGTGTTGATATGGATACATTGCGCCTGAAATAATGAACGTTCATCTCCATCTCACTTCTGACACCAATGAAGCTTGACGAAGAGCGCTCGCAGGTTCATTCTTCTTTTGGGTCGTCAGAAATTTCCTCGGGACGACCTCCCGCAGCTAAGGCTAACCGACGACTCTCCCGACTCCCGCCTCCTGCGCGTCACTACCCAATTGGCGACAGTGCACGCGCAAAAATGTCTCCGTAGGGCCACAAGAGATGGCGTTGTTAAAATAACACATTGAACCCGAAGAGAGACGAAAGATGTCGCAGTTAATCTGGAAAATTAAATCTGCTCAGATTAACGGCACTACTACGTGGGGATGGTAAATCACCCACGCTACATATGTATCTGTGTGCATAAATTGATTCTTTTTCAAAAGTTTCGTTGATAGATCTATTTAATTTTACTACGCAGTATCCTAATTTGAACGCATATCAATCCTTTTTGGAAGACAGTTGAAGACTTCGATATTTTAAGTTAGCTTCAAATAATCAAACATATAAAAATTACACAGAAACATTCTAAATCATGGTTGATCCTTCACTAATTATAATGCCGAATTTTCATGTGGTACCATGTAATAATAAAATTGTAAGAACCGGTCCCCTTATACCAACCTGATCCTGAATGCGGAAAACAGGAAAGGATGTGCTCCAATCGTCGAGATCTGTACTCAAAGTTGTTTATTCAGGGCCCACCTTGAAATCAGAGTTGACAATTTATTCATGCCCTAAATTACCTGTAATAATCCGCTTCCCCAGACGTAAAATTTAAATCATTTCATATTTCATTAATACGTTGGGGCCTAGAACTCCTGGCCGTGGCTCTACGTACGGGTAACGAGCTATAAAGGCAAGAATAAAATTCAAATTAAGTAAACGCCGAAAGGTTCGAGTGAATTACGGCCGCAGACATTATTATGTTATACGGCGGGCCGTAACCCGGCGTACCTGCATTTGTTTGGGGCCCTCCCTTAGCAGGGCCCCAAATTAAGCCCCCGCGGCCGCCCCGATCGCCCTCTGCGCTCGTGTTCGTGCCCCGAATCCCAGAAACGGTTAAACACCAAACACTTTTCGGTATTTTGTGATTTTCATAAAACAGATAGACAGGACGCGCTTCCTAGAATTTCAAACGGTGGACAAACTACAGTGATCATAAATAGCCACAGCTTGACAACGGTATTCATGTAAAAATAAATTGTGCTCGTGTCTATATGCCGAATTGATTGAATAAATGACGGAATATAGACAATGAAGCTTGAAGCTTTGACGTATGTTAATATATGAAAATAATATACAATAAGAGCTCCCGCTTTGTCTCACCCAGATGACGCAAAATGTCACCCATATATTCGAACCAACGAAACTATGTTTGAATCATCAATATGTTCTCTTGATCTTAAATTGGACGATTGTGTGCTACCCAGTGTTGATCTAATGTTGGCTGGATGGCTTTTCAATGACTTCAAGCTTGTTTCCAATCATCAAGTTTGTGATTGATGAAGAGGATAAATGGAGAAATGAAAATACGCTGATGGATCACAATAGTGATGTGTGTGATTTTATAATATATGTATTAAAAATAAATTGATTAGGGAATCCATTACCGGGAACGATGAAGGCTGGTGAGGAATCGAGACATTCCCGCCGAAATCTGGACGCTTGGAAACAGTGGCTTAACTACTAATTGGCGAGCTTATGCGACGCCTAGGGACAGTAACTGTCTAATCTATGTATACATATATACAATATTATACATATATGTTTTTCAAATTGTTATATTTATCTTTCCCTACCGGTGATGTATTTACTACACCTCGACTCTTATAATGGGAATATCAATATGAAATATAATAGATGCGGGGTTCAGAATTTTTGTATTCCTCCGTAATATAATTACGAATCACATCAAAGTATTATAGTATACAAGTATTCATCTGCAGCGACGGAAATAAATAATTTGTCGGGAAATCGGGAATTTTGCAAGTTTTAGTCCGTGTCTCAGCAGAAAGGAATTTTATCAGTCACATTGATGGTGTTATATTAAAATGGAGACTCACGCGGTCATCAATTAGATGACGATACCTCCAACGAGTGTGAAGTTTGAAGAATCTTTATTTGATTTCACACCTTCGTTTACGAGAAAATGAATAATTACGCGTTGCGCAACGGAAGATGCTTCTTCTCGCTCAGTCATAGCTGTACTGGAGAGATGAACGTGTGTTAATGCGATTCCGGGTTATATTTAAATGTCCCTTGCAAATTATATTTTGTCAAATTTCATATTTGAATTGACTCCCTTCCCTTTTAAACCCCCCCTCGTATATTTTTATGTAAAATTTACTGATGTATATTAGATTTTAAAAACTGAAAATTTCAAAGATTAAAAGGTGTTATAAATATATAATAAGATGATTGCGATAACTATGATCTTTGGAATATTTTGATTAAAATTAAATTGAAAATTTGGTGAATATAAATTAAGGCTTTATGTCAAAGCTGTAGTCAGACATGACCTACCTACCCCTGCTGAAGGTTTTAATTTCTTTCCCCGTGTTCTACTCTGTTGTCATTTCGGATAACCATTGCGTAGTCTCTCTTTCTCTTTTGTTCGATGAAATGTTTTTGTTCTATAGAAAGCCTGTGTGACCAGATAGTTAATTGAAAACTAGCCGATCGTTTAAATACTGCATCTGCGCAAATGAAAAACAATAATGAAAAGCTCTCCGATTGCATACGTAGCAATGGTTAATACTCTGATAAGGCTGTGTTCGGGTTTTTCAACCTTCAAAGGGAGCAAATTATGTTAAAGCGAAGGTCAATTTTCATCAAAGGTCTTCATAAAAATATTTTCATGAAGAGAAATCCATCCCCCTCGCGGAGAACGCTATAATTTAACTTCATTATTTACTTAATGAAAATTTCCTAACATCGATGTAAAAAATAGCACGTTTTTCCGCAAACAGTCCTTAAGAGGAGTAACTACATCCCGCAGGATACGACGGGATAATTAATGAGCTTGTTTCGAAATTTTCCTTTCGATTTTAAAAAATACAAGCAAAAGAAAAATCATTCCGGGGGAAAGCACGACAGAGAACATTCGGGAGGTTGTATCCCTATTAGCGCTTTTCTTTATTTTAATTATTATCGAATTTCCACACTGCGAGAAAATTCCGTTCGTTTCTTCTTTTGAATAATGAATATCTACATAGCCTTTTCAACTACGAAATTTTTCATTTCTTTTTTTACGTTTCGCAGCATCCTTTTTTTAATTAATATATCAAACATCGCAGCCTTTGCCGGCAAAGGTATATTGTTTCTTTTTGAAACAATAAGAGAAATGCGCCCCGAAATATTCGCCGCCTTTGTTGTGTAATTCAGTAACATTTTTAATGCTTAATTTGGGAAAGGGCACAAAAAATAATTGGCTTATTATGAATAATCGCTTTTGAAAAACTTATGCCAAATTTCCTAATCATTAGATTCTTACTTTTTTTTTAGATACAATTTACGTTTTACATGGATCAATAAAGATAATAATTACTAAAGTTACAAAAAATAATCAAAATTTTATGTTAAATATTATAGTCTGCTTGTATCGAGACACGGTTCAGGAAACACATTTTTTTTACGCTTGAAAATGAGTATTATGAATTTATTGTTTTTGTTTTGAAACAGTTATGTTAATTGGAATCATTTTTAAAGAAAAAAAAATTAAATTCCCAAATACAAATGTAGGTTCCAGAAGTACCCGATTTAACAAAGAAAATATTTTAAAAAAATGGGAAAAAATATTTTTATTCTTTTAGCTCTATATACCTTTCCTAGCGATTTTCAATAGCTTCGATACCCTGTTTATAATAAAAACTCACCTAAGATGCTGCTGTGTTGTTTCAGATTATTGGAGGTCCCAGTTATTCCCCGATCTTGAAGTGTCCATGCGAAGATCTATTCATGAACGCAGACCACGTTCTGTGGAAACATTCAGGCATGGAATCCGATGGCGAGGCGCTCATTCGTCGCGTCAGTGGTCTGAAAAGCGGACCGGTTGGACATATATACCTTATGTATGTCTTTTAGCGGTTTCTCCATCCTCTTTTAAGGCTTTTTGTTGCACTTTCAGTAATAAATGCATACCCAAGGCTTTATATGATCAGTACGATCACGAAAATTCCTCCTGAAGTTAATTTACATAGATGGTTCGCGCAAACGCGGCACCAATCTTAAGCACAGATTTTTCATGTTCAAGTTTTCAGTCAATATGCAATGTACAGAACTTTTTGAATTTGATACCATATCTGCTAGCTCGCACATTCACTTGATGTATATCCAATAACATTTTGTGGATTTTATTCACCATTTCAGGCGTCGTCACCTCATTTGGTCGATGACTGCGATGTTCGTTTTGGCAGATCGTACGGCCTCGTTTAAACTCTGTCATCTAATATGTTACTATTGTAAACGAAGGGGGAGACTCCCCCAGAGTATCGACGACCAATATTTTTCATGTTGCCAAACAAATATTAATGTTTAAAACAAAAATCCAATGAAAATCCCATATAACATTTTAATCAACTGAAGAATTGTATTAGTATGTCATTAATTGATCTTAATTCAACGTATTCCATTTTATAAAATACATTTAATAGGATTCCATGATTGATTTCTATTTCATTGGCCATTAAGCCAAGAGTAGACGCTTTATATCGCAAAGACGCCAGGTCTTTGGACTCAGTCTATACTTTTATTTAAAGAGTTTATCGAACAAAATACATCGTTAAGTACAAAAATAAAATTAAAGATCCAAACGTAAAAATGCCTTTGGAAAAACTTAAACATTTCGAGCCATCATCCTTAAATCTATTAGACATTGCGAATAAATGAGTAATAGTAAATATGTAGTGCCAAAAATACGTGCCGTTTTATAAGTATAATGAAAAAACGACGACACGAGTATTATCAATAATATATTCTTTCTTTAAATCTTATAGCTTTTGAATTCCTCTGTTGTGTTTATATCCTCTAAATTTTTATTTTTTATATCCCAAAACTGCTCTAATATAGGAAACAAATTAAAATGTGGAGGAGCGAAATTTGGAGAATAAAGTGGATGCAATAGTAATTTCCATTCAGTCTCTAATTTTTTAAATGAATCTGGACGAATTAAATCAAGTTTCTACTTCAATCTTTCTAATTGTTGACAATACACATCTGAAGTAATTTGGCAGCAATTCAAAATGAACGATCCCTTTAAAATCCCACAAAATGCCCAAAAGTCCTTTTCTTGGATGCAACCCACATTGTGCCTGACTTTATGCTCATTATCCTTTGTTCACCCATTGCCTTATGCGTTTATTGCTTGAAAGACCTGAATTTGTCTTCATTAAATCTCGTAGAATGTCGTTGTCTAGTGCGTTGGGTCTTCTATGACTTCATTCATTCACTAGCAAAAAATAATGCCACGATAGAAATCTGGCAAACCACTTTCTGCACTTTTCTGCGAATCAAGAAGGCAAATCTGATCAAAATAAACTGAACAATGACTATTTCAAAGCTATTTTTATTATAGCTTTTCTAAACAGTAATGTAAAAACGGCGCGTATTTTTGGCACTACTGATATATATGCAAATGTTTTGGAAACTTTTTGAATTAGAAATTCAAAAAGCACGGCGTTAAAAATAAAGCACTGTGTCGCACTGCACGCCATATATGCGAGCCGCTCTAAAAACTCATCATCTTAATGTATGCTTTGATTGATAAAATATTTAGCAACTTCATGATTTTCGTCTGCATTATTGATCTGTGGATTTTGAGCTATTCACGATGATATTTCAATCAAATTTGAATCCTGATATCCGTATAAGATACGCAGTTATATATAACTTTGTTTTTATACATTGAGGGGTGCTTTGAATATCAAAATATGAAATTTTCTGAAGCATCACCACATGATTACGATTGTAATGGAGATCATATAATAATAACGTCGGAGGAGGAAACGATCTGTAGAAATATCCAAGTGCCGCAATAGCCAGCTTTTCTCATCCAGACTTGTCAAAATAGTCCCTGGTCGGAGTACGCACGCTGAATATAAAATAGTGGATGAGTTGAAGATAATTTTTTATGGCCATCCCGAACAAAGGGAATCCGTGGGCGGTTCGGGACTATTTCGACTTTTGGAAGCCGGTCGGTGTTAAATGGCGTGTGTGAATATTATATTTTAATGTCTTCGACGTGCACAAAAGTAAGAAGCGCCAGACGAATGCACATTTTCATGGACAATTAGACAATTGCAGTTCGGTGCAGAAGCACTCTGCTTAATTAATTGAACGTCAGCGCATTTCTATCGGAAAATATTTTATCGCACAATAAAATATTCGCAATGCAGATTGCTTTGATGCGCTATTCATCAGATAATTAATCTTCGCCTGTTTCCGATTGGTGTGAAAATTGTATCCTTGTTTATCCAGGGGGGGCAATTGAAACGGTCGCCTGTTAAGATTCAGGATTTAATGAAGTCTATTCATGAACATATCAATGGAAGTCATTCAAGGAAGTTGATTAGGCACTTTTGAAAGTGCATTTAAAATGAGCAGTGTTTCGCCTATTTGAGGAAAAATAAAATCATAAATCTCACCATCATCCATTACCAAGATGTTCAAAAAAAGACCCGTAAAAATATGATGGATGATCAGCTCACATATAATAAAAACGTGTTAAAAACCTGAATAAAAAATAGCACAATATGAAAAAAAAATATTGGGAATATGAGAATATTCATAATTTCGATTGCTCCTCTTGATCCAATCTCAATTTAATTTTTTTGGATTTGATCAAGAAAATTCTGATAAAAATAATAAATTTGTTTAGAGACACCTATAAATTACTGGATTTGCAATAATAATTAAAATATATATACATTTCCATGAACTTCCGATAGATCTCACTCGGATGGGAGAGCGCGACGACCTATCCATCGGAAGAATTTGTTGTGACTGAACAAAATGGCTGACAAACACGCGAGATCAAACAAACTGGCCGTTAGGATTCCCCTCACACGTCAGGTGCGCCAACTTCGTAAAAAAAAAATTTTCCCCTCAAGAGTCCTTGTTACTTTATTTTTTTTTAGATATTCTTCGTATTATATTATAATAAATAAATTATGGAAATTCTTAATAATGAAAATCCCCATTTTTTAAATTTTATTATCAATATATTTTTTTTAATGATGAAATACAATATATTGGGGCTTTATCTAATGTCCCCTATTGAGCCATGTCATATTGCTTGACGTATATTTTTTAAAAATTCAAACTAGTTTAATTCGCTAGATTAACAGCGACATCTTTCGTCTCTCTTCAGGTGCAATGTGTAATTTTAACTGCGCCATCTCTTGTGGCCCTGCGTAGACATTGCACCCGCATACCGACCGATCGCTTCTTGCGCGTGCACCGTTGCTGGTTGGATAGTCATGCGCAGGAGGCGGGAGTCGGGAGAGTCATCGGTTAGTCTTAGCTGCGGGAGACCGTCCTTCCTGCAGCCAGACTTCTCTCTCTCTCGTGTGAAATAAATAGTTATTATATATTATGGTAATGAACGAGCGCTTAGTAATTATTTGAAAAGAAGCGCAGTACTGCAGTTACGTTATTTATTGCTTCAGGCCACGTGTAGCGAGGGTTAAGGTGTTAGAATCCAAATACATGCACACACTCGTTCTTGCTTTAAAAACTGACAGTCATCTCCTTTCCCTTGAGTGGAGCTCAACCATTGCATTGCGCGCGCATCCTTCCTTTCTCTGTCCTCGCGGCCTCGCTTCACTTCACCAGACCAATATGCGCCAAAATGGTGCATCCGTTAAACGTCTCGCAAAACAATTCCGAAGACGAATAATGATTGTGCTAATATAAAAATCATACAAATCATATGTAAATGTTCGAATGATATTAAAATGATTCTTTATAATACAATATTAGGGAAGAATTTACTTAAAGGAAATACTTATAGCTTGTCTAATATAATGCTTTATGAATAACCCATGTAACTAAAAATTATACCACGACAAAAAACATAAATCCGACGGAAATTATAATAAATTTTGCTAAATGCTATCATAATCATTAAACATTGAATAGGATTCCATGTTATACTTTTGATATTGTATCCAATAAAATGTTAGAACCTGCAGGCCACTTGAGTAAGCGTGTTGAAGACGCTCTCGAATATGGTAGAAAATTTCATTTATAACTGATGATACAAGATCTGAAGGTCCGTGTTGCATTTACAGGAACCCAAAACTTGATTTAACAATTTGAATGCAAAATAGCGTTATGAGCATTTTAAAAAGGTCTTTACTTCGCATATCGATTAAAAGCTTGAATATGATAAAGCTGTGCGTAAGGTGTGTGCCGTGTTGGCTCACAATGAAACAGTGACTGAGTGGTGATGTTTCATAACACATGTTAGAGGTTTTTGCGTCGATTCATAACCATGAATAAAAAAATGAAATTTTGCAATGTTTGATACTCAAACGTTTAAACCTTGCTTTGGTGTGAACATATTTTACCTATCGCACCGAAACAAGGTTTCAAATTATTTTCATCAAATTGCTACCTTTAGAGACGACGATGTCTCGTGTTTCAGCCAGTGCTTTTCCATAAATAACCAACACACTTGAATGCATGTCATGCAGCTGCTTCCAGCATTAATCCCCTGCTCATGTTTCAGAGCATGCATGGGACTGGATGAAGTTAACTGGGAAAATTAGAGGGCAAAAAATACACACGTTTCGGCGTACACTTGGGTATTTTTGCACCCCAAAGAGTGTAACAAAAATAACAATGTAGCCGTTTTAGCCGCAGCCCGGAGACGTTCACCGGATTTTTACAACTCGGGGTGGCAACATTGTGCTATTAGGGGCAGCAAAGAAGAATGCACGGGCGAAGGGGTTGAGACGAAAATTTTCCGCGATTTTCTGAAGCCGCGGGGAAAAACGCGGATCGCAATTGTTTATGGGGTTGATTTATAGTGACGAATCTGCACACACACGGGGTTGAATAATTTTTATTTATGCCCCTTTAAAGCCGTGAAATATGTACCGTTACTCGCGGAAAATAATGTTGCGATCTTTACTTTTTTATTTGGTTATTCCGAATGCTGGATAAATATTTGCTTTGACGAAGTAAATATCCAATTTTTTGTATCCAAGAGCTGTACGTCATTTGAGTTGATTTATTTTCAAGGGAAGTTCAGTTAAGGGTTCGTCCGCTTAAAATTCAACTGCGAAAAGCTCGACTTCCGACTTCATTGAATTTTATTTCATATTATCAATTAAATAATGAAAGAGTTCATCGTTTAACTCAAGATTTACCGTTCATTTAATGAAGCACCACTTTATACCAGTCGGAAGAAATAAAATTCATTTAAGAGCTCAAATATCCATCATCATATATATTTAAGCACATAAGATTTTGTCTAAATCTTTTAATAAAAATTGTGTATAATATACATTTTTAATTGGCTTACTTTATTCAATTTTGGTTTTAATTATTATTGAGTAATGTAAAATAAAAGAAAAAAAGTAAAATACACAAATGCAAAATTATCCAAAAATTCAGGTGCGACGGTCACGTGATTTTGAAGTTGACTACTTCTTGTAACCATATTTTTCATAGATAATATAATATCACCAAGGAGACTTCTATGGATAGAAGGTGGAAGGAGCGCGCGATGACCCCTCCATCGGAAGAATTTACTGTGACTGAACAAAATGGCCGACAAGCATGCTGACCAAACAAACTGACCATTAAGATACTGTTATCATTATATATGACATATAATTGTATTAAAAATATATATACTCAATTATATTTAAAAACTATAGATTTATTAAATAATAATCATTAATAGAAAATGCTCTTATTGATGAGTTATTTACAATATAAATTTTTTGATTTAATTGAGACCCAAATGCGCCCAAAATATTTTAACCATACATCTGCCACCGGCCGTACCAACTATATTTTCAGAACACATTTTCATTTAATTAAGATTTTATAAATAGGGTTGGATAAAAAAAATATTAGCCGATTTTTAAATACTTGCTTTATATACTTCATATAATTATACAACATATAAACAAATTTACACGATTTTAGGAAATATCGCGCTAAAATGTTAAAAAAAATAATATAATTTTGGGACATAATTTTCATATAAGCAATGCTTTATAAGTATAAATGATTATATATTTCATAGTACACTTTAAAAGATAATTATTTCATTTTACGCTCTCACCTCGAAGACTGACTTAACCACCGTATTGCGCGCGCATCCTTTCTCTCCAGATCAATATGCGCTAACATGGTGCATCCATACAATATTTTTACTATGCCCATGTTTTCCCCGCAAGTGTTAACAGTAAGTTGACAAAGTTTTATCGCAATCAGATGAACGGTATGGAAAAGCATTAAATACGAACAAATAAACATTAATTTTATATATTAAATTATACTTATATTACTCGCGCAATTCTTAGCAATAAATAGACGAAGTTTCATCATAATCTGATGAACAGTATGGCTACGCATTAAATGCGAACAAACAGACATTAATTATTATATATTAAAAATATAAAAATACAAATGGAGTTTTTTTATTTTTCTATATAGTACCCTTCATTATAAATACATGTTTTCATCGGATAGGAAGTGTCTTGATCTCGTCACTGAAGAAAGAAGGCGATAGGTAGCATTCTCTGTTGCGCAACGCGTAATTCAAGTGAAATTTTGAGGAGACTTGAGGCACAGTTCAGTGATGTTACTCCAATTATGATCCAAGTGTTTGATTGGACTCAAAAGTTTCATGAAGGTCTGAAAGTGGAGAAACAGTCTTCTAGATGACGTAGATATGTATTAAATAAGGTACTCCAGGTTACAGAGGAATCACCCTCTTAATTGGAAAAAACAAAAAAATATATGAATAATATTAGGCAATAAGTAAGATCAGGGGCACTCAAATATTTCCACGTTAAAAAATATTCATATATTTTAATAGTTTGCATTGTTAAGTTAAATTAGTCATTCCGAGGCGATTTAATTTTTGTTCTGCAATTTAAATTTTTCACAAGAAATTGAGATTAGTTTGCTTTAAAAATAAATACGACCACGGTACTTTTATAGAGAAAAATGAAGTTTTAAATTCAAGCATTAATGTAATTTTGCTGAAGTTAATTGTGTATATTACGCAGAAAAGAACCGGAGCAGTTTTAATGAATGTTCTCAAGCCACGAGCATCAAGTCCTCGGGCATTTATTCATTCTTCACGGGAATATCTCCAATTACTTTGCAAAGTGTTTATTACTTTAATAAGAGAAACAACTTGAAGATTGCATCTCTATCCCAAGTCGCATGCAAAATCGCAAAATGGAACAATTAAGCAACGGAAGACATTACAAGCACTCGACGTTAAAGCACCGCATGTGGGGGTGCGTAAATTAAATCACGTCGCGGGGACTCAAACAAGGGCGCAAACTTTCCATGTACATTTTTTTCATTCGTGTCAATCTTATTGAGGCAAAGAATATTTTGATAATATTGATTTTATTTGACACGTGTCGAATGGCAAAGTATTTTTCTTGCTCGGCTTCGAAAGTTTGCAGGTAACAATCTATTTTCGTGCGATTTTGACATGAGTTTCTTTGCAAAGCAAGGGTTAAAATGTATACGCGCACGCTGAATTATCTAATGTAATATTTTACAACTCGGTATAGAGTGTATTTCATCAAAATGAACTACGTATTCGAAAACAGGTTGTTCAATTCATGAGGAAGAATTCCGAAAGAATTAATGAGCTCACCCTATTCAAAAGCAGCGTACGGATCGTTAGGAGACTCAGGTGAAACTTAAGATGCTTTTCTTGCAGCATCTCAGAAAATACTCAACAATTCGCATAATTTAAGCTTTAAATTGCATTTTAAGCATGCAATAAAGATTTTCAACCAATTGAATAATAATGTTTTTGCATTGTCAGTCTATTGATTTTATAATTTTACTGATTATCAATTGAAATACGTCATTTAATTGAATGTAAATATTAACAACTAATTTAGAGCCCTTCTTCGTTATATTGTTCTGCAGAAAATAAGCGCAAAAAGACTATTACCGACTTACCCAAAGACAAATTTAAGGGACAATAAACTTTGTTAGCAGGAAAATTAAATCACTTAACACATTGCTTCGTCACAGAGATTATCAACCCTTATTTTTATATACGTATACATAATATTAAAAATGAATAATTTGAATCAAATACAAATCTATACAGCTGCTTTTCTGAAGGACTTTTGTTGAAGTTTTTTGTTAATTGCCATATTAACACCTTAAAGACCAATCCCGCACTGGCGTGGACTTATTATACATGTCGTATTACATAGCGTCTTTTTTCAGTAAAACTAAAATAAAATACGACGACTACTACTACTACTGATTTGTTTGGGATACGTAAAAGGGTTGTTTCTTTGATATATGTCGATAACGGACACATCTGAATCACATTTAAAGTTTTATGACAAAGAAATTTATTCATCAAAACATTGATCTCAGTTCCATGTTCAGTTCAGTTCTGGCGATCGTTTGTTCGATTTGTTTGGGTTTTTCTTATGTTAGGCTATTTTTGATAATATTGTGAATATAATAAACAGTTCGTGGACTAAATTTGTGATTTAAATTTTTTACACCAAAATGTTTTTAAACAACAAAATGAAAAACTGTCTAACTTCACTGGCCTTAATTTACAGGTGCCAAATCACCAAATAATAATACGCAAAAAATCCTAGTTGAAAAATTTGGCTACCATTGCATACATGTCCACTAATCTAATAATATTTATGAATTTATTTGCTAAATTCAAAGTTAATTGGTAGAAAAGATTCATAAAATCTGTCCTTTTAATTTACTTTAAAATTCAGGGATTTAATTGATTTTAATTAATTTATGAAACACTAACCGCTGTATTTATATGAGGGCTGTTCCAGAAGTATCCGATCTAATACGGATAATATTTAAAAAATTGGATAAGTTGGATAAAACTGGATGACATTTGACTATGGACATGTTCTGTGGATATGTTTGGGCATGGCATCCGATCGCGAGATGCTTATTCATCGTATCAGCGGTCCGAAAAGAGGACGAGTTGAGCACACAGACCCTATATTATATTTTCGGCGATAATAATAATAACCTGGACCTTCTATGACCTGTATGATCACGGAAGTATCCTCACCCTTTTATCGGCTCAGTGTCAGGTCTACATGTTAAGTGATGAACCCATGTTTCATCCATGACTGTATCACACAATGATAACCAATTTTTTCCATATTTACAAACCTTCATGAAATATTAGTGTTGGATTTAAAATATTATTGTGCCCTGTACGGTCTGCTTTTAGGCGGATACCAGTAGATTCTCTAGACAGGTCACTGCTCCACGAAAGCTCTTCAATGCTTCAAACCGGAACTGCTTACTTTATGTTTTAAACCATGCGGTTCATGAAAATCCGGCAACAAAAAACAGTTGGTAAGATTATTTTAGGCATGAAAAATATTTGCCACATTATGAAAATGGCGCCGAGGCAATAAGAGGCACTCGCTGCTCCGGACCCTTCATTTGTAGACTCTGCAAGTCAAGTCCATAGCAAGGCTGAGCATTTCCGCGTTGCTTCGTGAGCGCCATAAAACTTACGGGCGAATAATGTCGCAGCTAGTAACGTTTACAGTAATACTCGAGATGAAGCATTATACTTGAATCAGGTTGTATTTTAGTCTTAATTGTGTACGTTGTTTACGTTGGGCGTAATTGAGTCATGGCCTCTTGGAGCGTTTTGCGAAATTTATGTGCATGCACAAAACTTATCGCTGACAGCTTTGAAAACTTTTGACAGTGTATGCTTAGGGTCGAAATCGGACAGGCAGATTATTACGAATTCTGGATGAACCAATGTGAACTTACTGGTTTGATATACAGGGTGATTTGTACATGGAGCGATAATTTTTTATTTGGGTTATGGAGGTCTTTTGCTACGTTTCATACATAAGCCCTATGTCCTTAGTGTCAGGGTTGTCGAAATAGAATTTTTATTTAACATTTTGAAAATTCATTTGATTCAAATGCTCATTTGGTATAAAATAAAAGGGTCATCCAGAAAGTAGGGTTACAAGGGCTCCTGAGTCTCAGGGATTTTTTGTTTGCTTCAAATTTGGTGTACGTGGCGTACAGAGGGATCCTAACGATCAGTTTGTTTTGATTTTACGCGTATGTCGGTCATTTTGTTCAGTCACAGTAAATATTTCCGATTAGATTGTCGTTTGGATTCTGGCGTGTAGTAATACACTCACATCTCATTCCCCATCAGGTCAGAAATCATTGATGGTCTCCCACTCTTTGCCTTGTCGTGAGTATCAGTAGGGCCTTCTCTGAAAAACTTAACCCACTTCGTGACAGCGTCAATTTATTACATCACTATCATGAACTTCTCCGAGTTTCAGATGGACATTCATGGCGGTATGGTTCTGCAAAGTCAAAAAACGTATGACGCGTGGATTCCGCTCAGACGGAAGCGGCAAGAGTGCGTGACGACCTCTTCATCGGAAGATGAAGATGATGGAAGGATTTATTGCAGGAGGGACAACCTCCCGCAGCCAAGGCTAACCGACGACTATCCGACTCCCACCTCCTGCGCGTCACTACCCAACCGTGCACCATTGCCGCATGCGCAAGAAACGATCGGTCAGTAAGCAGGTGCAATATCTTCACAGGGCCACAAGAGATGGCGCTGTTAAAATAACACACTGAAGAGAGATATAAGATGTCGCTGTTTATAGCGCTACTCCCTGGGGATGATAAATCGCCCACGCTACACCAAGTTCAAGGGATGCTATCTAGCGAGGTCACTGCTAATACGAGTCCAATCTCAGTTTGAAGGGGGCTACAGCAGATGACGGACTGCAGGAGCTATCCCTTCACCATGGTACCCCATGGTATTGGTTCGGTCATTTGTAGTAACTAACCATGGAGACGAGTCATGGTTCGAGCAGCCTAAAGCCGTTCTCCTCAGTATGCACCAGGTTGTTGAGGATAGTGGTGATGCCTTTAGCACAGACTCCACTAACTTCTATAAACAGCAGTTCCACACACCCCTTCACGGGTATACAGCACTGGGTGAGCTGCATACCCAACTCATGTTAGCTGAACTCCCTCAGCAGCGTTTGATGAGCAAACCGACGAGGCTGTTACACAGGACCTCTACTCCACACTATTACCCAAAGGGTTCGACCGTTACCCACGGGCTTAGAGTTGTCCCCCTCTACCCCTCCCTCAGGGATTTTATCAGTGAGCATCGTGGAATTTAACACCCACCTGGAAGAGAACATGACTTTTGGGACACAGCTTGTATACGTCCGAGTTATTGATTTAAAAAAAATATTTATGCCAAATTTTGGTTTTTATATTTTTCTTCCATCCTTCTAAATCTTGATTTATTTCATACAAGCATTGATCCAATTTCTTACATGATAATCCTGACCGTGCACAATTTATGATGGCTTCTATATTGGATGACTTCCTCCATAATTTATTAATATCGTCCAATCCAATCCAACTGAGCCAGTTGTTTGTACTATTAAAATTTTTCATATATCCAATGATTTCCCAATTCCATTAAGAGCATGTCCATAATATGAATTATTGATGTAGATAAAACTTATACAATAATATAAATAGGCTCTTAACTCAATCATTTTGGATTAAAAATCACAGGAAGTGCTATTTGTAACCACATTAGAGTCCCTTCAAATTAATTTTTATCATACATTGTTTTTATTCTGGTTGATTTAATATATTATATGAATCTAAATGGTCCACAAGTCTGCATAAATCCAATTACATTGAGTTTGTTTTCATGTGAAAATCCATCAATTCTTGGATATGTCAATATCCAAGATCCTTTGCACAAATTCGATTTATGAATTTCATCCAGAAATCGATTTACACTTTAGAACAATTTGGCGATTTTTTTCCAATGCAAAGTTTAACGTGCTTAAATATCCCGGGCGCTTTCGGGCACACCCAAAATTTAAATTCGCCATAATTCAGCATAATATGGAGCATGTAGAAAATGTCCAAAATGTAATTATAATAGAGGCACGGGATAGGAAATTTGAAAGGAACGTTTAAGGAGAGCAATGAATATTTATGAGGTTATTAGGTTGATCTGGATAAATTGTGGCGTTGTTCTGGGAATACATTTATAATTGTTTGTTAATTAACTTATTGATCGTTCTCAAAGTGAATTATTAACGCTTTTAATAATTCAGCCCCGGGCGCAGCGATCGAACGCCCCTAACATGTTTATCATTATTTTAGCAATTGTTATTAATGCTTTCATAGTTTGTTACCCATCCAGATCGATATTCAATGCCGTTTTAAATCCATAGTTGACCAAATTAGCATGAGTCTTGAATATCATCCCTTAATATAATATGTGGAATGCTGTGCACTTCTAAGCATATGATTTTTGATATGATGCATATAAAAAATGAATACGCCATTTGGTATATGCTATTAAATAAGTATTTATAAGAAAAATAGCTAAACTTAAAATAACTTAGCTGATAGAGAAGCTAAGCCACCCCAGACTCCAAAAGACTTTATCTTTTGATACAGAAGCTTCGTTACTGCGTAGCTTTATTAGAATTGAAGTCAACATTGACATTTGGTTGAATTAAATATTTTTTCAAAAGGAAATGCGATTTATTCTGTCAATAAATACACAAATTTCCATTACACTCAGAATTTTCGCTGACGCCAAAATTTTTGCATGTCATCAGAAACTGCAATCGCGCATAAATGTGCTCGGAAATAGCAGATGTTCATCGTAAAACGTCGAAGCTTTATCAGGGTTGTAAAAAAATGTATAGATGGCCATCATGGGTCGTGTATTATCCGGCAAATAATAAACTGGTAAATATGTCAGGGTGTCAAAAAACTTAATTTATTTAGCATTTAATGCCAAAACGCTGAGCTATTAAACATTAGTGCGTCTGCGTTTGAAATAACGAAATTAATGCTTAATAATCGCTGGCGTTCATCATACAGCCGCGATAAAATGCCCTATTCAACAACCCCCATTAAAAAATATTGGTTGTTCCAATATTTTGCCGGCCTAACAATGGCGGAATTTGTACAGCAAAATATTGGAAGCTGTCATATTTCTAGATGTATTTTTTTAATGCAAGGGCGATTCAAATATAACCCGGAATTTTGCTGTACAAATTTATTGGATGAATATGAAAATATAAATGGATTGGATGGAAAGTTTCTTAATTCCGTCATTGAAGAAAGCAGGCGAGAAGTTGCATCCTCTGTTGCGCAACGCGTTATTATTCCAAAATTCCGGATTATATTTGAATATTACTATTGTGACTATTTTACCAGTTTCAAGCAAATTAAGATGGAATAATAATGTGATATCTCATCATAAGTATAAGAAAATATTTATGAAACTCTCGCGCGGTAGAAATGTTAAGAAGTTTAGAGCTGTGTGTTGTGTAATATATAATAAAATAGGTAAGCTACTAATCTAATGGTTACTTTATGTTACATATAGATATATATGACACAGTAACAGACACTTGGAGTTTCACTTTTCGTGACATTCAAGTCAATTTGGCCTACCGTGAATTTAGAAGTTTCACCGCAAAAAATCATCTCTTTAATTTTCAATGAGTTAAACATAGATGCAGTATGTGTATGTTCACGATCTTCACACAAATCCAATTTTCTCTCAGGATCGCGCAGCGTGAGTGAAGCTTGTATATCACTAAATGAACCTTAACACTGTTGATAGCACACAATATTCGTTCATTTCTTCGCGTAAACATAAACGATACACATGCATGTCTTCAGTTTTAGTAAAATAATGATGCATTGTTGATGCTTCAAATTGATAAATTTGGGCCGATCGATAAAATTATTTTTGTTATCACGTTAGTCTTAAGTACACTTGGGTCTTTTTTTATGCGGATCTTTTTAATGCGAATTTGAAGTTATGCAGTTTTCAAAAATAATGGTACCTATCCCTCATTTTTGTATAGAGAACAAAGCTTTTTTTAATGCACATTCGCATTAAAAATAGACTTATGTAAAGCAATTCTAAGATAAATATGTATTGTGTTTTTGTATTTATATTATTTTTTATAAACTATTTTTATGCGATTTTTGATACATTCTATCACATTGATTTGAAGTTATGCGGTTTTTAAAAATAATGGAACATCTACATCAGTTTTCTATGTAGTTTAAGTCTTTTTTAAATGCGTCTCTCCTTAGAACGTATATATCGCATAAAAACAGACCAAGTGTACATAATTGGTTATATTAAGGATGTAAGGGTAACTCTACAGCACGACCTTGCGTCGATGAACGAGTGCGGTCGATGTCTCCAATTCACTAATCTCCGCACTTAATGTGCGAAAATGCTCTTTCTGTGTCACTCGAGTCTAATCGCATATATGCGCGATTACTCATCAAAGAGTTAAGAGTAGAAACAGGCACTTGATTTAAAGATTATATTGGTTTATAAATATTAATCACTTTTTATTACAAGTGACAGTATAAAAAAATTATCAAAAATGCTGTTTTTGACCCTGATGTGTGTCCTGAACCGTGTCTCGATAGAAAATTTTGATTACTTTCTGGTTCTTTTAATATCCATATTCTCAAACTAATGTGCATTGGTAGTTATGTAATAGGAATCCAATTAATAATCGTATATGCTGAATATAAGACCAAGGCCTTGTTTAAAGAAAAATCTTATTTATGTACATCTGACGTCCAAAGAGATGCATCTTTTTTCCAACATTATTCAATGCCACTTCAGAGCGACATGCTCATGTCGTTTAATGGAGAATCTTTACATATTTTTGCTACGGACGATGCTACATGTAATTTAGATGCACACAGACGAAGTGCTTTCCAACTCGAATAAAAGCAGCCGTAGAGCTTAAAGTCTCAAGAGAAAAAAGGTCACGTGACTACAAAGGACGGTTGCAATCTGACTGCATATCGACAAACCTGTGCATCTATGTGATTCAAATGAATTCAATTTTGGAGCACAAACGGCGATATTGATGAAAGTCATCACTGCGTGTAATACTTGCATATGATTGTGGGGCATTTTGACGGTGCAGCGAGCACGGGAAATCCCAATGATCCAGAGCGATGCAAGTGAATCTGTACAATGCATATAACACAAAGGCTGCGCGCCGAATGATTTTACAAAAGCCTCCTTTTTACCTTATGCATTTGCGGTAATCGCATTATGGGGCATGCACGGGATTCATAAAGCAATTAGGCTTTCATTCAGCGAGCCGAGAGCCGAAATGTGCTTATTGTTCGAAGCGTTCCGTAGCGGCCCGATAATTGGCAACATCTGACGACCGTATCAATCTAATTCTGCTTATGCGGCTGCAGTCTTCCAGCTCCTACTAAAAGCCCACAACCACCGAACTTTGATTTACACTTCAGATATTTTCAGAAAAATATATAAATTTAGTATGAATTTTTATTTTTTTGGCGTTCCTACAGAAGCATAAACGATAAACAAATGGTAACAGACAATACACATTTAATTTATATCTATAAATGGTTGATTTATAACAGCGTTTAGTACAAAAGTACAAATATGTTTTCCAGGTCAGATTTCTTGATTTCAGATTTCAGACCCACACAATTATCAAGTATTAAAATATCAATATTCATATTATTTCTTCTTCTTATAATATCGGATTTATCACACTGATTTATGTTTTTAAGTCTGTTATATTTATGCAATAAGCCCTTATAAAAATACCTAGATTTTTTTTTTCAAACTGTTCCCTGCTTTGTATATGGTGATTTTCACAAAAAAAAATATTTTTTAGAAACTCGCGTGGACTCCAGGCGACATTTTATGCGAAACATAGTGAATCGGAATGTGTTAAAATTTCTGTTGTTGAAACACCTGGCATGTAGGGAGCACCCAGTATGCGTGTTTGTCGGCCATTTTGTTCAGTCACAGTAAATTCTATTGATGGAGAGGTCGTCGCATGCTCCCACCACCTTTTAGGATTATTTTTGGGATTCTGGGGCATAGTGACGCATTCTCCTCTTATCTCTCGACACGATAAGGTTCAGAAAAGCTTCTTCTTCTTTTTTCGGGTGGGTGTTTCACTCTTTCCATATAATACCCAGGGCGAGGGAAACCCTATGCTCGTGGGTAACAGTCGAACCATTGGAGTAATGATGTAGAGTAAAGATGGGCGAAAGCAGCGTCATCGGTTTGCTCATCAAACGCTGCTGAGGTAACCCAGATAACATACGTTAGGTGAATAGTTTACCCTATGCTGTGTACTTGCTCTGCCAAGAGCACTCTGTGGCGACACCACCATATATGCAACTCGTCTCCGTGACTAGGTACTACAAACAACTGAACCAATACCATAGGGAAAGAAGGGTTCCTATAGTCCGTCATCTGCCCCTAAATCTTTCCCTAGCAAGAGTCAAACCAACAATGACAGAATCGCTAGGAAAATGGACGACAAACACGCGAAGTCAAACTAATTTGACCGTTAGGATCCCCTTTACACGCCAGGTGCGCCAACTTCAAAACAAAAAAAATCACCTGGTTTCAGAAGCTCTTGTAACCTTACTTTCTGGATGATCTTTGTAGAAGGGATTTTATTAAACAAGTTTTTTTATTTATAAACTAGCGAATACCCGGCATGCGTTGCAATGTCTCACTTAAAGATGTAAAGTGTATGTTTTTTAATTCAGTTTATTGGAATGAATTTATATATTTTTAATTACACTAAAAAACGGGTAAAAACGATCGCGCTTAGTAATTATTTGAGAGGTCGTTTTGGTGATGCTCCTTGTGAACATCCTCCGTCCAGTGCTATGTTGGGTTTTGCATTGTCGTCGCTTCGTGCTAGATTGTTTGCACTTTCAGATTTTTTTGCTTGGTTATTGGTGCCTTAATTTTCGATAAATTGGTAGCCAAGTTCTGAGTATGCCAGTGCCGTCTTCTCGTCCGTTGAATACGGAGTTACTTCGTTTTTAGATTTCCATCGCTTCTCTCGCAATTTTGATGCCGAAATTTTCGACGGTTACTATGGTTTTTGTACCAGCAAAATTGATGTGATGATTGTTCTTCATACCATGTTTGTAATTCAATTTCAAGACTGCGTTCTGATGCACTGTCACCCCGTGGGTGATATATCTATTGGTTTGTTCAATGTACGATATGATACAGGCTGAGCATTAAATCACGCAAGCTCTCTGAATTTTGTGTTTCACTTTGTTCTTTTTGTTGGACAAAAGACTTCCAATATTTCCTTCCATCCCAAAGATTCAGAGAAATCCAGATAGAAGCCTAAGACGCGCTCGCGTCAAAGAAGCGGCTTTATTTAGATGGCAGGAGAGGTGATCTGCGTCGGTCGTCGGCCGCCACCTCTCACTTTCTTCCTCTCAGTTAGGCACCACCTGAGGCGACACCTGGGCTTTCAACAACTTCAGAGTGTCCATACAGAGATCAGTCCATGGACGCAGACCATGTTCTGTGAACATTTTCGGGTATGGAGTCCAATCGCCAGGCGTTTCTTCGTTGTGTCAGTGGTCCGAAATTCGGATCAGTTGGACACGGAAGCCTTGTGGCAATTCTCTCTGATTTTAGGGCATTTAGGGCTTTTTGTAAAAGTTTTGAAGGAAAATGCATTCCCAGGGCTCTACGATCTTCACCTAGGGGTCCTTGCGACCGGTAACAATTAGTGGGCTCGCCACTAATTGTTATTTCTTGCATTTTTTTCAAAGCCGCAAGTAAAACTCAAAACTCTTCCCTACCCTATACAATATATATTTATTCAATTATTTTTTTCTTTTTCATTTTTAAGCAGTTTTCATCTATATATTTTTCCTAGCCTAGAATTTCAAAGTAAAATTAAAATCTTTAGCTAGCTTCCTCCCGCGTTCAGAGCGCAAGTAGCCATTTTTAGATTCAAAATGTTTTTGTGGATGGTGTGCACCGTCTGGTAATAAATGATTTGAGCGTGAGCAGCCCGCATACAGCTGTCCATGTGAGAAGCATGCACGCATACCCTGTGTGTTTCTATTCTTTGTTGATACTCACACCGGAAACTGCACACATTGCAATTCGAATAGCATATCAGTCGGAATCGTTGGGCCATAACCTTTTTTGAAATTTTGCATTTCAAACTGTAGCTCCGATGATATTATTCACCTTTTTTTTCTCATTAAAAACCTGGTACAGTTGCTACATGTCATGGCGGATTTCTGTTTCAGAGAAGAACTACAGGCACGCCAATTTTCAGTAAAATATCCAATTCAAATATATTTTTATATAGAATGATAAACTAACTGAATGTTTATTTATTTATTTATATATTTTCAAGAGAAACTTACAGCTATTACAGAAATAAAATAATTAAGTAGTTAAACAGAAGCCATTTATAAGTTTCTTCAGCTAACAAGAAATAAAATTAATTTAAAAAAGAAAAAAAAAGAATTTGATACATATAAATTGATATACCGAAAAAAGGGAAAAAACACAAATAAGAAATTTAAAAAAACACTAATAAACAGTAGAAAACAGCAAAAAACAGGAATTAGCATTTATGTTAATATTAAGATGGCTTGAAGAACGACAGTGCAAATGAATTTTTATATAATAAATTGAAAAATGGAGTTATATTATTTGTTAAGAAATATGGACATTTGCATTTGAAATAGTGTAATAAAAATATTGGTAATGGGAGTACATGCATGTAAATGTTTGAAGTCAATGCGATATTGTAAAAATAAGTAGGTATTGAAATTATATTAAAGTATAGTGATAATAGCAAATATATCCTAGCCGTCGAAATAAAATGAATAATAATGAGGCCAGATCCCGTTACCTGCTCCCGTTGTCCAAACTTAAACATCATCATATTAGTCATAGTGGCAACAATAATACAATAGCATGAAGAGATGGATGCGGCATTCAAACATATGTAAATTAAAATAAGTTGATTTGAAGGTAGACAGAAACAATCTTGACATTGATATTGACAATTTATAATAAATGAAATGTAGGAAAAAATAAGTAATGGGTAATTTAATGGATTTTCTTTAAATCCCGTTCTGTGTGAATTGCCAAAATTGGCGAGGTGTCGTTTTTCCTCACTAAAATTTTCGAGTTTTTTGTTGTTTGTTGTCCTTATGTTTTGTTCGTGTGTTTACGTGTCATTTAATCAATGCCTTTACATACAATTCATATCAAAAAATCACTTTTGAATTTATCTCGCTGATAAACGTACCACATATTGAAAACCACTGTTTTGTTTGAATATATCGATGCAGTAACAATCTATTAGCTGGTTTAAGAATTATATCAATTTTACGAAGGAAGTAGAGTATCATGAATTTTAACGCGGAACGATGATAGCACCTCATATCGTGTTGAATCCTGGAGTTTATTTCGCTATTGATTGATTTGTTATGTGTGAAGATGCATCCGACTGGTTTTTAGAATACATGAATGAGTGATTTGTTTATTTATTGATTTGGATGTGGTTGCTTAGCAACACGCGCTTAGTTGGAAAACTACGCGATGTATTGGTGTGGGAGTGAGAGGTTAGGATGCGTGCGCTCTCCCTCACTTCGTGTAGCAACTGGCGAGCCGCCGAGCACCACTACGCGCCAGCCGTCCAGCGTGGCCTTGGCTGACGCAGCCGAGCGCTTCAACAGACATTAGATTGATAGCATTATCGTCTCTCGGCATAGTTGACAAAAGGCTTTGTTTACCCTAGCAAATTTTGGACAGCCGGACGGATGGACGGACACACATTGATTTTTATATATATAGATTATCTGGAATTATGTTTTATTATTGTTGATTAGAATGATTGGAACGTATTCAAAGTATTTGAATTATGATGGATCATTGTATGTCATTTGCAGGATATTATATCCCTGGGAACGCTCTATAGATTGATAAAATATTGACAGTCAAATACAAAGTATTGTATTGAATGCGGCAGCGAAACTACCTTATTTTAAAAATGAGTTATCCAAATAGTATAGAAAACACCAGTTTAATTATTTTTTCATATTATA
This sequence comes from Stenopsyche tienmushanensis, assembly GCA_008973525.1. Classification (NCBI taxonomy): domain Eukaryota; kingdom Metazoa; phylum Arthropoda; class Insecta; order Trichoptera; family Stenopsychidae; genus Stenopsyche; species Stenopsyche tienmushanensis. The sequence continues at coordinate 720,506 of WACJ01000070.1, read as the reverse complement.
GACAAATATTTAAAGTTTTTATTCATTATATCACTTTTAAAATTAGGTAGTTTGACTGCCACACCTTGTATAATATATTAGCCTCATTCAGTAGTATTAGTAATTAAGAACAATATTCCTGGATGTAGTGTACTTGGGATTCTTCCAATATTGAGCAAAAAAAATTCATTTTCCGATAGCAAAGAAATTAAAGAAACATTGTTGGAAAATATGCTCCATATTCACAGTGTACCGTCGCGCACAAATCGCGTAGTCCTCGAGTAATTAAATTGGGAAAAACTTCATAATGAATCTGCAGCGACTTCTTTGTCCCGACTTTGGCTCCCTTGTGTGCAATACACGAGTGCACAATGCATTAATAAAGTCGGGTTGCATTTTTCGTATAATGCAAGCTGAACGTTTATCCCGACCAGTCACCGTTTGGAATACGTTTTTGGAATAAATATGAGCAGCTCGCACTTTGACTGCGCACAGCCCGGAATTAAGTGAGCGTGAACATGTTGCTTTCGTGATTGGTTTACCCTGTTAAAATGCTGGAATTGAATTGTGAATTCGAATGCAAACTAAAAAGCCTTTATGTCAAATTTGACAACTGTGACGGGGAAAAACTGCAACGTCATCAGATATTTTAGCAGCTCGCGGCGATTGCTGATTTTCCGGAAAATTTTTCCCATCGAATCTGCCTATGGTTCAGAGGTGAAATTTGTCACTCAAAATGTTCATCTGCATTGTATAGATTAATATATTTAAAATGATTTCCATATATATTTAAAATAATCATAAACATCTAATAGCACCATAACAAAAATGAATGAATTTCATCAAATGTATTTATTGTTAAATATTAGGGGTATCGATAAGTCTTTGCCGATTTTGATGGACATTTATTTAAGCTCAGTTTGTGTCTGCTGCTGCTGTTTTTTGATCAAGGGTTGAACACCACCGATTAAATTTACGATGAAGTGTTACCATTACGATATGGTGATTCTGGTTTTTAAAATTTAAATCGTTTAACCGATGTTTGAAAGATATCCCTAGAACTGGAAAAGCCTTAAATTATTTGAGAGCCATAGTGGAAACAGATTCAATAGCAGATAATGCATTCAACATGTTCGACAATTCAAGAGCATTTACAACGTATCAGGAAGACAAATCGAATGAGCGTTTGGATGCCGCACGAACTGTCCACAACAAAGAGAGCAACGTAACATGTGCAAAATTTTGTTGTGAAGACGAAAAGTTCATTCTTTTTTGCATCGAATTGTGACTGGCGATGAAAAATGGGTTGTTTATGACAACATATACATCAGGAATAATTTAGCGATTCTGCAACACGACAATGCACGACTCCAATTTGCTGGTGTATATATTATATACGAAATTCATTCATCAGATATTTATTTAAATTGTTTTACTATGAATATTGATGATCATATGTTTGCTAATGTTATGTGACTAATTGTCGATCGCTGAGGTGCAAACGTAGATTAATGGATGAATTTCAGGCTAATAGGGCGTGAATTTCTACTATACTACTCGGAATAACCAAGACGTTTCAGGATGACCTGTATAAATACGATTGATTCCGGTTAATTGAGGTACACTGGGATAAATCATTTTGATTGATGTGACTGTCCTAATAGACACATTTGGTTGATGAGCCAAAAAAATTGACTGAATGGATTTACGTACAGCATAAATCGATGATATCTTACTACAAATAAGTTTGAATTCAATTTAAAATGTTCATTTGAATTTCATTCCGGTTCAGTTCCAAATATTTATATTGGTTCTGGAATGTAGTGACACAACCAAGTCTCATTCGGTGCTACGGTATGAGCATTCTGGACACCCATCTCGCACAAAACCTCCTGTTATCATGTTTTTTCGACACAATATTATCAAAGAGACTTTAAAAAATGCCAGGAAAGTATTCGTGAAAGTCGTCAATTGCCACACGGCAGTCATTTTGCTTTAGTTCTTTAATTTTTGCATAAGTTTGTCAGAAATCACTGATGATCTTGCACTACTTGCCTTGTCGTGAGTATCGCCCTCAGGAGTCTTTGTAATCTTACTTTCTAAATAGCTCTTATGTAAACCCTATAAATACCTTGCGCTTAAATCTGGGCTGTTCATTACTTCAACTTTATTTACAAAAAAACATATTCAACTTTATTTTTATTTTAAGCCTTTAGTCAACTATGCCGAAAGGCGGTAATGCCATGCAACCAATCAATCATTCGTGTATTTTAAAAGCGAGCACCCGCCAAGCAAAGGAATACCTTGGAGCTAACTTCACACATAACAAATTAATCAATAACAAAATAAACTCTACAATTCAACACGATATCATCATCATCATCATAGTGCAGCCACTAACAGTCCACTACAGAACTATGGGCCTCTTCAATATCCATTCACAGGAAGGGGTTACATCCATTTCGTCTGTATCATACGTATGTATGTCTTCTGGTCCCAGTGTTTCCACGTTTATGTGACAATAGAAAATAGATGTGTGCGAGTATTTGTTAATTCACTTACCTTGAAGGCTTGGATTTTTATGTCTTACTTGCGTTATTGTCCTTGTTGCAGTTAATCTCAAGTGATGCGGATGAGATTTTCCAATTTTTGTGCAGATTTAATATGCAAAAAAACAATGTTTTTCGGTGTCACTCGCGAATTTTATATATAAGTGTAGTCGGCGTTTTATCAGAGCGTATGAATCAATTATAATAATATAAAAGTAAATTAATAAATTAAAATTATACGATTTTCGATTTTCTCAAAATTCAAATAAATAAAAACAAAAGCCAACTTGGTACGATGCAAATGTACATCGATAATGTTGCCGAAAAGGCATTAATAATCAGTTTGAGGCGCCGCGCTTTCATAGGGTGGCACAAAAAAACGGTCGCCGACACAGTCCGATATAGATATTAACGCGAAAAGCACTATTTACTCAAAAACAGAGCAGGTGAGCGGAGCACACAAAATCACGACCGATAACAACGGTTGCCAACCGGCCAATCCCAACACTGATATGCTATTTTAATTGAAACATTTGCAGTTTCCGGTGCGAGCATCAACAAATAACAGAAACACACAGGGTATGCGTGCATGCTTCTCACATGGACAGCTGTATGTGGGCTGCTCCCACCCAAATCATTTATTACCAGACGGTACGCATCTTATGGAAAAGTATTGTGAATATAAAAGCACTTCATTAGCACGACACAAGCATAATCTTTGGGACGAATATAACAACAACATGAGGAGCAAAGTACACAGCATGGTGCAAAACTATGAAATTAAAATTCCATGCTTGCAAGGACACGCCCCTTCTCCATTTCTTGCGGTCGCTTGTGCTCTGAGCGCGGGGGGAAGCTAGCTAAATATTCTAATTTTACTTTGAGATTCCTAGGCTAGGATAAATATATAGATGACAACTGCTTAAAAATTAAATAGATGAAAATAATTACATAAATATATGTTGTATAGGGTAGGGAAGAGTTTTCATCCTCACTTGCGGTCCCGAAAAAAAAGGATGCGAACCCACTAATCGTTACCGGTCTCAAAGAACTCTACGACTTGATGGAGATCGTAGAAAGCCCCGGGGATGCATTTTCCCCCAAAACGTCCTAAATCCCCTAAAATTAGAGGGAGTGGCCACAAGATTTCTGTGTCCAATAGGACCGAATTTCGGACCACTGATACAACGAAAGAACGCCTTGCAATCGAATGCCATGCCCGAAAATGTCCACAGAACATAGTCAGCATTCATGGATGGACACTGCGAATTTGTTGAAAGCCCAAACCTAAATCGCCCGTTACCTATGAGGAACTGAGAGGTTCAGTGATCCAGGACGACTCGGTGATATTTCAGGCGCTGTCTAACCGAAAGGAAGAAAGTGAGAGGTGGCGGCCGACGACCGACGAAGACCACCTCTCCGCCATCTAAAATGGTGGAGAGAAAAAAAATCAAGCAAGAAAAATTTGAAAGTGCTAACAATCTACGACGAAGCGACGGCAATGCATAGCCCAACATCGCACATTGGCAGCACTGGACGGAGGATGCTCACAAGGAAAATCACCAAGGCGTCGGCAGTTATCCCGCGTCCATGAGTCCGACAGGAGACTCGAAATATCGGATAGATTGAAATCTTAATGTAAAAATATATAAAATCATTCCAATAAACCGAATTAAAATACATATACTTTAGATGATTAGATTTACTGATTTGATTTAGCAATACAGAGGTCATAATATTGTTCTCTTTATAAGTTACAGGTTAAATTTCCATGAATAAATGTCCAACATTATCCAAGGCCCTAATCGGTCTTAAAATTAATTTATGTTAATGTCCCCAGCTAAAACCAAAGCCGAAAAATATGTCCTAACGTGTTGAGCCCTGATTATATCAAACGTACTGATTTACGAGACTCAGTCATACAAGTTTTACTATTTCATTAGCGATGCATTTTTATAAAAGTTGATGTATTTCGTCTGACAAATCGGTCTTTTGCGTGTCAGCCATTCAAAATGTATACATCCCCGACTGGTAAAATGAAGAAATTTATTATCGATGGCGGCGTGTTTCTTAAAGATCCACCCTTAATGGCACACACGAAGCGATTTGCATGCGGTTTCAATACGACACGTGAGCCATTACATCACGTCATAATTTTCCGACAGGATGGATGCAGTTTTGGGGAATCTCCAGAGGACAATATGGATTTTGTGTCGGAAGTAAGTAATCCCCGGCTTTTGCCAGAGCAAATCAGAGTCGATCTCCATAACAAGGAGACGTGCGGCCACGGCGGCATTCGTATGCAAGTCTCATTGCCTGGAAACAATTTGGCTTTTGTACGAAATATACGTTGTGTGTGCCATACAATCTCAAGAACAAAGGATTTACTTCAATATTTATGGGATAACAAGTAATCTCAAGAATAAAAGCACTTTAAAAGAATCCGCAGAAAATGAGCTTTCTGTGTAGTTGTTTTGAAAATGTATTTAAAACGCGGAAAGAATCGGGATGGCGTCCATGGAATAAGTAAATTCTGAAATATACACAAGCCAAAAGACAATATGCTTAAGATATTTTTAAATTCGCTTTTCTAATGGATTTATTTTATATTTGTGTATATTATTTTTTTACGTGATTTATTGCTTTAGGCCACGTGTAGCGCGGGCTAAAAGACTAGGATCCAAAAGCATGTGCGTGCTCGCTCTCGCCTCGAAGATCGATTGTCACCCCTCTCCCGTGAGCGGAGCTCAACCGCCGTATTATGCCGCATCCTTTCTCTCCCCGTTCCCGCAGCCCCAGATTCATCAGACCAATATGCGCCAACATGGTGCTTCCGTTAAATTGGAAAAAGTTCGGCGGCGTGCAGACAATAACTCTCCAAAGTTTCAATACAATCAGATGAATGGCATAGGAGCGTATATAAGATAGACATATTGTAGATATTACTTTTCATAAACATATATTATCATCGTTAACCCTTTGAGTAGTGAGCTAATTTAAAATCATCATAAACTTAGATGCTATATTTGCATATCCGCCACTTATCATCCGTACAAATCCGTTTATCTATCAGGATCGTGCAGCGTGTATGAAGTTTGTATTTCTATTAATAAACACTGTTGATAGCACACAATATTCGTTAATTTCTTCGCGTAAACATTAACAATGCACTTGATCATTTGGGTTACTATTAGTCGATAAATTTGAGTTATGAATCTAAACAATTGTAGGATGTACGCAAGACACTCTGTCCGTTTTTGTCTTTCTCTCAACTCAACGTATAAGAACACTCTTTCTGAATCACTGGAATTCGATCGCAAATACGCGATTGAACTCCTCAAAGGGTTAATACAATTTTGAACTTTCTTTTCTTGTAATAATATCAGAGGACAGTCCTAAAAGAGCCTGAAAAATATTATTGAAACTAAATTATATGTATCCATTATATTCGTAATATTCAGAATATGATCTGATTTTTTGAAGCATTCAATTCTAATAACTGATAACATTAATCTGGTTCCAATAATTGGTAATGCTAAACAACCCATCTTGGGTTTTATAAGCTTTTAGGCAGCATTTAGCAATAACGCTTATGCTTGAAAATGGAGGGCCACACGCGGGTTCATTCGCTGTCGGATCGTGGAAGCAAAGCAAATAGTAATATAAATACAAAGTTTTCGACAGTATCTCTATTTTATGCGGATAGAGAGACTGCAACTGCGAGACTCCAACTGGGAAGCCAGCGGAAATAATGCCGTTTTCCGCAGTCAAGGCTATTGGACCATTTTTTTATGTCTTCTGCCTAAATGCATTCCGAATAAAACACAGGCGGTAGTATAACCCTGATGTTGATGTTAATTTTTATATATTTTTTTCTGAAAATCGATGATGAATCTATTAACAAACCTTCTGAATTTATCCTATGACTTTTCATTTTACGTGCACAGATTTATCAATTTCCAGCAAGTTCTTAGGATTTTTTTTATAAAAATGCGAAAAAATGACTCAAAATGTAGAAAAAAATAAGAGCAAAATAGCACTAATCCTCGCCATTATTTAGCCCACCCCCATTTTTAAATGCAGTTTTGCAAATTGAACCATTTTTTCAGGTGTATGCATCCCTCGGCGTTGTCGAGTGATTAGTGTATTCAATTTTCTCACCCCAATCTTAGTGGACCCCTCCAAATTCGTTTCAAACAACCCTGCAATTTTCACAAACGCCATAATTATGATTCGTTCGCTGCGATAAAAACCGTTGAAAAAATGCACGATTCTACAGATTGAAGTTCATCGTTCGGCCTTTAAGAGCGTAAGATCTCAATATTAGATGGACTTTGTGACATTCATTAGAGGTAGTTAAAATTATTACGATCGACATAAAAGTGCCACCAATTTTCTAAACAAAGGGAGGCTTGTTTCTATAAATATTTTAATGGTCCTTTAAACGCCGATAAAAATCGCACATAAATGCTCATGGAACGACATGCGATTCGGACGTATGGAGCTTTTATACATTTTTATTTAATGTCGGAGTGTAAAAATAATTTTTTAGCCTTCTGATTAGTGAGTTTTTTTAAAAATCGAGTTAAATCAAATCCAATTTTCTCTCAGGACCGCGCAGCGTGTGTGAAGCTTGTATATCAGTAAATGAACCTTAACACTGTTGTTGGTCACGCAAAATACTCTCTTTGTTTTTGTCTCCGATTCAATAATCCATGCAGTCAACGTGTGAAAATATTATTTTTATATCGCTCAAATCCGAACGCATATATGCGCGATTACTCATCAACGGGCTAAAATGTAATGCAGAGCCTGATATATGTTAGTATACGGATGTCAAAAATTTATTTCCAGTTCAAATTTAATACAATTTACTATGACTGAATAAAATGGCAGAAAACTTTATTGATGCTCCTTATATTATTGAATGCATTTTCCAGAATCCAATTTGTATTTATAAATTCGCATGGATAAAAAGTATTGGATTATGATCTTAAATATATGAAGTCGCTAATCTGGCCGAATTGTAAAACTATTAGACCATATAATCGAGTTTGCCATGTAAATGCAATTTGCTCCTTACCTATAAATTTCACCTGACAGGCTTTACGATCTTATCTCCATTTATTCATTTTGGGATTAAAGCTTCTTTCATCCTGGTCCACTGATAAAGCATAGTTTTTGGATATAGCAAATGCGCTCTATTAACTCGTTCGTCGCTGCGTCGCGTAATATTGTTGGACGTTATATTCCTCCGCTTAAATATGATTTAACACGTTATTATGCTTAAAATGAAAATATAATATTTTATTAGGTAGCGTGGTATTCATTTAAACAATTCAAACACATATGACTTTGAACAATTAGGACAATTTTGAGGCCATTTATACATATTTTTTTGCTTCTTGGTGATCGAGAATTTATCTTATATTTTTATAACAAAGAGTACAATTCCTCTTGATAGATTTGCCTTGTGGATTTTTATGAATTTCTAAACAGTAAAACGCTTTTTTCGCTTTCCTTTTTTAATTGTCGGGCCTAAAATTTTTCGACCACAATCATTTTCTTACTAAAAGTTCCCTGAATTTTCTGATTTGAGTATAAAAAAATACTGATATATTTGCAGAAAAGGTGTGCTTTTCAACCGAACGAAGGTTCTGGGGTAAGTACAGTGAAATATTAACAGTAACGAAAAGCGAATCCAGCGTCTCACTGTTACATATTACTATAACGACTTTCAAATGTTAACTTTACGAACGATTTTCTATAATGTTTTCCAGACGACAACTGTATAAATATCTTTCGAGATTGTCTTCGAAATTTGCATTCTTACCCTTGTCTATTTGCACTTGCTTCTCATTTGAATGTCCAAGATTTGGATTATATGAAAAGCCGGGAAGATCAAGTTCAAGAATTCCAAAATGCAGCAACGGCTATATTTCGAGAATATCAGCGAAATCCATCCAAACGGCTTATTTCCGAAAAAAAATATTGTTCGACTGTGTGAACTGTGTGTTGTGTAATATATAATAAAATAGGCTTGCTACTATACAAGCGATTGTGGAATACTGCGTATAGACACACACACAGTAAAGGCGGCGCAGCGCATGCGCGTCGTGGTAGCGTGTCTATGATCTATGCCAGCGCTTCTTAAACTTATATAGTCCGCGGACCCCCTGTTGGAGCAAAATTTCCTTCGCGGACCCCCTCTTGAGCAATTTTTTTTTGGTCAACCTCATCTCAACCCTTGTGACTTAATTTTTCAACCAAACAAACTGTTTAAGAACCGCTGATCTATGCGAATAATGCGGAGAGACTACGAATGATTAATTCTCTCTTTCTGATGAACTGCTTGATTACATCGGATAAATTATAAGTAAAAGTTAAAAACTTCAATACAATCAAACCTCTTTTTGTGCGATTTCGAAGTTATGCGGTTTTTTTAAAGCAATTTTTTTTTTAATTTCAAGGAAATAAATCATCTACACTAACCGAAATTTGGAAAAAAAAGATTGGGACTGTGTAAATCATATTGCATCTGTTTCCCCTTTATTCTGGTTTAGATTTTTTAAAAAAATGATTTAGTTTTTTTGCATTTTTCCAATGTATCGACTTCTAAAAATATATTATCCAAAGGAATTTCCAAAATTCCAACTACTTACGGAGTTATAGCTATTTTAACCACGCGGCAACTTGGGCGGTCCTACCAAAATGAGATCTTTTAACGCGTTTTTCTCGAAACTAATTTTTTTAACCCGGTTGACATCATATCTCAAGTTTGAATTAATTAATTTACTTCAAACTGGGTAAGAATATTTACTATGTAACCTTCTATTATTCCTACCAGTTTTATGTCAAAAATTATTTTTTAACTTTTTAAAAAAAGTTGACAAAATATGGCCAAAAATTGTTGCTAGTTTGTAATTAAAATAATAAGTATTTCTCTAGTGGATGTCTGGCATTTGAGATTCCAAATGTCGGACATCCTTAAAATTTTACCAATGATTCAAGATGTCCTTTAAATGTTATCGAAAATGTTATTTTTTAATTACTTCATTATTTTCCTGTTTTTTTTTTATCAACTTTTTTTATGCGATTTTTGATATATTTTATAAAACTGATTCAAAGTTATGCGGCTTTTAAAATCCATTGAACGCATCATCATTTTTTCTATGTAAGTCATAGCTTTTTTTTGTGCGATTTCTTTTTGTGCGAATATTTGAATATTTTACCAATTTCATATTCGTTATTCGAATAATTTATTTTACGAATATTTGGGATCCCTAGTTATATTGTCACATAGCTATTCCTTCTATTTAGGCTTCGACTATCGAATTTGGACTCCGTGAGAAAGAACACCGATTCAGGCTGGGTGACGAGAGTGTTAAGTCCTTATCATTGTGAATGCTCAAGCAAACCATGCTAATGAAGATGTTTCATTATTGAAAATGTGATATTGTACTGGAAAATGTTCTTCTTGGAACAAATATCACGTAAAGCATTGGCGCCAATGACACAGGGGTTGGTCTATCTGAAGTATAAATCGATAGTATATATGTATAAATATATGGTCAATACTAAAATCTCAAGCAATTTTCTTATTTAAGTATTCGATTTTCGTCTGATTCGATAAACTAAAAATAAAAGTCTCAAAAGTGCAAAAAGGAAAATATTGATTCATTCCACATGCCTCATAACGTCTCACAAAGATGGGACATTTTAGATATGTCCCATGGGAGTTCCATCAGTGATTTATATATGAGAGACGCTGTATGGAATAAATCTGGATGGGAATCAGAATACACTCGCTGAATTTTTGTGATAAACATAATGAAACACAGTCGAGTCTTTTAAGTATGTTCACACACAGAATAACTAATATCGTCCCTAAGAAAAGAACGGGGCAAAATGCCATAAGATTCTTGAAAAACGGTTGTTAAATGGCCTTTGAGAGCGTGCGATAAAAATATTAATTGCACATAAAAGCGCTTTCTGAGGACGACAACGAGTGGAGCTTTTAAAAAAATAATTATTGATGTCGCAGATATAAATCATTTCAAAAATATAATTAGCAGCTTTAAGCTCTCGAGCTTTAAATCACAACTGCACTATTCCACGCCATTTTGCGGAACCATCGTCAAACTTTTCTATTGTCTTCTTATTTCGTTCCGAGAACTTATTTCCTTATCCGGCGCAATTTCTTAAACTTTCGAGAAAGATGGCTCTTTCTAGCTGGAATCCGACGAATTGCAATGAGGGCCATTTCGGGGGCAATTTAGCGATTACCTCAAAGTTCAGGGAATAAATTGATTTTATTCATATTCAGACATGAATTATTATGCATAAGAATTCTAAATCTACTTTCAAATTTGATTTCAATAAAATTTACATAAATCATTGAATAATATTTTAGGTCTGTGTCTGTCATTTGTCATTTATACGTCTGTGGGAACGCTTATAAATGCAATTTTTCGATGACATTTAGATCCATGAATAACTGAAGTATACATAGCTATCAGCATTTTATCTAAATATCTTGACAGCATAGTAAATTTATTTAAAAAACCGCACCATCAGCAAGTAACTCCCTTGGATTTGGCATTAAATTTAAATCTACAAAGCTGCTTTTTTGTCCACAAATAGTTTATGTTCATTATTGTTAAATAAACGTCGTCTGCTTTCGATACAAGGTGGCTAGAGTTTCGATAAATGTGGCTAAACTTGCAACATGGGAACTTGATTGAAGTGTTGCAATATTAAATGTGGATAATATTTATTATTATCAGCAGCAAAAATAGTTTTTCGTATGTATGAATCTTATCCACAGTTTAAAAGGGGACCGAACTTATCAGACAGTTCAAAAATTTCAGCGCTCTTACTTTTTCGGATTGTTTATTTGCGTTTGCGCTTGAGCATCCTCGAATTCAATTATCCCGACCAAAGTACACACATAAAGCATCGGTTTGCGTATTCTGTTTTATATGCGGTTTCATTGTAAGCGAACAGCGAATGTCTTTGTGCGGCCAAAATGTACATATGCACTCGTTTCAAAATGGCATACTCTACGGTCAATTTAAGAGGCCATCAGATTTTTATTGCCCTTTTGCAATTACGTAGACATGTGGATCTTTGTTTTATGACGCCCGAAACAGATGACTCCATTTGATACGCAGATTACAGTCTGTGCTCGCGAGGCGGGGAATGCAATCTTAAAAAAGGCCCATCAATATTGAAATTGGACTTTTTTGGAAATTGGAATTGGATTCGGGAAGTACAAAACGAAACTGCAGACTAAAACACTAAATGTGCGAATCAATTAGAAGGCATCTTTGCCTATCTTACCTACCTCTTTCTGGGCAGGGAAGGGGGGGGGGGATTGCTGCCTTCTAAGTCTGGAAGCGAATCCAAAATTCACAAAACAATTTTTGTATTTACTTGTATTTATAAATTTATTAACTGCCAAATATCCCGATAATATTGTCTGGCAAACAACCCTTGACCCTAACCCAAATAAACATTTATGCCCCATAAATTATGAAGCAGAAGACTGCCAAAAAGGATTTAGATTATTGAAAAAATCCTTAATAATGTGTATCTCTATTTAACTTCTCTTCTAAAAGGTAATCAGCAAAGGAAAAAAATCTTTTCCGAAAAAAAATTTTTTTCGAAAGAAATTGTAAAAAAACGAGGCCAAATGAAGAAGAAAAAAGTTTAAAGTGAAAAAATCCTATGAATTTATTGAATGATTTGCTATGGCTCAGCTAACAAGATGCTAATAAAATAAAATAATGTATTTCTGGTGACGGCTATAAATAAAAATCTTGAATTACAAGTTCATTAAAAAAATATTAATATTAAGTGCTTAAAAAACTTTTAGACACAAAAAAATTGTTAGTTATTTTTAAGAAGAAATGGCATTTTATGTAGTTTTTTTTTAGTAGAGATCGATAATTTGCATTCATTTCTACAAAGGAAATTTTTGCTAAAATCAATCTTTATACAATGTAAATCATTTCAAAGTCTACCCAGCTTTCATAGTTGCGAATTTCGAAACAAATACACTTAAACCTTTTTTTTGTGCGGTAGATGCGTTCCGCGGAAAATCACACAAAAAAAAGATATGACTTACATAGAAAAAAAGAAGTTGTGTTTCTATGTTTATAAAAACCACATAACTTTGAAACAGCTATATAAAATACATCCAAAATCGCATAAAAAAGTTAATAAAAAACAGGAAAACAATAACGCAATTAAGAAATAGAGAAATATAAATTATTTTAACTACAAATACCCAGTGTCAATGCCGTCATTGTTCTGTGTAAATTTTCTCTTTCCAACAATATAATTCATGATTAGTAAATATATCACTATAGTCCCTAACTAAAAAAAAAACACAAAATGGCATCTGTTGAAAAAAAATTCAGTTAAGTCATTTTTTGTCCTTATTTTGTCAGTTTTAATTAAATTTTAAATAGTCAAAAAATTAATTTCAAAATTCTTTTTTCAATTTTTTTTTTCAAATTTCGGTTATTTTTGTTGATTTATTTCCTATTTTATCCAAAATATCTCGATCCGTACTTTGTGAAATTTAAAAAAAGAAAAAAAAACTGCTTTAAAAAAAAACCGCATAACTTCGAAATCGCCTAAAAAAAGTCGCATAAAAATAGATTTGAGTGTAATTGTACATACCGGCATTAAATTAAAATCTACACAGCTGATTTTTTGTTTACACGTAGTTGACATTAATCATTGTCAAATAAACGTCGTCTATTTTCGATACAAGATGGCTAGAGTTTCGATAGACATGGCTAAAATTGCAGCGCAATAACTAAAATGTAGAAATATTTATACAAAAAATATCTCTGTCTTTTATACAAAATGAAGCGTCCCCGTAAGTTTTAATCAACAAGATCATATCCTTATCGTGGATATGATTTTTCTTGGAGGAGAAAGAGTTTTGGGGAGGTGGATTTTGCATTTGATGCAAAAAATAACGAAAGAGTAGGATTAAGTCATGATAAAGCGTCTTTTCTTCATTGACTTCTCTATTGAGCTCATCGTCATTTTGAAGTCAAAGAGCAACATCTTTTCTCTTTGCAAGGAGTAATTCGATTTTAGTCCCGTGATTAGTGAGTCTATTTTAAATTGAGTTAAACATCGATACTATATTCGTGTTTCCGCCACTTATCGCTCACATAAATTCACTTTTTTCTCAGGACCGTGCAGCGCGAATCAATCTTGTGTATCAATAAATGAACCTTAACACTATCGATAACACACAATATTCGTTAATTTCTTCGCGTGAACACAAAAATACACATATTGGTCTTCAGTTTCAGTAAGAAAATAATGCATTTGTTGAAGTTAGAAGCTTTTTAAAATAGAATCATTTTAGTTACTACGCTGAGTTTTAAGTACATGATTGATTAGATTAGATGTGTAGGGGCAGCTTTACAGCACGACATTCCTATTAATGTACGAATTTATGAGACGCGAGACAATCTCTCTGTCTCTGTCTCCGAGTCACCAATCTCCACACGTTTTAAATATATATTTTAAAATAATAAAATCTTATATTTGTTAGGAAAATATTATGTCAAATTAAATTAATTTAAGAAAAATACAGTATCAAATCCATTTATTTCCGCCCAATTATACGATTGCTTAAGACATCGCATCCAGACGGACAAACAGACAAAGGCGAAGTGGTCCCAAGAAAACTTCTGCGGTCACACATTTTAAATAATTACTTACAACTTTGCAGCAATTAACGCTCAACTTCTGGAATGGCCAAAATTTAATGAAAAAGAGGCACGAAAACTTTTCCGTCTTACTATTGAGCCAAATAATTATTTAAAATCCTGGCTTTGAGTTCAAAGACTTTAATTTTGGCCGAATTAATCCATATTCATAGTTATAGGGCGGAAAATAATTTCTGATCGAATTTCGTTTCGTGCAAATCCAAAGATCGTTCAGCGGCACACCGGTGCGTTTCTTCGCCGGCGAGCCATTAATAACGCTCAAAATTCGGGAGAAAAAATGTATCGGGGTGGAAGCATTTTTCATTAGGCGGATCGTCATCCCTAATGTCTACTCAGGAACACATGAATGGGAGGCGGCAACATTTTTATTGCAATATGGTGAAGTGAAAACGGCAGCACAATCAATTACGGGCCGTAAAATGCCGAGTCAGCCAAGAGCAATCGTCTGCGAGGAGCCGCAGCTTCCATTGTGCTACGTCCTTGCCGGAGAAATTATACACCACATGAAAAATATATGAACCTGTTACTTACGAAGTGCTCACCACCCTTAGCGAAATATATAGCTAAAATTACCTTTGAACTACCTTGGCCGAGGTCAGTAATTCATCTTCGCCGCAACTGCCCTGGAGACTCTCTTCGCATTCTTTTTGGTAAGCCAAGTATTAAAGTGGTATTTAAGTTGTACGAAGAGCTATATAAAATGGACATAATTTAGAAATGTCGATCGAAATTTATTGTGCTACAATCTATTAATTACTTAAGGTAAAAGAAAAACGAAATAGTAGAAATTCAATAAAATATATACACGTTTTAATATATTTTACGTTTAAATTTGCTGCCGTTGCCTTCGCTGCTGCAACAGTCATCGATTGTCACCTTATTCGGTCACGGAGGACGCACTCAGAGGTCACTTGGAGCGTTGACACGCTTACCATTATCATCGACGAAGATCCTAATGCCGATAAACGGCAGACGTACGCCTTTTCGTCGAATTATTTACAGAAAACATTGTAAAACGATATATTTTGACAAAAAAATGTTTGTTTGTTAAAAAAATTAAGTCACAAAGGTTGGAATGAGTCCGCAAAAAAAACACGAAAAAGTGAGAGCGATCTGGCTGTGGGAAGGACGTCCTCCCGCAGTCAAGGCTAACCATCGATTCTATATATATGGCTAGTAGCATACATCCCACGCGATTATGAGTCTGCGTTGCCGGATAATATTAACCCGTAGATGAGGAATCCCGCGTACGCTGCGAACGATTTCGAATAATCCAGAAAGAGCATTTTCGCGCGTAGATTGCGGAGATTGTGAATCGGAGACAGAGACGGAGAGAGTGTCCTGCGTCTCATCGTACACGTATCAATTGATAACAATAATCGAAATTTGTCAATTAATAATGTTAACCCAAATTTATCAATTTCACACTTCAACAAATGCATTCATTGTTGCTAAAACTGAAGACACACATGTGTATGTTTATGCAAAGAAATGAACGAATATTGTGTGCTATCAATAGTGTTAAGGTTCATATATTGATATACAAGATTGACTCAGGCTGCGCGATCCTGAGAGAAAAATGGATTGTGTTGGCTATAAGCGGTACACATACGAACATAGCATCTATATTTAAGTCAATTTTGTCAAAGTGGAGGCATGGTACACTTGTGTGTCATTAGGCATTATAGTTTTGAAAAAAAAAATACTTACATAGAATACATTTTTTGTAGGAATTCTTCAATGGGAAATTTACACACCCAAAATTATCCAAAAATCAATGTTTGTTAACAACAATATTCATTATTTAGTCAAGACGCGGAATGGTTTATGTACAATATGCTAATCAGGAGAAGGCTACTTCCAGAAAGAGGAAAAAAGAAGAAAATAAAAACACAAACATCCACATAACAATTCGAAGCCGAAAAACTCTCACAAAAAAAAAACAATTCCGTTTTCCGAACTTTTTATTGATCTTTGATTCATGCAAAAAGTTTTCAGGTTATACACTCTTCAATTGACTTAGCAAAGGGAAATTTTCAAATTTATCATATGAACTTTTCTTGTTATCAGAGCAGCGTGTATTTATTTTGCCAGCACTCGCCAAATGTATTATAATCACTTCAAACGAAAAGGATGGATCAAATCAACTGCAAAGAGGGAAAATCTCTAATATAGTAAAAAGATACATATAAACAATAAATGTATCCAGGAAAATTTATTAAAATTTCTTGGAATTATTTCATACATTTCAGACGTGTATGGTTATCTTTACATTGATTGTATCATTAGACGCAAGACACTCTCTGTCTCTTTCTCCGATTGACTAATTTCCGCACTCAATGTGCGATTCCAAGCGTAGATATGCCTGATTACTCATATTTTTAGTATTTTATATGTTCTAGTATTTTTAAAATGAATAATAATGGCATGGTTAGTAATGCTGATGGAGCCATTTTGAAAAATTAATTTCGAAAGGATTCGATTCAGCGTCCAATATGAACGCTGTGCAATTTGCAAAAAAGCACATATGAATAACCAATGCCTTTAATAATTCACTTTCAACGCAAATTAAAAACGAACTTTTTCCGCCGCTGTCAATCAGAATTGGGGGTTCAAAATTTGGCGCGAAATTTTCCGGCAATGAAATCTATGCATTATTTACGACTCGTTGTCAGACGCGCTTTAGTATATTTTGTCTGCGAGCTGAAAGCTCTGAATAATTTAGCATGATGCTTGATTTAATTACTCATTTACGACACGGTAATGGTTTCGTTATACACGGAATGGTATATCGGTTGCCATTCATCGGCACGAAGACGGCTGTCAAGTGGCCATGAAAGAAACGTCAGAATTTATCGCTCAACTACATGGCTAATAGGCTTAATTAAGTTGCTCGACGCTAAGTTGACGCGTGATGTGAAAATGAAGCGTTCTGCTTCTGGAAGGGTCTGGATTGACGTGTGAAGATCAGTTGGTTAAATATACAGAGAATGATATGTTTGTGTCAACCTCAAAATCAGCCCCAAATCAAAGATTTTATAACTCTGGAACTAATATACGAGGGTGATTCAATTATAAACAGGAAGATACTCCATTTGCATTTTTATATATTACTTATGAATTTGTACAGCGAAATTCCGGGTTATATTTGAACCATCAGGAGTGGGGCAAAAAATATATTTCATGATTTTTGGGATACATTCTGTATATACATCGAATAGTAAAATAGGTTTTAAACAGCAATAATGATTAATTTTAAGGCATGTCGATAAATCCGCTCGGGTTGTCCCGTGTTCGACGTTTGCTTTACAACCTGATATCCTCATGGTACATTCATTGCAAAAGATGGAGCTTAAATGCAGATGATGGTCAGAAAGAGAGTAACCAAATATGTGATTTATCCCATATATTTATATCCCAGCCGTGAAATTCTTCGATGACGAACCTCATGCATGACCAAGCTCCAAGAAATATCCCCCCATCCTACGACATAATATAAAGGAATCGTTATTAAAATTTCAAAATAATTATTTCTATTATAAATAGAACTTTACAAAGTATTAGGAAAAAATTATAAAAAGTTCATATTTATTAATATATTTTTTTTATATACAACATTATAAAGTATAATTTTTATCAATCCAGGCTTAAAGGTTGGAATTGAGGGTTATTTTCGAGAAAGTCTTTGATTTTTTCAGAATATATTTTCGTAAAAGAGTCATTTCTCATTACCAGTTACGATGCTATTAAAAAAGAGACTATTTTTTGGGTTTGTGTGTCAAGGCGTGCGATACCCATCCTATCCCATAACACCCATCCTATTCGTTTTGTCAATGTTTTTCTTGCCAATTTTGACATCTGCAGACCAAAATAATAAAAGTAGCATCTGATGCCAAATGAGGACTTTCATAATTTCGATTTTTTACCAATAAGATTTTTAAAAAAATCGGTTGCACAAAAATAATTTTTAACAACAGTTCTACAAAATACCTTATAAAGATGTTTCCGTTACCGTGCTTTAATATAAATTTAGCGCAAACATAAGGTTTAATGATTTGCGAATATTTTTAGGTCCCCCTAATATTATATATGCACTTTGAGTATATGGCAATTAATTAGAAATATTTTAAAAGTAAATTAATGCAAGACTGATTCTAAAACAGTTTGAGAAACTCTGTACGATGCATCCATGTCTGCTTATTGTCCATATCTACTTAGTGACGACGTATTACTGCACATGTCCATGATCTCCTAATTTGATCTCCTAATCCAAAATAACAAAAATAAAAAAAAATCTTAAGTAATAAAGATGTCGCTATAGTTCTTACTTTAAAACAAATAATATAAACAATCTTTTTTTGCAAAATGGCGACTGTTTAAAAAAACTTTTTTGGTTTTGCCTTTACACAGTTTTAATTTTTTTTAAAATAGTTAAAAATAAAATTTTGATATAATTATGGTAGGAACGATAGAATGTTATATAAAAAAAGTTTGTTTTAAATTTAAAGCAAATTAATTAATTAAAACTTGAGATATCATGTCAACCGCGTTGAAAAAAGTAGTTTCGAGAAAAACGCGTTAAAGATTTCATTCAATAGCAATAACTGCGAAAATAATTGGAAATTTCCTTAGAAAATATATTTCTTAAAAGTCTAAAAAAATTAAAAATATGTAAAAAAAACGAAATCAATTTTTTTCAAAATTCTAGACTAGACAAGTAGCTTAAAACAAACTAGTACTTTTTTTAGGTACTATCCTTTTAACGGAGGGCAAGCATATTGGTAAATTGAAAACGCGTTCATTTCGACACAATTAAAACAAAAAACCTAACTTAACCTAACCTATCCAGTTTAGAATTTAAATTTAATTTAAAAAAAATCAAAAACAAATATTAGTAGTCGTTTTCAATTTACCAATATGCTTGCCCCCCGTTAACAGGATTGTACCTTTTTTTATTGATCGATATACATTAAACTACTAAACAATATCCAAATGAACACAGATAATGATCAGAAATTTACAGTCGATCATTAAAGATTCAAAACTATAGATAGGAGATGTAAATCTGTAATTTTATTCTAAGAGGTCTTTCGTATCTCGAGAATATTTTTATGGATGCAAATTAAATTCCATTTCGATTAAGTTTGCTATTAAATTAACCGCATGCTTTGAGCACAATTACAAAAGAGAAACAGTGGCAGCTTTTATGTGCAACTCGCTTTGAAAATTTGAGCTAAAAAATAAAAAAATAAAAGTACGTTTTAAAACAGTTATCTATTGTTTTAGCCGTGGCTCAAGCCACAAACTCAAACATAAAACCAGTAAGAAGACAAACAAAGGATACCGGAAGCTTACTCTTCTAGCGCACATCCTGAGCTTTGATGCTGGCTGTTGGCCTCCTAAACTTGTTATGGACAGTAGCTAATGTTGTGGCCAGCTGCCCGAAATACATATCCACTTTGTTGCGGTTCTATGTCGGGACCTTGTACACTCGAAGATAGTCCCTCGGGAGTATATTTAAATTCGGGTAAAAATCGATACAATTATCTAAGGCCACCATAAAGCGGGTAGGTCAAGGAGGGTCAAGGCGTCCAAAATAGACACGTATTATCTTCATATGAATGGCTCAAAATCACATATCCCATATCGATGCAGACGCAAATGCTTGAACGCAACATATATGTCGTTGCCATCTGTTGGGCTTTAATTTGTTTTTGTCATTATAAGCATAATATTTCTCATAGACAGAAATATTGCTAATTTGCCAAGAAAGCCTCGCAATAGCAACATGTGGTTCGAATAATTTATAGTGGTAGCAGTTAGCTGCAAAACTTTATGAAATTTTAACTGTTAATCACTTTTTTCGTAGTTGTGACAACAGCTCGTTTGTAAAAAGAGTCATTCGAAATTGTGAGAACTTTTACGTGCCGAGTTATAAATACGATACGCAGTGATAAAGTGTGATCGAAAAACGAAACAGAGCCAGACAACACTTTCGCCACGCTGAAACTCATTTGCAAAACGTCCTATTTGGGCCCAAATATATCAAAACTTATATGGCATTCATTAATATGGAACAACATTTTGTGGTGCCCTTTTAGGCAACAAAATAGCTAATGACACAGCATATGTGTCATGCCTCCAGCAATGACTTCTGTCTGATGATGCAGAACCTCTTTTATATTTTACGCTAAGCCAAAAGCGTGAGTTGATTGGCTAATGTATATAATATGATGGATGAATTATAAATTAGATATATTTGGGGTTTGTCTTTAGCATCCGAAAGATATGAGTCGCATTATAAAAGAAGAACGGAGATCTAGCTTAGAGGTTTCAGGAGAGTCAAGTAATTTAGTTTAAGATGAGGTTTAAACTGGATTCCCTCGAAAGCACCGTCTACGCCTCGTAACCGCTGCCGATCCTAAGTGGAAAATAAGTCATGAAGATCTATTCTTTATCGTAGTCTGTTGGAGGGACTATGGGGGTGCATAAGTATAACTGAGCTCCGTGATTTGGCAATCACAAAAAAAAAAAAATAGAAGGAGATACCATCTGTGAGACTCTACAATGACGATGCACCTCTAAGGCTCGGGTTGCTCACAAGAAATCGCATACATCATAAACACGCTCCGCGCATGCACCGCGTTCCTACTTAAATCTGGACGATTGGAAACAGTGACTTAACTACTAATTGACGAGTTTAGGCGATGCCTAGGGGCAGTTACTGTCTAATCTATGTATACATATATATAATACATGTATGTTTTTCAAATTGTTATATTAACCTTTCTCTACCGGTGATGTATTTACTACACGTCGACTCTAATAATGGTAATATCGATATGAAATATATTAGATACGGGATACAGATTTTTTTTATTCCTCCGTAATATAATTACGCATCACTCTCGCAATTTTGATGCCGAAATTTTCGACGGTTACTATGGTTTTTGTACCAGCAAAATTGATGTGATGATTGTTCTTCATACCATGTTTGTAATTCAATTTCAAGACTGCGTTCTGATGCACTGACACCCCGTGGGTGATATATCTATTGGTTTGTTCAATGTACGATATGACGTAGGCTGAGCATTAAATCACGTAAGCTCTCTGAATTTCGTGTTTCACTTTGTTCTTTTTGTTGGACAAAAAACTTCCAATATTTTCTTCCATCCCAAAGATTCAGAGAAATCTAGATAGAAACCTAAGACACGCTCGCGTCAAGGAAGCGGCTTTATTTAGATGGCAGGAGAGGTGATCTGCGTCGGTCGTCGGCCGCCACCTCTCACTTTCTTCCTCTCAGTTAGGCACCACCTGAGGCGACACCTGGGCTTTCAACAACTTCAGAGTGTCCATGTAGAGATTCGTCCATGGACGCAGACCATGTTCTGTGAACATTTTCGGGCATGGCGTCCGATCGCGATGCGTTCCTTCGTTGTGTCAGTGGTCCGAAATTCGGATCAGTTGGACACGGAAGCCTTGTGGCCATTCTCTCTGATTTTAGGGCATTTAGGGCTTTTTGTAAAAGTTTTGAAGGAAAATGCATTCCCAGGGCTCTACGATCTTCACCTAGGGGTCCTTGCGACCGGTAACAATTAGTGGGCTCGCCACTAATTGTTATTTTTTGCTTTTTTTTCGACGCCGTAAGTAAACTCAAAACTCTTCCCTACCCTATACAATATATATTTATTCAATTATTTTTTTCTTTTTCATTTTTAAGAAGTTTTCATCCATATTTTTATCCTAGCCTAGAATTTCAAAGTAAAATTAAAATCTTTAGCTAGCTTCCTCCCGCGTTCAGAGTGCAAGTGGCCGTAAGAAGTGGAGAAGCAACGTGTCCTTGCAGACATGGAATTTTAATTTGACGATTTTGCACTATGCTGTGCATTTTGCGAGCGGGCTGGTAAGTTCCCGAATAGGGGGACCAATCACACAGCTCGGGTAAAAGGAGGCTCCCCATGTTGTTGTTATATTCATCCCAAAGATTATGCTTATGCCGTGCTAATGAAGTACTTTTAGATTCAAAATGTTTTTCCGGATGGTGTGCACCGTCTGGCAATAAATGATTTGAGCGTGAGCAGCCCGCATTCAGCTGTCCATGTGAGAAGCATGCACGCATACCCTGTGTGTTTCTATTCTTTGTTGATGCTTACACGGGAAATTGCACACGTTTCAATTCGAATAGCATATCAGTCGGAATCGTTGGGCCATAAGCTTTTTTGAAAATTTGCATTTCAAACTGTAGCTCCGATGATATTTTTAACTTTTTTTTTTTTCATTAAAAACCTGGTACAGTTGCTACATGTCGTGGCGGATTTCTGTTTTAGAGAAGAACTACAGGCACGCCAATTTTCAGTAAAATATCCAATTTAAATATATTTTTATATAGAATGATAAACTAACTGAATATTGTCCTTATGTTTTGTTCGTGTGTTTACGTGTCATTTAATTAATGCCTTTACATACAATTCATATCAAAAAATCACTTTTGAATTTATCTCGCTGATAAACGTACCACATATTGAAAACCACTGTTTTGTTTGAATATATCGGTGCAGTAAGCTCTTTTGGAGGCACCACTAAAATTTTGTTTCAATCTATTAGCTGGTTTAAGAATTATATCAATTTTACGAAGGAAGTAGAGTTTCATGAATTTTAACGCGGAACACCCGAACTGTAAATTGTTCAAGTTTTTTTTTTAAATTTTGATGTTCGCATTCGTCGTTAATATATTTTGAGGCAATGATAGCACCTCATATCGTCTTGAATCCTTGAGTTTATTTCGCTATTGATTGATTTGTTATGTGTGAAGATGCATTCAACTGGCTTTTAGAATACATGAATGAGTGATTTGTTTATTTATTGATTTGGATGTGGTTGCTTAGCAACACGCGCTTAGTTGGAAAGCTACGCGATGTATTGGTGTAGGAGTGAGAGGTTAGGATGCGTGCGCTCTCCTTCACTTCGTGTAGCAACTGGCGAGCCGCCGAGCACCACTACGCGCCAGCCGTCCAGCGCGGCCTTGGCTGACGCAGCCGAGCGCTTCAACAGACATTAGATTGATAGCATTATCGTCTCTTGGCATAGTTGACAAAAGGCTTTGTTTACCTTAGCAAATTTTGGACAGCCGGATGGATGGATGGACGGACGGACACACATTGATTTTTATATATATAGATTTATATGTATAGATTACACAAACACAGTTTAATCTTATTAAAAAGCAATACATACAATCAATTTCTAGGAGCTCAAAAATTTTACTTTTATCGCATAATATTTATTTAATTGGCGCATATTAGAGGGGAGGATATTTTAAAAAAAATAAATAAAACAACAGAGCTCTTCTTCAATAACTGCAGCTTTTGTGGTGTTACAACCAGTTATAATTACTTTCATAAAACCTTTCAACAAGGTGATTTAATTGCAGTCAGACCTATTCACAGGGGGAAGAGCTCAAAAAATCCGATTGCCCCGGGCTTCGTGCTTTCACCGAGAGATCCTGACTTTTATGAGATCTGTTTTATTATACGCCCATGGCGATTTTCAAAATTAACATTGCGCCCTTTATTGCAGTAAAGCTTGTGAAATTGAAATGCAGATAAAAAATATTGTTCAATTCCAAATATCGATTGTGGATTAAAATTTGATCCGATGATGATCATTCCGTTAACCCTATGATTAGTGAGTTAATTTTAAATTGAGTTAAATATATTATTCGTATGTCCACCACTTATTGTCCATGCAAATTCAATTTTATCTCAGGACCGCGCAGCATGAGCTAAGTTTGTATATCAATAAATGAACCTCAACACTTTTGATATTGAGTTTTATAATAGCGTTTTAAATAAAAATATTCTAAGAAGACCACTAACGATGTAATTGTAATTATTATCATATAAAATTCGAGTTTTGTATTAAATATGGATATAAATAAAATTTCTTTTTAAATGGAAAAATGGTTGTAACATGTGAAAAAAATTAGATGAATGTGATGAAATTTGTTAGTTTTGGTCCATATCTTTTAGTTGATATTGATAAAGCATTCATCTAAAATTCCCACGCTAGATATGCTGTAGAATAAATAAACATTTTCAAGAGGACTCATTGCACCCTTCGATCTGCAAAGACACCCTCCATGGCCGTAAAAAACAGAAGCAGAGACAGTTATAAACCAGAGAGTAAACAAAAACAGATTTCAGGTGCCCATCCATTATTATTCATAACCATATGCCGTTGGACCCTTCTCTCGCATCAACACCCCCGTGCCATCTGTTGCGGTCGCACAGAGGTATATTTATTTTGCTTAGATAATTGTTTACACACAAAATATTATCTTTTTTTACGGGAATCCCCCCTTTCGACTGGGATCCCTTTTTGTTATCATAAAAGCTGTGATTCTTATTTATTCTCAGCCGCACCCGGACGTACGATTTTTTAAAGCTCGACGAGTATTAGCGCCTACTTAACCGATGGGAAACGTTTTAATACGTTGCATTTGAGATTTTTCTCCCCCCTCTAAGGGTGGCGACTATTATATAGTCGCGTGGCAAATGAACAAGAAGGATGCTGAACGAAAAATATGTCAGAAATGAAATCCATCCCTTGAGCGATGCTTTTTTTGTGTAAACTTTCAATGGGTCTATATAATCCGCGCAGTTGGATAAAAGACACATTTTGAAAGAAATATCGATTCATTTTCATTATCCTGGAAAGCCGCCGAATATTTAAATATTGAGTAAAATTTTCGACGAACGTACTTTAATTTCATTCTAATCATGATAAAGTTTACATTTTTTTTATTGATCATTGATATTTTAAAATATTTTTTAAGTTCTGATTACCTGTTTAAGCGCTAACGACTCACCAGTGAGTCACTATGTTTTATTGTAGAAAAATAAAAATATTAATTGAGATCATGCTCATGATGCTTATTTGAAAATATTTATTATAGAGTGAACCCAGTTGCGAGACTTTAAAGACGAACCACTTCCTCAAGCACGACAAAGGTCAGCTTAAAAGCAGCACAGACAATATGTATTCTTTCAATCAAGAGTCTCTGTAGAGTTTTTATATTTTGTATAAAGAAGAGCTTTAATTCTGACTCTTCTATAAGGTACATGGTTTCACATGAAGATTCGGAATTTCAGTTAGCCAAAGATCGATCGTGATTGTCACTATTTCTATTGTTTTCTATGGCTTTCAACAGGATGGCGTTAATAAAAGATTTCCCCCTATTTTTAAATCACAACGTTACTTGACATGAAAAGACATTGAATTAATAAATTGGCATGGGCCAATCCTGCTTTAAGACAATGCTCGACAATTCGGCAAAGACTATTGAAGCTTATGAATATTATTTTGATTGAATAAATTATGTTGTGTAACGTTCCGGGGGCTCTTGCCGACTTCGCGATGTCTCATTTCGTTGTCTTCGCCGCTGTCAAAGTTGCAAAGACCGCACCGAGTAGTCATTAGAGGCACGTTCAACGCTCAAACTCGACTTCTCGACTCTATACCTTAACGATACAGCCAAATTCAGACATATTTTTCCAGAAGATCTGATATGATTACCTCTTAACTTTTAGAGTACTAAAATACGATATATCGTCGATTGTGAAGCTATAAACGACGACAAACAACGTTTTGTCTAATCAATGAACCCAAAATGATCGAATATTCAGTGCTTAACATTCATTCGGCGGGTCACACAGACAAGCGTATCAAACGCGGACCTCTTTAATCTTTTGGGTAGTAAATTTTAAACCATCAAAATCATAGATGCTATATTTGCTTATCCCCCACTTATCGTCATCTAAATCCACTTATCAATCAGGACCGCAGCAGCATGTATGAAGCTTGTACATTAATAAATAAACACTGTCCATAGCACACAATATTCGGTAATTTCTTTGAGTAAACAATAGACTTTTAAACGATTCATTTGGGTTATTATTATTAGTTGATAAATTTGGGTTAACAATATATACAATCGTACAATCTATGCAAGATATTCTCTCTGTCTCTGTCTCCCATTCATAATGCCCGACCTGCAAGATACTTTCCGTCTCCGTCTGTCTCCGAGCTTAACGCATAAAAATTCTCTTTCTGAATCACTGGAATTCGCTCGCAAATAGGCGATCGTACTATCATGCAGGTTAAGAATATACAATAACACTCGAATACGAATAATTACTGTGTATCTGTGTGGATATCGGTGCTTTTTATTGTTTGTGCATTTTGCTTATACGAAGGTCATCCAGAAATATTGAACTAATTTTCAGCGTAATCTCAGTTATTCCTATAGTTAGGGGCATCAGCTTTTGTATGCCAATGTTATAGGCCACCAGCTCTTTTTAGATTCTGGGGTATAGTGATATACCCACGTCTCATCCCCCGTCACAATAGAGTCCAGAAAAGCTTTTTATCCTCATTTTGGGCACCTATCTCGCACACAATATCTTGTAACCAAGATTTTCTGACATAATATTATTAACGACACTTCTAGAAATGTCAGGAAATCAATGATGATCTTCTACTCCTTGTTTTGTCGTGATCATTGTAGCATGGACGAATTATTTTCCCCATGCAATGGCGCTGTTAATCTGAGCAGATTTAATTCGCCAGATTAACAGCGACATGTTCCGTTTCTCTTTAGGTGCAATGTGTTATTTTAACAGTATACCGTTGCCGGTTGGGTGGTGATGCGTTGGAGATGGGAGTCTGTCAGTTAGCCTTGAATGCGGAAGGACGTCCTTCTTGCAGCCAGATATCGCTCTCTCTCGGGTTGTATAAAGTTTTCTAAAAAAGAGAGTCTTTCTGTTCAACGCACGTCCACTCCCATCTGCGTGGCGAAAAAACGGATGATTGCATGGATCTTGAACACACTGGAGGTGGAGGTGGCATGCGATGACCTCTCCATCGGAGGAATTTACTGTGACTGAACAAAATGGCCGACAAACACGCGTGACAAAACAATTTGAACGTTAGGATATTCCTTACACGTCAGGTTTGTCATCTTTGTATACTTTATATTAAACCAAATGATATTGTAGTATTTGAAAAATTCTTTCAATTTGAATCTGAAATTAAATTAAGTATCGATCTAAAATGTTTCACTGATAAAAACGTGCTCGTATTGCTTTCTAATGAAATCGAACAGGAAAACATTTTAACCATACAATTTTCCTTTGGAGCCATTTCATTTCCCCGTTTCTTTAGCATAATCTTAAAACTCATTTATCTTTTACAATGTTGTCTAAATATAGCAATTTGTTCCATATTAGTTTTTTTGGTCTGTTGACTGTGAAGGCGGAGAGTGGTATTAAAAGACACCGCCAAATTGAAGTCTCGTAACGAGATTTTTTCTACCACAACTCTCAAAGCTTCCAATCTCCAATGTATTATATATATTTTATAATCTAACACCGCCGAAGGAAAAATAAAATGCTCCTATATGTCATTAATTTAGGAAAAATTTAAAAAATAAAAAAGGGTTTATTATAAAGCTGATTTAAAAAATAAGCTTATCCGCAAAGGCGAACATTTGTACAGCCCCTAATATCATCCAGGGGCGCTTATAAAACTGCTTCGTTTGTACCAATTTACAGCGGACGAATTCGGGGAGCAAAATACGCAAATGTTGTTCTGTTTACTCGGCCTTTAAATATATTTAAGAACCGCTGGAAAAGGTTATATTTATAATGTATATTAATTTGTCAAAACTTCCTACCGGGTTCGCCTTCCAAATGTAAATATTTGGCGATGGCCCCCTGGATAGGACTACCGGGACTTTTGATCGTCTCCTGCGCGTATTTTGTGTATTAAAATAAATATTTTCGTAACTGATTTCTCACCAAATGTGGTTATTATCATAGGACGAAT
The DNA here is from genome assembly GCA_008973525.1 of Stenopsyche tienmushanensis. Classification (NCBI taxonomy): domain Eukaryota; kingdom Metazoa; phylum Arthropoda; class Insecta; order Trichoptera; family Stenopsychidae; genus Stenopsyche; species Stenopsyche tienmushanensis. Next base: position 692,332 of record WACJ01000070.1, on the reverse strand, counting down.
GCCAGATGTGGGTGCTGTAACGGCAGATATGTTGTCGATTGATTCAAAGCGAACAAAACACGTTGGCGCGCATCTATTTAGGGCCACTCCTGGCAAGGATAACGGATGTTATTATATCTGCCATAAATGGCAATATATCTTTTTTGTGCGCGAAAAAATGAGACGAGCATGTGGACCTAATGTAATATGATCTTCGAGCAAATGATTTAAGCGCCAATTTTTTTAAGGCGATTTTTGATGACTCAAAATGTGGTTAGAGACATAATTAAGGCGTAACATAATATAATGGGAATGTCACCAAAAATATCTTGCAATTTTTTTTTTCAAAGAAGGATATTTTAGCATTGATATGGACGACTTTGCAAAAAGCATCTGGATGAAATCTAATTTGTTTAGCACGACAACAAAAAAATGTTGATTCAAATGGTATGACATATGACGACTGTCTTGTTTATAAGCTGAAAATTTTAAATTTGAATTTTATTCAATGTAATAATTGTTTTACAGCATGGGCTTACATTCATAAATCGCGATTTCTAGAGGAGATCAGAAAGTACAAAATATTGTGTCTTACCCAATTGCAATCAATTTGTATTGAGTCACGGTTCAAGAAACCCATATTTTTTTTGTGTAAAAGAGAGTTATACATTTTTTGTCTTTAAATACTATTTTTATACCGTTATTTATATTAAATGTCAATGTCATCAATCATTTTTATGCTGTTCTTATTTGAGCAGGGATTAAAAGCAAACAGATTATATAAAACAAAAATAATACAGATTTGAGGATAGTCTCAGAAGTACCCACCCTACTGAACATATTAAACAGAAAAAAATGTTAAAAAATATCTCAAGTGGCATAAATAACAAATATGTATATAGCCTTTATAAAAAAATGTAGAATAGAGATATGTTAGGTAAAGCGGAAAGAAATGTCATTTTTTTTGTTATTTATAAAAGCTGTGCAACATTACTCAATTAAATAATTTCCATTGTTATTTATAATCACCCTCCACAGATTAGGTAGCTTTTTAATGCTTCTTTCGTAAAATTCGGCCGGTTTTCCACTAAAGTAAGGATACAAATGATTTTTCACTTGTTCCGCAGAAGTTAATTTTTTATCGCAAAGCGAATGTTCTAATGTCTTGAAAAGATGATAGTCTGAAGATGCAATGTCAGGAGAATATGCTAAATGTTGCAGCACTTCCATATCCAGCTTCTTTATTTTGTTCTGCGTACCTATACCTTTTTCAAGGATAATGACGGTCGAGGGGTAGAAACAAAACCAATGTTTTTCCATCTCGGATTGTTGTGGAGGATCCACTTCTCATCCCCAGTAACGATCCTTTTTGAAAAAGGATCGGTTTCGTACCTGAACAATAGTGATGAACAAATGATTATCCGTTGTTCCAAGATCGTTGGTGACAGCTCGTGCAGTACCCAAATTCCCTGTCTATGTTTTTCCTCGAGTTTTTTCAAATGGTTTTTTACTGTTAACCAGGGACAGCCGATGTCTAGCGATAATTCCTTTCTTGTTTTTCGAGGATCAGATTCTATCAGAGAATTTAATGCGTCATCATCGATTATTGGAGGTCGTTCTGATTTTGGTTTATTTTTCAAATCTCTGTCGCCACTTTTGAATTTTTTGATTGGGTCTCATCAATTTTTGGCTTGAACATTTTCACTATGGCTAAAAAAATGTAAAAGTATTTGAAAAAGTAAGACAAATAACAGAGCTTCAAAATGACACCAATCTTAACGTATTCACTCGATAGCAACCCGAGGCAAACTGATGGCAATGACGCTACAAAAAATGACATTTCTTTCCGCTTTATCTAATATTTAGTATAATTTTCGCTTATAGTTTATCATCATCAATGTTGCCAATAAATCGTGTACGCGGCTTATTGTTAAAATTATTGCAATTAAATAATTATGCGAAAGAGAAAGAATGGAAATTTAAAAAACATCTTACAACAATATTAATGCACAAAATCAAAACTGGCAATAAATCGGACATTTCATATGAAAAGCTTACTTTTATAAAATTAACTATTTTATATGTAGAGGGACATATTTCATGATATTATTCAAAATAATGATACGTTACGCATCAAATGAAGTATAATTTTATGTGCACTATAAGTATTTATGCTAAAATTATTTCCTATATACGCTATTCTTTTTATTTTCCACATGTTGATCTAGTTAAAAAATATTATGTTTATAAAAGAATTCGAGTAGAATTAAGAGAACGTTATCTGAGAAAGCAGAAAAATAACAAGACAAGGCTCTATGTGCTCGGGGGATAATTTCGTATATTAAAGTGGAGATTGCTCAGTTTATATAAGTCAAACGGAATAACCGCTAGGGGTGAATTCTTAGAATTCTCAAAAAGGTCGCGGAAAAGTTGAAAATTTAAAAATGTAACCGTTTTTCTGTTACCGGGCTAAAATCATGCTACAAATTATGTATGCTTAAAAACATGAGCGAAACTGAAAATTAATTAATTTGTTAGTATTTAATTCTGTATGATCTTTTTATCTCAGAAATATTTTTTAAAACATAAACAAATATTAATTAGACAAGGAACACCTAATATTTTTTAATTAAATAGATCCGTTACGAGACTACAGACGAGTTAGTAGAAAAAACACATCTTCCCGCGGTCAAGGTTACCCATCAAGTCTTTCTCTCAATTTAAGCTTGCGCATGCGCATGAGCAGTAAAGCAGGAAGATATAGCTGTTAATGTAATAAATAACAGCGCATTCACGTAGGGGTTGTTATTCATCCCATGTTATATCTACATAAAATAATTCAAAATTAATTATTGATGATACACAAAAAACACAAAGGATTTGGGAAAAAATATATTTATTTCTCAACATATTTTTAATAGTTTCGATACCCTGTTTATAGTGAGAATCGTCGAGCTTCTCAACATATTCATCAGCTGCTGACTCCACCCCTACATTGTTGGCAAATCTTTTATCACCAAGTCATTTTTTCAAGTTTGGAAAAAAATAATCCAAGAGGGCTAAATCTGGCAAATAGGGTGCACAAGGAAGCAATTTGATCTTATTGATTTTGGCCACCGCGATAACGAATGTATGAACTGGTGCATCGTCTTATTTATTTATTTATTACATTATTTTACGCGCATCCCCAAAAACTATCGCCATAACTTTGCTTGCAGATGGAACTATACTCGCCTTCTTTGAAGCTTATTTTCAATTTTCAGTCCATTGTTTTGACTGTCGGAGTGTTCATGTAGAAATCCGTCTATGGACGCAGACCATGTTCTACAAACATGTTTGGACAGTCGTTCGCAAGGCGCTCATTCGTCGCGTCAGCGGTCCAAAAAGTGGACCGGTTGGGCACACAGATCTTGTTTTTAATTTTTGAAGATAATCGATGGAATTTTTTCATCGTGCGTCCCAAAAAACGAACGCTATGACCTTACCTGCATTTGGAACTATTGGAGCAGATTCTTCCCTTTTAGTCCATTGTTCTAACTGTTATTCCGTCTATTCAAAATGAGGTTGTACTCGTGGTGACAGTGAATTCGCGTTAGTATTCCCTTGAATTTAGAATAACCTCTGTCTTTCATTTTTCAACGCACCTTCGGGTGCAAGTTGTATGAAGCTGGTTTTTACAACTACTTTTTTAAATGGAACCTTTCATAGTTCTTCGATATTTTTGTAGCGTAAAAAATGTTTTTGTAGTGCTGGTTAAATTTGCGCAGCATATGTAAGCGCCACTTTTTTGCAGCTTAAATTGGCGACTCATAAATATTTACAATAATTTCGGCCCGAATGAATATTCTGATATTCGAGCTCCACATTGAAAATAGTAAAAAAAAGGTGCTAAATTACACATTTTTTCGACAGCAAAGCAAATTACGGAATTATTAAGCTGGATTAACATATCCACAAGGATGGCCGGTGGTATTTATTTTTCGTAGACAACAAGATGTGATTACAAAAAGGCGGCCATATTTACCTTGTAAGTTGTCACATATGGTCAAAGAGCGTACATTTCGTCGTTTGGCCAGATGACAGCAATTAATCGGCTTAGTAGAATAGGGATATAGGCTTAAATATGTTTCATCACTCCTACTCTTGCATGTGTTTATAATGGATGTCACTCTGTTAGATAAACATCTCTTTTTCAACGGTCTGAGGCCACTAATTCATATAAGGTCACTGTAGCAAGATGGAAATTTTACTAATAAAAAATGACTTGACAATATATTTTAACCCATTCCATGCGAAGTATTTAAGTGGACGTCGAATGCTGGATGTGAAATAATCAGTAATTTATTTTATCGAGGGTAGAGCTATCAGTCCGGACCGCGCAGCGTGTATAAAGCTTGTATGTCAATAAATGAACCTTAACACTGTTGATATTGCTGGGTCACATAATAGCGTTTGAAATAGAATTACTTTTGGTAGCAGGTTGATTTATAAATATATAATTGATTCATGTGGCTTTCTATTATTTATCATGATTCTAAGAGGACCACCAATAATCTAAGAAGATCCCATACCTGATAATATTGTATTTGGAATAGAAGCACGCAAGCAAGCATCGATGTACGAGTGTATGATGAGACGCAAGACAATTATCTCTGTCACCGATTCACTAATCTCGGCACTCAATGTGCGAAAATATTCTTACAATAACGTTACATTTTTTAAATCATTGATATCTATAAAGCGTTCTGTGTCAATTTTAAATATGATATGATTTTAATTGAAGTATATTAAAATATTAAATTAATTGTGCAATTTAAACGGAAAATTATTACAACAACCCTTGGAGCTTTCGGCGCAAAATCAACGTTTGAAGATCGGCTTCCACGTTTTGCCTTTTTTTTTCATTTTCATCACGCCAGTCAAAGTCAAATATTTCAAGGAGTGCGTACCCCCATTGAGGCGTATTTGCATTTCCACGGTTCATTTTCAATCAATCCAAATAAGTACTTTGATCATTAGGGGTGTTTTATCGCGCACCCAGGTGCTCGCCGGGAAAAAAAGCGTTTTGTGCAAACATATTGGGGCTTGATCATTTACTTCTTTACATAAGGGCGTAAAAATGTTGCCCAGGGGTGTTTGGCGAAACACCATTATGTTGTATCAGTGGAGGACCGTCCCATAATGTTGTTGTCAAAGAACCGAACGCCCACGGATAAAGCTTGATGTGATTTTTCCCTGCTCACCTTGGGGAGAAGTCGCGGAGAAAAGGGGTCCGATAAAAATATTCGGGCTTTCGGAAAAATTGTTTCGAGCATATTTCGAGAATGATTGAAATTTCAAATCGATATTTTTGAACTGTCGACAATTGACATTTATTAAATTGAATTAAATTGGAACCGTTTGAGGATGTGTGAGCCATATTTTGGTAGTGCTAATATGAAATATTAACTGGTCGGTGGTTCAGCAATAATGGTCTGACTCAGCACGTTAAAAGTTACGGTACAACTATGACGCAAGAATTGTGCTTGTGGTTATGTTGCCGTTGCTTTTTCATAGCATTTTTTTCAGCAAGTTTTTAACAGGAAATGCTAAAAAATCTAAATATTAAAACATTTATTGTAAAATAATATTCAAATTTTTGTATAAAAATTGAACTAGAAACTTCATATAAAAAATATTGTAAAAGTCGCAAATTGAAAACATAAGTATTGTAACATTATCAGGTCCAAATATGTTGATCTATAAAAATATGCCACGGTTCAAATGTTATTTTTAGTAACAAAAAATATGCGTATACGAGGCATCCCAATGGTTATTGAATTTGTTTGTTCCCGCTTGTTTGTCGGCCATTTTGTTTAGTCACAGTAAATTCTTCCGATGGAGTAGTCATCACGCATTATCGCCGCCTCTCACCCGCGTGAGATCTGTGTGATCATTTGTTTTTTGATTTTGCAGAACAATACCACCGCAAATATCCACAGGAAGCTCGTGGAAGTTTATAATAGTGATGTAATGAGTCGACAACATGTCACAAAGTGGTTTAGGTTGTTCAAAGACGGCCCTACTGATTCTCAAGACGAGGCAAGGAGTGGGAAACCAACTTACTGGGACAAAGTTTCATTCTGACGAACTTATGCATAAAATTTGTGAAATGAACGCCGTGTGATGCTTGACGACCTTCACGATGGATTTCCTGATATTTCTTGAAGTATTTTTAGTAATATTGTATCGAAAAAACTTGGTTACATGAAGTTGTGCGCGAGATATAAACTCAGAATGTTCACAAATCGCTAAAATGGCGTGGCCGCCGCGCGTGATTTTACATAGAAAAGATAAGTTTTTCTAGACTCTGTTGTGATGGGCGATTAGACGTGGGGGTATCAATACACCCCAGAATCCAAAAGACAATCAAAAAATCTGGTGCCTCGACTACAGATGTGTCTCAATCTTGACGGCAATCACGTTGAAAAATACTTGAATTTATTTGTGAAGTATACTGTATAAGAATTTTTCGATCCTACATAAATGTTGTAACCTTACTTTCTGGATGACTCTCGTAGATATATTTGACAATATTATGACAAAATTTATCGTCATAATCAATGTTAATGTCAATAGCCAATCCTCAATTTATAAATAATATACAAAAATCTTTGTATGGAACTGTGCGTTTTGCAGTTCCAGTGGCGTGGCGTTTGACTGTTTCTATGTGCGCAAGAACAAACTGTAAGAAAATCAGCGAGGAAAAAAGAGTACTGTTGCTTCCATAAACTGGATAGCGTGCAGCGCATCCCCCCCCTCCAATTTCAATTTTTACGAGAGAATTTCCTGAGAAGGATTAAAAAAAAAACAGAATTTTACGATAAAAAATGATTAGAGAAATATCAAATACGAATGGATCTTCTTTTTCTACATAATTAATTAGAATTCACCCTTCATCAGAAAAATAAAACCCGCCGAGTAGAAACCTTCTTGATCCCGTTATTGAAGAAAGAAGGTGAATACTTGCCTCCGACAAGTAACCTTAGAGTAATCTAGCAGCTGACAGTAGTAGGTCGTATTCACCGTCTGCCTCTCATGTAGAAAATCAATCAATAAAATATCTTTCGAGTCCCAAAATACAGTAGCCAAATCAAACACTTGGGTCTTACTTAGTGCATCATTACTGAACTTGATTTCACACCTTCGTTTACGAGAAAATGAATAATTAAGCGTTGCGCAACAGAGGATACTACTTCTCGCCTTTTTTCTTCAATGACGGTATCAAGAAGCTTCCTATATTATAGAATAAATGTATTTATAATAAAAGAAACTTGGAAAAGAAATGTAGAAAAATAAGATACTCCATTTGTATTTTATTTATTCTAATATATAAAAATGAAATGGGTTTTGTTCGTTCGAAATGCGCTGCCACACCGTTTATTAAATTGCAATAAAACTTTGTCTACTTATTGCTAAACATTTTGCAAGTAACATAGGCATAGTCTAATATATAAAAATTAATATTTGTTTGTTCGTATTTAATGCGCTTCCATACTGTTCATTCAATTGCGATAAAACTTTGCCAACTTATTGTTTGCACTTTTTCAAATAATATAAATATAGTACAATCAACTTACAGTAGATCTTATATATAAAAAATAATGTTTGTTCATATTTATAATAAAACCAACAAACGATAGTCACTAATAAATTTGTACAGTCAAATTCCGGGTTATATTTGAGTTCTCCCTCGTATATGTTATTTATTATAATGCTGTCAATATGAAGTGTCCGAGTTTCATTTTGACATCATTAATAATGTTTTTTTTTGACGTAATTAATACAAATAATAATCTAAATGATATTGATTTGTTATTGGCATTTTGAAAAATGTTTATTTATCAAACGTTACCACGGAAGTATACGCGACAAGTGATAGATCTCACATCATATTCACTCAAGTTTATATGTAATACATTTTTTTGAATGAAAATTTAAAGCAACAATAACTGCACGGTCAAAATGTGTTATGTTTGATTTATCAAGAAGCATGGTCGTGCTTAATTTTGTATCACAGTTTGAGTTTCACAATTTTTTACTCGCACAAAAACACGATTATAAACGTTTCTTTGAACACATGCTCAGCGTTTTTTCCCCGGCGCCGGACAAAAAAGCGAAAAAAACAAATGTTAAATTACGAATTCGTTCTATTTTCCGTCTCGAAAGACATAATATTTAGCCGTTATGCAATTTTTGTGGGTCGTTTGCGTTGTTTTTTAACGCGCGTTTGCGGGGCCGCAAGGAGACAAAAAGTGAGTGACGGAAACGTCGAGTCCGCTCCTGATTTTTATATTAGGTTTTCGAAGTGGATGTGAATGAGGTTGCCCTGGGATGTTAAGATAAGGGATTCGGCGCCCCCTGATTGCAACTTATTCCGTGAAATAGGGATAGGGCGCGATGATGAGGATGTTGAAAGAGACATAAACTGCGATGACAAAATAACGTAAACAAAATACATAGTGACTATATTTTCTCTCGAGCGATACATTTTTATGGAGATAACCTTACGAAAAATAATTTGGTTGTATAACAACCGAAAAAAATCATAAAAAACGCGTATAACATCATTATTTCAGATTTCATGCATATTTTTTGCTTTGAGAACTGCGAAAGCTCGAGACTTTCAATAAACAAAAGTTTCAATCCAGTTCGTTGAATGAAATCGTCAATTTTTATTTTATCTCACGAGAGTTTTATAGCATTCGTCTGACAAGCTTCATTTTGAAGGTTTCAAGACTTTTTATGAGTTCACGTTTTTAGATCACATAAGAGAGAATTTCCAGAAATCCATACGTCTTTTACAGTTAAGATAACATAGATTTTCTACTCATCCTATCGTATAATTTCCGTAGAGCTTTACGATTTTTTTTAATATAAAGCATTACTGCATGACTTAAGAATATTTACGTCCCCTCTGTAATTGATTATAATTATAATATAAAGGCTGGTTTAATATTCAAATCTAATAATCAGGTCGTCGATCCGTTATGATTTTAATTTCAATTTTAATTCCGGTACAGTTTGAAACACAATTTCTAAGTTCAAAAAGTTCAAATTTCTAAGTTAAGCTCGAAACTTAACTTCGAAAAACTTATTTTCTAGCATAATTTCGAACATTTTATTTCTTCCTTTATAGAAAGCACCCTTAATCTGTTCAATATGAGCTCGATCAATATGCAAAGAAAAGTCATCGATATTGAATAGCACATCAAATAAACTTCATATGGTGGTGATTCAAATATAAGTCGAAATTTAATATGTAAAAATACAAATGTAAAATATAATTGTTATTCTTAGAATTACATTTATTCCATCGGACAGAAAGCTTTTTAATCCAGTCACTAAATAAAGCCATACAGACAGACAATGGATGCTAATGCTGCTTAAATAAAAACGAATAATTACGCGTTGCGCAACAGTAACCTTATATATATATTAGGTAAAAGCGGAAAGAAATGTCATTTTTTTGTTATTTGGAGAAAAAATGTTTTTTAATAAAAGCTGTACAATATTACTCAATTAAATAATTTCCATTGTTATTTATAATAGCCTTCCACATATTAAGTGGCTTTGTAATGCCTCTTTTGTAAAATTCGGCCGGTTTTCCACTAAAGAAAGAATCCAAATGATTTTTCACTTATTCCACAGAAGTGATTTTTTTTATCGCGAAGCGAATATTCTAATGACTTGAAAATATGATAATCTGAAGGTGCAATGTCAGAAGAATAAGGTGAATGTTACAGAACTTCCAAATTCAGCTCCCTTATTTTGTTCTGCGTAATCCTTGCTGCGTGTGGTCTTGCATTATCATGCTGTAATATTCTTCTTTGGTTGTAAACTATACTGATCGCTTTTTGAGCATTTCCGCTTTTAATCTATCTAATTGTGCACAGTATAGCTCTGCTGTGACATTTTGGCAAGGTTTTAATAATTAGTAGTGAATTACGCCAAAAAAATCCCACCAAACACAAAGGAAGACCTTTTTCAAGGATAATGACGGTCGAGGGGTAGAAACAGGTACTTGATTTCAAGAAAACCAATATTTTTCCATCTCGAACTGTTGTAGAGGACCCACTTCTCATCCCCAGTAATGATCCTTTTTAAAAATGGATCGGTTTCATACCTGGACAATAGCGTAGAACAAATGATTATCCGTTGTTCCAAGACCGTTGATGACAGCTCTTGCAGTACCCGAATTCCCTGTCTATCTTTTTTCCGAGTCTTTTCAAATGGTCTTTTACTGTCGACCAGGGACAGCTGATGTCTAGCGATAATTCCTATATTGTTTTTCATTCATTTTCATCAGAGAATTTATTGCGTCATCATCGATTATTGGAGGTCGTTCTGATTTCGGTTACCAAAAAAAAATGACATTTCTTTCCGTTTTATCTAATATAAGGTATATATTTCAATATTGAAGTATATGCCTAGACATATAACGTTGAATTTACAATGCCACTTAATCATCTTCAACTTATTTCTTTATCGCGGTCCGATAGCGAACGTACCCACGCGAGGCTAAAAACAGTCTTACCGTTTATTGATTTTCGATTCAGTTTCGGCTGGAAGTCTTGTTTTTAATATTGATATGAAAAAATTAAAATGTATTATATGTCATGCTCTTCCTAAGATATGTTTTAGATCGTACAATAATTAAATTATGCAAAATAAACAAAACGGCATGCAAATGTAGTCATTTAAAGAAATCGTTTATTATTGTACTTTGATTTGTATTAAAATTTGACATTATTTTTAATGCGTTCCCATAGAAACTCAAACGACATTGGAAATTTATATCGGAATTGGAAATTTTATCAAAAAAATATTAAAAATTAATTGCATTTATCTAATCAAAATATCATCTTTAAATGCAACCCTTCATGCTGCGTCTGAGATAATCATTATATATTAATTAAAAATCAACCCCTATAATGCCGATTTGATATTTCATCATTATGATCATTAATTAAACGCATTTTAATGAAGCAAATTAATAAAACCAATTTAATGATATATTAAATTTGTGTTCGTGTAATATTTTACGATCCGACTTTATACCGCTTTTTTCATGCATCAATCTGTTCGTAATCGCATAGCATTAATTTTGATCAATTTGTAATAAATTCTTAATGTTTTACAAGTCATTTAATTAATCAAAGTTTGAGCATAATTGACATTGTAGCATAAGTTTTGCTAGTTTTATAGCCAAATTTAATTTGGCTAAAAATGTCCTATTTTTGCACTTTAAAAAAGGAACTTAAGCTGGCGTAGGCTAATTTTGACTAATAATAAAAATAATGAAGGCGCAGCATGGCGATAAAGAGCCCAGTTTCCCGCTCGGGCAAGGGTTAAAGCTTTTCCAGATTTCTGTGCCTTTGTGCGCCCAACTTGGGCGAAGATAGGGCCACGGGCCGGGACTTTCGGATATTTATCTGAATATTAATTTTACGATCCGCGGCATGTTAAAAAGGTTCTATCATTTGTTCTACATCGTTATCACACAGTGTATGTATTGTAGGATAGGCGTGCGGATGTTCGCCGTAATTAGTTCCACAACTTTACTCCGGCAGAAAGGACAACTTTAATACTACAAAGATTAAACTCGGCGTTGACTTCCTTTTCCTTGGCGCTCCCATTTTATGTCCAAACAACAAAAATTAAGCTAATATTGCCGACTTTATTAGCCGAAATAATCAATTCGAGAATTACTCCTGGTGGAATTACATTTAACCCCATTTTCCACTTTCAACATCAATGACCAGCATTATTTTAGTTTTTTTTTGTGAATATTATAAAAATATCAAAAAATGATTTGTATTCACATTGTATGACATTTTCAGCGTTCGACCCACATTGGACGAATCTATATCGGTGGTCAAGCAGCCAAATAACCGCTTACATGCCGGCCATAATAAATTATCCTGTCGAGTGTGCATCTCCACTGGGAGCCCGCTAAAATAACTGCACATAATTCAGTTCAGGCCACCAGTTTCCAGAGACGTACCCTCCTCGGGGCATTAAAATCCACCGACGCTGAATATCAATGGAGCCGAAAACGACAATTAAAACGGGCACGAAATGATGTTTTACGAGCGAGCCATTGTTTTCATTGTGAAGATATTATGAGTCTTTGTGTTACATCCTTTACAATTGTAACCTGTGTATATACTCCGTAAATATGCTTTCCTAAACAGGGTTGGCTTACATATACGGACTTTGACTCACATATAGAGGGATTGAGCTAGGAAAACATGGCGTAAAAGAATTTGGATGCTAAGGGCGCCTCGTGGAAATATTCACCCCGTCGGATGATATTTCGGAATAAACTACCCTCATAATCCATGTATATTTTAAGTTTATAATTATTATCATTCATTCATCATTTTTACTTCTTGTTAAGTATATGAATTTTTATTACATATAATTGAGTTCAAATTCATAAAATGTATGTTTTGCTTTACAATTGACCCTCCTATAGCATTCACTTTTATAGAATTTTTCCTATAGTGTTTATGGCATATTTTACGTATAAAACAAGTAAAATAAGTATGGTCAATGTCCTCTCGCACGTGTTACTTATTTGCACTTGTTAACATACCAAACACGTATAAATTTTGTATGGGTGTCTAATTTTCTATAGCGTTTTGTTTCTATAACGTGATCCCTATCTCACGGCTATAGAAGAGTTGACTATATAAATCAGTTTTATAGATGATATTTCTTATCAATCGTTTGGATATTAATTTAGAATGATTTTATAGTTTTGAATAAAATACAAAGTCTTTCAATAAGAATGCTCAATTTTTGAACGTGAATAAAACAAGTTATATATAAGATATTCTTTTAGTATTTAAAAGGATATTTTATGGCATTAAATCTAAAATATAACATTGCTGTAAATTTGCTTGGTGGTACAAATTCTGCTATTCAAATTTTCGATGACTTTGTCGCATAAATCTTGCTGAATTTACTGAATGGCGTTCATTATGTTGACTTTGAGGTTATCAATTATTTGTTGTTTATATTTTTAAGCTTTTCATTTAAGATAATCACAAAAAAAGAAGATTAAAGTCATTAAATCGAACGATCCGGTGCTGCGCGAGATAACCATGCCCTCAAATCGCTCGTGCAGAATGTCCATCGTGGCATGCACCATATAACCTTCCATAATAATTTGCCATATATTGTTAAATAATTTACAGTAAATTTATTAAATATTTCTTTAATAACATGGCTGTTATAGCCTAACAAATTTAGAGCGTCTTTATTGAAATACATTTTACTAAAATACATGAAGTTGCTATCAAATACAGTCTATCTTTCTATAGCGCCCTCTTCGTTTGCAACGTCTTTTATGTAAGCAAAGTAAGGTCTACTCTACTTGCGTGCTTGTTAGTTTTGTTTCTATAGCGTGGTCCCTATCTCGACGCTATAGAAAGATTGACTGTGTATGAATATTACACTTGCGTTCATGTAACCTTATATTTCAACGAATGGATGCGGGAAAATTGCCTGCAGGCAATGATCTGCAGTAGAAGAAGAAGACTAAGGATCAAGAGGCTTGTTGTGAACGGCCACGAGGTTGAATACAGCAAATCGCTGAGATACCTCGGGATCCTCTTGGACAAAAAGCTGATCTTCAGAAAACATATTGAAGCAGCTGCGCAGAAGGCGCAAAAGGTGGTCAGCGAGCTAGGACGGCTCATGCCCAATATCGGAGGGCCAAAGCCGTGCAGAAGACGTACCATAAACGAGGTAATACACTCGATTCTTCAGTACGGAGCCCCGATATGGCATGAGTCGCTCAGACACAAAAGCTACAGAATACCCCCACTTGACATCCAGGCAAAGAAGACGGACTTGGACTACTTAGATCCTAAAAATCGCAACGAACATGATCAGAAACTGAGGGAAACCTGGCAACGGAGATGGGATCAGTCCAGCGGAGGTCGACGACACAGAGCACACCATCATTGGCTGTGAGGTTTAGGCACTTAAGAGAAAACTGCTGAAACAAGCACTCAGGGTAGCCAAGATCAACGTCGACAACATGGTCCACAGCATGATATAAATCAAGAAGAACTGGGACCTTTGGCGCGAATACGAAGAAGAGATTCTGAGCGCCAAAGAGGGCAGTGAAAGAGAGATACGCAGATCGCCTCTCCATCACCATCACCTAAGACAAGACTATCTTTCCTCCTGAAGCAACGTGGAAAACAATACCAGGGGGACAGAGAAGGACAAGGGAGGAGTTTAGTGAGTACAAAAATCTTATATTAAATTCTTAAGCTAAAATGTCTTTAGTCTAATAATTTTATTAAATTGGTTCTGTTCAGCTACATAATGTTGAACTTAATCTAAGACAAGCTTCAAAAGTGTTCTTGTTTCATCCAAGTAATGTTGTTAAAGCTAGTAAAACCCAAGGATATTGGATTAACATTTCAGATAGTACCAAGAAGAATGCTTGTAAATTTTTAAAATTTGATAGCACCCGGAACTCGAGCAGATAAATCATGATTTTAAAGGCGAGAATTACCCCATCGGATATTAATAAAGTTCGAGAGCATGATTTTCATAAGCGATAGAAAACTTCGCAAATCTCCGAATGAAAACCCGGAACTCGCGGAAAAAGGCCACAGATACAATCGATGGGCGGCTCGATCGTGGCCATTTTTTCGATTTGTTTAAATGTAAATAAGGGCGGTTTTTAAGCATTGTCCGAATGAATTTACATCGCGATCACAAATACGTAATAGTGGTGTCGTGACACGATTCATGTTTGACAACATCGTTACACGGGGCATTAAATTTGTACACTCCACGACTTGACCTCAATGAAAATCGACGAAAATCGACCTTTTTATTTACGCTCACAAATGGCTAATGAGGTGGTACTTACCTGTCTGTGGTCGTTACAACCGAAACGCGGGAATATTAATTTTTCACGGGTGAAAAAAAGAAATGTCTGTTTATGGCAGTCATTATGGGGTGGCCGGTATCAGACATTTGTACGGCAGGGCGTTAATCGCCGCCGTAATAAAGCCTTTGATGAAAACGGGTCAAAGTCAATATTGAAACGAAGGAGTTGTTAAAAAAGTTACACAAAGAGGTGTCTTAATTTTTAATAGGCTATTTGTGTGGGGTTCGAATTGATTCGACATTCGCCACGTCTGGAGGTCTCGCCAACAATGCTCAGCTTCGAGATGATATTCAACGAGTGAAACCACTCATAACATCTCGAAAATTAGTCCTAAGCCACTCTTGACACAGTCTTAATAAATATGAAGCCTGTTTTTTATGAACATCCCTCGAACAATAAAGGAATGTTTGGGCGCTCCTATAGACACATAGACGACTGAAGATATGGTTAATCTGGTAGTCCATGCACTCAGATAAGTAGAGGATCTCAATGTTCTTTTGTCTCAAGTGTGAAATGATGGACCCTTGATTCATCCATGGTTAATTATCGATACAAAAAATCAGCTTTATTGCTGTGAAACATCACCAAAAACTCGTTTTTTGTTTCATTGTGAGCAAACGCAGCACCAATCATGCGCACAGCTTTCTCATGTCCAAACATTCAATCAATATGCGATGCATAGCACTTTTTTAAATGCTTACTATTTTGTGCATATTCTTCACCATTCCTGGCGTGTTCACTTCATTTTTACAATCACTGCGATGTTTGTCTTGGTAGTTGAAACTCAGACGCCCAATATTTTGCCATTGTAGGCAAGTTGAATTTACAATTGCACTCATGTACTACATATAAACATAAACATATACTGTTCTCCACTATTTCGAACATGATGATCTACCCATGGTCACGAAATACACGATTTAAAATTTTCGTTGTTAAAGTATATCTAAAACTTAAAGTTGATTAGAATTACATCGCCAATATTATGTGCTTCATAGTATGTCATCTAAACATATATTTATTTTGGTTTTTAGAGTGCAAGAATTTCGATATTAATTCTGAGACCTCACTTATTGGACGTTGTGGTCTTGGTACCCAGACAATGATTACCATTTATATAATTGGATATCGTCTACTGTGTCCTCGTTCTAAGGCAAGATCTCCATTGGGGTAGCAGCATCCCCCAAAATGTAATATTTCATATATTATATGAGCAATCAAAGCGAGATCTGATTTTTATTTGCTCTAATTATAATGATCAATGCGTTTAATTTTGAGTCATGAGGAGATAATTTTATCGAAAATAATGATTAATATAATATGCTTAAGCATTATTCAGTCTCTCCGAGTTTAAAATTGAAGATCTCTCGAGTAAATGGATGTTTCTCGCACGAACCGCTCCTTGCAGCATCTCAATACCTCGTCACATATTGTGGTCGTATAAAAGCAAGTAAGCCGAAAGAGCTCTGATTTCTTATTAGGAACATACGACGGTATAAAATCGCTATGTTTCTGTACCGCTCTTTTCACTTTGGCTTATATGATGAATTTACAATGGGGAAAAATGACGCAAGATTTTTTAAAAATTAATTATGATCTCTATTATGATTTTACGGATTGATAGAGACGGATAAAAATGATGCGATGATCATAAAACGATTAAAATTAATAGTATTGTATAATAAATTATACGAATTTATTTGAAAAATGTTCGGTTATGAAATACTTGGACATTGATAAAGCATTCAATACCGTTTGGAATCATGGTTTAATTCATACGTTTTTGTCAAAATTCAATTAGATATATCGATAAGTAAGATGATACGTCGTCCCACTTTTGACACCAGTGTAACGGAAATTATGTTTCATAAAATTTTGTTAATAAAAATGAAAAATATAAATTAATTATTTCATTGTTAAACAATCGGCGAAGTCTTTTCGATACACCTAATATATTTAATATGAGCAATATTTGAACGCGTAAAATCCACATCGAAACATATAAATTTTTTGAAATACCGTGAGCTTTATTCAACCTAGTGGATATGAATATTTGAGGTAATTAATTAGAGCGTCCAAGCTAGTTCATCTACTAAATATACATACATTGCCCCTTATATTATTGTAAATATTGAAATTTAAAAATAATCAAACTAGCCTCCTCCGCAGAATGATTAAACTACAAGTACGCAAATTACGAAGTCGGTTAGAAAAAGGACGAATTCGACACAATCTCAGTTTGTCTACAGTCGTCAATATATTCATAGACGACGAGCATTCGATTCAGCTGAATAAATAATAAATTATTCCCTGAAATATTTTCGGTCTGCGAGCAAACAAAAATAATTGAATGTCAGTGTGTTTGCTGAAAAGCTACTTTTTATCATCTCACACGCGTATGATCAATCATTTTAATGCAAACAGTATGAAACAATAGTGATTTATTTACGAAGAATTTAAGGCGTGATAAATTTTATTGCTTTCGTTCAAACCCAATCGGAATCTTTTGAGCTGACAATAAATATTGACGGATATTTCAGGCAGTCGAATACGTCAGAAAACCTTATTCAATGTGAATTTTTGATCTATCGTCCTTCTTAATCACTTAATCGCTATTGACTCACCAGTGAGTCACTTTGTTTTTTCGCAGAAAAAGCAATATTTTTAATACCTAAAAATTATTGGTGGAAACATATTGGTGAATACAACTTTACAATAAGCAACCAGAATTTATCCCAACATGGCGTCTGTATGTATAAATTTAATTAACAACGAATGTCTTACAGTGTGAAGCATGTTAACACATTCCCGTCGGGTTACGCTCACGTGCGTCCTTTATTGTGATACATTGGCTGGAAAGATGACATCCTGGAAGGCTTTTTATTATATATCCTTTAGAATCGATGTAATATGAGTTGGGATGGTTTCAATCGTTTCTCAATGTTTCCCTTTTAGGTTCGTTTATTCAGAAGGTTGATGGATGTCCACTTGTTGGGTTTGTCGGTGACGTCCTCTTGGTCCTCTCAAACAACACGTGCTCTTGGATCCTAAAGCTTCCTAAATATCTGTTAAATTAATAGAAACGTTTGGTGGCAGCATTCCTAAATTGAATCCAAAATTTGATAGCGATCCATTGCACTTACATTACTAATAAAAAATATTTTTTTTGATTAATATCTAGGTTGATACAAGTACTTAATCAACCCGTAGTGACATGTTATGGTAGAAGACGGATACCAAAAATAGTATCTGTCCAAGGCGCATTTGGCTCCGAAACTATGGCAGAAGGCCTTGAACGCCGAAAAGGCACCGGGGCTGGCCACCAAGTCCCTGTGGCCAAGAGGTCCAGAAAAAGGACCTCTGATACGGCACAAGAAGATCTCGGCCGACATGCCCAAACACGAACACAAAACGTGATCCGCGTCCATAAAAGGATCCCAGCACACACAGTCCCAACTATCTTTTAGTTTCATTTTTGCCAGGTATGCCGCAAACCGTGCCCCGTCAGAAACTGGGAAGTCCAATAATCGTAGTAAATCCATTTTAGCTTGAAGTTAGTTGTGAGATTGCTATGCATTGTGTCTGGAGAAATTTGGACGCATTACTTTTTGAACGCACCCTGTGTGTGTAACTCAGCGAGATAGCGGGATACACATATGTACGTCTTTCAGGTACCATCCCTAGACGTACCTGTGTGTCCTTAATTATAATGAACTACTTGAAGATATAGATTTAATAACTATATTCTATAGGTTATAAAATGTTTTTTATTACGCTGGTATGCGCATAACAACGCAAATAGTACTGTCATCAGTCCTTATTATTTATCTTTTTTCTATACAATGAGATGTCCTAAACATTTTCTTTGAACTTTTCAAGAAACTACTTGCTACTTAAAAAAATTAGAGCATTTTTTATAAAATTACCAATTTTGTGCATGTACAGCTCGCGTCAAGCGAAAGACAATGCTAAGCGTAGTCCGGCGGGAATGTGTTAATATGAAATTTTATGTGGTTATATTGTTATAAAAAAAATCACCAAATAACATTATATTAACCCAAATATGTCCTATATCTATATATATGACATACGAAGGTGATTCAAATATAACCCGGAATTTTTCTGTATAAATGTATAAGTTGTATACAAAATACTAATGGAGTATCTTATTTTTTTACATAGTTCTCTTCATTAGAAATACATTTATTCCATCGGATAGGAAGCTTTTTGATTCCAACACTGAAGAAAGAAAGTGGCTGCTCCGAAAACCAGTTGCGCACGTATTGTTCAACCGCAGCGTTGTCAGATTGAAATCGTTGCCTTCCTGATGTCCCTTTCGATGCATCAAACAATCAATAAAATATCTTTGGAGTCCTACAATACCGTAACCATTTCTTTTCCAGGGGACTTTCTCGACATTCAGACCTTCACAAAACCCTTTGATCTTATTTAGAATAGCATCATCGAATTGTGTTTTAAGGCTTGTCAAAATTTCTCTAGATTTCATGCCTTCGTTTACAGGAAAATTGATAATTACGCGTTGCGCAACAGAGGGTGCTACTTATAGCCATATAACTCTTACGCATCAGAAATGATTGAACCTGGATATGAAAAATATTTTGTAAATATCTCAATTTTTAATATCATATAAGCTATCGGCGAGAGCATAATACGAACATAAAAAGTCACAATGCAAACTTTCGACGTCATATTGAATACACTCGGGGGGTTCATCGAGAAAATCTTCGTAGATATTATGGGGTGGTAAAAAACCGCGCGAATGCCGCCCTTCCGCCTTTGCCATTTCAATAGGGCGAGGATGAAAAGGGACTTAATCTTAAAATAAAGAGGGTTCTTATACACGTGTAACGAGGTGGGGGATGACGTATCGGGGGCGAAGTTTTAAACTATTAGTTTCTGCACGCTTGAGTCGCGTTTAAGATTTCAAACGTGAATAAATGTGTATTCAAAAAGTAAACTCGAAGTTAAATTGTATTTTGTTGACATATGTGAGGTGTTAACGTGTTAAGTGGGAGTACAGCTCGCAAAGTTTGAGGGGTAGATTTGGGTGGTTGGAAATTCGAATTATTTATATATATTGTATTAATTTAATCTGGACGAATTAATTATATTGTTGAAAAAAATGGTTTACTTTTCGGTCCCTCAAATATCGCGTGGACTTCAAATTAATTTTATTATGAGATTTTAATAGAATTTTCACGAAAATTGTCTGAAAAGAGAATTGTTTAATGATTATTAAGCACAAAAAAATTATATAAGACGGGAAAATTTTAGCTATAATATTAAGTCCATTAATGGAATCCCCGGGGAGAGGAACGTGTTCGATAATAAACAAAATGTCGATTACGGCCAAGAGTTCGTTTCTTAACCACTTTATAATGAGAGTATTAGGCCTCGTTATCTTCTGTAGTTTTTGGTTTCCTGATGGTCTTTTTTAGGCTTTCACTGAAAACCGATATCTTAATATTTAAACACTTCGTCGTCGAACAACTTAACTATCTTAAAGTCTGGCGAAAACCGTGCCAATATATCAATATACAAACGAGCATTGGAAGCACAAAAATAGCTATGATTGTACCCCGGAATTTAACGACATAAAGATATTAATTTAGCATTCAAAATCATCCCTATATTAAAATATAAATTCCTCGAAAATTGCTTATTAATATAAATATGTTATTCGCATAGATTAAGAAATATCTTTTAATCTCATCTTGTATGTTCACTTTAGTCTGATTATCTCCTTACTTTCACCCTGTACGTACATTTGAATCTCATTAGATTAAATTAGTGCTTCTCAACCGGCGGTTTGCGTGCCTTAAGAAGACTTTCATTGGATTCAAAGATTAGCAATATAATTTTATATGTCGACCGGATTTATGATAAATATCTAACGAAGAGTATCATAAATAAACGTACAGCGTTTCGGTATTTTTAGCTCTCCTAATTCAAGACATACGTGACAGGATATGTTTATGTTATGTCTGGATGTTTACATATGTCCCAAATTATGATGTTTTTTTTTTTTTTGGGAAGAAATGGCGTTTTAAACTGCAGAATGTTTACATTTTTTTGTATAAGCTTAAACATCCAGCATTTCTGGAAGATCCCTCATGATAATAATCGTGATTTATCACAATGATGTATATAAATTTGCAACGGAGCCATCGACATTTTCGTTTTTTTGCTATGGAACATAATAAAGTCGAAGGTAAAAAGTGTTAAAATAATACAACACGTTGAAATGAAATGGCTTATATTAGGGTTGGGGAAACTTTACGATCGCGCTCGCAAAGAAATGTTGTTTATATTAGGGCGACCTACCCTTTCTGGATAACATTGTAGGAAAATTACATGGTCACCCTTAAAAAAATAATGGATTATTGCAGTCCATAAAGGTTTTTGGGCTCTCCATCTGACATGGATTTGGAGGTTTTATGGGCTTCAAAATGTAGTTTTCAATGTGCAGAGATTGTGAATCGGAGACAGAGACAGAAAGGGCATTTTGCTGCTGTAAAGGTACCCTTACACGTCTGAATATTATCAAATATTATTAATCTAGATCTTCTTAGATCGTTGGTAGTCTTTTTATAATCATAATAAATAATAGAAAGCCACATAAGTCGATTATATACTTACAATTATAAACTCAGCATGGTAACAAAAGTTATTCTATTTCAAATGCAATTATGAGGTCCAACAATATCAACAGTGTTAAGGTTCATTTATGAATATACAACGTTGACTCACGCTGCGCAGTACTGAGAGAAAAGTGGATTTTTGTGGACGATAAGCGATGCATATACATATCTATTATCTATGTTTAACTTCATTAAAAATTAACTTGTTATTAGCCCTGTCTATTGGAATCTCAGTTTAAATATTGTAACATAATATAATACTAAAAAAAATTAAAATCTGGGTGTCAAACAACCAAATTAATTTTATATAAAAATGCTGAAGATCACATATTATTTTAGCACAAAAATAAATCAAACCCTCTTTCATGAACCGAAAAAACACAATTTTCGAACCGGTTCAGGCACGATTTTTAAAATAATTTATCTTTGTTATTTAGAAACTACAATAAATCAAAAAATAGTCATGGCTGAATCTTTTGAAATTAATTGATGTTTTAATGGAGAAACATTCATTACATGGAAGACGTTAATACTTTTAAGAAGTTATTGCAGTTTCATGGTTATGAAATGACCACCGAAGATTTCATAGAAATGGAAGTCATACTGTCTGAGTCTAAAGAAATTAATTTCGACTGGAAAGTATCACTTGGGAGAATAAAATAAGCAAGCTTAATAAAACACTCTACGTATTTCATCCTCTCAGAATTTTAACTCGTTTACTATGCTTTTGATTTTTATCCCGAAAGTAAAAGAAATTAATTAATGTGAATAGACCGTAATTTTAATGAGATCGTGACGCTATGAGTTTCGCGATGAAATATTTTGACACAAAGTGAAGTATTTCGCGTAGTTTTAAGCAATTTACGATATTAATTGACCGTTATCAAATATTATTAAATAATTGGGGAAAAACAGAACATCTATTCGATTTAAAGCATTCAAATATTGGAATATTAATTTTATCACCAAACACCACATCTGTGAAGTTATACAATATTCTGAAAGTAAACAAGTGTCATCGTTGGTTAAAATATTTAAAAACGAAAATGGGGAGCTCAAGCACATTTAGTTAATGATATCATGAAGTCGATATTGGGATGAGATCCTCGTCAAACAATTGAGAAATTATCATTGTAAATGATTGATTGTCTGTCCATGATCTACAGTTAGGGATCATCTTCGTTGCACAGGAAAGTTACACAAACAAGGAACTCGGATCCCTCATGAATTACCGCAGATGACGCTCGATCTACGGCGTATAATCTGTCCATCTCTTCTGTTTCGGTATGAAGAAGATCCGTTTTTGTGGTGAATTGTAACTGGAGACAAGAAGTGGGTGCTATACATTAATGTTGAATGAAAAAACATTAACATTATTCCGGACAAATACCTGTTCTGACCCCTTTGATCAACACTAACAATAATGAAATTCCTTCTTTGTGTGCGGTGGCAAACATTGATTCTTATATATTAGACTATGCCTATATTACTCGCGAAATTTTTAGCAATAAGTGGAAGAAGTTTTATTGCAATCCGATGAATGGTATGACAGTGCATAACTTTATGCTGGTAATAGAAAATGATGGGATATTTTTTTGTAGATTAATTTGTAGATTTTGTAGAAAAAAATTGATTACTTTTCACTTTACCTAATATATTCACCAAACATTTGAAAAAATATTAGATAATATGGATTTATTATTGAGTATGAATTTCAAACCTCGTATAACACGCCTTTGTATTACATAATGTGTTTGTGAAACCATATGATCGAGTTATACTATTGGTAATTTCTGTGATTTCTATTTTTGATTGGGAGACCATCAGTGATTTCCTTACTTTCTGGATGACCCTAGTAGATATATTTAACAATATTATGACAAATGTATTGTTATAATCAACATTAATATCAAAAGCTAATTCCCTATTTATGAAAAATATGCAAAAATCTTTGTATTGGAACTGTGCGCTCCGCAGTTCCAGTGGCGTTCTGGGTGTATTTAAATTCGGTTGTTTAGTTTAGCGGTCAAGTTGAATCTAGGTAAGCATTCTTTAAATTCTTATACAGTCAGGTCGCTAAGGAAATTTTGATAGTTTTTAATTATTTATACTTAGAATTTTAGCCTATGAAAGAGAGTTGTTATAATTGCAATAATCTGCTAAATAATTAGACTGAACCGTGTTTAATTTTTCATTTTAGGTATGCTGTTGTATTAAACACAAAAGCAACCCGCAATTCCTTATTCGCGAAATCAAAAAAACAAATTTAAAATTCCATTTTGTCATTGTAATATAAAAAAAGTCCAGAAGAATATTGTGGGAAATTGTGTAGTGTGGTTAAAAGAAACTGTTGGTGACCCAAATTCCAAAGGTGGCCAAGACTTCAAAACCTATGCAGTAAGAGATCTCGGGGAAGGATTATAAGTTTTACATGATAACTTTGAGACATCATTCAATTTTTTCCCATATCATTTTAAACATTTACGCAAAATATTTGGTCCAATGTATTTTGAAATTTGTTCACTGTAAATAAATATTCTTATTGGCTAATCGTATATAGACGTTGATGGCATTGAGCAGTTTGCCAAAGAAGGATTAAGGCCTCCTATTTCAGGACGAACCACCTTCAATATAGGATTATAACGTATTTAGTACAAAAATATACGAAAAAACATAGCAGGCTTCGAACCGTTATTTTTTCAAAAATCGGCGTTAATTCCCAAAAAAATATCGATTTTTCTGGTTTTCGGTTCGGCTCCGGGTGATTAATTCTTATTTTTTTTGTGTTAAAAACTTATTTTATAGCATAATTTAAACAGTTTTATGCCTTCTTTAATAATAAATATTACACATTTAGTCGAATTTACTCTCGTTAAATATTGATGATACGCTAGTTAACGTATTACTTTCCAACTTTGATTCTATGGAGGGATTATAAATTTACAATTCATTTATAGAAACTTCTTTCTATAAAATGTCCAGAATTTTCCAGAAAGTATAAAAAAACTGTTTTTAATAAAATTTAATTTGCCATCAGAAACTTCCTCCTCGAGGTTTCAACAGTAGTTTCCTATATATTCTGTACCGATTTTCTTGCATATTGTTCCTTCATGACAAAAATATCGTAGTGAAATCTCTCGCCGGAAAAAACCCAAATGCTAATGTAAAAAAATAATTTTCGGGGACATATTGCACTCCATGCACTAACAACTTCAACAAGTTCTTAACAAGTTCCTTGTAGTTTTCAACTTTCACATTTCCACTAAAATTACAACATACTTCTCTAAAAGTTAACCATGTGCATTTCTCTTTTCTGTTAGCAATTCTACAAAGTTGTCATCATGAATGATATAAAGCATGTTAGCAGATTACTGTTTAAACCTCAAGGAAGAGGTTTCTGGTGGCATTTACGAAATTTGGCCGAATTTCATTGAACAGTCAAAATCGGTCAAAAAAAGGGGAATTTCATTGTTTATCAGTGTGATTAGAACTAGAAAAAAATAAGATAAGATATTTTTGGTTCTATTTCTTCATATTTAGAATAATTTAAAATTTAGTGGGAGTTATGTGTAGGAATTTGTACAGATTATGGTCCTTCGATGGTAGGCTCAATCAAAGAATTTGTTACTCTTGCAAAGACAAGAAACCCTAATATTATAACTAGGGACTGTTTTTTTAAGTTTTTATTCAAGTAATGTCCTTTTGTTATATATATTTTATCATTATTGTAGTCCATAATGGAAAGAAGTCAATCGGAAGTATGAAAACATTACAAAAAAACTACAAAAAAAGAGATAGCCCAATGCATCTACTGTCCAAAGCAAACACATGCAAAGGGTCAAACACAAGTGGACTAGCAAGACATCTTGAAAGGGTTCATCGAATTATTTTGAATAAAAATATCGAAGAAGATATTGCCGATGTGGAATGTTTAAACAGTAGAAAAGAATTAAAATATTCCAACCACCAATAATAAATTTTGTCCAAAAGAAAACGCTTTCAGAAATCGTCCTGTCGTCAATGAATTTTGCATAAATAATACTATGCATTATACCAGAAAAGTTATCAAACAGAAACAGAAGAAGATTTAGATTATTCCAATAAATATAAACAAAACCCTGAAGAAAGTGACTCCAAAAATGATAATTCAGAAATATAGAACAAGATTACTTTACTTAAGTAAGTAAGTTGATTGAAGAAAAAATAAAAGTCTCACGTCACGAGAAGTCCTAGGACTTTGAAATTATCACGTCTTGAGTCCCGGGACTTTGAAAAAGTCGAGACAGTATCCCTAATGCTCAGGTATCACATTAATTGATTTTTGATTGATCATGCAATTGATTCCATTATGTTAAGCAGGGACGTCATTTTAAGTGGACAAAGGGAGCAAAATGCCCCCCACCTAAAGAGAGCCTTCAAATATTCAAATATTTTTAATAAAACGTATGTATATATATATAATTGTTTTTAAGAAAAAAACTACTAACTAAATTTATTTTCAATATTAAACATTTTTATATAATTTAACTTAAAAAGAAAATATATAATAAAAATTATGTTCAATAATTTTTTTCGACTTTTTAGTTTTAGTAGAAAAGTGCATCGTGCATGTTGAATGTCAAAAAAATAGTTTATTCGATAAAATTACGAAGATTTAAAATGATCAACGTCTCTTAGAAATTTCGAACAATAAATGAAAGGTCTTATTAACGAGCATGTGCATCTGCGGTCAATAAAGTGTTAATACCAGCATTTTAAATTTAATTTCGTTCAAAATTAATGCGAAACGCAGCGGATTAGAATGTGTTAATATAATATTAATACTTGATGCATAGGATGTTAGGGAGATAAATATGATGTATTCTTTATAATATAAGTGCGTGGTGCATATTGGAGTTTATTGATTGGAGTGTTTATTTATTTTATGATTTTTTTGATGCACTTTTCAAATAAATAAATAAATAAAATGGGATTGTTATGCATTTTTGGAAGTTATGCGAGTGTTTGTCGAGTTCCCCGATCGCGATCGCGTTATTCGTTCGGCGTAGGGACTATGTGAGATGAGGGAGCCCTCCGAGTCAGTATTGGCGCAAACGTTGCGAGAGGAGGTCGTGCAGGCCCTCGCGGAGTTCTTCGCGGGTTCTTCGCGTAACTTTTCGCATTCTTACGATAAACGTCAATAGTGCGTGAACATCCCTTAAAAAATCAGCAGGGTGTCGGAAAAGGCCACAAATGACTTTTCGAATCCCCAGGGCGGCAAATTTCACCCCGTTTTGACAGTAGTGTGATATGACATTCATTGCGGGCGACGTGAAACTTTGTCGAAAAGTTTTCCGGAGAAAAATTAACGTTTTACTTCTTCACCGCAGGAGGCTGCATAATTGAAGAGATTTCGTTCGCATTTTGTAAGTTTTGCTTTTATACAAATTTCCAGCGAATATTTCGCCCCCAAAAAAATTAATGTAAAACGATTTTTTGCGCGTTTATTGCGACTTTTATCATTGAGTAACGCAAAACTAGTCCAAGGCTCTTTGGCATAAACCTTTAGAATTGATTACTATCTCCTATTCAATAATCGAACAACAGCCATAAAAGTTTTTCAGCGTACTCGGCTTATTGTCAATATAATCATGGAAACAACATTAGATAACTCGCAATGAAATTTGCGACAATTACATTTAAGGGCGCATTTATTAATCATGCGATAAAATTGCCATTGGTATAATTTATATGATATTTTTAAATACAAAAGCGCGCATAATTGAATTCTTAAGGCGGTATTTTTAAGGGCATCGATTAATTTATACAAGCACGTGTATCAAGTCCAAACGCTGATTGTCGGAATTTGTGAATACCTGAATTCCTCAAATTCGACGCCCTTAAGTATTTAAAGAATTTTAATTTTCCCAACACCCATTTCACCTGGATGGGGCCTTCTTGGATCTCATTAATCTTGTTAATTCGAGCGACGTATGCAATTACACCGCGCCGAAATATGGAGCGATCGATTTCGCTACTCGGGAATTAATTCGGGATTATTCGGGGATATTTTCAGAGAAATCGGAACGGGGTCCAAGTTTGTTATACAAGAAGTTTGCCGAAACCGCGTTCGCCTCGTGTGTGACCCCTTCATGCTCCGTCTGAAGATATACAACCACAATCTGTTGAAACAATTCTGCTGGCAGGGCGTAATGATCATCACAGCGTAATTAACTATCACTCAAAGGGTGTGTTAATATAATTAAACATAAATATAAAACAACGTCTCGGGCCCTGTGAAGTTACAACCATCGGGATGAGGCCCTTCGGGAGCGATATCTAACGACACATCTCGGATGCCGAACGAGCCACGAGGGGGTCCTTACAATTTGTTATAACGCCGTTCGATCCGGTAAATATCGGCATATTGTTTATATCAATGCCTCAAATTGTTCATATTATTTAATCCCGTTTACTCGAGGGCATCCCGTATGATATATGGGAGCCGTTGAGGAATCATCCGATCATTTGTACACCACATGTTCTCATCATTGGACCGCTTGTTAATATTTTCACATCATAAATCTCGAAATTAACGCATAGATTTGTCTCTATGATACAATGATAAAAAGCTCTAATTTCTTAATCGGACTTCAATTTTTAAAAACTTGAATTGTATACACATAAATTTATTATTAAAAACATTTAAAAACATGTGCCTCATATCTTTTGATAACACATATTTAATTGCTTTATTATTTGTTTATGAATTGTTATCGAACGACATTGAAAAAATGACGTCATCCAATTAACTGCGCAATAATCATTATTTGTAAAATAAATATTATACCAAAACAATAATTAAATGTTAACACATTACAGTCCGGTTGCTCTGCATAAAACTTGCGCCATGATTTTTGCACAAAATGCATAAAACGCCACTTCTTCAGTAAAATTGATATAATTCTCAAACCAGTCATTAGATTAGAACGAAATTTCACTCATGCATTCAAAATAGATTAATGCATTTATATTTGTGTAAATTTGACAGTGATTTTCAACATGTGGCACATGTATTATACTTACGTGATAAATTGCAAAAAGTTATAAATTATGATATTCATTTTATGAATGGTTGTTTCGTTGTATCGTATTGTAAATGCTCAAAAATTACGCGTGGAAGCCATCAATTATATTTGCTTTATATTATCGACGGATGATACGATGGGGATTCAAATATTACCCGGAATTTTGCTGTACAAATTAATTAGTGTATAAAAATACAAATGGTTTCGTTCATTATTTTATCCATCCCAGAAATCCATCACAATCCAGCAAGAAGTAACATTATCTGTTGCGCAACGCGTAATTATTAAGTCTAGAGACAATATTGTTATTAATGTGCATATTTTTTATCAGATATTTATTGATGTTTTTTAAATATACAAAAATATTAAAAAAAGATATACGCTGGTAAAATGTAAGGGGTAAAAAATGTCATGGTTGACACGATTTAAGCCCTTCTAATAATTTAAAATTATAAGCGAATAAAGATTTTTATTCGATGAAAAATTCAAAAAGAAAATTAAATAAAGTAATTTATTATTAGCCTTATTTTTTAAAATGGTTAAAAATTAAATCTTGACATAAATCTGGCAGAAACGATAGAAAATTATATAAAAAATATTTTGGCAATTTCTCTGGAAGATATATTCTTAATGAATACGAAATTATACGTCATACTCTTAACTGGGTATGACGTAATATTTCGTCATACCAAAAAAAAGCAACTGTAGCGAGTATGACGAAATATTCCATCAAAATCTTTCAAAAATGACCCTCCAGTGGGAGAAGAGCTAGCGATTATTTTAGCTTACAGAAATAATTCTCCGTTGCATACACTTTTAAACATGCGCAAAACTAAATTATTGGTTTCAGAGTTTAAGCAATCTTATCGTTATCTAACAGTTGGCAGTAGTAGACTGTATTCACAGTTTGTTATGTAGAAAATCAATCTGAAAAACTCCTTTCTAGTCTTTAAATATCGTAGCCATCATTTTCCAGGGTACTGTTTTTCAACTTTCCCACATTCAGGAAACTTTTGAGCTAAATCAAACATTTGGGTCTTGTTAGAGTAGCATCACCGAACTATGAATCAAAAAGCATTTGTTATACATCACTAATAAATTTGTATTAGAAAATTCCGGTTTATATTTGAATTCCCCTCATATTTACAGTTTTTTTTTTAATAAGATTAATATATATCGACACATATGTGTGCTGTCATCCTTATAAATAAACTTAAATCTATATCAAGTTAATATGGCATTTTTTTCAAGCGTTACGTCATTCTTATCACGCTTAATCGCGTGCACGGGCCACAAAGTGTTAAATATTGATGCACTGTTATACCTTTTTGATTGTTGTTTATACTTTAGAAATAAATCCTGATCATATCCTTTATGAGATAGGTGATCTTTATAAGAAAAAAAAGTTGTAAATACAAACGAGAAGGATTAGATGAGCATTTAAACCATTATAATAAATGTTCAGTTATTCCAATATCCAATTTTTTAAGATTATTTAAAAGAGGTTATTATAAATTTGAACACTGCCAAGAGCCCATGCATCAAAAATTGATATTATTTGGCAGGTTGTTAATCCTTTATGATCATTTTTAATGGCACGCCGTATCTGGAGGTTTCAAATTTGAAATGGGTTGCTTTAAATAAATCTGGCTGTGTGGTGGTCAACCATTTCCATGATTAAAAATGTGGATTGTTCGAGTTCATAAATTAATTTGGAGCACAATTGATTTACATGAATTGTTGTTATAGCGCCTCGGAGAGTAATCCCTAGAATTTCACGAGATTCAAAATATCAAATTTACAGCTTGCCATGATTTAAACGGAAGGTTTGACACATCTCGAGGTCAGTCATTTCTCTCTTTTCCAATCGGCGAAGCGGAATTCCCCGGAAAATTATTCGGAAAGGGCTCGGGCCGTTCGCTCCCAATATCTTAACCCTTTGAGTTGATTTTTAAATAACGCTCCAGTCTCCCCCGAGGGGTAATTCAAGACCAATTCCGACGGTACAGGACGACGCTAAATATAGATACTTAATTAATCAAAGAGAAAATATAAACACTCGATTACCGTTAAATTTGGGTATTGAAAAATAATAAATTTGTTTTTGATGTTGCTTAGAGAATTATTCCAGTTTTGTTACGATTCGCTATTAAATTACGACGACGGAAGCCTTTGTTCGAATATAATTTCAGTTATGTTTTTTTTTGTGAGCTAAGAAGACCTTAGTAGTGTTTATAATGTCTGTCATTTGTGAGTCCGTGGGAACGCTTGAATATATAGTTCCAAAAGTTTGGCTATTTATTGGATTGGAATCCATTGCGTTTAATGTCACAATCGGGATTTACTTGATTTCTTGGAATAAAGTAAATATTAAGTTGACTAATAAAATTGGGCAGGGCTTATCTTAATGTGATGAAAAAAGTTTGCTACTTTTACAGATGATACAACCATAATGACAACCATAATCATATGAACCCTATAATATGACTTACACAAAATATAGAGTATTTCAATAAATACGCTCTACTTTCAATTATTAATAACATAAATGATGTGCAAGATAGCGATTCAATTATTTTTTTATTTGAAAGAATATTTAATGGCAAAAAATATAAAATTTAAAAAACATCCCTTATTTGAGATTTAAATGGATAAATCGACGATTTAAGATAGTCCCAAAGGAAAAAAATTAAAGACGTAAGCGCAAGATTTTGGTGATAAGTTCATCATGCATTCAAATCGCTCGTGCAGAATGTCTATCATGGCATGCGTTGTGTGACATATAGTATCATCCTGTTAAAAGCACTTATTTTTGTTATCTATATCATCCAGTCTATGTTAGAAGAAGTTGTTTATCATCGATCTGTATCGCCTTGCCGTTGTAATGTTTCTCGAACCGGCACTAACTTTAAAAATTAAATTTGATAATATGCACATATTATTCAACATTATAATCTTTAATAATAATTTGCCATGTATTAATAAATAATTTAATATAAATTTTATAGATATTACTTTAATAACATGGCCGCCATAAATAAACAAACATAGAGCGTCTTCATTGAAATATTTTGTATATGAGAATAGTTATAATTAATATACATCATCTTTTCTCTTATTTTCTGACGGATGTTCTTCTGTAATTGAAGTATCGCTGCTGGTTTATTTAGTTGGTTTTGACTTTTAAGATAACCCCATAAAAATCAGCTGGAGTTAGATCTGGACTGCGGGGAAGTCATGGAATATCTCCTCTAATACATATCTTGCAACGTTTCTTTAACTATGGATATAATCTCATTGAATGTGTGGAAAGTTGCATCATCTTACAGCATTTAAGTCTTATTGTTGTAATTAATAAACTGCAGTAATTGTATTTTAAAAAAATCTTGTAATTACTGTATGCATTTATAAAGACATGTTTTCCAAAATCTAAGAGTTAGATTTGAGGAATGCCAGCGGCATAATAACAACTATTTGGACAATGTTATACTTAAAAAATATTTTTATTCTTATAAATAATTATTTATTTAAATATAATGTATATTTTATTTTTTTATGGCTATTTAAAAAAAGCAAAACTTTATGGCCCACCCTAAATTATACAGGTTTTTTACATACATGTTTAAAATTAAAGGCATGTTCTTCAATTAGCAAACCTAGCATTTAATAAATCTGTCAAAGCTTATTTTAGTCCGTATCATAACTTTTTAAATAACGAGACAGAATTTCTCGAAACGAGAATTTCTTGAGCAGCTTACAACGTATGACATTTACATATTAAATTTTCATAAATAAGTAGCTAATCCTGCATTATGATAAGTTTATAAATAAAACTTAATTTTATGGTCCGCTTCGAAATATTCCATTGCAAAGGTTGGCAAGCGTTTTGACAGCAAATGCGCTGCGAATGTTGAATCCGTGGGTATAACTTTTGACAGCCAACCTGTTAAACAGCTTGGAATTACAATAAGCATCCATTCCGAGATGTTATATATGGCCATCTCATAACGAACAATATGATAAATAAGACCAAATTACTATAGTGCTGGGATTCGATGAGAATAATTGACGGGAGCTTTCAATTCTGAGAAATAATGGCCGTTCTTTCGACGTACGTCGAAGACGTTTCAACCGCTGTATGAAGAAATCCGATTGTGAAACAGAATTGGCTTAATTCTTGTGATGAAATCTATGTGTGTATTCTTCCAAAATAAGTACGATGTTAACGTTCAAAATTGATATAGAATTTATAATTTGCATCCTCAGTTATAATCGTTCTTGGTTGATATTTAAACACTCGTTCTGTACATTTGCATTTCATGTAGTGCATTATCTTGATAAAACAACACTTATTTTAGCTAAATGCGACCGTTTGGATTTTATCACTCAAAGTTTTAATAAGTATCCCACGCGTATGTCAAGATAGCGCGCCCGCGCAAGGTGCTAATTAGTCCTGACAGCGGTTCGAGAAACGGACCGGTTGGATACACAGACAAACTTGTGGTCACATCGTCTTCTTTTAGAGTTTTTAGGACTTTTTGCCGCATTTTGGTGATAAATGCGTACCCAGCGCTTGCCCGGTCGACCACTGCGATGTTCATCTTGATATTCAAATGAAAGTATTGTATCAGATAGCGATTACCGATATTTTCCATGTCAACAAATTCACTGAGATCATTCACAATTAATGGCTGCCAAACAAATACTAAACAATATAGCGTCTTCAAACTTTACAAAATATAAACTTTGTACCATACTACTTTTTTAAAACAAAA
This sequence comes from Stenopsyche tienmushanensis, assembly GCA_008973525.1. Taxonomy (NCBI): domain Eukaryota; kingdom Metazoa; phylum Arthropoda; class Insecta; order Trichoptera; family Stenopsychidae; genus Stenopsyche; species Stenopsyche tienmushanensis. Next base: position 658,887 of record WACJ01000070.1, on the reverse strand, counting down.
ACTACCGTATATACGTCAGATCGGATACTTTTGGGACTATTGTTTATATCTAGATTTAAGCATTCGTTTTTGCACCCATTTCTACAAAGCTAATTATTGTTTCAGTCAGTATTTATATAGGTTACAGTCTGTTAAGCTTTCAACGTTGCGGACATAATATAACAATTTTGGAAACTTGAATAATTGTGCATACTGGCATTAATTTAAAAGCTGCTTTTTTATCTACAAGTAGTTCACGTTGATCATTTTGAAATAAATATAATCTAATTTGGCATCGATAGACGTGGCTGATATTTTATCGTGGAAACTCGATTAAAGTATAAAAATTTTCAAAGTATTGCAATATTAAGTACATATAATATTAATTATAAGCAGTTTTAACATAGTTTTTTGTAGGTATGAGAGAAAAGTATTTTTGTACTATTCTAAAACCCCAAAATATCTCAATTATCTCCGAAATATGTAAAAAGAACCATTGTGTGCCATTGCATTTGATAGCCTTTTTTACAACCGATAATCTCTAGAAGCCGCCAAATGGCGTTTCTTTGATGGGATCATCATTAGACGGGATTCGAAATTCTTGTTCAAAATGGCAAAGAGCCTTTGACAAGTTTTCCTGTCAACGCCGGGGATATAATTTTATTATCCCCTGGGATCGAGTTGCATTTTCAACAATTCTTCATTGCCCAGAGCGTCTCCCATCAGCTCGGATCAAATAAATAACTTTGTGCTCTGTTACATATGAAAAGGCAAGCATTTCTCGTGTTAGCTCGCTATGTACTTCGATTTTAAACTATATTATGATCATTTTAAATTACTCTTAATGACGTCGATAAGATGCCAAAACTTAAATTTGTATTTTAAGTTTTTGAATAACACCAATTTGATTATAAGTCTTTAATAATGAAATCGGAATGCTTTGATTTTGATGATTTTTCATTGCTTTGGTTACATCAGAATAAGAATTTAAAATCGAAGAAATCCCATTAATGCGTAGTGAAATTATTTTGGTTTTCAAATTATATTGTAATGAAGATTGCAAATCATTTAATCATTTTTGTAAATATTTTAAAAATGTAAGCCTTAATGCTTCGTCTCTGTCTATGTGACAATCATTGCCTGTTTCTGAATAACCTTGATCGCGACCTTAAAAAAATAAGGAAGGGCTATATATAATCCCCTGGGAATATTTTTCAATTATGATTACATCAGCTAATAAATTCGTCAATATTAGCTTAATTTTGGTTGATTGGACATAAAAGGGAGTGCTGCTATTTTTAAATGATTGCTGCAAAATAGTCACTCATGTTCAATATTTCAGGATAAGGAAATTAGTATATTTCAGATTTTTTTATATACGGTGATTTTTTTATAATAAGAGTCCAATGGCTTAATACACAAGTTATTCAGAAATAACTGATGTCTCCCACTCTTTGTCGCAAGTATCAGTACGGCCTTCTCTGAACATTCTAACCCATTTCATGATATGTTGTCGACTCATCACATCACTACCATAAGCTTCCATGAGCTTTCTATGAATATTCGCAACGCTGTTGTTTTTCAAAGTCAAAAAACGACAGCGTGGATTTTGCATGAATGGAAGTTTTTTTTTGGAAGAAATTACTATGACTAAACCACCAGTGAGCTAGGGCTGGCACTGCGGGAGCGACAGTGCCAGCAATGCTGGCAGCTTTATGTGAAGCTTCCTATGTGTGCGTGCGCACAACAGTGCAAAACCACGCCGCTGGAACTGTGATGCACACAGTTCCATCCATCTTTTTTATAAGCAAATTATAAAAAATAAAAAAAATACTACACAAATCTGGTTAAACTACTTAAACACTTGTTTCTTATATATAAATCTAGTCAGTCAATATTCATTATATATGGTAATCTGCGTATGTAAATCTGTGTCAATGATTGGTCATCTAGAAAGTAGGGTTAGAACATTTATAAAGGATCGAAAAATGCTTGTATTTATACGTCAGTATCATAGATCTCCGCCACTAGCTCACAGTCCGTTTTTCAATCGGGCTGTGATGTTGTTGGACGAATTTACGGGTGTCGAATAAAAAGACTCTCTTCTCTTAATAACTATTCATTTCACACGAGAGAGAGATGTGGCTGCAGGAGGGACGATCTCCCGCAGCCAAGGCTAATTGACGACTCTTCGTCGCATTCCCCAACTGGCAACGGTGCACGCGCAATAAGCGATTGATCGGTCTGCAGGTGCAATGTTTCCGTAGGACCACAAGAGATGGCGCTGTCAAAATAACACATTGCACCTGAAGAGAGATGGAAGATGTCACTGTTAATCTGGCGAATTAAATCTGCTCAGACACAATATCACTACGGAAACCTTGATAAATATTAGGAAATACTTCGTGAAGGTTGTCAAGCATCACACGGCGGTTATTTCGTACTTGTTCTTCAATTTTTGCAATCATTTCCTCATCGAGAGTATCAATGTACAGTCTTCTCTGAATAATCAAATCCACTTCGTGACATGTTATCGACTCATCAGACTACCATAAACTTCCATGAGCTTCCAATGAATATTCCAAAAAACGTATGATCATGCAGATCGCGTATGAGGAGAGATAGCGAGAGCGCGCGACGACTTCTCCATCGGAAGAATTTACTATGACTGAACAAAATGGCTGACAAACAAATCAGGTGCGCCAACTTCGAAACAAAAAATCCCTTAGCCTCAGGAGCCTTTGTTACCTTATTTTCTAGATGACCCTTGTATATCAAAGCGCCAAATAAGGATCTGGACAACTATACCAATATACTCGTATTTGTACGTTATATAGAACATTTATGTTTATTCATACGAATAAAGCTAGAACTTCATACCTTTTTATATAGAAGATTTTCGCATACATATATAGAGTATATAATTCGAAAGTTTCCTGGTAAGAAGACACTCATTCAAGAGATAACCATTGTTTGGCAAGAAGGACATATAGCAACGTACTGAACTCCGGGAGCGGAAGGAGCTGTACAATTTTATTATTATTTTTGTTATAAACTGAAAGTAGTTTCCGGTTGTCCGTATGAGAATTGAGTGCGGCAATAAAACGAAATCTATAATAGAATATTTTTATCGTTTTCATATTACTTCAAGTTTTATTTCTCCACTTTTTTCCATGGTCCTCCGCTCGGAAAAGTTGTCTCGCGAAAACAGGTGGTCATGGGATATTTCCTTCGCGACAAATGGATTCCCCACTGTGGAAAACGTATTTCCCACTAAACGACCCCCTTATCTTTTTTATTGATAAATAAAATAGATAATATAAACTCCCATAAATATTAAATAAGCGTGTCAAATATTCACAAGTCGCGATATTGTCTCAATTTGAACGTATAAATATTACGACCGGTTTACGTCTACCCGGCTATTATTCTCTTTCCTGTTTTGTTAATTTTTTTTCTCAATATAACCATATGGAATTTCATTAAAAGTCAATATATTTTACAATATAAATCATTCGATGTATATTCAATTCTGACAATTTCAATTCTGACACCAGTGTAACATGGAGGATAAGCAAACTGTAAGAAGAATACGTATTTTCTCGACCAAGGTTGTTTGTTGACTCCAGTGTGAAGTAAAGAGAGAGCGCTCTCGGAGCTGAATCTCCGCGCCGCTCCCCACTCCCACGTATTTTTTTTTAAATAGTCCCGCACGTACGTGGGTTTGTTCTTTAATCGGACCGTGGTGATGCCGAATGATAAGATATAATTGGACGGAAAATAGTCGATAAAGATTTGTAGAGGCCCGAAAGCACCAACTTTAAATTCCAATATCAAGTAACAAAGTGTTTCGTAAGTAATTCAATTTTACTTGGACGTAACTTTCAGTCGGAATAATTACACGTAATCACTCTTATGTGCTTGTTGTCAGTTTAATTTGGAGTTAAAAAACGAACGACTATGATTAAACACACTTTAGACGCTCATCAAACTTATTTGCTTAATCAGCGAGCTTAACATGTTACAAAGTTTGTAGCAAAACTGAATAATTTGAGCTAGCTCCAAAATCCATGCAGGCGAAAAAATATTTTGATTCATTGCGAAGAACTTTAAAATTGGATTTCATTTTTTTGGTAAATAAAATTAATTTTGATAGTTTATATTTGTGGAAATAATATATGGAATTGATGGTATTTATTTGATTTGAGTGTGAGGATCTTAAATCAAATTAAAATGCACGATCCATCTCGTCATTTTCCGATAGATTTTCAGCTATCTTAAACCTCCTGCGATGCGTTTTATCGATCCGCCGTTTCTGACACCATTGTTGCGTGGAGGAGTGGAAGCGCTTGCGGAGCTAATCTCCAGGTTGCTCCCCACTCCTAAGTGCTCACCGAGATGGCACATTCACACGCGGGTCCGTTCTTCTTTCAGGTCGTAATGGGGCAATGCAGAAGGATTTCTATAATGACGACGAGAGAGACAGATTTGGCCGCGGGAAGCACGTCTTCTCGCAGTGAAGTTCTCTTATATCTATCTCATACGTGATAGTTGTAAAATTATAGATATTTTTTGTAAATAAATTTCTATATATAAATTGTAAGTTTATAATACCTACGTAGAAGCAAAAATTGAAACTTATACGTTACTAAGGAATTACTAATAATTGAAGAGAGTAAATTCGATAATTTATGTGAAATTCCTATTTCATAAAATAACAGAGGGATTAAATGCTCTAAATTAGGTTAGAAAATAAGTTTAAAGAATTCAAAAATGAATCATCAGAAGCTGAATTGAAAAGCGCAAAAACCTAATAAAACTAGTAAAACATATTCGAAAAACCACACACGTGTATGTAGCGTGGGTGATTTACTATCCCCATGCAATAGCATTGTTAGTCTGAGCAGATTTAATTCGCCAGATTGACAGCGAAATCTTCCGTCTCTCTTTAGGTGCAATGTACTATTTTAGCAGCGCCATCTGTGGCGCAGCGGAGACATTGCACCTGGAATACCGATCGATTGTTTTTTGGGCGTGCACCGTTGCCATTTGGATGGTGGAGTCGGTGGAGGTGGGAGTCGGAAAATGATAGCCATCGGTTGGCCTTGGCTGCGGGAGGACGTCCTTCCAGCAGTTCTGTTCGACGCATCCATCCATCCAGTCACATATGATCCGATAGAAGAACGCACCCGTGCGTTATCGCGGCCATCCTGACGAGTGTATGGGAGCAGGGAGCTGTCTGGAGAATACCTACCGTGAATAACTAGTGAATACCTGGCATGCGTTGCAATGCCACACCTATTGATTGATTTATTATGTGTGAAGATGCATCCAAGGTCGGGCATTGCTTTGCTTGGCGGGTATTTGCTTTTAGAAAAGATGCATGATTGATTTGTTTATTTATTGATTTGGAGAGGCATATGTTGGATGTGGTTTCTTAGCAACACGCGCTTAGTTCGAAAGGTAGTAGTAGAGCTATGCGATGTATTGTTGTGGGGCTGAGATGTTAGGATGCGTGCGCTCTCCCTCACTTCGTATAGCGACTGGCGAGCCGCTGAGCACCGCGACGCGCCAGCCGTCGAGCGCGGCTTTGCTTGTGCTTGGACATTTACACATTAGATTGATAGCATTATCGCCTAAGATATTGAAGAAGCTCTGATCTTATAATGTAATAATTGCACTATGACCATGACATTATTTAAGATCGATTAAAAATATATCCAATCGAATTTATTTAATGAATGTCTTTTTATAGCGAGTTAAATAATTGATTTTTGTGAAAATCGTAATATATTAGGGGATGTTTTATTCAAAAATTATACGTCACGCGTGTTGATTAAGTAAGAATATTTTAGTTGGCATTTATATTATTTAGGCCCGAACGAAAAGAAACTTTGTCCGCGCGTTGTCCAAAATTGGGTCCATCGAGGATTTTAATTAAAGTTCGTCCATAATAAATACACATGGTGTGGCGCTAATTAAATTTTAAATATTTCATCACCAAAGGGCAGACATTTTCATAATTTATGCGATTTTGGTAGTTCTATGGCAATATTTTTCATTCGGGGTTCGCCCCAATTCGTATCTTATTTATAAGGGAACGGTGACGATTCTACGTTTAAAGGATTAGTCGAGGTAAAGAGATCGGAAGGAAGTGGTCTGTACTTGCTTTGAATAAACATTGCCGTAGACTACCCTAATTTGTCTTGGCCAACCAGGGTGATGGGGAAGGCTTAATTGAGAATAACCAGCCTAGGACTCGATCCGTACTATCTTAGCCAACAGTGGTATCCTTCTTCCGCATCTGGCATAAAGGTACAATCAAAACACAGTCCGACTATTTTTTAAAGGCACCCAAGCAAAAATTCACCCAAATATTAGCTAAAGATCCTTATAAAATAGTGCAAACGGGGATGTTTGCATAGGGCAAACAACAGCACAGGCGGGGACACGCCAAGGAAATACATAAAGATAATTATGTGATAAACGAATGTATTGGCAAAAACATTAAATATCCATTTACGGAATTCATAATATGATAGATAATGTTAATTTCCACCTCCCCCCCCTCGTATTAAATATCGGGGGCACAAAGTCTTTTATCATGTGGAATGACACGAATTAGTCTGTGTGGGGTGGCACAAGGTGAAGGTTGATAAATATATAGGGGTAATTTGTCAATCGATCGGTGTTAATGTTCCCGTATTACGAGACACAAAAATACAAACATTTTCTTAGGGCGAAAGCGCCACAATGGTCGCGTTGATGCCTTTTGTTCTTTGTAGTGACAGGTATTAAACATAACCGTAGACCGAACTGAATATCTACGTGAAACTATGAAAGGTGGCATTAATTTATGTTATCGAATTCGGACCGCCTTTCATAGGGCAAATGTAATTTGTAAGGAAAATATGCGAATGAAATATGGAAAATCGTACGAATGCTATTTGGGCGGCGATCGATTGTAGATTTCATATGATATTTACTCTGGCATATTTCTATTTTAAAATACTTAATATGTCATCAAACGCATGAGAGCGTTCATCTGCTGTCTGTCTTCCGTGAGAACGCTTAATATGAAACTCAATTTAGTTTTTACCCTGGTGCACGATAAAGCAATTGGAACTTTAAATAATTGGTTTTTTATTACTGCTATAACGAATATATGAATGCAGATGTTTTTCTTGATTTCATCACTCAAACGTTGCAATAAGTTCGCATAATACTTGTTGATTGTTTTTCCTTTTTGGAGATAATCAATGAATATTGTTTCACGTGCATCTCCAAAATTTTTGCCTTTTTTGGAGCTTATTTTTCATTTTCAGTCTATTGTTTTGACTGTTGGATTGTCCATGCAAAGATTCGTTAATGAACGCAGACCATGTTCTGTGGATATGTTCGGGCATTCAATCGCGAGGCGCTCATTCGTTGTGTCAGCGGTCCGAAAAGCGGACTGGTTGGGCACACAGACCCTATGGCTTCTTTTTCGGCCTTTTAAAGCTTTTTGAGATATTTTATAAATCCCCTCGTCGCCTCTAAGTCGCAAGCGAGCATGCTCCCGAATAGCGGAACCAATAAATAGCTCGGATCAGTGGAGGGTCCCTATGTTCCTTTGTGTCAGGTGTCAAATGATGGACTCATGTTTCGTCCATGGTTATGAATTGACGCAAAAACTCTGCTTTATTCCTGTAAAGCATCGCCAAAAGCTCGATTGAAACATCTTCGCGACGCTGTTATCGTTTTATTGTGAGCAAACGCGGCACCCGACTTGCGTTCAGCTTTCAAATGGCCAAATTTTCACACAATATGCAATCTACAGCACATAACTACTACAATATTAGCCATAAAAACATTTTAAGAGGGTTTTAAATTTTGGATATACTCTGATTTAATTTAATTAGGGATTTCTTTGAAGACTTAGCCAGAAATATGTATAGGGTTGATTTGTTAAGGCTTGAAATATAAAAAAATATTAATAAACAGGGAAGGTCAAAATCAGGTAAAGATAGTAGCGATAAGATAAATATTCTCATTATAAAATATTTGACTTAATTATAAAATACATTAATTGAAATGCATAAAAAATGTTTTCAACTACTGATGCCGTGCGCGCGCAGAAAGACCAACTATGAGGTCATAGTCGACGTCGATAGCAGTCCTCGGTCAATTACAAATCTGCGATATATCGTACTTTAGCACTCTAATGGTTAAATGACATTTTATTTATTAAAGCCAATTCAGTCACTCACAGGCATTCCTGGAAGATTTTACTTAGGATCCGGGACCTAAACCACTAGTGATTTTGTTCAAGTTTTATTTTTACATTACAATTTTAGCCACGTCTATTGAAGCCCTAGCCATCTTGTATCGAAAGTAGACGACTTTTATTTAATAATTATCAATATAAACTACTTGTAGACAAAAAAGCAGCTTTGTAGATTTTTATTTAATGCCGGTATGTAAAATTATTCAGATTAATAAAATTTTATATTGAATAAAAAATGATTTAAACGAAAACTAGCTTTATGTAAATGAACGTGAAATTTTGGTTCGATGCCTCCTGTATCATAAATATTACTGGACATATTAATTTTTGTTAAAAAGTTTAATGTTAAGGGTAGTGTTTCTTAATTTCTTTGCCACAGACATGCTCCAGGTGTGCAACAAAATATGCAATAAGGGAATAAATTCCATCTCCTACTTATTATAGTTTTTCTCTTCTTCTTATTATAATTTTACATTGGAATAATCATAGAAATAATTAAAGTAGAAGCTATTTAAAATTTTGTGATTTAAATGAATTTAAATAGAATTACAAAAAATAGCATTAAAAGCTTAAGCTTCATTCGCAGAAAGCTCAAATCTTAAAGAGCGGACCATGAAAACGTAGTAAAAACTCAAGCTTAATTTTTTTATGGGTATAAATTCTGACAAATACATTGTTTAAATTTATTTTTAAGCCTAAGCCATCGTAATTTATGGGATTTTTCCACGATAACGATTCGTCACGGGGTCGATCTATTACGCCTTTTTCTATTTTCGGATCTCCAGGACGCATATATATCGAAGGATGCGGAAACTAATATCGAATATAAAAAGTCGAAATGGAGGTGTTCCAATCCGAAAAGGTTCCCGGGGCCTATGTATAGCCCATTGCATACGTGCAAAAATATATTTGTAAAGAATTCGGCTTAGTAATAATTTTGGGTCGTAATGGCGCCGCTAAATAAGGCTGTCATTTTATCCGGGGCCGGGTATACGTAAAGCATGTTTATGCTTTGTATTATCAACAAAGTAAAATACTTTTGTGTGCCCGTGTGGCACATTATTTTATTTCGTCCCGTGCTTATACGCTTTTAATGTATTTATTAAAAAACGTCCGTAATCAGCGTAAAACGCTTTCGCCTAATTTTTTGCGCGCAGAAATGAAGAAGACCGAATAAAAAGGTCCTTCCCGGGGATGAAAAGGAAAGCTCCTCCCGGGCGAAACCCGAGGACAGAGCCCATCAATTTGTATGCTATCGAATTCTATCCATGCATCGGCTTGATATTTTGGTATAAGCACGTTAAATCCTATAAAAAATCGATGTAATAATGTAGATAAATGCATCGGTTTGTTCGTTTGTCTGTCTGTGATAACGCTAATGAATAACCGCATTAAAATTATTTTGAATAAATTTGAAATGCTGTTAGAAAAAGTTTTTTAAATTACAAATGATGTCGAAAACGTTTTACATTTCTTTATACCGTAATTGAAATAAGAAGGCGAGAAGTAGCATACTCTGTTGCGCAACGCATAATTAATCAATCGTGTAATAAATTTAAAAAAATCCTATCCTATGGAATTTTTTTTTGAATGAAGGACTATATAGAAAAATAAGACACTCCATTTGTATTTTTATATATCATTAATAAATCTGTATAGCAAAATTCCGGCTTATATTTGAATCCCCATCGTATTTACGCGATATTTAAACATGCTGCGTAAAATACCATTTTCAACTCCGTACCAATTTATTAATACATTTGAGCTTTTCATAAATAAAAACGCTAAGCAAATATATTTTTTTTAAGAATTTTCACCCCAATGGGGTTGAAAGACCGTTCGCCCAAATGCGCTTATTGACTTGTTTGTAGAGCGCCTTTATTTTATTTTATAGACACTATATGGGCAGTTGTAAGTTTATGGACTTGAAAGGGGCTAATAAAATTGCTAAATCAATTCTGATTTAAGATTTAAAAAATATTTATTCGTGTCTTGTTTCGGCGATGGAATTTAAAATTCGCTTTGGAGAGTTGTATTTTATACTGAATAACATTAATGTATTTCGATATTCTTTGGATTAAATTCTTTTTTATAAAATTCCTTGCCACTGGCGGCCTGTAGCTAAAATGATTGGTTGTACACAGTTTTAAAGCACAATAAACAAGGTTGGCACTGCGGGAGCGACAGTGCCAACAGTACCGGCAGCTTTATGTACAGTTTCCTATGTGTGCACACGCACAACTCTCAAACACAATGTCGCTGGAACTGTGATGTGCATAAACAAATTATTATATTATATATAATTAATTGGAATCCAAAATCAAAATATATCAAAACAATAAAAAAATAGGATCGAAAAATGCTTGTATTTAATTGAAATTCATAGAATACTTTGTCAGTCAATCTGTCTGTCAGAAAATTATTTGTGAAGGTCGTCAAGCATCACATGGTAGTAACTTGGACGGATGGGTGGTGGCAGGAGCGCGCGACGACTTCTCCATCGGAAGAATTTACTATGACCGAACAAAATGGCCGACAAACACGCGGGACCAAAACGTGTTTATGTTAACAAATAAGCATAGATCTGTTATGTATTTGAGTATAATATCACAGCAAAATTTTGTAGAAATTTGTTATTCGGCTCTTGTTTCGCCATTAGTCAATGTTCATTAATCAGATTCAGCACTACGAACTATCTTCCTTTTCAGGCATCGAGTCTTTTATTATTTTTAAGTTGGACCACTAACAGCGGACACGGTGTGTTTTAATAATGAACCACCGGGGCAGATTAGCATCGGGTGCTCTGTTTTATTATTCAGGAAAAATCTTTTTATCTCTGCAGAGCAACACAAAGCCAAATGAAGAGCTTCGGCGAGCAAGCGCCGCGAGATAAACAATAATTTAAACAAACAAGCCCGGTTCCGCCAGATTTTTTGCCCGCCAACCCTTCGCCCATTATGGAAGTGTATGGCCATAATTAAAAATAAATATGCAAATTAATCTCATATATCGTCGAGGAAAGATCATTGAAAAACGTGATGATGGACTCTTCACGCGCGACGCCAATTGAAAACGCCTCCGAGCGTGTTTAAGCGACGGGAATGTTTACGTTATGTGAAATATTTCATTACATGAAATACGAACTAGGGATTTAACCACTTTCGGAACTTCGTTAGATACATTTTCCAAATTAAATTTCAACTGTTTCAACCGTCGAGATCAAAAAGTGGCGTTTTTTGAATGCGCGGGGGATGATTAAAAATTCGCCCCCGCCACGAATGCATAAATACGCTTCAAACACAATATAAACACCGGCAATTAGTACATATATAATAAATTACTTTGAATTTTTTATGATTATTTTTTCAATTTCTCGGGCCCCTGTCGTTGCCTTCGCCGCTGCGACAATCTTCGACCGTCACTTTGTTCGGTCGCGAGAAACGCACCCAGTGGTCATTCGGAACTCTATAGACTCCTTGGCCGAAATATTTTGGTTCACGCAACACTTTTACAGGCAAATTTTTATCTAACAGAAATTGTACACCTCACCAACACGATGAAGGCTACTAAATCGAGATATTCCCGACGGAATCTGGACGCATGGAAACAGTGGCGTAATTACTAATTGGCGAACTTAGGCGACGCCTAAACTACATATATGTTATAGTAACCTTCAAATTGTTAAACAATAGTAACCTTTCCCTATCGGTGATGTATTTACTACACGAATAATGAGAATATCGATATGAAATATAATAGATGCGGGGTTCAGAATTTTTGTATTCCTCCGTAATATAATTACGAATCAAATCAAAGTATTATAGTATATAAGTATTCATCTGTAGCGACGGAAATAAATGATTTGTCAGGAAATCGGAAATTTTGCGAGTTTTAGTTTGTGTCTCAGCAGAAAGGAATTTTATCAATCATATTGATGGTGTTATATGAAAATGGGGGCTCACGCGGTCATCAACTCGAACTAGCATTTAAATATCTGATGACGATACCTCCAACGAGTGTGGAAGCTGAGCGTGCATTTTCAGAAGCAAGTTGCCTGACTTCCAAAATCAGATCCAGACTTAATGACGAAACACTTGAATGGTGGATTTGTGTCTAATTTCATACTTCGTAAATGCGGTTTCAAATCTAAATAATCGGTTAGGGCTACATATGATTGATCAAAGACGAGCGAGAGTCACCTCTCAAGTTGCGGCATCAAATCACATGGTGAGTGAGAGTCACCTCTTGAGTGCAAAGTGTTAAAATGTATTCATCCAAATAATCAAGCAATTTAATCGCTGTACGTTCAAATCTTTCATCTTTATAAAGTCTTCATAAAAGTCATTGATATATTTTGAAAAAATAATTAAGTAAGCAGAAAAATAAATGCCAAAAAGTAGACTAGATATTAACCAGTTGACGCACACGTCTGTAATAACGATTTTTGCAATTTATTAACGTAAAATTGGAGTTAAACCATCGCCAAAATACACAATTATTATTGTTTTGAATCAATGACATTTATTATTGACAGTAGCGTTATTTCAATTCTCAGAGAAGTTAGAGAGTTTTTGAGCCGCTTAAGTTTGTTTTCGTTTTGATGGATTTTGTCGATGTGAGATAAGATTTGACGTGTCTACGTATGCATAGACTTATCTGGCGCAAAAATCAAGTATTTTCTGGTGACGCATGACGGCATTTGACGGCTGTGTACGTCAAAGGGTTATGGATGTTAATGGATATTAAGGAAAATGTTTTTGCATGAAATAAATTTCTAACCATATTCAACGCATTATCAGATTACTATAATGATTAGCTTAGTTCACTAATTATTTTTTTTATTAAAGGCAACGAAAATAATATATAGTTCTTTAACCTGTAGATGTTTAATACCTTTTGATTTTTTAAATTGATGCTTTCAGAATGATTTAAAATTCATTTTAGTTTCAAGTTCAATAAAAAAGAAACCGATTTTAACTCTTATTGTCATTTAAAAATAATTTCATTTTCGCAAAATGGCCTGTTAAAAAAATATATTTTTTGGTCTTATTTTTTCACAAAAATATACTTTCTTGATATAGATTTTGGTTTCAAAATCCTATTAATTTTTATTGATAGTTAGAAAAATTGTAATTTAAAATTGTGTTAATATATTATAAATCCATTACAATTAATCGCCCGCGGATTGAATGGTTGATGCGGGCGATGTCATAAATAAGAGCGAACAAACATTTTACCGTTTATTTTTACAATATTTGTGCATTATTTTCAATAAAGCTATATATATTAAATGGACAATCAGCTAGTTAATATAATAATATGTATACATTTGATGGCTAATATTGTTGAAAGCTGTCGTTAAACGAGCTTATGTTGCATTGCCATAAATATTTGATTAGTTCATAAAGACAATTGACTCCCCATTAAATTCATATGTAAAATAACGTTAAAAAGACAAGTTTTTATATGTCCATTGGAGAATTAATTAAATTCAAGAATCAATTTATAACTGGATTCGAGAAGAACCACAATTAAATACTATGGTTCAGGTACTGGCAGTATAGCGATAACAGTGCACATAATTTCTCAGGGACCACAGAGGCTAAACAACACGTTGTTTCGCCACAGTTTTGTTTCAGCTCGCTATAGTTTTATATTTAAACATTAAAGCTATTTTAGCTCCAATTGCCAATACGTTCAGTCTTGAGTCTAACTTGAAAAATATGTTCTTTTGAGTATTAATAGGAGTTTCCGTATGTATAGGGGTGGAAACTCGGGGTAAATAAATTCGCATATAGCACTGCGGATATATTCCATATAAATTAACTTAATTTTATAGTTTTATCTAGAAAATGCGAATTTAAAAAAATAAAAAGGGTAAGCTTCGGGTTCAACCGTGCAAAACGAATTTGTGTCCTGCACAAGAGGCGCTGTTACAACGTGCGCGTATTTAGCGATTTTTATTACGCCGCGTCTAATAAATTTTATGCGAAAATAATGTTGCTTTATTCGGGGCATTCGGGGTGCTGAATTTAAGGCAACTATTTAATATGGAAGGTAATATAGTAGCAAATTTATTTGCTCCCAACAAAAGGTGTTTAATTTGGTGAGGCATTTGTTAGGGAGAAGGGCAAAGATATAGCCGAAGTCTCTCGGTTAAGCATTTTCAGTTAGTTTGACATTCACCCGATATTAACAAATGATGCAAACTTCTAAATGGCAGGTCATTGCGGAAGCTTAAAACAATGTCAGTTATTGATTGTATTAATGCCGGCTCAGCCTTACAAATTACTTTACAACCCCGTTATTAATAAGGGTACCGACCGTTGCTACACCCTTATATCAATCCGATCGGACGACATGTTGAATTTGATCCGCATTTGTCCGACTGTCATGTGAATGCTCGTAATTGGTCAAGAGGTCAATTCACAAGGACCCCTCGAATGTCCCATTATAGATTCAATAAGGAATATATAAAACCCGACTCATATTTGACAGCCTTGAAAGTAATGTAAGATATTGTTACATGGACGTATAATTGAAGGTAGAATATCGATTTGCATTATAGCAACACGTCGACGAGACACTATAACATGTTATAGTATGAAAGTCTAGATATATAAGAGCGTGAAGAAAGAAGATGCATCAAAAATATTTCCATTGCTTCAAAATTCTATACAGGGGATTGTTGTCTACATTAGAAGACTATGCAAATCGTATTTAAACAATAAAATAAATCATAAATATTTAAGTACTTTAAGTCTTATATCATAGAACTGGTCTTTTTATAATGAAATAAAATCAATTGTCATTTAAATAAGAGGGAGATAAGTAAAATTAAGTAAAGCAAACTTTTTTCAAAAAATGTTTACAAGTGAATCAAATTTGTAGAATACTCTATTTAAAAGTATATTTGGATTAGGGATCATGTCTATTAAAAAAAAATGCTACATTGTCTTTATTTTATAGATATTCTATATTTGGATTGTTATGGTGCAGGGAACTGTTGCTAGTAAACTATTTAATTGGATTTCCTTAGAATGTAGCGCAACACACAAATAAGTTATTTTGTTATACACAGGGAATATTCATACACTTTATGAAAAAATACTTTTCAGAGATATATTGTTACCAGAAGAGCGCGTAATTTAAAATACATACAAGGGGACTGTTCGTGAAATACTATAGAAAAGTTTTTAATATAATAAAGTTTGATATTACCCAGTTGCCAACAAATGGCAATGTATGACTCGGAAGCTCCGTGTCTACATAGTCCAATCAGTACGTACCTGATGTCATCAGATATGTATTTCAAGAATATTAATTCAAATAACTGTTTTTATATTTTGCGATGTATTTTTGATCATGCAAATGAATGAGAAATATCAATTACTAATTTCTTTAAACAAAAAATCAACAACTGTTTTGAACAAGGTTTCATTTTATAAAGCTTCCTAGATTACACCCTTTCCAACGATATGCTACATGGCATACAAATCATTCAATAAGTCGTTAAACTTGAAGAGGTAACATTTTAGCAGGGCTAAGAAAATACTATTTATGCTTAAGATATTTTTATTAAATTTGTACAAATTGGCCACTTCTGTTTTGTATGCATGCACGATACATTTTCCTTATTTTAACTGTAGTTGTCTGAAGTAGACTTTCTTCTTTCATTTTTGCAAAGGCAGTGCTTATCCCTTTACTTCGGATATCTTTTGGGCACCTCTGTTATGTAAATAAATTCTTTTGGCAGACCTACTCCATGGCTCGCACAGTCTACAGACCTGACACCATTGGATTTTTGCTTTGGGATGTCTCCTATTCGGTAGCTTGCAGGGTGTCCAAACTCGATACCACTAAATTTATTTGTCTGGGGATGTGCCCTATCCCATGACTTGCACGGTATTCAGATCTGACACCACTGAATTTCTTTATCTAGGAACGTGCCATATTCCGTGTCTTAGACAGTCTCCAGACCTGATACCACACTTCCGACTTTGACTTTAGAAGCTCTAATACCCTAAAAAAAATTATCAGTCCATGTGCAAAACACCATGCAGAGGTATATCAAAAATGGGGGTTCTCAATAAGTAGGTTCCTAAAGTAGGACACACCATAACGATCGGATAACAGACAACAGACAGCGACTAACTGGATTGGGGGATCATTAATATGCGATCCCGTTTCCTGCGCTGCTGCATGGTCTGTTCCTGGTTACCCCGGACTAGCCACACAGGGAGTGTCTTCCACTGATTTTTTAGTCCTGCTAGAAACGCTACGCGTAGAGTCTCCAGGAGCCCATCCCTTTTGCTCCGCACTCTCCAGAGGAGGCAAGGTTTCCCCGGAAAAGACCAGTTTCAGATCATGTGCAACCGAAAGTGCAATGGAGGAGGAAGGACAAGGAAGCGGGTTCACTGCCAACATGAGATGCAGCAGATGACGGACTGCAAGGGTACTCCTTCCCCATTGTACTCCTATCGGTTTGATCATTTGTAGTACCTAGTCATGGAAACGAGTCGCCGTTCGAACAGCCTGAAAACCCCCGCTGGACCTCCATGCAAAGAAGAAGGCATTGAACTACGAAGATTCTAAAAGTCGCAACGAACATGACCAGAAACTGAGGGAAGCCTAGAAACGGAGATGAGATTAGTCCAGCAAGGGAAGATGGACCCATCGACTTATCTCGGTCATAAGTCGGTGGAGGACCCGGGAATACGGTGAAACAACCTACCGCTTGACGCAGGTGCTCACTGGGCATGGATGCTTCGGTGCGTACCTGAAACGGATTGGCAAAGAACCATCCGCAACGTGCCAACACTGCAATGTGGAGGTCGACGACGCAGAGCACACCATCATTGGCTGTGAGGCTTGGGCACCCCAGAGAAAACTGCTGAAACAAACACTTGGGGAAGCTGAGCTGAACGTCGATGGTCTACAGCATGATGGAAAGCAAGAAGAACTGGGACCTTTGGCGCGAATACTTAGAAGAGATTCTGAGCGGCTAAAGAGGGCAGTGAAAGAGAGAGACGCAGAGCGCCTCTCCAACAATAGAATAGGGCCAATCACCTAAGGTCAGACTACCTGTTCTCCCGAAACAATGTGGAAAACAATACCAGATAAGGACAAGGGGAGGGGGTTAGCGGCTAGGCACAACCGATAATCGTGAATCCTACACTACCCAGATTTTCTGGATATCTTGTAAAGATTCCCCACCCACAGAAAAAAAGGCTGCTGAGGATACTGACGAGCCTTTGACATAGTCTCCATCAATTACTGTAATCGGCTGTTCTACACACCCCTTTATGGGAGCGCAGCACAAGGTGACCTGCGCTCCCAACTCATATTAGCTGGGCTATCCCAACTGCATTTGATGAGCAAACCAACATGGCTACTTTTGCGCAACTCTACTCCACATCATCATACCAAGGGTTCAACCGTAGGGTTGGTTCCCCCCCTGGGGTTTTATGGGTGGGCATCGGGGAGTCTAGTACCCACCCTAGATCATAACGGTTAGTTTGTTTGGTGCCGCGTGTTTATCGGCCATTTTGTTTAGTCACAGCAAATTCACAGTGATATAAATACATCAGTGATTTCGACGTGATGACGAAGAATTTATGAAGAATTTCCTGATAGTTCTCGAAGTCTCCCTGTTGATATTGTGTCGAAAAAACTTGGTTACAAGAGGTTGTGTGCGAGATGGGTGACCAGAATGTTCACACCGGAGCACCGTCAAAATCGCGTGACCACCGCACGTGAATTTTTAGATTGCTTTACACAGAAAGGAGAAGCTCTTCTGGACCTTATTGTGATGAAGGATGAGACGTGTGTGTTACTACACCCCAAAATCCAATCTAAAAAGAGTTGGCTACAGAAATGTTTCGATTCAATTCAATTAAATATAAATATTTTATATAAGCTTATTTTATGCATTTTTATAAAAATGGTTAAATTTAATGTAATTTACAATATATTTCAATATCAAAAACATAATCGTTCCACTCCAACGGATTGTTTCGCCTGTAGTGATTGATAATATCGAGATACCGTCGGCACATTGGTTAGATGTGCGATTGTTATACCGGCATATTAAATTGATTAAATTTTAATTAGGTTATTCAATTAGAATCAAACACCTGGAAAATGTATCGATGGTATTTAATTAAATCTACAATAGCATTTTACAGAAATAATGCTCTCGATTCATTGCGTTTGCATGTTTTTATGGGGTGGGTAAAAGCCATATCGCCCGATGTTGTATTCGAATTAAACCATTAAACCATATGGCGCGGGCTTAATAAAAAATCATTTTAATGATTTACCGCCTGAATTTATGATTATATTTAAATTATGTTTGGGGGTGAAAAAAAATCATACACTTATAGTGGTGTTGCATAGTTAAATATTAAAGTATCCTCGCTTCGGTTGGATGTGCACCATTTTCAATGATGGAATTTCAATTAATTGGACGTTTTATATGAATTTTTTTATGCAATGGGATTAATGCATCAGACGCTAAATTTATTTTTGCTTCATACTTTTTGCATTTGAAGTTGGTCGCAGCTAAGCAAAATCCTCCAGGACAAAAAGGAGCAATAAAAGACATCCTATTTGAAACTGCAAATGGTTAAATGGGGTTTTTCCCCCCGTCTGTACTACCCCACCGTGAAATGCAATTAATATTGCATTTGAAGACAGTGTTAATCTCTTTTGCCGTTCTTCTCCTCGAGACTTTTTTAATCCGCTATAAATCGTATTACAAATTTAAAATATTAATACAATCAAACATAATATATAGCAATACCCCGTAATAAATATATTTATGAATCATTGGATTGTCAGGTCACGTAATCGGTTGATTCGGTGGTTTCGTCAGTTATTAACTGTATTAATGCTTCAATATGTCGATTTAACAGTTGAGACGTTAAAGTTCACCGTCTCGCTCAAATATAAGCTGTATGATAAAGACAGAATGATATTTGGACATTTGGTGACCAGAAATACAGGCTTTACAGGAAAACGCTGTTAAACAAATGGTCCTAATTCCGGTATCCAATATTTAATTCATACGAATCGACACATTCGAAAAGCTCTTGCTTCATGCGAGCTTTCTACCCAAGAATTCACATGATTTTTTTATTAGGGCCCACCATTGGACTTAATAGCTTAGAAGAAGGCATATTTTATCAAAGAAGAACGGCTTTTAATATGACAAATTTTTGATATCATGCGCTTGGGAATATATGATAGAGGCTAAATTAGATAAAATTATTGCATAAAATATATTCATGACCTAAATATGTTCATGTTTCATAATTGCAACTTGCTGATCCAAATATTTGACCGATTTTTCTTCTTCCAAACAAATATGATTTCGTTCAATTCAATACAAACGCTCAATTTTTAAATGTAAATTAAATAAGTTGTATGCAAAATATTTATACATTTTTTATTGAATTTAAAAGAATATTTTATGGCAATAAGTATAAAAAATTTGTTATAAATATATAATAAATATAAGGTGCTAAATTGTATGATCTTGGTGGCAGTTCATATCGCAGCCACGCGAGATAACCATGCCCTCAAATCACTAGTGCAGTATGTCCATCATGGCATGCGCTGTCTTCTTAGAATCACACATTATCGCTATTCATATAATTCAATTTATACTACAAGAAGTTGCTGCAAAATTGGACCTCGTCGCTAAATATGATATTTTGGCGAAACGTTTCTCGAATAGAGCACTGTTTTTAAAAATTAAATATAATATTTTAAACACGTTGTTCAATATATAATAATTTTTATAATAATTTGCCATATATAATTTAACAATTTACAATAAATATAATAGATTTTACTTTAATAATATGGCCGCTATAAGCTAACAAACATTGAGCGTTCTTATTGAAAGACTTGTATAAATTAAAAATTTGTTAAAAATATATTTTTTGAGTGAATTTCTTTCCATTCAATGCATTGATTTATAGAATAGCTAAAAATTTGGTTATCAGGATAGACCATTTACCCTTTAAGGATTTTTAACCCTGTATGCATAATTTTTAGATTTGATTCTTTAATCAGGAGTCCCACTTGTAAGATATTCCTTATCTTGAATAAAAGGGGATTTTATCGATGTTTCAAAATTGTATAACATTAGCGACATGATAAACTCATTCTCATTCGAATTCATAAAATTTCATCTAAATTAAGAGTCACTGAGTAAATTTCTAGTCTAAAAGGCAAAAATTTTGAGCGTTTTCATTTTTTTACAGTTTTATTTTTTTCAAATAGTTTAAAATAAAATTTTGATATAAATCTGGTAAGAACGATAAAAAATTATATATACAAGATTTATATCAAATTTGAAGTAAATTCATCTATTAAAATTGGAGATATCATGTCAACCGTGATTAAAAAGTAGTTTAAGAAACCCGCCTTAAACATAAAAAATCAAGAGCGTTCCCATAGATGCACAGATAGCATTTTATGCATTTAAATATAAAATAATATATATTTTTGATATAAATGATTGCCTTTATAGCAGCATGATCGACGAGTGTTAACGCAATTCAGTCGTTAGTCGGTAACTCTCGAAACAAGTCGTGTGTGAAGTGCATTCGAAATATTTATTTTTATAAAAGTAATTTGATATATATTTTTATAAAATAAAAGTAAATTTATATAAGATACAAGTATATTATATAAACCTCAATAAACTTTTGTATTTAGTGTTGTTGTGGTGGTTAATAAGTGGAGAAACATTGTAATCGTTCTCATTCAAACTAATGAGATAAACGACCATATTTTAAATAGAGTTTTGAAATCCACAAATGTGGCATTAATTTTGCACAGTGAGTAATATTATAATTTCGTAAGAATTGTATGTTGATCAATTATATTTTTGTGCGTATCGGCATAATTTAGGGAGACAAATTTCTATTAATGACTTCTTGAAACGCCCTTACATACTATTTTCTATGTAGGGAAAATAAAAAATGTGCGACGTGAGTTGGAAAATGTATAGGGAATAGCCCAAGATGTATCAATGGGACTCGGCTAAAATTCAGGACACGTACTCTATGGCATGATAGTCATCTTGCCTTGTACCAGATATGGGTGAATCGCTTTTCAATGTTGGTCTTAATATATATGTGACTGCCGTTGTGGCTCCCGAAGACGAAATATATACGACCAAAGAAAAGATCCCAAACGGAAAAACAAAAAAAAAAATAATACAGATTGTTTCATAAGCTGATGATCGCACCTAACGGTCACGTTTCCCTATTTATTTTCCCTCCTTTCAGATATCCTTTGATAACCGAATAATGATAAGACGACGAACCATCTGATAGGGAGGCGGTAGTTTTCTCATTATGGAAGTAACACAATAATAAAGTTCCATATCTTTGCTTGCTCGATAAACATTATTATTTTTTGCTGCTGAATAAAAAAATAACCAAAATTGAAGGACTCGATGGAAAAACCATCAATAACACACTCAAGTATTTTTGATTTAAATGTTTGGCTATACAAACATATTAAAGCGATAATTTGCGAATCAATTCAAGTGTTAATAGATAAGGGCTACCCGAAACATAATGGTTCAAAATGCTTTAAAATCGATTGTTGGCAATTTTTTGTACGATTCCATACAGATGCGAGTTGCAAAAATACTTTAATTGATGGTCTTTTTAAATTTATTCTTTATCGGTTTGTAGAAGAAATCTTCATAAGAGACGACGAAAAAAACGATTGTTAAGCTCAGGTCTTTATTATTGCGCCATCATTACGAGGTTCAAGTTTTCCCGCGGCCAAGACGATCGGTCGAACCCCAGACTTTTGATTAGTGAGTCAATTTTATATTGAGTTATATGTAGCATGAGCGATTTATCGTCTCCACGTAGTAGCGCTGTTAACAGCGATATCTTCCGTCTCTCTTCAGGTGCAATGTGTTATTTTAACAGCGTTATCTCTTGTGGCCCTGTGGAGACATTGCATCTGCATATCGACGGGTAGTGACGCGCAAGAGGCGGGAGTCGGAAAAGTCGTCGATTAGCCTTGGATGCGGGAGGTCATCCTTCCTGCAGCCAGATCCCTCTCTTTCGTGTGGAATAAATAGTTATTTAAAGAATAGAGACTTTTTATTCGACACCCATCAATTCGTCCTACAACATCACAGCCCGATACAAGAACGGACCCGTGCGTTAGCGCGGCCATCTTGACGAGCACTTAGGGACAGGGAGCCGCCCGGGGACTCTGGCCCCCGAGAGCACCCCCGCTTTAACTCTTAGTGAGTTAATTTTAAATTGTGCTAAACATAGATATGTCCACCATTCATTGTTCACACAAATTCAATTTCTGTCAGAGTCGCGCAGCGTGAATAAAGTTTGTATATCAATAAATGAACCTTAACACTGTTGATATGATTGAGCCCCATGATAGAGCTTCGAATAGAATAATTTTGGTACCAGGTTGAGTTTTAAGTATATAATCAATTTATGTGGCTTTTAACTGCTTATTATGATTCTAAGAAAACCACGAACGATTTAAGAAGCCACCATACCTGATGGTTTTCAGCCAGATACGAATAAATTCCATTATACTTTTAATATATTTACATTGTCATCATTTATTGACGATTGATGTCATGACACTCTATTTTGTACTCTGTGGACATTTTTTTATCCGGATTTTTTATAGATTCAATTGATTCCTATATATTTGAGAAAATATGGACGTGTAGGGTTATCTTTACAGCACGGCCTTGCATCGATGCACGAGTGTATGATGAACGGCAAGATACTATCTCCGTCTCTATCTCCGATTCACTAATCTCCGCATTCAATGTGCGAAAATACTCTTTCATTATCACTCGAGTCATCAATGAGTTAAGTCTGACCTTTCTTATTATTTTCCAGATTGTTCCTAAAATTTGGAATCCATTACGAAATTACGTATCGCTTTAATCTTCAATTTTTTTGGAAAATATATGTCTTGCAGCTATCGACCTTCTCTGCACGCATACTACCGTATTTATTGGAGAATTCTTTTTTCTGGATGCTAAAAATTGGAAATTCTGGACAGACTGGGGAAAAAAAAAAATTGAAAAAAGTATATTTAATTCTTAACATAGTCTCCTTTTAGCTCGATACAATTTTCCCAGGGGCGTTCAATAGCTTCGATATCCTTGCTTGGTGTGTATTTTGTCAAAAGGAATAACTGGGCTACATTTCTTCGAAGCTCGTTTGTTAAATATTAGGGTGTCCCATAAGTTTCTTTCGTTTTCATATTAAGAAAAAAATAAACATTAATTTGTATTACATCAAAATTTATTGAATAATATATGATCCATTCTATTCTATTACCTTTCTCCATCTCTCCGGAAGCCTCATAACGCCTTCTTGCCGAAATTTCCCAGGTTTGTTGGCAAAATATTGATCGAGATACATTTTTATATCATTTTTTGAAACCAAATGCATAGCAAATTTTTTTTTGGATGTAGGCTAGGTTTAGCTACAGTTAAAGCTTCTGCACCCTTCGTCCAAGACCGTTTACGTTGGATATTCTCATAGAGTATCCAACGTTTTTTTTAGTCAGTCAGTTCAAGAGGAAGCCACACATCTGAAAGATCGTTGTAGCCCAATTTTATCAGATGATTATGGACAGATGTTCGCGGAATTTCTAACTTGTTAGCTATTTCGCGAACAAAATATCGCGGGTTTTCTTCAACCATGGCTATGATTAGATCTGTGTTCATTTGCGAAAGAATCTTATGGGATAACCTAATAAAAAAACAGAGAATATGATTGTATGAACTTCAAACTTCACATTACACGGATTTGTATTACGCGAAGATTTTGCGGACCCATATTACCTTATTAATATGTACAATCGGGGGTCTATTTCTAATAACCACGAGCAAATGATCGAAACGAAGCGTGATGAAAACCCTTCTAGATTGTAGCACTGTGACGAAAAGCATTTGTCTGATCCAATCGCCCCCCACGGTCAAAACGGCCCTGTTTTATTTCAGAGCGGCTTCCGGTCGGCAAAATGTTAAAGGTGAAAAGTATAAATTGCCTCTCACTATTTTTCAGAATCTTGGTATTAGTCACTATCAAAATAAAATGACCGTGTATAAGGGGGTGCTATATCTTTATGGATTACGACTAATTTCCATTTCTGGGGGGTTAACGGTCGGCGAAAGGAAAAAATCGCTCACAAATACAACCGTCGAAAATAACCACGGCAATCAATAGATTCTATTTAAAAATAGGTAAATAAACGACATCCATGTTTCGTTTGTGTTGGGGATGAAAGGATTTCATATTGATCAAAATCGTACCTATCATCCATATTTTTACCCACCCTCTTATCGGCATCAAATATTTGAAGAATATCTATTTTGGAACGTCTGGAAGCAGAATTGTTTTGAAAGACCATCTCAAGTTTAGTCTATCGTGTTTCACTATTTGCGTACATGATCATTATTTTTGGCATCGATTTCGTTCTATAATAGCTGAAATGAAACACTCCACAAACCGCGAGCGTATATTTACGTGTTCTGAGAAAATACTCGAATAAATATATAATATCGATTACGATCTAAATTTATATGGAAGTTTTGATAAATTTATTATCGAAGAGTAAACTATTTTTACACTAACATTAAAATACAAATTTAGATTATGATTGATTTAAATATTATCGCATTATAGAATCACCGGCACAGAAAGTGGCCCAAACTTAAGTATTAGGTTGTCCCATAAATGTCTTTCGCAAATGAACACAGATCTAATCAAAGCCATGGTTGAAGAAAACCCGCGATATACTGTCCACGAAATAGCTAACAAGCTAGAAATTCAAAGAACATCCGTCCATAATCATCTGACAAAATTGGGCTACATCAATCGTTCAGATGTATGGCTTCCTCATAAACTGATCGACTCAAATAAACTTCAACGTATTTCAACAAGCAATCTTCTTCTCCAACGACATAATAGCCAACCTTTTTTGAAGAGACTTATAATATTTGTTCATTTCTTCGCGTAAACCTAACCAATACACTTGATATTGATTCATTTGGGTTGTCTATGTAATCGTACGATGTACGCAAGACTCTCTTCGTCTCTGTTTTTCATTCACAATATACGAACTTAACATGCAAGAAAGCTCTTTCTGATTCATTGGAATTTGATCGCAAATATGCGACTGTACTCCTTAAAAGGTTAATATTATGTGTTACCTCCCCATTGCTCGGATGAATGATTGTATGCGCTCAGATATGTTCTAAATTGTCCCAGGTGGATATGTGGTGGATTTGGGTATGCCCTTTAACTCACTGTATTCGTAGTGCGGCTAACACTGTTCTGAACATAATTAGCCGCACTCTATTGCATTGAAGCCCAAACACATTCGATATTTGTCGATTATCCACTTTTAATAAACAAACACAAGTTATTTTACATGCGCACATTTAAAAAATGAATAAATGAAACATAGTTGTTTCAA
This sequence comes from Stenopsyche tienmushanensis, assembly GCA_008973525.1. NCBI lineage: Eukaryota > Metazoa > Arthropoda > Insecta > Trichoptera > Stenopsychidae > Stenopsyche > Stenopsyche tienmushanensis. The sequence continues at coordinate 633,131 of WACJ01000070.1, read as the reverse complement.
ATTGCAATGTTAATTTTTGGGCCACATTCCGTGCCGCTGAGTGTATTACAGTGACGCCAAGTATAAACATAGTCAAATCTTGTATTTGGAAAATAATAATAAAATATCATATAAAACGCGTATTCAAATAATCTGAAATGGGAAGAAATGCAATGGGAACCACCACATTAATATCCTTTTCTTTGAAACATTTCCTTTGGAGATCGACTACATCCGATAGCGGAAACGAAGACATTTGTTGCTCGAGATTTGCTCTGAATTTCTATTTAAGTACACAATATAATATTGTCATGGTTAAGACGCTTAAAACATGTATAACGTTCTTTTAAAAAATATACTATGACATAAAAATACCTTATAGATCCAAAATTTCAAGATTGAAGACGCTATGTTGTTTAGTATTTATTTGAAAGGTCCAACCAATATTAAAGCTGAATTAGATTATACTCTGGGGGAATTTACGCCTTTGTTTACAGCAGTAAAATATTGGGTGGCGGAATTCAAACGAGGCCGTATGACTTGCCAAGACGAACATCGCAATGACATGATATTGGATGAACATCAGTTGAAAGTGTTAGCAGGCATGGTAGGCATTTTAAAAAGTGCTGTAGATTGCATATTGATTGAAAATTTGGACATGAGAAAGCTGTGCGTAATATGCGTGCCGCATTTGCTCACAATGAAAAAAAAACAGCGTTGTTTCAATCGAGTGTTTGGCGATGTTTCACAGCAATAAAGCCGAATTTTTGCATCGGTTTATAACAATGGATGAAACATGGGTCCATCATTTTATACCTGAGACAGTGAAACAGGTAAAGTAATAGACTGAAAGAAAAGAATCGGCTCAAAAGAAGGCGAAGACATTTGCAGGCAAGATCATGGCATCATTTTTTTGGGATGTGCATGGTATAATTTACATATATAGAGTGTTTTGCACATGATCCGACATTTTTTTTTGGGGGGATTAGAGCTTCTAAAATCAAAGTCGGAAGTGTGGTGTCAGGTCTGGAGATTGTCTGAGCCACGGAATAGGGCACGTTCCTAGACGAAGAAGTCCAGAGTCCACAAAAAAATCAATCCATGTGCAAAACACTCTGTATAATCATCAGAAAATTATATTAATGGTTTTAGTAATTTTTCTCATTGTTCAAATTCAGCTAAATTTACGAGTGCGGTTAACCTACTGTTAAATCATATTCATCACTATATAACACCTGTATTATTTCAAATTTTACGTCTGAAATAGTTAAAATAACTCAACACGACGGTTATAATACAACCATGAACCTTATTAGCGTGCTTTTATGCATTGCTTCGTTTTCAACTTTAAATAGCGCCACGCTAAAGACCCAAACGAAGTCCATTTAGCACTATCATAACATAAACCCATTGTACCGTTTTAATTAGAGCTTCCACTTTTTCTCTCAATATTCTGAGCCTTTAATGCCAGGACTCGAAAATCTGCATTAGGTCACGTACAAAAGCTGGTCCCTGTGAACGTTCAAGCCTCGAACCGTTCTGATGCAGTTAACATTTAGCCGTCATAAATTCCAGCTTCATATTGCACCGATAGCCATTATTGCCTTCCTGCTTGATACTGGGCTAAGTACTTCGGCTCAATGAGGACCTATTTATAAATTTAAGCGGCGCAGTCGAACGAATACTGAACGAGGCTTAAAACTTACTCTAAGCCTTATTTTGGAATGGCCCTTGGGTATTTAATTATTACTTAAGCGCGAACTTCGCGCGCGAAAGAAGAGAGGGCTTGTTTTTTGGAGTCGGTTTTTAAAGGTCGCAGTCGCGGATAAAAGCTGTCAAAGTATCCATCGAACCCTGGACGGAGAGCGCGTAGAAGTCAAAGGGTTAACGAAGGCCCTCCTGGATGCATTATTTAAATTTCAAGCGATTGTGGATGCTCCTTTGATACTTCCCCGGTAAAGGGGATGATTTCCAATTTTCAATGCGGAAGCTTTTTTACGATCATGATAACGTTGTTAGTATATTCGAGCATACATGGTGAAAATCGAATTCCTCCAAACCCATCTCATCTTATTCGCCTGCAAAAAACTACAATACACCACTTATCTTTTATTACTTATCCATCGAGGTACAATAAAATTGCAGCACAAAAGCATCGTTGTTGTCGAAAGCGGAAAGCATTTCGTTCCAGAACTACTCGAAAACCAACAGCCATAGCAAATGGAACAAATAAAATTACACATAGGTCTTATATAGCACGGTTTCGATATAACACGGTTGATGAATTAAGGCACATTTTTTACAATTAGCTTTCTATGAAGCTCAACTATAAAGTAAGGTTAGAAAGGCTCCTGGTGTATAGGGAGTATCTTAACGATGAATCTGTTTGATCCCGCGTGTTTGTCGGCCATTTTTTTTAGTGACAGTAAATTCTTCCGATGGAAAAGTCATCGCGCACTCCCGTAATCTTCTGGCCATATTTAAACTTTGCAGAATAAACCGCAGGCTTTTTAGAGAAGGCCGTACTATCAGTGATTTCTGACGAACTTGTGCAAAAAATTGAAGAACAAGTGCGAAATAACCACCATGTGAAGCCTGACGACCGTCAAAAAGAATTTCCTGACATTTCTTGAAGTCTCCTCGGTGATATTGTGTCGGAAAACTTTGGTTATAAGAAGTTGTGTGCGAGATACGTGCTCAGAATGTTCACACGGGAGCACAAAATCGTGTGACCGTCGACAATTTTTTTTGGGGATAAGTGGGATCTTTTGCTTCTTTTTATACATAGACCCTTTGTCCTAAGTGTCAGGGTTGTCAAAATAGTTTTTGACAGATTTTCAATATTTTGAAAAAATACCCAAAATTTCGCCTAAAAACTTTTTAATATGTGATTGTCATAGTACGAAATAACTGTTTATTAGCGCTTATTTTTTTTAATAAAGATTTTTTGTGGGCACCTCTCTCGTGTAAATTAATTATTTTGGCAGCCCTGTTCCATGACTCGCACGGTTTCCAGATCTGACACCACTAATTTTTTTGTCTGGGGATTTGCCCAATTCCGTGGCTCGCACGGTCTTCAAACCTGACACCACTGGAGAACCCCAATATCAATAGATAAACCTAATATTAATGTCGGATTTCATCAATAAAACTCAATGTTAAATGTTTATTCAGATATTGTTATAAAAACCGTGTGATTTTGAATTGAAAAACGCGAAAAGGGTGACTTTATTTCATTTGATGATTTAACGTTACATTGACCGGAACAGATAATCCACTGGTGTCAGATCTGATAGATATGCAGGATGCAACGAAGTGTCCCAACCGAGTTCCTTAATTTTTTGCGTCATGAGGTCGGTCGTTGTCATGTTGCAGGATAATGTTACGATTTTTTTACCAAATCTGGCCTCTTTTGATATAATATCACACTCAAACGATTGAGTTGTTTGCAGTACATCTGTGCTGTGGCCCTTTAGCCTTATTTTATTAATTCAAAGTCAATTATTTATTTGCATATTTTTTCATTGTCCTGCTCTTGGGGTTGGGACTGTTTTTCTCCAATGTCAAAATAGGTCTTTCCTGGACAACAGGCTGAAGATGATTGGTTCAAAATTGCATTTGTGGAAATGCGACATTAATTCTGGATTAACCTATTATTTCATACAAATATTTATCAAATTATGAGTGCATGACTTCTTTCTAGCAAAGTAATGTTATAAGATTTTTTACATACAATTTGATTAAAAATCGAAAGCATTTAATCAACAGCCAACATGCCGATAAGTTTGCCAACATATTTTGAAGGATTTTACTTTTTCACAAGCAAAAAGTCTGTCTGTTCCAAATTTGTGATATGATGATACATACACTTTTATAATAAGAGCTCAGCATCCAGCTTATTATACCGACACTTGGTCTTATAAATTTTAATTGCTTAAAAGCATCAAGGATTCAAGAGTTGTCATTTAATTCATCAAATATTAATGCGCCGAAAATGACTTCAAAGAACGTGATGCTATTTAGAAGTTCCAATGCTGATGTCTTTATATTTATTCAATTTGAATTTAATTACGTCAAATAAATTTAATTACTTGACTCATGAGGAATTCACAAACAGTGCATTTCTATAAACATACGGGGGAGATTTAAAAATTATCCGGAATTTTGATGTACAAATGTATTAGTGATGTATAAAAATACAAATGGAGTATCTTATTTTTATTCATAGTTCCCTTCATTAGAATTACATTTATTCCGGGCTATATTTGAATCACTCTAGTATTAATAATAGAATGATTAAAGATTTAAATATTTTTTATTAAAAAAATATGGAATTAAACATAATGAAGCGTATTAGACAATCTTTCCATATTGTTCTCAGTGAAAATTATATTACATTAGGGGTTGAAAAAAATTCGGAAGTATTCTGCGCCGAAAGCCCATAATTAGCGACCATTAAAAGCTGTTGAGAATCATAACTGGGCCAAGCACAAGAGGTTTTCATTCGGTCTGTTTTCATTTTTTAAATATCGGGGGGGCTTAATACTCCAGGGCTGGCAGGCCTCCAATAACTCGTTTGGGCGATTAGGCGACGCTTTTTGATTTTTTTCGCCCTCCTCCACTATTTTTTGCGCAATATTCGCGGTAATCCAGTTTTAAGAGCGACACGTAAGAGGACGGTTTTCTCAAGTACTATTCTGGATGAGAATTAACGATAATGGTTGAGGCTTTGTGGAAATTCTTAAGTCAAGAAAAAGTTTTCGCCCTCCCAACGCCCCTCGGTATTTGTCGTTCCCCAGCAAAGGTTATCAGATTAAGCACCGCCCCAAAGTTTGCTTACATATTCCCTTATTTCACGCAGGCACTGGCAAAATTTTCGCTATCGGCAATCACCGTTAGATGCCTTAAAATTAAAAAAACTGATACAAGTTTGCCGGAAGTTTTCCCACGTTTTCCAATATCTTCCAGGGCGGCTTTTTAATTGTGTTTTTTGAAAAGTGCTGATCCCGAGATTTATTACGGAGGTTTTATAAGAATTTTATCTTCCGGCAAAAAAGAAGAGTCATTTTTCAGGCAAAATCGGTGGGCTTAAATTTTCGCCAAAATTCTTAAACAGAATTCAAAAAATGAAAACCTGTTAAGCAAGAAGCGTCTCTGAAGATCAATAGCATGTTTGGCATAATATATTATTTAAGATCTAACTAACTACATCTCACATACCCCGTTTACATCCAACAACATAATCATAATCATACCAAGAAACATGCATATAGGGTGGTAATCCAGGAAGCAAGGTTACACAATCGTGACATCTCTGTAGCTTAATTTTTGTATGCCAGTATTATAGACCTCCGCCACCAGTTCTTTTTGGATTGTATTTTGGATTCTGGGGTGTAGTTACACACTCATGTATCATCCCTCGTCTCGATAGAGTCCAGAAAAACTTCTTCTTATGCAAAATTATACAAAAATTCACGTGATTTTGACGGTGTGTGCATTCAGGGTATCCATACATTACACAACTACTTTTAACTAAGTTTTTTCGAAACAATATCATCAAGAAGACTTCAAGAAATATCAGGAAATACTTCGCGAAGGTCATCAAGCGTTATACGTCGTCATTTTGCATTTACTCCTCAGTTTCTTGTCCATCAGAAATCGAAAAAAAAAAATGTGACATGGATAACTTTTGGCAACTAAACCCGGCTTAACCCCAAAAAAGACTCATTATCGGCGTGAAGTTCAAGAAATTATCCAGTTTAAATTATTGTATCCAAATGGAACTAATAGAAAATAAGAAATGAGCCATATATCCTCATTAGGCCTGATCCACACTATGGTGCCGGTAACGGTTCGATCTCGCTCTCGGTCTCGGTCCGGTCAAATATTCTCATACAAAAAACGGGACTGGAACGATCCGATAGTGTGAACACTCTGATTGTTTCTTGTGTAAGAATATTTGATCGGACCGAGACCGGAGCGAGATCGAACCGTTACTGGCACCATAGTGTGGATCAGGCCTTACAATGCTCGTACCTATATTGTAAAATTTTGAACCACATCCTAATGTTTGATCAAACTCTTTACAGATTTTTTTTGTTGATAAATTGTAGATTAATCATATCAAAGTTGCGAAATTATCAAAGCATAATTGTGTGATTATTATGTACGCTATGTGTTATTTAGTCAATAAATATCTCCATAGGGAGCAACTGGAATTAAGAAGATAATTAACATATAACATGACCTGAAATATAAACAATTAATTTATTTTGTCGAATCTGATTCCGCATTAAAAGCAGGCAGAATTAAATTATGTAGAACGAGAGGGTTAATGAGGAACACGTGTATCTCCTTGTTTAAGAATCAAGTATAAAATTTCACAATATCACCTCATTTGGAGCCTGAAGATGAATAATTTAAGTAGTCCCGTATTATACGTGCATTGCGGATTTCTAAGTTGACGGCTAAATTAAGAAAATATCAGGGCGTCATCGTGTCATAAATCCGAGTAGTTATCCTTAATTCCTTGCATAAATAGAGCAAAGCCACTGAATGGCATTAGGGATTTTATATTTTGAGGATTTTCATATTTCTTGGCTCGCCGGGGATATTAAAGCCGGACGAGACCTTTAGGAGATTATAACGCTTGCCGTTAAGGTATCCAGGGGGCGATCTCCTTTGTGGGAACTTTCACACTATCGGAAAAGTGTGAAACGGAACATATTTGTCTGATCATTAACCCCTTGCTGACCACGCCGGTGTATTATTCAATGACCCGTTCACCGCTCGTGTTATCAGCTTAAGGCCGGTCTAGCGAATATTGCGGAAAAATTCCGCAAAGGCGGAATCGTGACATAAAATTTTAGTGCATGGAGGAATAGTCCGCTTATCACATTCTTCATTCACTTTTCCTCTTGTTCGACAAGAATTTTCCGATGACAACAGGAAAATCCGCGTCACTTTTGGGATGGCAAGAAAAGAAAGATTGTGTGAAACATTTCTTTAGCATCTATAGCAGCGTATAACTAGTAAGTCTTCATATCTAATAGCCATTAGAAAGTATGCCATTCATGAGCGTTATTGATATTTATGTATAAGATAATTCAATTTAAATATTTGCTTGAAAGTCAAAGGCATATTTGTTCTAACATATGCCATGGACCGCATCGACGATTCATTCCGCGTGTATGTCTATTTCTATAATACCCCGAAAATTTTCCAGACACTGCGATGTTTTAAATACGTCCACATAAATCTGCTTTTCTCTCAGGACCGCGCAACGTGAATAAAACTTGTATATCAAAAAATGAACCTTAACACCGTTGATATTGTTGAGAACCACAATGGCGTTTCTTATAGTACTTCTTTTGATACAGACTGAGATTTAAGTATACAATTGATTTAAGTGGGTTTTCTACTATTTATTATAATTCTAAGAAGCCCACAAAAGATCTAAGAAGACCCTATACCTAATGAATACAAGCGATTCTTTGTGTTTGTAAAAATTGGTCAAAAATTTAATTAAAACGTGATAAAATAACAGAAGAGAGGGTAAATAAAATGTTTGAAATAATGATTTGAATAAATTCCAAATTAAGCGCTATGGATTGCTTTTTGTAATATTTGAGAATATATAGACGTGTAGGGGTACCTTTACAGCACGACCTTGCCATTGATGTACGATGTAATCACTGCACTGAATGTGCGAGTATACCCTTTCTGTATTACTTCTATATCATCTATATTTATATCTATATTATCTATTAGGTTGTCCTATAAGTTTCAATTGCCAGAAAACGGCCAGAATTAGCGAACAGACGAGATGTTGTTTTTCATGACGATAACGCCAAGCCTCATGTGTCTTTGCTCGTCAGAAATAAATTATTATCATTTGACTGGGATGTTTTACCCCATCTTCCATACTCTCCGGACATTGCCTCTTCAGATTATTATTTATTTCTTACATTGAAAAGTTCTTTACGTGCTTAAAAATTTAATTCAAAAAATGATATAAAAATATACCTTGATCAATATTTTGCCAACAAATCTGGGAAATTTTGGCAAGAAGGCATTATGAGGCTTCCGGAGAGATGGAGAAAGATAACAGAACAGAATAGATCATATATTATTCAATAAATTTTGATGTAATACAAATTATTGTTCATTTTTTTCTCAATATGAAAACGAAAGAAACTTATAGGACACCCTGATATATTTTCTGGATTATCTTTATGTATTGAATCTGTTCCTGTTTTTTAACTGCAAGTCTCTAAATATACTATTTTATATTTAGGTCTGTATTTTGACGTCTATATATCGCCATGTCGCACTTTTGGCGGAAATTCTTGGAAAACACTGCTTTGCCATGAAACGGTTAAATCAGATGATACTTTTTAAAAATATTTATTGACACTTGACGGATTGAAATTGACTCTTGACGTATGCACTTGAGAACGGCTTTGTTTCATTTTTGATTATTTTTACACAATGCTGTTTTTGTTCCATTGTAAGCAAACGCTGCATCCATTTTGCGCACAGCTTTCTCATGTCCAAATTTTCAGTCAATATGCTTTGTAAATAACGTTATAAAATGTCTTCTATATCTTCTACCTCGTGCGCTTTCAGTGGATGATCATCCAATACCATTTTGCGGATTTTCATCATAATTTCTGGCGTTTTTATCTCATTTGGTCGATTTATAAATGATTTTCTTCAATTCGTCTCCATTTTTGTGCTCTAAAATGTATTAAAAATTAAAGCTATACGAATGAAATACGACCGATATAACTTAATAGATTCAAAACGAATTTCATTTAAGCAAATTGCATTTATACGCGAACTGCATAGCTTTCATGCATCGCAATTTTATTCAACTCCACGGCAAGAAATAATAATATTCTCAATAAAAAGCTCCAAATATGCGAGACGAAATGTGCACTTTACGTTTGCATTATGAAAGAAAAGCAATGCACTTATTAAGTGCACCATAAGGAGCGCAGAATGTCGTCAACTGTTGAACTTTTACTGAAATGCACCGATATTCAAGCAATTATGTCGGGGTTTTTTTTTCATTTTTTCGGGGGGGTCGAAAGGTCGATGTATTTGGAATAAACGGTTATTTATGGGAAGTCCGGGGCTTCTTGCGGCGGGTGAAAATTTAACATAATTTTACCGTACTATAAAACGCCTTCAAAATATATCATTTACATTATTTGCGGCTCCTTATGTTGCCGCAAGCCCTTTATATGAAAATACAGTAGTGCAGAATAATTAATGCGAGCGGAACGTTTTGCAGACCGTAACGGTCGGGCACCGAAATGTTGATAGTCCTATGAATAATTCTAATAAATGTCATAGTGCTCGATTCAAATTCTCAAGTTTATAGACAAACAAATAATCACCGACCAACACAACTTTATAGCTGATTACCCTCGTAAAAACTTATCTCCTACCCCTAATGAATGCCATTTAAAATTCTGAGGTGATTTTAATCGCTGGTTACTTTGTATCGGTAATTAGGCGGAGGAACCACCCCAGCGTCGGGGGATGAAAATTGCGCGCCATGAACAATAACGATGATGTCTTTGATTGTAGTGAGAACTTTCGTGAATGATTTTGCGTTTTGGACAGTCTTCCTATTTAGAAGAAACTACGTGATCTTATAGCAAGCCTTCTGTTTTACTTGCTATTTCAGTATCTAAATATTCCGTTAAACTTGCAAATACGTGCCAAGTCGTTATTTGCAAAGTTCAAGATTATCTTTATGCGTGATTCTGATAACTTCGCCAAATACAAAACGCCCGTATCAAATCATATCTATAATATACATGCTTTTCCTAACATACAGGGTATTTTAATAAGAACGCTCGATTTTTAAATGTAAATAAAATATGTTGTGTATAAGATATCGACTCAATTTTTTTAAAAATTTAAATACTATTTTATGGTATTAAATATAGAATATAACATCATTCAATGTCTTTAAGATAGCCCCAAAGGAAGAAGTCTAAAGGCGTTAAATCGTTGGCCGGTTCAAATCACTGCTGCGCGATATAATCAAAGCATTAAAATCGCTCGTGCAGAATGTCCATCGTGGCATGCGCGGTGTGGCATGTAGCACCGTTTTGTTGGAATCACATGTCGTTGATATTCATATCATCCAATCTAAGTCAATTTTAGATCATTTTGCTTGTTTACACATCCATTTTTGTGCGTCCTTATTCAAAGACCCTCTATTGTAAATTTTCACATATACAAATGCTTAATAAAAATATTATTTAATAATTTATTAATTTATTTTTTACAGGGTGAGTTGTGTCTTCATCTATCTGGACTTATGCTGAAATTGGAATAAAAGCTATGTATAAATTTAAAGTATAATTTGAAAAAGGATGATAAACAATCATCAGAATAATTAAGTAAAATAACGACAAATTTAGAAAAACATTTAGAGAAAATCTATTAAAGAATATATATCAACGTCTGATTTAAATGGTTTTAATTTTTTTTAATTTTCAAGGCAATGTAAAAAACAATATTTGCAACGCAAATTCTAAAAAGTAATTTATAACGAACTGATTGATATATTTGGAAAAAAATGAGTGTCTTGTAATGTAAAACAATTATATCAAGTGAATTAGATCGCATATGAACCCGCGTTTGGCGCGATCTATAGATAATGGTCCTGTCCGACGAGTCGGCGGCGATGAACAACGGAACACGTTTAGATCTTCATTCAGTCGGTAATAGTGGTCGAAATGAGGCACATGTCGCAGTTTATCAATAAAATGTCAAACAATCGGCACAATGACGATGTTTTCTTGATGATTTTTCCCTGTTAGAGTTCAGAAGCGAAAGCCGAGGTCACGCTATCGGGATACAAAAGCAAAAAGAGAGCAAATCTACTCCAAAATTCGGGATTGAAATTTTTATCTAACAGAAATAGTACAACCTCACCAGCACGATGAAGGTTACTAAATCGAGACATTCCCGCCGAAATTTGGACGCTTGGAAATAGTGGCGTAACTACTAATTGGCGAGCTTAGACGATGTCTAGGGACATTAATTGTATAATCTATGTATACATATATAAAGTACATATAAGTTTTTAATTGTTATATTAACCTTTCCCACCGGTGATGTATTTACTACACCTCGACTCTAATAATGGGAATATCGACATGAAATATAATAGATACGGGTTTCAGATTTGTTGTATTCTTCCGTAATATATTTATGAATCACACCAAAGTATTATATTATATATGTATTCATCTGCAGCGACGGAAAAAAATAATTTGTAGGGAAATCGGGAATTTTGTGAATTTTAGTCCGTGTTTCAGCAGAAAGGAATTTCATCAGTCACATTGATGGTGCTATACGAAAATGGAGATTTTCATTCAATTTTCAGCAGCAAGTTGTCTAGCTTCCAAAATCAGATCCAGACTAAATGACGAAACACTCGATGCTTTAATGTTACTTCGGGCATATTTGCAATCCCGAAATCCCGGGATCGAAATTTTGGCTCGGGCTTGTATCTACTCATGAAAATCAATTTAAAAATGTTGAATATATTTGGTAAAGCTTCAAATTTGATTCATCTTTAAATCCGCAAAAACTTTTTTTTTTGTTGTGAAAACCATTTCAAAAATTGTCATTGATTAATAATAAATTGATATTATTAAGCCATAATTGAGTATAATAAATAATTCTGGGTGTTCTTACCGAATTATTAAGCCCCCGTTTCATTGCCTTCGTCGCTGTAACAGTTCCAGACCGTCGCGTTGTTCGGTCACGTTGGATAATACTCAGAGGTCACTTGGTGCGCTGAGGTGCTACTTACCATTGTATTTGATAGCGATTCCAGCGCCGATGAATGGCACTTTTTCTCTTGGCGTCTTAATATTAAAATATATGCTAAGCTCTAAAACGAACCAAATGCGGAATATGACTGATTGATTTGTAATAAAAAAATATTATTGTTTTGTAACCCAATCGTAATGTTATGGATACATATTTCTATCTACAACGAATATATTTTCTTAAGAAAAATAATGGATGAATTCTTATTGTTACGCTTGAGTTATTCTATGCTAGCATCGTTAAATTGAATATAGTTGGCTAACTTGAACTTCGTTATGAATATTAAACATATCATAAGGGGGTTGTTTTTGGAGTTTCACACCACTGGGTGAAAAAATACAGCAGCAAATTGTTTTTTGAAGTTATATAAGTGAGATAAAATCATTTGTACATGTGGCAATAATTTGCTTACCCGTCACGTCCTCGCCACTGCCATATTTGTGCAGAGTAGGCTTTATCAATTGACACGCGTTAGAATGAACAGAATGCTAATAAAAAAATATATTTCCTTGCGAGCAGGAAAAGTTTTCCGGTTGTCAGGGAAGATCGCATTTGTATCGCAGAAAGTGAAAGAGATCCGCACTGGCGACGGGAGCAAATTCGATGATTACTCCAGGCTCCCTGTAACCCAATAAACACGTCCGTACGTGGCTTCGGATGAACGGCGGGAGCGATTTATTTCATTCTCCGATATAATGACATTTAAATCGGAGGCTTCCTGCGAGTTTCTCACTTGTGGAGACTTGGCGGCCATCCAACGGCCATGGTCGGCGATTTCGGGACGACGAACACACAACATAATGTGGCGATTGTCGAGCCATGAAAAACAAGAGACTCCGACCGTGAACCGGAAATAATGTTTTGTTATTGTGACAGGATGAAAAGAAATGAAAATTAAGCAAAAAAAGCATACGGGAAAGGCAAACTAAATTACATTTATATTAAATTATCCGTGTATATAAAATTCCATTTTCTCCTTCAAGTAACAAATATGCATATTGAAAGCTTGTTTCGGCTCAACTCGAGCATAAACCTTGGATATTATGATTGTTCCTCATGCTAAAATTGTTTTTTGAAGTATGCAGATATATTTTATGATATCGTACAGAGTACGTCTTTAAATAAAATCCAAAAATTAATCTTCCAAATGAAATTGATTTCAATCTTAATGCATTAATTAAACGTAAAAATGTTTCGTAGTTAGCATTCTGGATATTCTAAAAGGAGACTTCAGAGAATTCTTTGTGAAGGTTGTCAAGCGTCACACGATGGTAATTTGGATGGATGAGAGGTGGCAGAAGCGCACGACGACCTCTCCGTCGGAAGAGTTTACTATGACTGAACAAAATGGTCGACAAACACGCGAGACCAAAAAACTGATCATTAAGATCCATTTTATTTCCCAAATTTGCCAAACTCAAAAAAAAAAACAATCCCCCGGACTTAGGAACCCTTGTAACCTTACGCATTGATTTAAAAAAAAATAGTATTATTTTTGTTCAGAAAATTTCTTTTTAAAGAAGAGGTCCGATCTTAAGTTCTCGCAGTTGAATATATATATATATTAGGCAAAGCGGAAAGAAATGTCATTTTTTTGTTATTTGGAGAAATAAATTATTTTAATAAAAGCTGTATAATATTACTCAATTAAATAATTTCCATTGTTATTTATAATTATCCCCCACTGATTAGGTAGCTTTTTAATGTCTCTTTCGTAAAATTTGGCCGGTTTTCCACTAAAGTAAGAATCCAAATGATTTTTCACTTGTTCCACAGAAGTGAATTTTTTTATCGCGAAGCGAATGTTCTAATGACTTGAAAAGATGATAGTTTGAAGGCGCAATGTCAGAAAAATATAGTGAATGTTACAGCACTTCCAAATACAGCTCCTTTATTTTGTTCTGCGTAATCCTTGCTGCGTGTGGTCTTGCATTATCATACTGTATTATTCTTCTTTGGTTGTTAACTAGCACTAATTGCTTTTTGAGCTGGCTTATGGCTCTGCTGTGACAGTTTGGTCAGGTTTTAATAATTCGTAGTGCTAAAAAAAATCCCACCACAAACAAAGAAGGACCTTTTTCAAGGATAATGACGGTCGAGGGGTAGAAACAGGTACTTGATTTCAAGAAAGCCACTGTTTTTCCTTCTCAGACTGATGTAGAAGACCCACTTCTCATCCCCAGTAACCTTTTTAAAAATGGATCGGTTTCATACCTGGACAATAGCGATGAACAAATGATTATCCGTTGTTCCAAAACCGTTGATGACAGCTTGTGCGGTATCCAAATTCCCTGTTTATGTTTTTTCCCGAGTCTTTTCAAATGGTCTTTTACTGTCCAGGGACAACCGATGTCTAGCGATAATTTCTTTATTGTTTTTCGAGGATCAGATTCTATCAGAGAATTTAATGTGCCATCATCGATTATTGGAGGTCGTTCTGATTTAGGTTTATTTTTCAAATCTCTGTCGCCACTTTTGAATTTTTTGAATCATCTATGTCATTTTCAAATATTCAACATGTTGCCATGTGTATCACAGATGCTCTGGGTAGCTTCTTTTGCTTTTAATCCTTTATCGAATAAAAACAGTAAAAAAGATCGCAAATGGGTCTCATCCATTTCTGGCTTGGACATTTTCACTATGGCTAAAAAAATATAAAAATATTTGAAAAAGTAAGACAAATAACAGAGCTTTAAAATGACACCAACTTTGACGTATTCACTTGATAGCAACCCGAGGCAAACTGATGGCAAAGACGCAATAAAAAAAAATGTCATTTCTTTCCGCTTTATCTTATATTTGCTCTTCAAGAAAAAAAATTGAATCTAAATAGCTTTTTTACCATCTTCTTCCACCCTAATAGTAAGTAGCTTTTGACACAATATCTTTTAATTAATAATTAACTCATTATCAACCATTTTGACATGGTTTTTTATAGCAAATGTATGTTATAAAAATGTGGTCGTCAGCCACACCCCCTTTAAATTTGAACCTATGACGATTGAGTTACTAGTCCGACATTTTAAGCCAATCGGAGTAAAACTCTACGAGAAAGAGCCTTTAGTAATACCAATGATTTCAAGGTGTTAAATGGGTTTCGGGATTTCAAAAAAAAAAAAACATTTTTTTAATTTTTAAAATGAACTAGTGATTGAACAAAGGTTTTTTTAAAAATATTTTCTTTGATCACAACTTATTTTACGAGCCAATACAAATTTAAAATTGTTTTTAAATGAAAATTGTATAAAATATTGTTTAAATATTGCTTTTTTATATACTCTAAATATTATATATAATATTTATTTTACTACATTAAAAATGTTTTTAATTAAAATAATGGAATTTCGAACATAAAAAATCTCAAAATATTGCATTTTAACCCAGTTTAACTAAGAAAAACGCATGTTTATATACTCGGTGATGAATTTCAGCTTAAATTAATTAAATAAATGCAATAAGTTTACATCAGGCGCGTCTTTCATCGGTCAATCCCGGATTCAAATTCTTATCCACGTGCAATGTTTCCAAATGTTTTTTTTTAATATGATCTATCATCAATATTGGATACATCGATGCTTCATTACTTTTATCTCATTCTTCCAGCTGAAAATATATGTTATTACGCGTTGTTAAGTTTTACCTGCCACAAAGAGATGAAATGATTGAGTTCATAAAAAGCGATGGCTCTTGGTGACATTGTCGTTCCAAATAAGCATCGGAACGTACCTATATAAATCTTCATCAATAATCATATTCTGTCACATCAGCTGTTTCCGGAGAGGGCTTCATTCGCGATCACAATGGGATCAGGAGTAGTGCGAAGGACCAAGATGTGAGAAAATGGGAAGATATCAGTTCATTCATATGTCCCCTATATCTCATTCTTACAATCCATTTGTCCTTCGCGAGGCTTTAAGATGACAAAAGAGGGGAAAGCAATAGTATTGTGCACTAAAGCCTTCGGGTATGTCTACAATACAGCCCGAGTCAAGAGTAATTTACCGTCTCTTTATCAGGGATGCCTTATATAAAAATAGTAGTTCCGTAGGAAATAGCGTATTGAGTTTCGCCTACTTCACCCAATATTTCCATTACTCTCCGTGTTTTATTAAAGTTCTCCGCGTCTGGGACTTACTTTCGGTATCTCGTTGCTCTTCCCGTTATTAAAATTCATCATTTTAAGCGACACGTCCGAAAAGAATCCGGCTATTCAAATTGGCCCCTTCAGAGCGACGGACTTATTTGTTCCGAAAGTTTGGAGAGCCCCGATCGCAAAAAATAATTCGAACTCGATGAAATTTATTCAAGACGTCCGTGTATTTTTGAATCGTTGTGTCACTTTTTGGAGAGTGAATGAAAATTGATATCCTTATTGAAAACTTGGCAGGTAATTTCTTTCCGTCGCGTCGAGCGTTCAAAAGGGAAAACTTGTTTTCCCCAACACGTACAATTTTATTTTGAATGTTTAACTTTTCCAATTATGTTTTCCTGAACGGATTTGCAAATGTGGCATGATCTTTAATTATCATAATGAAAACATACCATTAGTATAATTATGCAATGCTTTAATGATCATGGAGCGTCAGAATTTTTTAAAACGTTAGTCACGTAATCACGTTTAACCTTTGAATTAAGCTCAGAATAGATTTTCTTTTCGCAACCAAATTATGAAATGTCAACACATCTAAACATTTATATCAAATAAAAAAAAATGCTGAATAAATTTCATATCCGATTGAGTAAAATATTACGCCAATGAATAAAAAAAGACGAGAAGTAGCATCCTGTGTTGCGCAACGCATAATTAATCATTTTCATTTAAGCAGCCTTAGCGTCAACTAGCAGCTAGAAATAGTAAGTTGTAATCACCGTCTGTTTGTCATGTAGAAAATCAATCATTTTCGAATCCCAAAATACCGTAGTCATCAATTTTTCAGCAGACTGTTTCTTGACTTTCAGACATTTATGAAACTTTTGAGTCCAATCAAATACTCGGGGTTTGCTTAATGTAGCATCATCAAATTATGCTTCATGTCTCATCAATATTTCACACCTTCATTTACGAGAAAATAAATAATTACGCATAAATACAGCCAACTCTTCTATAGCATCCACTTCTATATAGTTTTTTCGTCATCTCCTTCTATAACAGTTGGTCATTTGAATTCACTTTTTTTTAATTGAACACTATTCAAGGGCTTTCAACTCTTCTAATTTTTTATAACAAAATCGATAGTAATTAAATGTATAATTACACAATATAAGATGTTTACCTTTTTTTAACGTACAAGGAATTTAAAATATAAAAACAGAAAAATGTTTGATTTGCTGATTGTCTTCAAATCACAAAATACAATTGAAAAAACCTAACCCTAAATTTTGTATGGGCGCCTAATCTTCTATAACGTTTTTTTTATATAACTTGATCCCTATCTCGGCGCTATAGAAGGGTTGACTGTAATATGATTAAATATTGATGTAGTATAATAGTTACTTGACTTATAAAATATAATACTTAATATATCTGGCCATAATCCTTAAAAAAATATCACCTGTATCAAAAATATAAGGGAGACAGCAACCGAAATTTTGCACTCATTTCTACAAAACTAATCTTTGTTTCAGTCAGTGTTTATACAATGCATATCAAGAAAATTATAATCTATCAATTTTTCAATATTATTATGGACATTGATAATAATTTTCGAATTCCCAATATTTGTATATACCGGCATTATATTAAAATTTACAAAGTTGTTATTTTGTCTACAAGTAGTTTGTGTTAATTATTCTTAAATAAATATCATCTACTTTCGATGCAAAGTGGCTAAGCTTTAAGTAGACATGGCTAAAGCTTGATTTTAAATTTCATGAATTTTTTAAGCATTGCAATATTAAGTAAATATAATATTTATTATAAACAGGAACAATATAGTTTCAATCTTGTAAGTATAAGACATTTATATCTAGTAAACCTTTCTATAGCATCGAGACAAGGAATAGCGCTATAGAAAGCAAGAGACTAACATGCATGAGAGACCTTACGTATTTTACCCGTTGCTTATGTAAAAGACGCCGCAAACGAAGTTGACGCTATAGGAGGGTTAACTATAGCGTTTTTTTTACATGTTTTAAAATTTGTTATAAATGTCGGCTACAATATTTATTATAATAAATTTAAATAGGGTCGATCTTCATGCATAAGTTAAGTTGGTTTAACCCTCTTTAAAATTACTTAAATTACATTTACAATATATATATATATAGATTAACGATGCAGGGAAACCTTATTTTAAAAATGAATTACACAAAAAATATAAAATATTTTAATTAAGACTCTAAGGCGAAAACGCCTTCCTTCGTCGTCCATTCAATAATTGTTATTAAACTTATATAGCAAAAAACATTAAGATTTATTCTTTCAAATAAAGGGAATTTTACTATTTTTTTAAAAAAAATTGCTTTAAGATGCGCATTTCAAAAAAGGAAGTTTCCCTGCCACACTCAGTTTTTATTTAAAAAAATTATTTACATATGAGTTGCTTGCCATTTGATAATTTTGTTTCGATGGGAATGCTTGGAATTAAATTCACAAAATGCATATCTAATGATCATAATATTTAAAATGCTCAAATGGTTCAATATTCTTATCAAAGTAGCGAAATTTCTCTATAAGGAACACAGAAATAATATCAACATGCAATTTTTAGTTTGACTGCAACAACCGATGAATGCAATATGATATGTGTAAATGATTTCAACGATCAACAGATCTTCTTTTCGATACAGGGTTATTTGGGGGATGTCAAGATCATTGTTATTTGGGATTGTTAATGTCGCAAGGCAGGATTCTGTTACGATATGTTCATTTGCCGGGACAAATTGGACGGGTAGATTTTCGGGTCATCAAGGTGGACTCGCTCCCCGAAAAAAAAGAGGTTCATTATTCTCATGCGGCTGTTTTTTTAACAGTCGTATTTTTCATCCATTCTAGCGTCCCTAGGGCCACAAAGAAGTTTTCTGAGACAAAATTAATTATATCCCTGTGACGTATTGTGCGCTGAACAATTGCCCTTGGTGTGTACCCTCAGCTTCGTCCATCCCCATATCCGAGTGTCTTTATTGCCAGTTTGCGGCCCGGCAGCCTGAATAGTTGGAGGCTTTATGCTCACGATAGTTCCTAATATACAGGCTTAAAATCATTTCGCAGTTAAAAACTTTATGCTAACTATATTTCAGGGAGTTATCCTATGCATATGTATGGGGGATGGACGTTCATATTAACCCAACATCGTCGGGCAGGGGACTCTATAGAATTTTAATATGTTGTTTCCTTTGTTACCTGTCGCCATAATCATCGGACTGTGGGATGCCTTAATTGCAACGGAAAACTTTTTGTCGCATAATTAAATTTTTGCTCACATATATCAAAATCGATATGATCTCGCAGAGTCCCAGAAATAATTGTCCACTTAATATTAATCGGAAGTGGTTGGGTCTCTTTAACCGCAATTTCAAGGACGAGGGTTAGTCAAATTTGAAGCTAGAGATAAAAGGTATATTTCGTAAAATTGAGAAGATATCAAAAAGGCCTCAAATTACCGTGGGCAACGATAAACGAGCCCCATCAAGAAGTTAAGTGGAACATGCGAGTAGTTTGGAATATACCGTAGTGAATACCTTAGGGATATATTCATCTTTATATAATCCACTACAAGATTTATTCTGTCGTAAGATTCAGCAAATGGTATGAACGTCGTAATTTTCCGCAAATTTTGCTTATTTTAAAATAAATTGTTCGTGAAAAATGGGTCAAAACACTACATGATCTAAATTAATTTTGGCAATAACATATTAATTCAAAAAAATGTCAACAAATTTACATTTATACGAGGGTAGTCCCAGAAATACTAGATCTGACGTATAGAAGGCGGTTGTTGTTTTGTGAACAACTTTGGTAGAAAATACCTAGGAAGTGACTACGCCAGAAATGTTAAATAAAATCCACAAAATAATATTGGATGACCGTTGACTGAAAAAGCGCAAGTTAGTAGACATGCTGGACATTTAAAAAAGTGCTCTATGTCATATATTGACTGAAAATTTGGGCATGGTAAAGCTGTGCGCAAGACGGGTGCCGCGTTTGCACACAATATAACAAAAACAGCGTCATGAAGATGTTTCAATCGGGTGTTTTGCCAAAATTTACAGCAATAAAACCGAGTTTTTGCGTTGATTTATAACCATGGATAAAACATTGGTTCATCACTTCACACCTGAGACAAAATTTAGATATTGGCAACTGGCTAGGTTTTTTTAAATTATTGAAAATAAAATGAAATTAACCAACTAAGATATACAGATATATTTTGTGAATAAAAACTAGATCAAAATAAATTAGGGTAAAATAGACAAAAATATTTATTCATTTATTCTAATCTTACTTGCGGACACATTTGGCGCGAGCCATTAATATGTTTTTGCTACTGGGGGTTGCTCCCGTATTCTTAGAGATCATAGAAGGTCCCGGAAATATATTATTTGCCGCAAAAGTCCCTAAAAGATGAGGAAGGTCTGCCACAACGTCTATGTGTCCAATCGGTCCAATTTTCGGACCGCTGATACGATGAATGAACGAACCTCTGCATGGACACTCTAAGATTGGGAAAAGTCCAAACCTGAAAAACGAAGCCCTAAATCACAAGTGCCTTGTGAGAAACTGTGATTCGTGTAGGATGGTTTTCATTGATTATATTCAAAAAGGAAAATCAATTAATGACAAGTATTTTGTGAACTGATTGCAATGTTTAGATGATTTCTTAGCTTTCTAATCTTGGTTTAATGATAATATTGGCTAAAAATGCTCTGTATCGAAGCTATTAAACATCTCAAAAAGTATATAGAGTTGAAAGGAGATCATGTTAAGAAGTATTTAGATTAGAAGATATTTTTGTTATGAGTTACTTTTGGGA
Source organism: Stenopsyche tienmushanensis (assembly GCA_008973525.1). Taxonomy (NCBI): domain Eukaryota; kingdom Metazoa; phylum Arthropoda; class Insecta; order Trichoptera; family Stenopsychidae; genus Stenopsyche; species Stenopsyche tienmushanensis. The sequence continues at coordinate 612,315 of WACJ01000070.1, read as the reverse complement.
CTACCCTCAAATGATTAAATTCTTTAACATACAGCATTGATGATATAAATATGCACCTTTTTCAAAAAATATTGTTGTCGTATTTGTACTTTCAGAATGAATTCCAATAACAATATCTTCGTATACCTCGATAAAGTTTATGCGTTATTGAAAGAGTTTGAGGAGGATGGATTTCCTTCCCACAGATGTTATATCCTCCCCGCTGTTCTTGTATAAGTTGAAATTTAATTTGTTTCCCAGGGTTTGTATCGAAAATTTCTTAAAATAATAATATCATTAGCGAATTATGAAGACAAATTGTAAGATGGTTTCCTTCGCAGCCGCTTTATGTTAAATAGCATTAACTAAAATCTCTCCCAGCTGTCACAATACGTCGTCATCAAAACTCTACAAACCAAACAAGAAATCCACCCCTCAAACAATCCCCATCATCTTTTATTTAAAATGAGCTTAAATTCCCCAGATGTCCGCAAAGTGTCAACAAAGTCTGTCCCAAGACAATTCGTCTTAATTTGAATGAACCATTTCCCCCTGGACCAGGGGGAAACTGCGAAAAGTTGAACTTTTTCCGGAGCGCGAGACGGTGTAAAGCTGAAAACTCTCGCTGACAGACGCTGATTCCAACAATCACTCACTGAAAAATTCTCCCTGCCTTTCCATTTCTTTTGATTTCGGCTTTCAGCAGATACATATTTTGACACAAGAAAAATTGAACTAGAAAATCCTCTCCGCCCCCCCATTTTTCATCCATTTTTTTTGCGCGATTGTAATTATATTTTGGTCCGCGGCGCGAAGATATCTTCGAAACTTGAGAGCAAATCTGAACCACTTACGGAAAAACACTGTTAAATTTTGCTTGTAAATTGATGACATTAAAGGAACATCCTTGAATCCTTGAAACAACAACATGGAATACGCGGACAAAAGTTTGAAATAAATTTAACAAAGATATGTCCCTCCAAACTACTAAATCAGAATTGGCGTAGATCGCACAAATTCTTCAATTATTTAGCACTTTTATTAATTTGTGTTGTGCACTTATTGTAAAAGTGTATATACATAATTTCCACTAATGAAATATTGTATTCAAAATAATCAATAATGATGTCTTATCTTAAATAAAAGTGTAATTTATGCGCCCCTCAGAAAAGCTGATATTATATATTGCTCTTTTCCCATTTGCAAACAGAAATTGTTAAGTAATATATGGATCTATGTTTGTGTAATAAATAATAAAATAGGTGCGCTATGGGTCTAGTGGTTGTTCTACGCTACGTAAATACTGTTTGCAGCATATGGGGGGTTCTTTATTAATGAGTGAAATCGCGTTTAAATATTGAAATAAAACTCGCATAATTAGCAACATACGTGCAAATGCGCTCTTAACAACGCGTCCAGAGAAGTCATGCGTATAGTATGTTATATTCAAAGCACGTTCTAAACGGAATTGATAAATAATATTGTCATTACTTATGTATTGAAATAACACATGAAAGCTTGAATATACAGATAAAATACGTTCGGGTTTATATGAAGTATAATTTTATTACCCACAACTTCTTGGAAAATGATATTATTTTTCTATTTCCCCATTTGTAACGATTCGTGTATCATGCTTATAAGCCTCTCATTTTCGGTTATGATTAATTTTCAAGATACACAAAAGCAAGCACCATAAAAAGCGACATTAATTTTATTCTTCGCCCATAATTTTTATACATAAAAATAAGTTTTTTGATTTATGATCGCGAATTTTGGCCATTAAATTTTATCGAAAAGTCCGGTATGGTTTTTCGGCAAATTTTCATCAATTCCGGATTGAAGGTCCTTAAATGTAAGTGAAGCCATCAAGTGCCTAATTGCAGGCGTCATTCGGTTGCATTATTCGGTTAAAAGGGGTTGTGTGAAGTTTGTTGGGTCCTGACAGAGGCTTGGCTGTCCTGCGACGGTTGAGATAAGGATGCAGTGAATTAAATTACCCAGCTGGAGACAACCCGGGCTCCGACCACCTTTGTCTCTTCTAGTTACGCCTCCCACAGGAACCTCGCCGAAATGGAAGGAGTGGAGGAAAATTTCTATAATTTTCTCATTACCCGGTGAAATATTATGACTTTCATTTCACTTTATGTAAATTCCTTGCACTATTTCGGCGAGCGACACAGACGAAGTTAATCCTTCACTTATCTTAATTACTCATTCGATTAAACTAATGCAATAAATTATTAGCAAATCGTCAAATGATGTCAATGCGAAATAATTTTTAATTTATTTCAACTCTCTTAAGGGAGTTTTCTAGTCCAGAGGCACAAATTTTAGGCTTTAAACAAGTGTAAAGGTAAAAAAGGCGTATCTTGGTTGACACGATTCCAATCTTTCTAATCATCTGAAAACAAAAAATAAAAAATATTCTTAATTAATAATAATGTCGCTATAGTTCCTAGCTCAAACAATATAATTTGATTTTTTAAAAAAATGGCGACTATTTAAATAAAAAGTCATATTTTGGCCTTATTTTTTTGTAGATTTATTTTTTTAAAAATAGTTAAAAATAAAATTTTTGTCACGAATCTAGTAGAGACGATAGAACGTTATATAGAGGAGATTCAATCTAAATTCAAAGTAAATCAATTAATTAAAACTTGAGATATCATGTCAACCGTGTTGAAAAAAGTAGTTTCGAGAAAAACGCGTTTAAAGATTTAATTCTAGTAGGATCGGCTTAGTTGACGCGTCATTAAAATAGCTATAAATTCGTAAATAATAAGTATTTTGGAAATATCTTTGGAATGTATATTTTTAAAAATCTAAAATTTAAAAATATGCAAAAAAAATAAAATTGATTTTTTCATAACTGAAAACATTTTAAAAAAATCTTAATAAATTGATGTTATTAAGCCATAATCGATCAAAAATAAAGCGTAAAATTCCGGGTGTCGAGCCTCCATTTCGTTGCCTTCGTCGCTGCAACGGTCTCTCACCGTCGCTTTGTTCGGTCACCGAGGATTTTACACAGTGGTCACTCGGAGCGCTCAGATGCTTTAACTGTGTGCATAAATGTTAAACTCTATTGTGTCTGTACTCTTAGCGGATTCAATAACTCGCTGGCTTATATGGATTCATTCATTTATTTTTCTCGATTTAAGCTTCCACAAATGCATTATTTTGTTACTAAAACTTAAAACAAACATGTGTATTGTTTTATTGTCTTGTCGACGGTCTTTTGGTTCATTTATTAATACACAAGCTTGACTCACAAATATAGCATTTATGTTTAATTAAATTTAAATGAACTCACTAATCAAAAGGTCAAAACATCTAGGCATCACATTTAGATGACCCTATATTATTCTCATTTGCAAACATTGCATATTATTTTGCTAGCGTAAAGTATTCATTAGAAACTGCCTTTGTGCAAATAATTCTCGACTTTGGAGTTATTAATGGTCTAGTTCTTGGCAAATATAGCATGTTGAACTTTTATAAATTACTACAAAGTGGTTGCAAATTTAATTAGAAATTGTAGTCTTGAGCGTTCCCTTAGACGTTGATAAAGCATTCGACAATTTTTCAAGAATCGCTGGTGGTGCTTCTTTTTTAAAGCATGCATAAAATGGCTTTTATATATAATTTTTTCAGGAATTAAAATATTTGATAGTCATAATTTGGGCACATTATAAAAATGACATAAATATAGTTATACTTAATAAAATAATATTGATAAAATTTGATAGGGAATCGAATCAATCAAACGGTCGCATTTCCATTGAATCAAATTTTTATTTTCTCCCCAATTTTGTGCGAAAAATCTGATGGGGAGAACTTGTAGATTATTGCTTTCACGAGCACTCTACAAACTATTAGTAGTGACTAACGGCCTCCATACAAATCGATTTAGTGTACATTTTCTTCCTTGTCCTTTCTTAGCACGGCGTTATCCTTACACGCCGGTCGGTGGGCGGTGGGAGGTCGGGGAAACTTAGTGTGGCACTCAAGAAAATTCGGTCCACAAGTTACTTTTGGCTCAGGTTAACGAATGTTAGTGAAAAGCGCCATTAAACCTCTTAGTGACGTCTAACTGATAAGATAAGGTCGGAGTAATTTAGACCACTTTTTGCTGCGACAGCTCTTGGAGCACGAAGAACTGAGCAGGGATTCCGACGCACTCTTTCTCCCCCGGTAGCCTTTATGCCGGGGCCTTGGGGGATTAAGAAGATTAATTCGAAGTGGAACAACCCTTACGAATCTAATATTTGTGTACACATAAAAAACATTCGGTAAATAGCGGAAAAAATATGAATCGAGGCTCTACGTCAAATTTACAAGTGGGCTTTTATCGAAAATATTCTTGACATTTTAATTAGTCCGACATTCATTGGAGCCGCATTTGAAAGATCGAATCTTGGCATTTGATTTTAAGCAAATTTTAAAGTATTTTTAAGTGCCTTGAAGTCATTAAAAATGTGGATTTTCATCGTAAATATTTCAGTTAAATTATTATATTAGGGTGTCCCATAAGTTTCTTTCGTTTTCATATTAAGAAAAAAATAAACAATAATTTGTATTACATCAAAATTTATTGCATAATATATGAACCATTCTGTTCTATTACCTTTCTCCGTCCCTCCGGAAGCCTTATAATGCCTTCTTCGCAAACTTTCATCTCCAGTGACAAGTCTCTTCAAAAAAGGTTGGCTATTATGTCGTTGGAGAAGAAGATCACATGTTGAAACACGCTGAAGTTTATTTGAGTCAGACAGTTCATTAGGAAGCCACACTTCTTAACGATTGATGTAGCCCAATTTTGTCAGATGATTATGGACGGATGTTCTTGGAATTCCTAACTTTTTAGCTATTTCGCGAACAGTATAAGTAAGACTGTTCATAAAAAACTAAAAAAAATCTTCAATTTGGTTGGATTACGACTAGTCGTAATCCATTTAATAAACTGATAAATCTTCTGTATCGAAGAGCATATAATATGGATTTTATAGGTTTCATCCCTTGTTTAAAATTGGCATTTTTTACCCCAAGCATTTAAACTTTTGTTTTAAACAATATCGTGTTAAATTGGATATTATTCACAATGTATTAACTACTATAAGCATACTTAATTTAAACTGGGTGTTTATGGCACCGAAAGTGTTGAAAACTTGCGTGCCACAAGAACGTTAATTTATTAAACGCAAATTAGAATTATGCGTTTGTTCGCAACAAATTTGTCTTCTAGTAAATCCATAATTTACTCGCTAAATCATTAAGCTAATCCTAGAATTTTTCAAAGCAGAATAGCTCACCATATGAATATTTAATGAGACTGTTCCTTTGATACCTGAATATAAAATTTGTAATTTTAAATAAATTTTCCACAAATCATCTCTAGTTGGATCAAATTTATTCGCTATTTTGAAATTTGATAACATTATTACATCAAGCGAGCTTTCTTATACAGACTATACATCAACGTTTGACTTAATGTTCTAAATTTTCTTAATGATTCTTATTTTTGAGGTCATTCATCTACTTTATCATTGTCGTTTGTGGGTAAAATTAGGCTATCATTTTCCATTTTCGAAAAATTGCCTGGAATGAGTCTAGACACATTTTCTCGTCTTTATTAATAGTGTAAAACACACTCTTATCATAAAAAATAAAGAGCTATGAACTCGATATCAAAACATCGAAGATTCGATACGGTCGCCCTTATTAGACTTTGATCGATCGATTTCTTTCCATCGGAATTTAAATGATTTTCAGAACGTTCCACAAATTATATTGTGTCTCTATTATACGCGGAGCTCTCCACTACTTTGTCTTTGTCATTTGACAAAAAATAAATGATTGTTTTGACGCGTCCATTTGTCTTGCGAGAACATGTATGATATGTGTTTAAGACCAAAACGCTTTTTGATAAATTATACAGATCAAAAGTGACTATGAAACTGTCATAAAACCCCAAGAAACACAAAAATAGCAGGGTTTTTAAAGTGACGAATTTATGAAGCTGAAATTTGGGAGGGGGATGTTCGTTGTCCCACATAAATAAAAATAAAATGTGCCGTTCCTTGGCGAAATAGGTCGAAAGATATGAAATATACATTTAAAGGAATAGGCGAATGCAATTTCAATTATCGATCCGTTGTAAAAATGAATTCATGACTAAAGAAAAAAAATTAGTTTAACATAAAAATCTATAAAAAATTTAATGTACTTTTTACCAAATATTTATTGTCATTTTCAAAATATATATTTAAAAAAAAGTTAGACTGGTAAATTGTAGGAGGTAAAAAAAGACGTATCCTAGTTGACACGATTCCAACCTTAAATACTTCAACTCTAATAATAATTTTAATATAAATCTGCTAGAAGCGATAGAAAATTTTATTAAAAAAAATTATACAAAATTTGAAGTGAATTGGTTAAATAAAAGTTGAGATACAATGTTGGAAAGAATAATTTCGAGAAAAACGCGTTTTACCCCATGATGTATTTTACTACAACTTATCTCAGGGGTTCAGATTTTTTAGAATTTCATTTGATGTACCAAATACATATCATAAAGCGTAACATTTCGCGTATCTTTGCCCACTTCTCAAGTCTCCATTTCGTTGCCTTCGTCGCTGCAACAGTCCCCGACCGTTGCTTTGTTCGGTTAAGGGGATCTTACCCAGCGGTCACTTGGAGCGGCGGGGTTTGAACTTGAACATTTGAAGTGCTATTCTTAATTTTCTTTTTATTTAAGCTTCTACAAATGCATTATTTTGTTACTAAGCCTGAAAATAAACATGTTTATTGTTTATCTTTACGGAAAGAAATGAATTCTATTGACAGTGTTTATGTTCATTTATTGATATATAAGCTTGACTCATGCTGCGCGCTTATGAGAGAAAAAAAACTCGTTTTTACAAAATTATAGACTAGAAAACCCCCTTAACCTGTTAAGTGGGGAAGTTCCTTTTTAATAACGCAACGTACAGTGGGTGCGCACATTTTCGTTAGGACGTATATATACGTCCCGCCCACCTGGCGTGAGTTCATATTATTCATTTTGATATTTATAAAAAAATCAATGAAATATATATTTTTTATTTATTTAGATTCAAAAATATATAGAGTTTAAAAAAATAAAATATATATACATACATTTAAAACTCAACTTCTGTGCGATATAACAATTGTTGACACGTAGTGCTACCTCACAATCCGGATACTAGTAGGTAGATTCCTTCCCTTTTTTATAATAAATTTGAAATTTCCTGGCTTTAGTACCTTTTCATTTGTTCTTTGAAAATGCCTTTCAACTAAACTGTTGTTTGATAGCATAGGTTTGCTTTTTACTATGTTGTCTGAACTGAGCATCAATACATCTTTTTGGTTCATCCATTTAAAAACTATACATTTGTCTTTGAATCGTAACCAATGCTACTAGTCACCGCTTACTAAGTACACGTCCACCCCACCACAATAGCGAAATGCAACTAATTTTCTACCCATCTTAAATTTATGTCAAAACATGTATCGACAACTCACACATTCATTAAACAACAACAAAAAGCTTTAGGACTCAACATATTTCGAGGACGTATATATACGTCCTAACCAATTTCGATACAGTTTACATTGGACGTATATATACGTCATGTACACTTAACAAGTAAAGTAAAAAAATAAAATACACATTACTCAATAAGTTCGAAGGATTTTTTAAAGAAATTGCGAGAAAACAAATCCAAACGAAGAAGAAAAATGTTTAAAGCGAATAAAAAATTCGACAAACTTATTGAGTGATGTATATTAATCTTTTGTAACATTAATATGTGATGATTTTCTTCATCTTTTAAAATATATGATATCTTACTGTCCAGTTGCACGCGAGGGTCATCTAGAAAGTCGGGTTACAAGAGCTCCTGAGAATGTGGGATTTTTTATCTTTCAAAGTTGATGCACTTGGCATGTAGGGGGGTCATAACGATTAGTTTGTTTGGTCTCGCGTGTTTGTCGGCCATTTTGTTTAGTCAAAGTAAATTCTTCCGATGGAGAGATCATCGCGCGCTCATAACATAAAAATATAATGATTCTAAACCCTGCTTCAATATATTAAAACTGTTTTATGTATTAAATGAATTAAGATTGCCGCAAATTTAATGCGAATCTATTAAGCAATGCTATAAGAAAGGCGAATCTGATGACTTTTTAATCAGGTTTAAAAAGCTATATATTATCTAAAACTGTCATTTAAATTTTATTTTGTAAATCTAAAAAAATGATTAAAATAGTATAAGGCTCATATATTTGAGGGCAATGTCTCTTTTGCAATAAAGTATAAATGTTCTTGGATATATAATTATTAGTATGCCTAAGAGACGTAAGCTTCATAATAACTGTCGAGGGTGTTCTCAAATTTGTATTTAATGTACTTGACGAAAATAGCTATGATATTATAGTATAAGTACAAAGCTCTTTAATGAAATTAATAAGCATATATCTAAGGGATGAACCACTTTTACAATGTAATTATAAAACTTTAGTTAAATATGAAAAATCTCTATTTTTTCTTATTGAATTTAGAATAATTTTTACAGCTGAAACAATAGTATAAATTATCTTTTTTATTGCATCAAGACGAAGATACAAGTAATTGAAATGCTTCTTAATGTCTAGAATAGCAATTCCCAATGGGATTCGTAACGCCCCGCTGGGGGATGCTGCAGCTTCTCAAGGGGTGCTCTAAATGGAAGTTTAAAGTTTAGGTGATTTAATATTACTGTAAAGGCATTAACATTGAATGATATTGTATGCTTGAAGGCTATAAATACTCTACTTTTACTTGATGTAATTTAAAAGAAAAGCATTTGCTGATGAAACTAATTGACAATCAGCTAGAAGCTGTGTTCTAAATATAGTCAAAAATATCATAAATACGATCAATATTAAATACATAATATATCTCCATATTTATGGACAAAAATTAGAATTATTGGTGCTCATTTAATCTGAATGAGATAGGAAGGGGTTTTGAAAGGGTGTGTTGGGTGGAAATTGGTTAATCAACGCTGATCTATAATAGAATATAAATATTTCAATATTTGCGCGAAATGTCAAAAAACCGTGTTAATAAATGTGAGCACATCGCAAATATAGATTTAAAATATTGCGTGACTCAATCGGCCATTGCTAACAAGTTCAAACATCTAAATTCGAACTAAATATTTGCGTTTCGCATCATTAATTATTTGAATGATATCCCAAAATGAAATAATGGTTGACCGATGAATGAACATTAATCGATTGCCAAGGGTATAACGAGAGCAAAATACAAAGCAGGGTGCAGAAAAGCATTTATCCGAAATTGCTGACCAATTTAAAACGTTGTTGAATAAGTCATCGGATGATTATACATCGATCGACGACTTGGAGTAGCGAGTGACTGCAAAAAAATTAAGACCTGCTCAGATCGTTATTTACACATCATAAAATTGCGTTGAAATATAACATTTTTTTATTTCGAAGTTCGCCTACTTGGCATGTAAGGGGGATCTTAACGGCCAGTTTGTTTGGTGTTGTATGTTTGTCGGCCATTTTGTTCAGTCAAAGTAAATTCTTCCGATGGAGAGGTCGTCGTGCGTTCTCGCCACCTCTTCGGATTGTTTTAGGGATTTCGTGACATATTGTCGACTCATCACATCACTACTATAAACTTTACTGCCGTGAAAAACACGCAAGACCGAACAAACTGACCGTTAAGATCAATCCTATGCACCAAGTGTACCAAATTCCAAATAAAAAAATCCCCCGGCCTCATGAACCTTAAAAACCTTATTTTTTAGACGTTTCTGATGTGATATATACGTATTTTGTTTGATTGTCATTGGTCCATAGTAAACTCATATGTGAGGGTTTTTTTTTTTTTTAAGACAATTAATAAATAAATTCGATGCGTTTATCTTCTTACATTTATATGAGAATTTATTATTTCACATCGCAAATATTTAGTTTGATATTATATGATCGTTTCGATCCGCATCTTTATGAATTTCTTGGAATTGAAAAAGTAAATTTTTTGAAGTGATTAATAGAATCATGTAAGATTATCATTTTCTTGGAAAAATCTTCAATAACCGATAATGGATTTGACATCTTGAGAAGAAGAAGAAAAATAATTTTTAATGAGTGAAATAATTTTAATATAAAATATGTTTTCAGTTTAAAATTTGAATAATACGATCCATATGCTTGTCGTCAAGATTAGCGCACCGAATGACCCCTCCAGTGTGGTTAACGCGACCGAATAAGGCGGCACTCGGGGATTACCACAGCGCCGAAGACAACGAAATGGCGTTACACTTCGAAATTTTCTATTTTGGATGATCTAAAAATTCTTCGATAAATGATTTGTTATTTATGCTTCTGTGGGAACGCTCATAAAGTGAATATTGAAGGTAAATTGGATCAAATAAATATATTTTCAGATTACATGAATTGAATATGTAGTGTGCGATATGAATATGCCTACGGTAGTTTACGCCGCTCGGTACGCACGTCTTCCCCAAACGCGGTTTCCTTTGATAAAATCATAACGTTAGCTTATTAGCATTATCGGGACCCTTCCTGGAACATTTTCCAGTTGGGTCCCAATTTCGCAAAGGGCACGTAAAAATAACCGCGACATTCGAGTCGTATAGAGATGGGGTACGTGGTCTGATTTATATGGCAACACACGCGGGTGTCTTTCATTCTTCCCGCAGATTGACTGATCCCCAACCCCCCGACGGTCCGACACGCCACCTTCGTGTCGCAATCTTCCCGGGGCGACCCTCGCCCACGTGTCGCAGTGACATCCGGGAGCAGCCCCGCAGCGGTCCCCGGGACCGTGTGACATTAAATTTGAAGCGCCACCTGCACGCGGCGATGTTTCCACCGTCTGTCATTGTAACATGAAGCCTAATATTCGTGTAGCAGGGAGGACCAGCGTATAAACGAATGCTACACGGCACCCTTTAATTAATTCCCCGTGAATGTACCGGAGTTACGTACACACAAACACAGCCAGTCCCGGATTAAGAATTTATAAACTTATTATACGCCATACGCGACGTGCGTATTAACCCCCGGCGCTTATGTATTACTTTAATTCTACCCCCAAATCTGTTATTAAGCCCGGCATTATAATCATTTCAATCACGTTATGTCACGGCATGTAGTCCCCGGCTAACTTCATTATTAACAATACACATTAAAATCAAATGTGTCATAAATCTACATAATTTTACACCGTATCACATCGCCGTTTAACGCCACGAAGTTTAACACACAGAGATACACCTTAATTCCTCAAATTAATTTATACATGGAACACAAGAACCATTAACACGCATGTTTACGGCGTAAATAAATCTGGAAGACGGGAATAAGAACTTTTAATGAGCAATTACGATCAATTGCGTGCACGTATGCACCCATTATTAATGAAACCAAACACTCGTTTTGTTTACAGACGATAATATATGGCGAAAATATAATATATCTTCGCTAACGAATGCTTGAAACGACTACAAGCCATAAGCGTCCATAGACGCTCATGGTATTCAATTGGTTAAACTAAGTGATATAATTATAGCGTGTGTATTATATTCTAATCAATAGAATTGAATCATTTTCATGACAACCATATTGAAAAACATTCCATAGATCCATCCATTATCGATTAATAAAGTGATTTACAGAAAAATAATAAAAATCATCTTGGTTTTAGCCTAAATTTTTATTTATGTTGACAAAAAGTTCATAATAAAAACATCGGGAAAGTCGGCTGGAAGAACCATTCTTTCAGCGCCCAAGGCTCTTGGACGACTCTTTCTGCTCTACGCCTCTGTATAAAAATACTATTGTTGTATTATTATCAAGTGTTGGTATAGTGTCTTAGATCTTGGATTTGTATTGTAAAGGTTTGGATTCAAATACAGATTTTGGGAAAAAAATCACCGTATCAAAAAATTAGGAAGATTGGAAATATTAATATTTCTCATCGATCGTCTCGATCCAGGTTTACGCTGATTTCCTAGATTTGAAAAAGTAAATTACTTTACCACGTCTGAGCCAAAATTTCGATCCCGGGACTTCGGGATTGCATTAGACCATCCAATAGTTTAAGAAATTACATTAAAAATTCTGTCACTGCAGATGAATACTTATATACTATAATACTTTGATACGGAAGAATACAAAAAATCTGAACTCCGCATCTATTATATTTAATATCGATATTCCCATTATTAGCGTCGAGGTGTAGTAAATACATCATCGGTAGGGAGAGGTTAATATAAAATTTGAAAAAAACATTTATGTACTTTATATATGTATACATAGATTATATAGTTACTGGCCCTAGGCGTCGCGGCGAATAGTTGGATATCCTTGGCTGCAGAGAGAAGTCCTTCCCGCGGCTAGTTCTCTTTCTCTCTCGTCATTAATAAATAATTTAGTTACGATGACATATTTTCTATCCGCCATATAATTACTTCCATTCCTCCACTTGGCTCCATAGTGACTCGAAAACTACGCTTTAATGGTGTTAGAAGTAGACGATTGATGATGATCCGCGGGAAGGACGTCTTTTCGCAACCAAGGCTACTTAAATCTACACATTTTAACAAGGCCATTGAGATGAGATTTCATCCACGCTGCAGTTCTTTGCGACTATCAAAGGTTCAATTCTATGAAATTTAATGAAATATTATATTTGTACGTGCATAATTTAAAAAAAAAAATTGCAAAACGAAGATCTTTGTGAATTGTCAGCACAACCGACTACATTAAAGGATGTGAATAAACAAGACGGCGCTGTTGAATTCCTCGGGAAAAATCTTAGCGATAAAGACGCTGTCTGAGCGTCTTGATGAAATATATGAAGCATTAGAGGTTCTTGCTGAAAACGACTTGAACTTTGAGAGAATCCGTGTAGTGAAGAGAGAGGTTTATTAAAAAGCTGTGGATTTCAACAAAGAAGTTCTGAACGAAAAAGAAAGTACATAAGCGGATAATACTGGCATCGTTTGTGTCGAACATTTCGACTTCGAATATACATTATTACATTCGTATGTTAAAATATTTTTTTAAATTAAAAATTGCGCATTGACAATATAAAAACATTAAAACAGCATTTTATAATGTTACGTACATATATAGAACGCGTCTATAGACGCCACGCTATTAATGATATCTGAAGACTTATATGCGTATACAACCATAGCATGATGCATCCGCGAAACGTCTCGCAAAAATAAATGCGTACACAAATAATGGTTGTATTAATTTCATAAACTTTACGTGTATACACACAATAATTCATCAAAGTTTCATCACGATTGGATGAACGGTTTTGGAACCCATATGGGACAAACAAACATACATTAATGTTTATATATATAATATGAATTAAATATCAATATATTGTATACTGTATCACTCGAGTCAGATTGCAGCATATGCGGAATTACTTATTAATGGCTTAATGCAATTGCAAAATAATCATCCCTTAAACATTTTATATGATGCGAATAGTTATGTCATTTAATAAAAATGTATTTTCTTCGATATTGTTAAATTTTTATTTTATAACTAATCAATTTGAATCCTAAAAATCTCCATTGAGCGATTTTATATCGACTAAATTACATTAAACAGCACGGTCGAAACGCTTCCCCTGCATTTGATCCACCCCAACATTACCTTCTACGCCATCTTTAACTTTTTCATTAGGAGTCAATTTTATTTGGCTTTCTCAGGTCTAATGTGACCCAAATCCGTGTATAGCGGCGATCACTCACCCTTCCCTGATAAATTGAATTAGCCACCTTCGGGGTCGTTATCGGCCCCGAATCCGACGATTCGGGACGCCCACCGCTGGATTGTTATACTTGCGAGTTGTTTGTCGGGGCTGCGATGTCAGATAATAAACCAGAGGACATCAATTTGACTGGCTAATAATAATTAAATTAGGTGGTGTCTTCAACGCTGTTTTATGGGACCCCAAGAAGGGTACAAATTAGCATAACATTTTTACGACGCGCTCCCTAAACAAGAGTAATAAAAAAACGTGTAAAGTTAGAGACGCGGTCGTAAGTCATTTTACGTGAATTTTTAATGTTGGGGTAATTATCGACGACGTCCCCCCGGGGGTAGTGTCGAATTTTGAAACATGTGGGTTCGTAAAATTTTCAAAAAAAAAATTAACGATCTTATAAAAATAGAATTGATCCAGGTAATAAATTCGTTTTATGCGAATACCACACTGAGCCGGGAAAGGGCGTCCAATTAAAAAATACATTTTTGTCATATGCATTGTCGATTGCTATAATTATGCTATGGGACTTATGAGAACTTTAATGGCCAAATAGAACTCTAATAAAATAACCGATGAAGTGTGGGCGTTGTTCGCTTATACCAGTACAAAATGATCGTTTTTGTTGACCAACATATTAAAGGGCACTTGAAATCTTCCCACACTGAACACAAGGGCATCCAAACTCGATTTAATGCTTCTTATTTTGAAAACTATTTGAGGAAATATTGTCTTAAATAGCCATAAAAATAAATATATGGTTTTAATGGGAGTTTTTACGATCGTATGTAATTAACATAAACATGTGATGCCACTAAGACTCAATTGCCAGATTATAGAAAATGAATATCAATCGCCACACGCGCTTAGTAAATATTCGGAAAAAAAATCGCAGTAATACAGTAACGTGGTTTATTGCTTCAGGCGATGTGTAGCGTGGACTTACGGCCTAGGAGCCTTGAAGACCGATTATCTCCCTCTTTTCCGTGAGCGGAGCTTCCCGTGGTCCCCATTTGACTGTCACAGACCAATATGCGCAAACATTACTTGTACTAATTTAAAAACATTTACAAAGATGCGTATAATAATTCCTTAAAGTTTCATAGTAATCGGTTGAATGATATAGAAATGCATACGAGACAAACGAACAACAGATAACAGACATTCATTTATATATATATATATATAGACAGAGGCAATTAATTACAATTGGGTCCTGTATTCTTATTATAAAAGTTCAAATACAGATTGTGGAAAAATATCAAATAAAGATAGACTGGGCATCTATAAGGGACTGGATTTTTGGAATTCGACTGAAATTTAATCAAATTTGGAAGACAATTGGAAATCATCACATGTAAAATTTATTGCCTTGGATTCCTTAGATTATAGTAATCAATATCTATGTATTTGATTTGAATGATTGATTTTGCCTTAACGTGTTGATTAGTGAGTTAAATTTTGTAGTGCACACGTTTCAGGGGTAAGTTTTTTTTTTTTTGGATTTTTTTAAAAAATTATATGTAGAATAGTTATAAATTTATACGTAGATTGAAGAAATTATGATAAAAAACCAATGGTTTTCAACAAAAAAATAAAAATGTTTAATAACTTATATATCGGTTGTGCCAAAAATACGTGCCGTTTTTTATCCAATGCTGCTTTAATATTGGAAACTAACTGAAATCTGAACAAGCGAGATCAGGAGTATAAGGTGGATGTAATATTACGCTGTATAATACGCTGAATGTCTATTGCTAATTTAAGGACAGATTTCTTCAAGTTTATTCTTCAATCTCTCTAATCTTCTTCTTCTTCTAATATATAAAAATGAATTGGGGTTTGTTCGATTGAAATGCACTGCTATACCGTTCATCGGATTGCAATAAAACTTCGTCCATTTATTGTTAAGCATTTTTCAAGTAATATAAGCATAATTTAATATATAAAAATCTATATTTGTTTGTCCGTATTTAATGCGCTGCCATACCGTTCATTCAATTGCAATAAAACTTTGCCAATTTATTGTTTGCACTCTTTCAAATAATATAGGTATAGTACAATTAACTCAAAGTAGATATTATATATAAAAACCAATGTTTATATGTTTGTTCATATTTATAATAAAACCAGCAAAATAAAATAAATTTCATTATTTCTATCAATCGGATTAAACAAGATAACTCTTTCAAATTTCAAACGATATTATTAGAATTATTACTTCTGTGGTAGCAACGCGCTGAGTACTAGCTCGTTATTGATAACATACATCTGAAGTAGCAATTCAAGACGAACGATCCCTTTAAAGTCCCACAAAACGCACAGCATCACTTTCTGCGCTTTTTTTTGATTTGATTGATTTACATCTTCTTTACGAATTAAAATAAATTTAAAGCATTTAAATCTTCTTCTTTTAATGCCTTTGGGAGAAGGCTCAAATAGACATCGTTGATAACTTATTTGTTTGATGTATGTAGTTATGAAGTAAATGCTTGCGTTCCAAAATCGTATAGCTTTCCACATCTCCATGATTTTGATAGATCGACCCAATTCAAGTCTATTTTCGTTAGAAATTCACGTACCATGCTTTTAATCATTCGATTTAAGTACAACAATATTTTGTCCTTGATTCCAACAAATTCTCTCTATATTAATTGGGCAATATATGTGCACTTAATATAACCATGGGGTTGAAAAATCGCTTTTCATCAATGTTTTTATGCGCGTTCAGGGCTATAAAAGTGTTGAAAGCGAGAGAATAAGTGCGACAATAAACAATAGAAGATCTCTCGTTTTTCTGGTTGACAAGAACAAATGTCGGAAAAGCTTCGCTGAAATATGCTAGAAAGGCTTCATTCTAATTTTGCTTGTTTCGTGCCATCGCTCATTCCAATATGTGGAAAAATGTCATCGCCTCAATTGAAATAATCGTCGACGAATAACCCTTGCAACTTATGCAATGAGTTTTCATATCAATATGTATGGTTTGTACTGTTTTATGCATATAATATTTATATTAAAGGGTCAAATGTATCGTCAAGCATTTTAATGCGATCGCGTGTATCAAAATGAACCATGTTGTGGATTGCTAACGTATTCTTTTCACGGGGCTTAATGCCATCGATATGCTTTAAGGGTTGATGTATGGGTTGAAATGCCTCATCTATTTTGTAAAGCGGTTACACAGTGTATATCTGGTCTCGTTTTACAACGCTGTGATATGTATATTTCTAGGGTGTCAACTCCTCAGGGGAGGGTTGCTCCCAGGGCGGGTTAGGCGTGATTGGTTCGTGTTTACGTCTCACGGGAACTCCTTTATTAATTTATTTAGTCGGGAAGGTCGCGAAGGCACTACATTACCTCGCCCGGATTTACGTGAATGAATCATTCGATAAATTAAATGTTTGACCCATGGGGGTGCGTAAAAAGAACGCTAAACCATCCCCGCGCGCAAAGTGATGAGCGCACGTTTTCGCCTCAAAAGAAGAACTTCGCCGTGATTAAGTATTCATGTAATTAATATAACTAACATCGGCTAAAGCGAGAAATTTGTTGAAGGCTTTTTTAAAAAGAAAGCCTTTTATCGCTGTGGGCACACATTTCATATTTCGAAATAAATTTTGATCCCGTAGTTAATATAATAAATGAGCGGCACTAGACGGTGTTCATCTTTGCGCCATGTATACGTTCCAGGGCCTACTTATAATGAATCTATGGTTTCTTCGTTATGTATACAATTTGTACATCATCAGAATTTCCAGGCTGAGTATCTAATAATAAACCTTCATCCTCAAACGTTCACGTATACACGTTTCCCAAATAAATGGAAATTGTTCACAAAAATATCAAATACGAGAGTCATCCAGAAAGTAAGGTTACAACATGTATACATAGAACCTGGTACCTGTAGGTAGTCCCGCGTTAAGCGGTTGGACTCGTAACCCGATCATCTCGGGTTCGAATCCCACAGGAGATGTGGCTGGCAACCACATTTTTAAAAACATATATATGCCATGAAAAACCATGTCAAAATGGTTGGTAATGATACCATAAAAAAGGGATCGCTAAAAGCCACCTCAAAAAAAAAAAAAAAAAATACATAGAACTCCGCCACCAACTCTTTTTGGATTCTGGGATGTCTATATCTCATCCTCCGTCAAGATATAGTCCCAAAAAGTTTCATCACCGACAGTCATTTTGCATTTATTCTTCAATTTCTTGCACATGTTTTTCACTGTCACACCTAATCACTGTTGGTCTTCCTCTCCTTTTTTTTAGAAAAAATCTTCAAAAGACACCACTATGGATTTTTACTCACAACCCCCTCCCCCCCGGCGCCTTTCAGCTACCCCACTGCTTCTTCTTTCTTCTGCATGATGTAGGTAGCATATTTACGCTCTCAATCGTGTGTGAAGCATCATCGATGGTTGGCTGGGCTATGGTCCTGGATCAGGTTAAAACACAACTGACCGCTCTTCATCCTGATTCATTTCCCAAGGTTTGCTATCAGACAGTGAATCCATCGTCCTTTTGTGGAGCTATCCTACAGTGCCTGCTATACTGTCATGGTGTTTTTTCTTGCGTCTTTCGTTTTGGTTCTGGTTTGTTTTTACTGTGCCAGCAGGTCTATTGGCAGTATGACAGTAAGCACTGATATGGCGTCTCCTGATACCATCCGGTATGCTATGCTTACTCTAACCGCTCTTCTTGGCTGAACCCTAGTTATGTTAAATCTGGCTATCAATATTTGCAAGCAATATTGAGTATGTACTCTATGTACCCACCTATGTACTCGTCGAGATGGTCGCGCTATGGCACGGGTCCGTTCTTCTGTCGGGCCGTGATGTTGCTGGATGAATGAATGGGAATAGACGGGCGTCGAATAGAAAGACTTTCTTCTCTAAGTAACTATTTATTCCACACGAGAGAGAGAGAGAGAGAGAGATCTGGCTGCAGGAGGGACGACCTCCCGCAGCCAAGGCTAACTGACGACTCTCCGGACTCCCGCCTCCTGCGCGTCACTACCCAATCGACCACGGTGCATGCGCAAGAAGCGATCGGTCGGTGTGCAGATGCAATGTCTCCGTAGGGTCACAAGAGATGGCGCTGTTAAAATAACACGTTGCACCTAAAGAGAGACGGAAGATGTCGCTGTTAATCTGTTCAGATTAACGGTGCTACTACATGGGGATAATAAATCGCCCATGCTACATTTATTCTATCTATTTTAAAGCTGTTATTAATTCATATACGAGCCTGTTATTTAAAATTTTACCTCAGATCACTAAATGTAGGGCGAATGTAAAAAATAACCACAGTTTTTCTATGAATTATTCAGCGTTTTCAAATTTGTTGTCAGCAGTGTAAGCTATCTTTGATAGATTATTCATATAAGCATTAAGTCTTAAACGAATCACAAAAACTTTCTTAATTCAAACATTAATTCTTCATGTTTAAATATTGCATTTCCAGCTATTTTGTTCTTAAGCGTGGGTTTTAAATGTCTCCATAACTTCCTAAGAGGAGATTTAATAACGGCGTTAATGAATGCAGCACATAGCAACATGGCTTTATACGAAATACTATAGATTTGTACCAGAAGTAGTGTCGTATTTAACCAGTGAAAAGATGTATTTATATCTGAAAATTTATTCAAAACTCGGGAGAAGTTAATTTTGAAAGATGTGAGCTGTGTAAAATAAAATAAAATATGCGATGGACATGGACACACTATAAGCTGTTTTCATTATTTTTTGGACCGACAGTCGATTTAAGTTTCACTTTTCGTGACGTTCAATCCAATTTAACAGATGGTTAAAGACAAAGATATCTGTTTTAATACTGCCTTATTTATCGTTTTAAAGTGTGTGCGACTGCACAGTTCATATTGTGCTCTTTCCTCTAATGTACCATCCCTGTTATTTAATGGATATTCCCTTAATGTCCTTATAATTCACTCGACTTGCTCATTGCTCGTATGGGATTCCGCCCAACTCTTTTATGTCTAATATCCTTTTTATGACACACCTCCCTGAGCTCATATGAAGACATTTTTTGAAATTTGTTTATGTTTATACAGGAACATTTTTGGAGCTCTTTTTAATTATGTAAAATATTTATAGTAATAGTATTATGATAAATATAATAATTGCACAAAAATGCATTCCACTCTTCTTGGAATAACTATTGTTTCATGGCGCGCATTTTAAATAGGGTAGTTTCATTGCCGCACGCTGTATAACAAGCTTATTTATATCATATAATTATACTTATGGTTAAGTCTTTAATAAGATAAAAATGCATTTTATTGTGAAATAGATATTAATATAAAAAAATCAAAATATTTCCTTTTGAATTTATGGTATAAGATGCATATTGATTTCGAAATATTGCGTAATTTGGGTCCCAAAACGAAATTCGCCTTTGAAACTCACGTTAGGGTAATGAAAAAATAGTTGGGCACACGAACGAACATTTGATATTTTTATTTTCGTTTTTAATAAAGAGCAAAAGGACATTAGGAGGTTACTTACACATAAAGCCAAATTAGCAGGCAAACGAGGATCCCTCGTCGGCTTTCACATTTCGGGAATACCAATTCGAAATTTAAACGGTCAGGTGACTTGCCACAAGGTCCAAATTTCACAGATTGACACTAATTGAATCTAATATCCGATTCCTTTATACGCTAGGCGTCCTGGGCCCGACCAGCGCCAATATTGCTTACATTTGCGAATTTGATCTCTCTCTTGATTAGTACGGCGAGAGGCAAATTTGTGCCGGCACAAGTGCGGATATATACGCCAATAATAACATCAAATCCTGTAATTGCACATGTAAAATTGGCACATGTAATATTGAACGAGTTGGCCGGAACAATGGGAGTGTCTCTTCGCTCCGGCGCATTCCTAGTTTGAATTGATTTGAAAGCTATTGTGATATGGAAAGGAAATTGCATTACCAAAACCGAAGGTTTTGGTCATTGTCTCGTGTTCCGATAATTGAAATTTATGATATGACGTGTGCGTGAAAAGTTAGAATGAAAAATATGCAATTTAGTTGAAAATTCCAGATTAAAGCCCTACAAACATGATTCGAAACGAATTATCTTCTAAAAAAAGACTTAACATTATAATTTGTATTATATAAGGGTAGATACAATTGTAACGTTCAGGTGAGGGCGCTCTCGAGGGCAGAGTCCCCGGGTGGCTTCCCGCCCCCACGTACGTGTTCGTCGGGATGGCCACGCTAGCGCACGGGTCCGTTCTTCTATCGAATAGATGGCGTCGAATAGAAAGACTCTCTTCTCTAAATAACTATTTATTCCACACGAGAGAGAGAGAGAGAAAAAGAAAGATCTGGCTACGGGAAGGACGTCCTCCCGCAGCCAAGGCTAACTGACGACTCTCCTGACAACCGCCTCTTGCGCGTCACTACCCAACCGGTTACGGTGTATGCGCAAGATGCGATCGGTCGGTATGCAGATGCAATGTCTCCGTAGGGTCACAAGAGATGGCGCTGTTAAAATAACACATTGCGCCTGAAAAGAGACGGAAGATGTCGAGCTTTTTGAAGTCATCAATGAGCTAATAGCGATTGTTGTCGCAGTCTACGTTAGTTTTACAATCGGCGATATACCGTATTTTAGCACTCGATGGTTAAATATATATTGTTTTATATATGAGTAGAGTTTGTAGAATTTTGGTGACATAATGAATACAGCGAATTCATCCATTGTAAAATGGGCTGCATCGCCAAACAAAATTTTGCTTGAAAATAATGGATATCTCGTTCGTTGTTCAATAATATTGTAAACGCTTTGTTGTAATATATAAATGTCTATGATTAAAATTGTACTATATTTTAATATTAAAAAAATAGGTTATATAATTTGAAAAAATATCTTGTGTAATTATTATATACTGCTAAAGTTTATGCGTCACATATGGACGACCTTTTATTAAGAGGCTATTCTAATCTAAAGGCATAATTTTTGGGTGTTTTTCAAGTTTGTCCTAATTGACATGATTTGAAATGAAAAATAAAAAAAGGTTCTTAAATAATATAAAATATATTTTCACATAATGGCGACTGTTTAAATAAAAAGTCATTTTTTGGTCTTATTTTTTCACAGATTTAATGTTTTTTTTCAAAATTCTAGGTTTAAATACCTCTTTAAAATTTAAATTTACCAAGAAAATAATTTTGAATTTTATACCAAAATAAAAGCAAATAGTTTGATTTTTTTATCAAATTATAAATTGGTAAAAATATTGCTTGTAACGATGCAGGGAATCCTCCAAAAGCGAAGATCGATAAATCGCTGCGCCGGACAGCTTTCATCCCCTTACGAATAAAGTCTTCATATGGACACAAATCACTTATATATGCATATTCAAATCTTAAATATGTTTATAGTTGCAATAGTAAATCTTCCGATTCATAGAGTCCCTTGGATAATACGGAAAAAATAATTAAATTGATACCTCCTACACTGTTTGTGTTATTCATTTTTAAAATAAGGTAGTTCCCCTGCCGCATTCTGTATCTTCAAGCATGATTTAATGAAGTAATTTAATGTATGCTTGACAGTAAAATAAATACAATCCAAAGAAATCGTTTATGGATTTGTAATGAGATGTTTTAAAATCATTAATTTTAAAAAATCAAGCAGCTATTTCATTTTTGGCATACGATATATTTTCGCTTATTAATTATTATGTATAATAATTTATCATGACGAAATTACAAAATTTCATCGTTTACGTAATACGCACAACAGATGGATACTTTATATTATCCGATTACATTGAAAGTATCATGTTTAATTTATATGTCGTAATCTCCTTTTACGTAAACAGTGTACGTTTATAATCATAAATATTTACCTCGTACTTATTTCGTGTTGTTGATGTTGTTTTTTCGATAAATCGAAGGCATATTAGTTATATACGAATTTGATTAATATATGTATTGAAAAATACGGTAGATTTTTTTCTTGTAGATGTTGTATGTACGAAGCCGATAGTGGATGCAGTCGGTGGCATATATTATATATGTACAATGCATGCAGTCATTTCCGTCTGTTCTGAGCCTCCTCCTTCTAATTACCTAGGCACAGACAGACAGATCTTCCAACGCGTCTACTGCCACTCGTTCCCGAATCTAATATTGCACAAAAAACTATGTGCATTGGCATCCACGCTATATGACATGCCGATTGGACCTCATGACTTCAAAGTCTAAGATCTCATATCCATTTTGGATATTTTATTAAATAAAATATTCAAAAAAATACTGTCTAGAATATTGTACTTAGAATGAATTTTGTCAGCTAAACTGGATCCACTAATAACTCATCATTGATTTATGATATATCCATTTTTCTGTTTTTAAAAACAAGTGTTAATATGATATACGTGGGTCATCCAGAAAATAAGGTTACAACATTTTTGTAGGATTGAAAAATGCTTATATTTATATTAACAATCATCGATAACAAAGGATCTCCTGATGTTATCGATGAGGATCACATAGTTTCAGAAAATGACTCTAATCTAGAGGCGTTCATTTAAGAAATTCGGAAGAGCCATTTCTAAGTTTCATCCCCCATCACGATATATTCCAGAAAAGCTTCTCTTTCCTGTTAAAAACGATTCAAAAATTCACACGCAGTGGTCATGCGATTTTAACGGTGCTCCAGTGTAAGCATCCTGGGTATCTTAATTGTACACAACTTTTAGTTATCAAATTTTTTCGACACTATATAACCAAGAAGACTTCGAAAAATGCCAGGAAATTCTTCGCGTAGGTCATCAATCATCATTTGGCGGTAATTTCGCACTTGTTCTTCAATTTCTTGCACAAGTTCTTCAGAAATCACTGATGAATTCTCTGAACAACCTAATCCACTTTATAATATGCTGTACACTCATTACATCACTACCATAAATTTTAATGAGTTTGATAACAGCGCGGATATAACACGAACGGGAGATATCGAGAGTGCACGACGATCTTTCTATTGGAAGAATTTACTGTGACTGGACAAAATGGCCGATAAATACGCGGGATTAAAAAAAATTGAAACATATTTATGCAAAATATTTTACCATCTTATTACCGAGCAGAATATTTATTTAACAACACTCATGGAGTATCATCTATCTTTAGTCTACTGGTTTTGAGCTTATTTCTTAGCTTAAATTGTCCTTTATGAACTTTGAAATTTAATCCTGCATCATAAATGATTTTAGTAGAGTAAATTTCGTAGATACATCATTGTATTAAATTTAAACACACACAGTGTTTAAAATACGACGCAATGGATATGCAAAAAAATCAGTTTTTGGGTCATGATTATCTTATATGAACTGGAATTCTTTATAAGCATAAATTTAATAAAACTCTTAGATATCATATGGATTATGTATATTTATTCATTTGTATTGTTTTGTTAGTTTTCAGACGATGAGTGATAGACCGTCTGAATGAAGAACAACGAGCCATGTTGGTCAGAATAGTCATCTTCTGCAGTCTCCTCGCCTTAGCAAATACCGGGAACAATTTTGGTAAGTCATTTTTAGTTCAGGCAACATTCCAGATATACATTTTCATGCAGGATGTGGCATTATTAAAATACAATGCTATAATCTGGGCACATTTTTCTATCTAGCCTACCGCACGGAATCGATATGGCTCGCACATTACTTTTATCTTACGGCGGGATAAAAACACAAAAAAGGGAAAGTCGTATCCTTTTTTCTCGATTCGTGTAATGAAATTGATATTTTGTCCCACCAGGGGTGAATTATTTGGGTAATTTGCCACGAGCAATATCAGATGAATGCATAATGGATTGCCGCATATCTATATTGACTTTGGGACGTAACTTTGGAGGTCCTATTTTGGATCACCGCCCTAATAAATTTATTCCGCCTTTTACCTGATCACACAATCGTTTTGCAATGGTTAATTCCACGACATCCGGCGGTTGGAAACCTGAGATTTATGTGGACAAAACCTCAGACGGAAGCACGCGATCATTGGACTGACCTTATTTGACTCGGTAGCCTCGACCCGTACCAGACTCAATATTTTATTGTCTTCCCTCTTTGGCTATTTCTGTGAAATAGTTCCATACTAATTTCGAGACCATTAAAGAGGCATTTTTTTCATCTTTAAATTCCAATATACCCCAAGGAAATGTACATTATATATCGCGATTTTAAGTAACACAGCTGAAATATTTTTATGCCGAATTTTGCGGATGAAAATTTCGAGGTTTCTTTCCCTAAAATTTTCATTATAGCTAAAGACTTGTGCATAGTTTGGCCTCCCCGGGGATCATTACGGACCGGGGGCTTCTTCATTTTTTTTTATATAATCTCGCGCGCTTCCTTTTGGGGTCCTAATGCTGATAAGATAGAAGGCGATACCTTTGCTGAAGCGTTTCTTAAATAACAAAAATATATATTTATAAAAGTCCTGCAATGTGAAGGAATCCCGAAAAAAATATTTTCATTTAATTCATAAAAAACAGCCTAATTTCCTCGTGAATGTATAAAAACGATTAATTTTATAAAGAAAGATGTGTTACGCAGGCTGTCTATACGTAGCATAAAAGAAACATTAAACCATTAGACCAGTAGCACGCCTACTTTATTATATACTACACAAACATAATTTTATATTTTATACATGTTACAACACTAATTTTTATATTGATATAATTACTTCAGTATTTTTAAAGGCATTTCACCCAAATATTTATATATTAGCAATTAAAAATCGGACTGATTGAAGACAAATATTTCTTCGTACGGTACAGGATGCGGCATGGAAACTACCTTATTTTAATAACGAATAAAACATACAGTATATTAAATATTATTTTTATTTAAAAACTTTTTAAAAATTTAATTATTTTTCTGTAACGTGGAAAAAATAATTAAAGCAAAATCTCCTATATTATTAGTGTTATTCATTTTTGAAATAAGGTAGTTTCCCTGCCACATCCTGCATATTTTGTGAAAATATTTGCTGGATAGTCTAAAAATACTAATTCGTTAATGCAATAGAGATTCAAATATAACCCGGATTTTTGCTGTAGATCATTTATTAAATATAAATGGAGTATCTTATTTTTCTGCATAGTTCTCTTTATTTAAAACACACTAATTGAATCAGGTAGAAGGCTTATTGATCGCCTCATTGAAGAATAACACTGTTGCGCAACGCGTAATTATTCGTTTTTCGCGATTGACCATCTACATACAATAGCGCTGTTAATCTGAGCAGATTTAAATTTCCTGATTAACAGCGACATCTTCCGTCTCTCTTTAGACGCAATATGTTATTTTAACAGCGCCATCTTCTGTGGCGTTGTGGACACATTGCGTCTAGAATTACCGATCGATCGCTTCTTGCGCGTGCACCACTGTCGGCTGGGTAGTAACGCGCAGGAGGCGGGAATCGAGAGGAATCGTCGATTGGCCTTGACTGCGAGAAGACGTCCTTCTCGCAGTCAGATTTATGTAACACAGCTTTAACGTCATTTAGCTTAGGCCGCATTCACTATATGTCTTTCATGTAGAAAACAAATCAATTAAATACCTTTCGAGTACCAAAATAGTCAAAATCCCGCAAACTGTTTCTGGAATTTCAGATCTTCACGAAACTTTTGGGACCGATAAAATACTTGGGTATCATCACCGAATTTTGCCTCAAATCTCATAAAAAATTCACTTGATTTCACGGTTTCGTTTATAAGAATATTAATAATTATGCGTTGCGCAACAGATGATGATACTCCTTGCTTTCTTTCTTCCTATAAGAAGTTTCCTATCCGATGGAATAAATGTATTTCTAATGAAAATAACTATGTGGAATAATAATACTCTTTCTAATTCCGGGTTATATTTGAATTCCCCTGAATCACTTTGTAAGATTTCCAGAATTGTTGCTTGAAAGCTCAGTTCTGTCAATAATAAATCGATTTCTTCCAAATATGTTACGCCCAATGTCGAAATACATTGTAAGCAAATATTTGAGCCATAGTTATGAAAAAATAGTGTTAATCTGCATTGTGTAGAGGAAACATATTTACAAAATCTAATCTGCTAGCGAGTTGACGTGACGATATCGGATGATGGATTATGTGTACCTGTAGGTGGCCGTCTTTATTGACATTGTTGACAACGGATGTTGAATTAGTTGCGAGGAGGGTCACGAAGAGGGTGAGGACAAATAATTGTATTCCGAATGCCGATCGTTGTCGGCATAAGTAAGCTTCCACCAACTTGAACCGGACAACTTGGAATTCTGTTACTGTCACCCTCGAGTTAGCAGTTCAGGAAGTTCTTCGCAGATTCCAACGGACAGCCTCAATTGGTGTAATCAATTTTGCCGCTGAGGTGTGTCACAATACGGACAAACTTTCAGATTCTGCACACTGTTACTCTTTGTTTGCGGCATGCCCATGTATCATGCAAATGACACCGACTACCCCACACATAAGTATGCGGGGCACAGTTTTCTTTTGGAAAAGTTGAAAACGTGTTTCTTCCTCAACATTTTCATACTCAATATGAAATTTAGTTATCCTAATCGGGGAACAGTGGATTGAAATTATAAAAAATCATCTTCTTACTAACATATCAAATCCATTATCGGATGCGTGTGATCTCCATAGAAGAATTTCTCAAGGCAATATTCTTGCAAAAATAAAAATACTAATAAAAATGTGTTGATATTCAGTTAATAACGTCACTCTCAAACAGTCAAAGGGGAATAATAAAATTTATCAATGATAAAAATGATGCCAGTATCTTAATTTTAAAAACAAACGCCTGCTCTCAAGACAACACGAACGTTAGTTGTCTTATTTTTGTTAAAAGAGCTTAATAGTTTATCCAACGATAGTGATTTCAGTTATTTATAATTACATTTTATGACGAATAAAAGATTCTTTAGAATACGATTTTTGTGGAATAGTAAGTATGAAAATTTACGAGTTTCTAAAAAATAAAAAAAATATTGAGTATGTTTAGACGTGAAGGAGTACATTTATGGCACGACTTTGCCATCGATGCACCATCGAATGACTAAAACTCCAAAAAAGTTTTGATTTACTGCGTAATACAAAGGATTTCAGAAGTTATTAAAAAAATATGTTCATCCTTTGAAATACATAATTTCTCTGATGTTGCGTAATAGGAAAATCGTTATAGGAAACCGCGTTTATTGAGGGCCGAATCCTTCACGATGCAAACTACAAATATCGTCGTTGGCATTTTTCGCAAGCGTTGCCAACGATAATATATCATTGTATGGTATTTAAAAGGTTAACATCAAGGCTGGTTAAATTTAGCGTGTCTTGCTTACAGAAAATATTCATATTCAAGTCTAATTACGTCATCAATGAACAAACAACGATCATTGATAGTATTTATCGCATGTTCTACAAACTAAGATATATCATTGTTTAGAAGTCAAAGGGTTAAGGTTAGGATAGGATCAATAGTGAACAAAGTGAGATCTAGAAAATTAGACTTATTTTGGGTTCAAAATTTGTTGGTACGGTGTTTTTTTCTTCAATCCTTCATCTTGAACTACCCAGAAAGCATTTAGTTAGCCAAAAACGAATATAAAAATATCGGTTTTACCGGTTATCGGTTTACAGTTTCGTTCCGGTTCGAAGCTCTGAATAGAACTATAATGAAATCAAAGTTAGCTCGGTGATATTACAAATAAAAATGAAAGGTTTCACTTGAATACCATCAAAATTGTTTCATTTTTCAATGGGTGTAGCAAATTTTAGATACTCAAATTTTTCTGCATTCAATTGAAAATTTAAGTTTGAGATCTTGAAAGAGCACTATTAATACGGTCGAACGAGTAGGCAATTGTCTGCAAAGTATCAAATCTCTTATACATTATTGTGTTTAGAGGACGGTCTTGGATTATTGGGAATTCATATTGTTCCAATATTACTCATAGAAATTCAATGAAACATAAATTCATGGATACGCAAAATTTATCCAATGTATTGCAGACGCTATTGTTAAAGTTGCCATTTCAGATGTGTTGATATAGCATTCGTTGGCGTAGAAGGATTTAATTTATCGATGTTTTATAATTGTTATGGTCACTTTTGGATTGCGAATAATAGCATGGACGTTGTTAGCAATGATGTTGCACAAATTGCATAAGCGTTTGTTATTATTTGAGAAATTCCACTTATCCTGAGAACTGTTCGCTTAAGCTGGGACAAAAAGCATCCCGGATCGCGGTTAGGGGATGCAAGCCATTGCGGCAGCGCAAAGCTGAAGAGGTCCCAGTTGCTGGACGATGCGAAATTCCGGGCGATTAATCACCCTTGGAATTTGCCCTCGCCCCTGTGACGGTCTTCGGCGGTGTGACCTCAGACCTGAGAGGGTTTGATCCGCCACCCGACCGCCACTGCAGGCCAAATCACCCCTAAGTAGAAAGATACTGACCCCTAATCTATCTTTAATTTGATACCCGATAGTTTTAGTGTCACACTCGAGATCCGCCTGTATAGTTTTAACTATTTTGTTTAGCAAATGGGATAAGTTAAAACGACCCCTGAAAAGTGATTATACCTTCATATATTTTAAAAAGGTCACCCTGCCAAATATGAATCTAATTTTTGCACTGCGAACGTATGATTTTTGCGCTAAACAGTGCGC
This sequence comes from Stenopsyche tienmushanensis, assembly GCA_008973525.1. Classification (NCBI taxonomy): domain Eukaryota; kingdom Metazoa; phylum Arthropoda; class Insecta; order Trichoptera; family Stenopsychidae; genus Stenopsyche; species Stenopsyche tienmushanensis. The sequence continues at coordinate 582,765 of WACJ01000070.1, read as the reverse complement.
TACGTGCCCAAAAATAATTGATGAATTTTCGCTCTAAAATAATAACAACCTAAATATTTATGCGAAAAGTCTGGGGTATGTGAGGGAGGCTCGCCATTAGTAAATTACAATAAAAAATGCAGATTCTTTAGCACTTCCGAAAACTAAATAAACAAGCTCTGGGGTTGGTGGAATATTTTTGAAAAATCGCCATAGTGCGAGCGCCTCAAATATTTATTTCGAATATGAATGATTAAAGCGCACTAGGTGCTTAAGTGCCCCTTTATGGCGCAATATAAAACCCAAATCTCCTAAATACGAGCGAAAAATTTACACATCTAAGCAAATGTGGACTTCTGATTGTGGAAAGACGAGAAAATGGCGTGATGACGAGAAAAGCTTTTTCGTGTAGCTGGCGATTGTTATCGCAGTGGATTTCATATTACCAAAAGAAAAGGGTTGCGATTATTATTTCCAGTATGCTTAAACTAAATACGGTTTGTTAAATGAAAATTAGGCGGACTTACACGAACGAACAATTAAATAAAATTGATTGCTTGCAAATTATTTAATATCGGGAAAATTAAATAAAGTTGTGTAAAGAATTTATGTAAAGATTACTAGACTGATACAAATAGTAACAAGAATTTTAATTTTGGATAAAATTTCATTAACATTTTTCAACTTGGGGGATTTTGCAACTTTGATTTATTGTAAGTCTAATAATGAAGTTATTGGAAAGTATTTATTTAACTTTTCTAAACCCATTTTTCTAAAATTACTAGCAAGTAACCGACATGCGTTGCAATGCCACACAAAGAAAGAAAGTGTCTGTGTTTTAATGCTGTTTATTAAAATGCTTTATTTATTTATTCCTTGACCAAGTGTTGGTATAATAGTACAGGGCTTAATATTGTCTCCCGGTATAGTCCACCGAAGACCGAACGCTTCGGTAAGCACATAACATATCGACGGTTGCTATGCTTTATTTATCTTAGCAATCACCAGAACAATATGCGCTAACATGATGCATTCGCTAAACATCTGTCTAGCAAAACAGATTATGCACACAAACAATGGTTGTGCTAATTTAAAAACCTTCTTGTATATACGCCCAATCATTTACCAAAGTTTTATAATAATCGGATGAATGGTATAGGTTTGTATAATCTGCAAACAAACAAATTTTAATTTTATGCGAATTTTTCCCAATGAAAATTTAAAGCAATATACAGCGAATAATTTATTTTAAAACCCACTAACAAAATAATATTCTTGGGGTTATGTCAGAATATAAAAAAACAGTGTTTTTCAAAAACACTTTTGCAAAAATTGTACACATCCAGATGACAAAACTGATTAAAATAAATTGAACAATGACTATTCCAAGCATATAGTAAAAAAAATAAAGTATTTATTAAAAAACTTACGGCCTTTATTTTTTTTAAGCGTTTCTAAACAGAAGTGTAAAACGGCATGTATTTATGGCACTAGCGATATAAACGCAAATGTTTTGGAAAGGACAAAATACAGTTTTATATGTGTCTTTAATTTAAGCAATATAGGAACATATTTAATCAAGCGTAAAATCTCCCTGGATTGCTCAAGTACGCACACAGCATGTGCGTGCATACTCATCAAATATTTAACATGACTTTTTTGATATATATTGGATACTACACATTTCTAAGATATTAATAGCATATTTATTTAATATGTTTTTGGACGATTTAGGGGTTGATTCATTGTTACCTTCTTCTTAATGTGCCATATCCGAACCATCGGACGTAGGCGATCTCCATAGGAGATTTTACTAGGGAAAGGATTTAATGTGGTGGTTTCCCGTTGCCTTCCACACGTGGTAAAGTAAGGATAGGATTATTTGGAAAGGTAGGAGAGGAGAGAATCTATGAGTGAGTAGCGAAATTATCATTATATATAAATGATAATTTAATTATTGTTGCAAATTCAATCACTCACTAATGGGCGTCCCTGCACGACTTCATTAATCGCCTCAGCATTTACTTTTTCTAATCCAGGAAATCAGGGTAAACCTGGATCGAGACGATCGATCAGAAATATTAATATTTCCGATCTCCCAAATGTGTTGGTATGGTGAAAATTTTTTTCCACAATCTGGATTTGAACCCGAACCTTTGTAATAAGAGTCCAGGATCTTATCCACTATACCAACACTTGGTCTTGTCACATTGTTACCATTAGTAATTAAATAAAATATTTTAAAAATGGATTACTTTTCATTTCTCGAATATTAAAAAAACACCATAAATTATACATAGACATATAAATCAATGCTTCAATTGAATTTCCTTCCTATTGATCTGTATTAATTTACTATATTTATGAAGTAAATTTTCTTCAAATTGATTCAATAATCTTCGAAAAAAATCTCGATTATATGTTTTGATAAATTATTGAAGGCGTAAGTCAACTTTGATGAAGACTGATTGCATGGCGAAAAAGCCTTGGTAAGTTGAAACCATAATGTAATTAAGGTCAATTGAAAAAAAATCGTAAAGCACATCGCCCCCCCTTTTTTTTTGGGAGAAATGCATTTTTAATGTAATACTCTAAATTTACATCGAATTGGCCCTATTATGTTCCATTGTGAATGATCGACATTGAGACCGAATTACTTAATTGATCGGAGTAACTTCGGGCTGATTGTTGACTCTCGAGTGTTGCTTTTGTGCAGAGCTCCGAAGTACAAGTTTACCTTCGAATTTGCAAAGAGTCGTCCGTCCAAAGGCGAACAGATAGATCTGAGAAATTCCTAGATGATTTCTATCTGGGCTCCAAAACGCTGTAATTACGGAGGGTCGATTACTCTCCCAGTGTATACATATAAATATGGCCTTTCATCCCGGACGATTACTATCATCAAATACATTCCTAGGTAAGTCACATGGCTGATAGCTTCCAATTCATTGCTATCGGAATCGCTTGGCCATTAATTTTCAGGCTCGAGAGGATAACAGGGATACAGGGATTGTCAATTATTCGCGATTGCTTCCTCGGAAATGTGTTATATCGTTGAAAGGATTATCAAGAGACGTCAATGATTCGGAAAAGCTGGAAATATTTACGATATTTCAGATATTTTACTTTTCATGCATATTCAATAAATAAGACGATTTTAATGGTTTGAATTTACGCGAATCATTGATCATATTAGGGGGACCAAATAGTATTCGCGTATTTAGTAAAAAAAAAAATCTTGTATGGATTTGAATCCATAGTCCCAGAATTTTATCTGGTGCTCGGGGGTGAGCATTGTATAGCCATCCCAGTATAGCTCCAGTATTTTATCTGGTGCGCGGAGGTGAGAATTTTGGGCACTCATCTTGCATCTTTCGCACTTGTTCTTCAATTGTTTGCACAAATTCGTCAGAAATCACTGATGGTCTTCCTATTTGCCTTGTTGTGAGTTTCGATATGGCCTTTTCTGAACAACCCAATCCACTTTGTGACATGTTGTCGACTCATCACATCACTACTATGAACATCCATAAGATTCTTACGTATATTCGCGGTGGTTTGGTTTTGCAAATTAAAAAAACGGATAACCGCGTGGATTTCGCATGGATGGGAGGTGGTGGGAGCGCGTGACGACTTCTTCATCGGAAGAATTTACTGTGACTGAACAAAATGGCTGACAAACGGGCGTAACTAAACAAACTGACCGTTAAGATTATTTTTACATGCCAAATGTGGCAACTTCAATTGGCACAATGACACAATTAGGAGTACCCATAAGTAATGTTGTTTAGTTCATTGTAACATCTTTAAAATAATTTCTTTCAATTTGTTGAGCAGAAAGGACGTATTTTGATTTTTTTTTGAGTCAAAAATATCTACAAAAAGCCTTTGGACCTATTGATGGCTTTGTTTACAGTTATGAATATGTCGCATGCTGCACAAATTTGTTCATTTGAAACACAAACACAAACGAATTCTTGTAAAAATATTTTTTTTAATTTCTTTAGTTTTTTAATATTACAGTCAACCCTTATATAGCGTCCACTTCGTTTGCGGCATTTTTAAAGTAAGAAACGTATAAAATACATACAGTAACTTTGCACTTGTTAATAAACTAAACACGTACTAATTTTGTATGGGTGCTTAACTTTCTATAGTGTGATCACAATCTCGACGCTATAGAAGGATTGACCATAGTCCATTGGTAAAACATGCTATCTATATATGATTTAAACCACATTCTTAGAATATTTTAACACACTTACTGCATGAGTTTTTAACATAGTTTATTGATTAACAACATGTAAATAGAATGTTATTGATGGTTTAAGGTTACTTAGGATTGAAGTTGGTAACACTTGATCTGTCGGATGTCAAAATTGTTCATGTTTAAATAAATACGAATTTGGCTGATACGCCATAACTATTTTTGTCTAAGATACCTGGAAAAAATACATGTAATGTAAATTTAATGGAAAACGCTTTACTCCATAAATTATAGATAATATAGGAAGCGAATGCAAATATCAATAGAACATTTTCCCTGTGCAAGTTAAGGTTTCTTTGAGGATTCCAAAACGACATTAGGCGTGGTAACATCAAACATAGCACAGTAACGAAAACCCCTAAGAGGGGTAGTATAGGGTAATGCGAAAAATATTAGATCCGCGTCTTATATTTAGATTACTGCAAGTTACAGGATTCAATCTGATATTACATTGCCACCGGTTCAAAGGATAAGATGTCTACACCATAGGAACGGAATTCATTTTCTAAGTAAATATATTGCCAAGGCAAACGATGTTGGCACACGCAGGAGTATCACTAACAACACGGCTTCCCTATGCCAACAGAGCTAAAATTTCGCCCGAACACAACCCCCAAGAAAATGCAAGAATGATATTAATTAATCGGTGATTGATGGCGAACGAGAAGCAATCAGGTGTTGCTAAATTTTAATCAATAAGTGATACATTAAGTCCGCAAAGCCGTGGGAGTCAATAGTGTGGGAGGAACAAAAGAAGTGCGCGAAGAAGTTGACCAAAAAAAGGATTGATTGATGAGGAGTAAGCCTCGTGATTTTTCATAAAACAAATCGACTCATCGATGAGAAAGTGATATAAAAGTGGAGCGCGGCGCTTTTTGCGGGCGTTAAACGTGTTAAATTTTGAGATAAATCCGAAAGAAACAATCCACTTACGCTTAAATTCGGCCAAGGATATCATGTAGTATATCTATAAAATCACGGGGAAAATGGAATACATGACATGGGTCTGATTTTATTAGACAACCTTTTAGTCATAGCCATTGTGCTTCCAAATGTCAGCCCTGTTCTTCGGAGAGCTGACCCGTTTGTGGTTGCTTTAAATTTGGATGATTCAATTTCATGATTGATTTCTCTATTTTTGGATACATCTACCCACATACCAGAATAATTTTATACCACTTGAAAGCCGCTTATTTTTGCGACAGTTCAATACAACAGTAATCAATATTTTCAATGAAGTTTCATGCAGCAGCTTGAGTTGACCCAGGCATTATTGAAGATATTAATATAATATTTATATTATTTTCATATTTTATATAAAAGACTTTCTGCACATTTCTGCCAAAATTGTGTACGTCCAGACTAGGGAATCCAATCCCGGAATCCCAGGATCCTGGACAGTTTTAGGTACTCATTAATCCCAGGATTAATAAACGTGGTCCCGAAAAAATTAGGATTGAAATTTTTATCTAATAGAAATCGTACATCTCACCAGCACGATGAAAGCTACTAAATTCATTCCCGCCGAAATCTGAACGCTTGGAAACAGTGGCGTAGCTGTAACGTGGCAGTAACTGTCTAATCTATGTATACATATATGTTTTTCAAATTGTAATATTAACCTTTCCCTACCGGTGATGTATTTACTACACCTCAACTCTAATAATGGGAATATCGATATGAAATATAATAGATACGGGATTCAGATTTGTTGTATTCCTCCGTAATATAATTATGAATCACATCAAATTACTACAGTAAATAAGTATTCATTTGCAGCGATGGAAATAAATAATTTGTCGGGAAATCGAGAATTTTGCGAGTTTTTGCTGTACGTTCGCTCGCGTGTTAATGGTTCTACAGCTATGTGATAATTGAATGCATACATTGTACAGATTGTTCTGCATTTTATTGATCACCTGACATTATGATATCTATTACCGAATGAATAAAATCATGAGCGTGTTCCGTCGTTCATCGCGGCCGACTCGTGGCTCGAGACCATCGTCTACGAATCGCGGATTTGCCCGCAAACAACTAGACCTTCGAGTCGCAACGACAAAGATAGCGACCTCTATAAATCCGTCGACGATACAATATATTGTTGACAAAGACTTATTTCATTAAATATTATTAAACAAATACAAACCGAACGACCTTATTAAAATGTTACATAGGCGATTACAAACCAATGAATAGTCATAATGGCATCAAATCTTCATTATTCATGAATGAACATTTTTTCTTGAATTTACATCAAATGCTTAAATAGGACTCATTTTATTCAGACTCATTTAAATAATCAATGAAAAGGTCTTGTTTTTTTAACTCCAGACTTTAATAATATCCTTTGGTGGTTTAATTTGTAAATAGTTTTCGGTGCTATTATTTTTATCCAACTACAGGAAAATCTGTATTGAAATTTATTTAAATTATAATTTTATATAATATAAAAAGTCATCAATATTATAGTTTGAAATATTTTTAAACATTAAAAAACATATTAAAATGGGGATTCAAATATAACCCGAAATTTTGCTGTAAAAATTTACAAGTGTTGAATAAGTTAACACTTGATCCGGCGAATAATGAAGAATCATACATATGAACATTAAATAGTGTATCGTATTTTTAATTTGATTCTAAAAATGATTTAAATGGTGTTAAATGGGAATGACGTGTATATACGTCCAATGTAAACTGCATCGAAATTGGTTAGGACGTATATATACGTCCTCGAAATACGTTGAGTCCTAAAGCAGGCGGGACTTTTTTGTTGTTTAATGAATGTGTGAGTTGTCGATACATGTTTTGACATGAATTTAAGATGGGTAGAAAATTATTTGCACTTCGCTATAGGGTGAGATTCAAGGGCAACTATTTTAAAATAGAAGGACCAAAAAGACGTATTGATGCTCAGTTCAGATAGCATAGTAAAAAGCCAAACTATGCCATCAAAAAACAGCAATATACTTAAACCCGCATTTTCAAAGAAAGGAACCGAAGCCTGGAAATGACGAGTTTATTACAAAAAAAAGGGAATGAATCTACGTACTGGTATCCGGATTGTGAAGTTGCACTACGTGTTAACAACTGTTTTAAAATATATCACACAGAAGTTGAGTTTTGAATTTATGTATGGATATATATATATTTTTTTAAACACTGTTTCCATTTTTTTTAAGTACTTCGATTTTTTGTTTTGTATTTGTTATCTTCTCTATAATTTTTTTTATCTATACAAATTAAAAAAGTGTGTTTTATTGTTTTTTTTTTTAAAATTCTAAGCATTGTTAAAAAAATAATAATATGAATTCACGTCAGGTGGGCAGGACGTATATATACGTCTTAACGAAAATGTTTGCGCCCAATGTACGTTGCGTTATTGAAAAGGAATTTTCCCACTTAACACGTTAAATAAAAAAATAGTGAAGGATAGTCTGGAAAATAATTAAAAATAACGGGATAATTTTGTTTCGATTTAAGTAGATAGAGAGCTGCGAGACTTTCCTGTGTCTCTGCCTCAAGCATTGTCAAGAGGTCAACTCCCCTCTTGAAGGCTTTATTTTTTGGCGATGTAATTTTACCCCAGGCTATAATATCATGTATTTGTATTTTAAACGGAATAATAATTGTTTCTATAAATCAAGTATGAAAATTAAGATAATATTATTTTTTCCGAATTTATTGGCGCAGAAATTTTTCCCCCGGGGTTTGAACTCGAACCTTTATATTAATAGCTCAAGAATTTACACACTACGCCCAATACGACTTGGCAGTGTATCCATTATCAAAATATAACGGTGCGATTTTACATAAATTTATATTTACAGGCGAATCGCAATTTCCATTAACGATGTTTATACACGATTTCGTATGGGGGTATATTTTAAGTCCGTCAGTGCGTTACACCATTATATGCTATTACACCATATAAAGCGTATAATTTCATACGAATAGTTTCTTTAAACGCGTAAAAAATCTCGACGTTTCGAAATTTATACACTTTTAACATTTTTTTGTTTCGGTACACGTAAAAAGTTTAGCTACACAGGAATTCACTTTACTCTTGCAAAAATGTTTTCGCTATCTCATTTCCCTGCCGTGCTCGAACATAACGTGTAAGGCTTCCATTTGCAAGTGCAGATTTAAAGAGAGAGAAACGTAGTAAAGTTCGGTTGGGAATGACAATTCCAGTGGCATGCGTGTTCGGTTCAACCCCACAATAGGGGTGCGCTTCTCCTCCGGGACCTGCGGATGACGAAAAATACTCAGCATAAGGTAACGCTCCGCCAATAAAATCCCAGACTCATAAGGACAGAAGAGAGTTCCAATCTGTGTTTGTGAGAAGAAATGACCCCTAATACTCGAAAAGAGAGACAAGCCTTGGACAATACGTTTATCTCGAGTGCTTAAATTATTTCGAGCCGAGCGAAAACTCCTCGGATGGCGCACAAGAAATTGTTCTTCGCTCTGACTGTACTGGAAATTTATTCAATTCGTTTTTTTATGGCTGTAAGAAACGCGTCTTTATTGCATGGGTATATTTAAATTAATCTATTCGATGCCTGGCGCGATCAGACCCCACCGTTAGAATTTAAAAAAGTCAACGATCGATCTGCAGTATCTCCATATTTTCACAGTACATATTTAAGATGGGAAATTGGATAATAATAGATACTTATTCATGAAATATTTCAATAAATAGGACGTGCCCGGCATGCGGTGCAATGTCACATGCGTTTAGTACTCGTTTAAAATGAGACGCAGTAGTGCAGTTACGTGGTTTATTGCTTCAGGCCACGTGTAGCGTGGGCTGAAGAGCTAGGATCCAAAAAACATGTTGACAAGCGCGCTCATTTTCACCTCAAATACCGACTGTCTACCTCTCTCCCGCGAGCGGAACTCAGCCGCCAAATTGCGTGCGCATCTTTCTTCTTCTAATCATGATGTATCCACCAAAAATCTCACAAAATAATGCTTGTAATAATTTAAAAACCTTCACAGAAGTACACGCAGTAAATCCCCAAGCGTTCATTGCAATCGGGTTAAAGATATAAGAGCGTATACAATACAAACATACGCAAAAAATAAATGGAGTCAGAATTGCAGTCCTTCTTTCCGACGGGGTAAAAAATTTCTGCTGAGCAGACGCGTTCTTTCCGCCATCCTCAAATTGAACTAATTTTGCTTATGTAAATGGATCGATCATTAAAAATGCTAGCTAATCAAATGATGAATTTGATTATCCGTTAAAAAACATTATGTCCAAATTGCCAACTATAGAAGAGAATTTTCCATACTAATTTTTATCATTAAAACAAATTTAATTTCAACCATCATATTTAGCGTAGTCCCTATCTCGACGCTATAGAAGGGTCGACTGTATATATTATACAAGCTGGGATTCAAATCTAGATTAGGAAGATTTTTCACGTAAAAAAAATATTTTAAAGATACACCATGACCTCGCATAATCCTGACATTATACAACACGGTTTTGATTTAACGCGATTTAAAAATAAAAAAATAATGATCACTCCATATTTAGTACGGTCATACCATTATGATGTAAAATCAATTTAGTTGCATTCGGTGATTTACCTCATATAACACGTTTTTGTATTGCACGGCATTTTGTTGAACCATACACCGTGTTATAAGAGGTCAAGGTGTATTCATATCTATTCTTAAAAAAATCTCCCATGTAGATCGACTTCAAACGATAAAAGATATGTCATTTGAAGAATATGATGAATGTGTGTGAATATTAAATACGTAATGTTAGGTCATCCCGAAAGAAATCCATTATTTTCGCACGCTTTAGTTTGTTTTCAGACACGATAAAGAAAACATTGCTGTATATTTTTATAAAGATATATTGGCATTTTTAGCTGAATGAGATCCTCGTCGATCAATAGAACAATTATCACAGAAACTCTTCATTCCAACATAAATCGAACACGTTAATTTAAAACGCATTTGTATTTGGACGTCGTACCAACTGTCCGCAATTAAAGCGGGAAGCTTTACCACAACCTTAATATTCACCAGATTTAACACATTTGGATTAATAACTATTTATAACTATAGAACGTTTATTAACCCCTTAAGTGGATATGACGTATATATCCGTCAAGACCAAAGTCCATGCAAAATGGGTATGACGGATATATCCGCATTGTGAAAGTTAAGCAAACCTCATTGGAAAATGACGGATATGTCCGATTGCAGTGTTGTGTACGTTAAATGTAAGAATGATTCATCTCGGGAACTGACTTGTTCGAACTTTATGATATTATCGTATACTAGATAAGACGTACGTATTCGATATAATAGATTTCTTTCGGGATAACCTAATATTTTCAGTTAAATAACGCTTAAACGAGGTGATTCAAAGAAATATTTGGCTAATGAATTTTACAATTCATTAACCACAGAGCTGTTATTGGTTTATCGCTAGGCAAAATTACTGTCTTAGTATTTATAAAAAAAAAACACTTTTCGAAAAGTGCCATGATATTTTTATGCGACAGATGGGTACTTTGAGGGTGTAAATAATTTAGAAGCTGGTTGTTTGCCCACATTATGTATTGATTCGCAAATCAATTGAATATTTGAATGAAAGCTCGGGCCGGATTCGAAATAAGCATTCGACGTGGAGTTTTAACATGCAGGCCAATCCAAACAAAGATCGCCGACTTCATAAATAAGTATGAGTTTCAAATTACAATATTAACCGATTCAATATCGCGGTATTCGAGCTGGCTTGTTGGAATGGCCCTCGTGTAGACAATGTTGCACCGCGCTTGAATATTGAATAAGTGTGTCGTAGACCCGGAGCGGAGGACGTAGACATCCCAGGGTCAAAAGGGTGGGGAAGTGGATGCTGAGTTCTCCGTCTTCATCTGGAATGGGGGGGAAGCCCGTACATCTTTATCGTCGGCACTTTGTACCGAGGTGTAAACTGCAGGGAGATTTAGATGACAACAAAACGGCTGTACATACGAAAGCACTTTTCTTCGTTCGAGCTCACTGCGATATGTCTTCACCTGTGGGCTACACTTTGACATCCCTTATGAGACCGACTATTTTATAGTAATCGTGAATGCTATATTTTAAATCACCGCTGAAGACAAAAGGAGATTGCATTTCGGATTTATTGGACGCCTTTCAATTTACAAGTAATGCGAAAAATCGTTAAATATGCCCTGAAAACCAAATAGATACACGTGTGCGAAAAACCTTCAGCCCTGATCCTTTGATTATTATATAAAATATTTCATGCATCGTTTTAATTTGAATTATCCTTTTAAAATACAAGCATTTAATTGACAGGTCATATGACGTGGCTAGGGGTTGAAAAATTATTTTTGAGTGATCTTTATATCTTTCACCGTTGATTGTTTTTTTAAATTTTCTTTTTGGACATAATTAATTAAAACTATCTCATGCATATACCAAAAAACTGACGCCATGACATTGCTTGCAGATGAAACTGTCTCCGCCTTTTTTGTAACCGATACTCCTTTTTTGTCCATTATGTTGAATGTTCCTTTATTTCAGACAATGTTTTGTGGACATATTCGAGCATGGTGTCCGATTGCAAGGCGCTCATTCGTCGTATCAGCGGTCCGAAAGGCGGACCGGTTGGTCAAGCAGTTGTTATGGCCACTCCCTCTTCTTTTAGAGCTTATTGCGGTATTTTTGGCAAAAAAATGCGTACCCAGGGCATTGAAAGAAGCAATCTCAGTGGCAGAAACATATAGGTGGCTTGCCCCAAAGGTGGCAGTAGTCCTAATTTACAATGTACATCTATATATCATAGCTGGTTAAATGTTTATTTTTCAAGCATGAATCTGCCCAGCGGTGTGATCGGACAACATTGACTTTTCGCGCACAGCAATTTTTTGGTGTCTAAGACAGATACCATGTTTCGCGATGTTATGCAATCTGACCCGAAAGTCCCCGGACTAGCTACATAGAGTGTTTTTCGTCGGTATTTTATTCCCTGGGAGCGCTACACTCAGTATTTCTAGGCGCCCACGTTACAAGGAAGACTGACTTCAAATTACATTCTCAAGGGTCCGACTGTTACCCATGGGTATAGGGTTTGTGCCCACCCTTCTGGTGTTTTATGCGTGAACACTGTAGAGTGCAAAAACCACATCAATGAACCTGGTTAGTTCAATGATGCTGCACAGCCATGCATACACTCATCTTGACTAGATGATCGTCCTTATCACTATCATATATTTGAACTTTTACACAGCTGAATAGCTTGAACTATTTAATAAATGCATACATATTTATTTTAAGCCAAAATAAATAATCCATGTAATGTAAATGGACAGATCGAGTAATGATTTTATCTCATTCCTCGATGCAAAAAAAAATCCACAGCTCTAATGTATAATACTTTTCTATTTGCTCGAAAATATTTCTATTAAAATAGGAGAGGGTTTAAGGTACACAAGATGCCGGAAAATGTCAGATAAGAGTTAGTAAAAACGTATCTTCATCTTTAGAGGTTGCAAACTGAAATTCACTTAAAAGCTCCAAGCGTGCTAAAGTGCCGTCAAAAAGATATCGGCGACAAAAATGGAGCGCTAGTAAATTTCCGTTTTGCGAGCGCCATCTTTGAGCTTCACACTTGAATATTTGCACCAGTGATGCCATAATTGTTTATGTTAACCATCGTCAACCCCAAAGAAGAGCGCCCCTTACAAGACGACGAAGCCTTCGTACTCTACTATCATGTTATGCATTATTTTGCTTAAAATTCGTCTTGCTCAATTGAAAAATTCTTTACGTGGTTAAAAACTTGCCTCATAATGCCTTCTTGCCAACAAACCTGGGAAATGTTGGCAAGAAGGCATTATGAGGCTTCCGGAGAGATGCAGAAAGGTAATAGAACAGAATGGATCATATATTATTCAATAAATTTTGATGTAATATAAATTATTGTTTATTTTTTCTTAATATGAAAACGAAAGAAACTTATGGGACACCCTTATTTAATAGAATAAAATCAATTATTCTACAGAAGGGATGTTTTAAAATGTGAAAAACAGTTTGTTTTTGATTTTAAGCGTGTTATAAAGCAATATTAACTTAGTAAAAATACAGCTTTATAAAAGTAAAAGTTTATGAGGAAATTCATCTCTGATGATTAAAATAAAAGCGAAAAATGATCCAAACAAAGTTAGCGTGTTTTATTGAGGAAATTTGTATTTTTTTGTTGTTGTTGTATTAAAAATAAAGTGAGGTATTAAATATTTGACTTTCCAGATGTTCCAAAAAACAAACAGAAGCGATTTCAGCTTGTACACGTGGAGCTTTTGCGCTCATCGCGGAAGAGCTTTTTAGCCGGCCGCATTCGGGAGGGCTTTTAAAAATATATCTTGACTTGTGCTATCTTCGAGATATAGAAAGCTATGCGAAGATCTAATTATAATACGTTTTAATTATTAGGTGTACGGAAGGCAGGTTTCAAATAAGCATTTGCGGCAAGAATGAAAAGCCTTATTGAAAACAATATGAAAACCTGCGCGAGTTTGGGCCCCGTTATGGGGCTTAATGCTCATTTCCTTCACAATCTTCTCTTAGGGGCCAGCCCCTAACACCTGCTAATATTGTACAAGACCATAAAAAAACAACATAAAAAAGACGTTATATGCGTGTCGAGTTTTCCGGCAAGGCGCGTGGTGAATAACACACACATTCGAAAATTGAAACGATTCAATCCGGCCAAAAGGAAAACTTTGCGAGGCTATTTTCATTATAATTAAAAGTTAATCCCGGGGATTTTTTCCATCGGGATTTTTACTTTCACGCATATCCTTATCGGGTATTTGGGTCGTTTTGGCTCATCTCGGGATATCGATATTTTTTTTTCGCGTTCTCGCTTTCGGGGAGGCTGGCAAAGTCGACTTGTTACACAGATTTGAATGTTTTCCTTTTTTTGCCTTTAACGTCCTTTAATAGGATCCTCTCCGTGGCGTATTTCTAAGAAATTGTGAAAGCGGCGAAAATGAAATAAAGCTGATCAGAAGCGCGAGCTTTGAAAAATTTAATAAAATTGTATACAAAATGAAAAAAAATATAAACGATAGGATATTTTTAGTATTCATCCTGAGAATAATCCCTAGATATAAAAAAATCAAGTTCTTTTAAAATACACCAATTAACCTAATATTTATAAATCCTTTAAGAACCACCAACAAAAAATGCCAAGGGATTAAACATATTTATAGTAAAATACATTTTATTCAGTCTTGTATAGGGTGCAGCAAGGAAACTACCTTATTTTAAAAATAAATAACATAAACAGTATATAACATATCAGTTTTATTATTTTTTAATGTTATAGAAAAATATTTAAAGTTTTTATTTAGTATATTTTAAAAATTATTGCATATATCATTAAGGTGGCTTCCGTTCTAATTAATGCATTGAGATTTTGAAGCTGCTCTCTACTCTCTATAGCATATCATCGGATAATACTTTTATTTAATTGAGCCAATAATCTTAAACGGTCAATATTAAATAAGAATTTAGATATCCATACAAAAGTAAAGAGATTAAAGTGATTTCTGAATGCAAATTGCCTGGCGATGAAAAGTACGCCTCTAAGGCGAATGCGCGCTTCTCCCTCATCAATGGCATGATTGTTACTAAATGAACATAATAAAAAATATTAAGTTTTGTTCTTTCAAATGTGTTTCATTTCATTTTTTTAAAAGCAAATATCGCTTTAGAACATTTATTTCAAATAAGGAAGTTTCCCTGCCGCATCCTTAAATATTACTTTTTTGCAAAGTCTTCCACTTAATTTAAATATATACTCATACTATAAATTCTTAAATCAAACATTAAAATGGAATAAATTATTTACTTAAAAAATAGTACCGATTTAGATTTATTTTACATCTAAAAGCAATATTTACAATGTCAATTTTCATAATAATGTTGATAAAAGACATGTGATTTTTTTTGTAGTAAACCTATGTTTTTAAAGAGCCGTTCGTTTTAATGCTTTAAGAGGAAAAATTAAACTTTTCCTCATTATATATTAATATAAATGGCAATATTTTTTTATTATAAAAAAGCATTAAGCATTATTGAAATATCAAATATAATAAAGAATATAAAATTCAGCATTAATATTATGCAGCACCCTTGAAAAAATTCATCCCTTAATATTTCAAATTTATTTGGATACTGGACAAATGCTAACACATACTGTTTGTGTCCCGAAAATGTTAATCCCAAAATCTCATACCCCGCGTAGGCTTAATCGATTTTTTTTTAGAAAATCAACAAAAATCTATAACATAAAATAAAATGATCCAAAATAATATATAAAGCTTTTTCATATTTTAATCCCGTTCAATATTATTTTTTTAGGACCAAGTGCTTGGGATAGTGTTTTAGAAAAAAATAAGAGTTGTCGGATAACATTGATTGCGGGAAGAGGTATTCTTCCCGCATGTGCGTTTGTAATCTCGTAGCTGTAATCTTTCCACGTTCAACAACATCTGAACGATTGCAAATGAATCTTTCCATGAGTTTACCTTTTTAAAGTTTCAATGTTTTTATGCACGTTAATACATGTGGGTGGTTTTGAACGATCAAAAGGGTACTTGTTGCTTAGCACGTTCGCCCATATTTCAGATATCAATTTGTCGCGTCCTGATTTACTAGTCCTATTAATGTTTACACAAACCGTATTCTTATTTATAGCCTTAATATGTGATTAATTCCGAACTATGCTCGTGTAATTATCGCCTCGCGTGGGTTCTGCGCCTAATTACGTCGCTTATACCGCCGTGAGCACGTCATTTATTCGACGATATACCGGAGCAAATTATTATCAACCTCAAAGATGATCGGCAAATATGTGTCTTTGTTTTGGGGTTTAATTATGTTTGCGCAGGGGCTCGCCCCAAAAAACCAAAGGCAAACTAGAAAACGTATTGGAATTTGCTTTCCATCGACGTTTCTTTCTTTTGTCCGCGCCATTGTTTTCATAAGATCCGTATTTGCACTATCTGTTTTCCCGGCGGATTTTTTTCGACTCATATGCGAGCGCAAATAAATACCCATGTGATGTATGAAAAAAAAGATTAGTATATAATTTAATGTTTGCCGAACGTATTCGATCGTGGACTATCTTGTGACGGGGGATCAAACCCAACGTGAATTATTGTTTGCACAGTGACACACATCGTCCATTGTTCCCTTTCAATTACACGCTACATATATGAATAACGATCGCTTCCTTTCTTCCCCCCCTATTTTTGCAATTTATTTTTTATGCCCCGAATTTATTTCGACGAAACAGGTATAAAATATAGGATGCCGCTCCGTGTTTCGACAATATTGCGCGTCCGAAAAATATTTTAACAGCTGCGATTTCGCTGCTTATGCAAATAGGGGTAAGAAGAATTTTTGGTCCGGAAAAATCAATACATTTATTTTTTTCATTAAAAAATACAATATCTGTCAGATGGCTTATTCTATATATTAATATTTCATATTTAATGATAGTGTCGATTACTAATTCATTTTGGCGCTGGTGCAAATAGCAGAATCCCGACCCGAACTCCATTTCTTGGTTAAGAAATAAAACAACATCTTTTACCAGTTTACAAAGATTTGTCCAGGGATGAATTACTTCAAAGATGCTTGGTTGGCCATATTCGACATTTAACTCGACGGTTTGGCGACTGGCTCCAAAGCACCTGCATTCTGGTGTAAAAATCATTGAAATATTAACATACATTGCTGCTAGGATATTTGATAACAACTACAGCTTCATTTTGAAGATGATGAACACATTAAATATAATTATTGGCACCTACTGTAAAGTCTTTGCTGAAATAACCGATGAAGCGTGGGTAGCGAGGTAAGAGTCTTTCTGAGACAAAAACAGCTCTTATAGCCCGAAAAACAATAGTTAGTTGAAGATGATCAACTTTTTGAGATAGCTGAAGATCTATTATACGCACCTGGAATCATTGGTTGATCGATAAGCCACTAAAATTGATAGTTTTATCACATTTTTGGAGTAAAAATGATCAAGAAAATAGTAAAAAATAAGAAAGTTTAACTAAAAATCCCACGAAATTTTTGATTTTATACTTTTTTAAGCGTTTATAGATTAGTAGACTTCCTACATATGATAAAAATCAAAAAATATTTTTGGTTTCAGTTAAACAGGAAACCTTCGACAAATGGCGAACCGTTTGATATAAGCGTGAAATGGCGCCTAATGGAATACCTTATAACTTCGCCATTTTGCTTTTTGTTCTAAAAAAAATTAAATAAACTAACACTTTTAGGTTGTAGTAAAATAATGTCAAAAATTGTTAACGATAAAATTATTTTTTCACCGTTAAAAAAATCATGAAAAATTAATCATTTTCGAGCTTCTAAAACGAACCTACCTACAGGTATACATGAATTGAAATTATTTCATTGGTGTCAGATGTTACATTCTGACGTTTTTGTAGGCGTTGGTACCCCCCCCCCTTGCAATGTCCAAAAACGCCATTTTTACATTTTTGTGCTAGCGTTTGCACTACAGAAGAAAACATTTTGAATAAATTATATTAGGAAAACCCAGAAATATTTGCGTATTTTGAGATTTTATGTTTGAGCTCATTTTATATCCAGACACAGTGATGGAAACGTCTTTGTATTTAATATTTTTTGAATACTTATTGTTAAACATAAGTTTTATGCATTATATATATTTTTTATTATCAAACGTAAAATGGACTGACCCGTTTTTTTTTTAATTGTGTTGAAAAGTCACACAAGCCTGTAAAATACTATTTAACTACAAGTTTTTTAGGGTGAAGTAGTAACAATCCGCATATGCCAATATTGGTAACAGAAGCTTAACCCTTTAAGTGGATATGACGTATATATCCGTCAAGTCCATGCAAAGTGGGTATGACGGATATATCCGCATTGTGATAGTTAAGCAAACCTCAATGGAAAATGACGGATATATCCGATTGCAGTGTTGTGTATGTACATTCATAATGACGCACTAAAACTCCCAACTTTTTTTTTCAAGTTATCAAAAGACTGCCAAACCAAAGATAAGAAGATGCATTGAATAATGAAGGAAATTATATTTTATAATCTTATACATAAAAAAAAAATGGATCACCCTAATCTTAAATGCAAGCCAATGCAAAAATGATTGTTTTAAAAGATATATAATAAAAAAGTGCGATTTTGTATGTCTGTCTATTACATACACAATTGAATGAAATAAGTTCATCCCCTCGTCTGAAAATCAGATCCTTTTTGTGTTTATCAAATTTTATACGTCTATTGTTTAAGGGCACGCCCTAGACAAAAGCACCCTCATCGCTCAGATCATATCATCCGACTTATTGATGTAAATATGTGATAACTTTTATTTTTGTTTGAGAATTTCCGAGAATTTTCTATTTGACATGACAGCAAGTTCGTGGATTTTTATAAAATTTCCAAGAACGGTCCATTTTACTCCCGAGCAATTATTAATTAACTATGGAAAATTTAATATAAAGACGATTTGAACAATTGATTGGCCATAGTAATAATTTATGGCGCTGTGAAAATTTTTACCACAATCCAAATTTAAATCTAAACATTCATCATGAAATTCTTAAAACTAATCTGTTATGAAAATATTAATTATGTTAGAAATGTTTAATCAAATATTAATCCAAGCAATATTGTCAGGATACATGTTTTTTTTAACAATTTTTTGATTGGCAAAAAACACGCTTATACCCTTAATATGACATTATAATCAAAGGGTAGTCTTTAAACAATGTCAATTGTAATATTAATATATGCAAGCATTGCAGTTCACGTTTATGTGAACGTGGTCAAAGGTAGATGAAAGCAAACAATGGGTCTAATTACAGCAGACATCAATCATCTGACCCCATCGTCCCCTCGATCCACCCCAAAAAGAACTGCACAAGAACCTTTTTGTAATTATTTTAATTTTCTCAAAGGCTTTGTTTCTGACAACGAGGGTTCTAGCCTCGTTTGCCTAATGCCTATATAAGAAACGCCTTTAAAATAACTTGTATAAACCGCAAATACACTTTTGAATACCAATTATACGGCCTCCGTATGCACGTACCGTAAATAGTACGTGAGAATAAATATCATCACGCCACAAGCAATTGTTTAGACTGTAAATTGAAAATTGGATTTGAGCACCTGGTGCCGTTGCAAATACTCAATCATTCTGAATGATGTTGCATGGCGACGATACCAGGACATATGGCCCAACCTATTTATTTAGGGTTGAAGCATATTGTCCTTCAGCGCTGGGGGGATGAAAATTTAGCGCATTTCCAAGTGTAAATCAGCCGCCTGTATACTTGTTTACATTGCCGA
This sequence comes from Stenopsyche tienmushanensis, assembly GCA_008973525.1. Taxonomy (NCBI): domain Eukaryota; kingdom Metazoa; phylum Arthropoda; class Insecta; order Trichoptera; family Stenopsychidae; genus Stenopsyche; species Stenopsyche tienmushanensis. The sequence goes on along the minus strand of WACJ01000070.1, from coordinate 563,099 downwards.
TATTGATAATTAGAAAAGGGCAGAATTGTTTTTCTCCGCGAAATTAAGTTACTTAGTTTGAAAGAAATTTTTTGACGTAAAATCCGGTGGGATTATGTGTCAAAAACATTTCAGTCGGCTGTAGATTATTTAACCCAAACCGCACCTCTTAAACTGTTATTGTTTGAGACTGCTTTATGAGAGAACTATATATAATTCAGCAGTTGCCAACAATATAATCTAGTTTTAAAGCACTCACAAAATAAAACCTTTTAAAATCAATACATCTGCAAAAATATTTTTAAGTCTTGTATAAAAATATTTTTGTATCTGTCAATGTATGCGTTGTATTATTTGTGCTTGAAATCTTTTCAATGGGGAAATGTTAAATACTTGAAAGATTTGATCTGAATTATTAAGCTCAAACCACAAGCGTAGTCCCAGAAGTAGCCGACCTGACGTATAGATTACGGTTCTAACCAATATCAAAGCCGAGCTAGATACTACTTTGTGAAAGTTTGCTCCTTCGTTTATAACAGCAAAATATTGGATGGAAGAGTTTAAGCCAAACGAGACTGAATATTTGAACATGAGAATACTGTGCGCAAGTGCACAGCAATGTATAAAACCTAGCTAGAATTTTGTGACTTGAAACTAAAAAACTACCTTAGAACCTATATGAATTAGCATCTGGGGGTGCTTTCGTAAGCATACAGATCATAGAAGACCCCATGTACGTATTTATCAACGAAAATTTATCCGCAAAACGCTTTAAAACATAAGAGAATGGTCATAAAGTTTGCGTGTCCAGCCGGTCCGTTTTTCGGACCACTGACATGATGGATGAATCCGATAATCCGAAACGATCTAGTAACTACTCAGACAGTTTCTAACCGAGGGGAAATCCGATTAAGGTGGCAGCCGACAGTAGACACGGACCACAACGCCTGCTAAGATAAAAGAACAAGTTAAAGATTGGACAGACAGGCACATTAAAGTGCAAAGTAACTACTCTATGCGAGATCATTCGTGATTGCGAGCCCAACTTGAGGTTGAAGGGGTCACGAACATGATTTATTTGAATAAGAAGCTCAGTTAAGATAGTGAGGGAATTATTATAATTTTTAAATAATAGAAAGTTAGGCACCCATACAATATTCATGCATGTTTAGTTTGTTAAAAAGTGCCGCAGACGAAATGGACGCTATAGGAGAGTTGACTGTATATAGATCGTATTACTTATTTTAAGTTTTCATGAGAATTTAAGAGAAATGTATATCAGACAAAGGCACGCATACCGTCCATTAACGATGCCTGAAAATTCGCGAAAAAACATTGGATCGCATTATCGTCAGATGTCAGAACAAACCCACAAAACAAATAGTGACTGGAACTTTCGCGATATATTTTCTCGCAATATTGAGAAATTCAGAGGTCACAATGGAAAGCGTCTATAATAAAGAGGCTCGGATTGAAGTTCTCGCACATCTCGAACGGTCATAAATTAATAGTAATTGATTTAATTGAGAAAATTGAATCGAAGTATTCGCGGCTGTCTAAGAAGTTACTCGACTCGAAGCCATAACTATGCGCACCATCATGGAAACTTGATCGAATCAGACTCTCCATTATAGTCTCGGCAGATATGGGCGTTTAAGAAATGCCTAATTTGGCAGGGGAATGATGCTCCCTCGCATGTAGCAAATTTTCAATGACACACTTGTGTAGTTAGTTAATTCTGTTTAATGGCCATGTTAAAATTTCTTGAGACGTTACGGATTTAACGGTCGCAATATGCCGGCTACGTATGGAGAACTTTATGGTACGGACATATTAAATACGCCACGGATTTATGGTAGGTTCTTAGCTCACGTACTCTTAACTCAAGTAGAAAGGATCTGAATTGATATGATCATGGCTGTCAGGTATGATACAGAGCGAGTCCAAACTTTCGAATAGTTCCTGTGAACATCAAGTTTCATCATGATAAAGGAGCTTAACTATTATATGACCTAAGTACAATACATGCGGAACATACTCTTAATTCAAGACATCTTTATCATAATATTTTTTCCCAAATAAACCTTTAATTTCAATGGAAATTTATTACATATCGGCCCTTTTATAACACAGTCATATGATTGCATTAAAGCATCATATAATGCATGTGATTCATCCTTGTTTGTTGAACTCTTCATATTAGGAGTGTCAATAAGCCATGTCGTTTTTTGATGCACCATCTTCAAAATAATTTTATTTTTGTTAAAAAATTGGGTTTGAAAGACCAGCGGATTATTCATCCACAATTTAACGCTGATCATCAGAAATGATCGACATATATTGATCTAATACTTGGACGATTTTAAAACAGTTGGGCAATATGCAAAAAGAAAGTGTTTAGATTCCACACGCATTAATCAATCTATATTTGAATATTTAAAAATTCCGTAATAAGAGATTGCCTACTTTGAACACATCCGGGCGTTAAGCACATTTCTATCAAATTACTCAATAAGTTCGTAGGATAATTTTTATGGACAGAATTGCGAAAAAATCAACTCTAAATGAAGAAAAAAAAATAATATGAAGTTATTTTGTTATTTGCCGCTTCAATTTGAATTTCCCTGCATCAAATGATAATTTTCTATAAAAAGGTGCTCTTATTAGTAAGTCAAATTCAAATCTTCATTTATTATGTAGGAGATTTCATCTTAAACGATGCAATTTCTTCGCGAATATTTACATTATGGAGTGTGAATCGTTTCGTAAAATTTTAAAATCATACTTTGCTAGCAAAAAATCATAGAATGTTCGTTATTCTTTCGATGATGGTTGATCAATACTTTTGATGTTCAAACATTTTTCGAAAGAATATTTTTGACATTGCAGTCTTCCAGTTCATAAGAGCTTTCTTCGTATTTTCTATAATTGTCGGGTGTTTAAAATATAGACAGCAAGATTTTGCCATTTTAAAGTTGCGATTTATTTCCATACCTTGTTACGATTCGACGATCGTGTTAAATTGAAAACGTGCAATAAAAGCACCGTGTTATTCGAGGGTCGAGTGAATGTTTCAACTATGTTTTTAAAATTATTTAACATGTTGATAGTTACAAATTTTGTGAGAATTGGTTCTATTATTTAAAAATCGATTATCTAATTCAAAGTTATCTGATTTCATAAGATCTCAATAAATTTATAGTATGAAATTAAATGTAGACTGCATTGAAACTATGTGAGGTATTCTTATTAAGATGTCAAATTCTTCATTTAATATAGACGATCTCTTTAGAGGATTTTACATTTATTGTACTTCTACGTATTATTAAATTAAGATAATCTTTATCAATCGCTTGATTGTCTGTATTTTCAGAACCAGAATAATATTTCCAATTTAGTTCATATTGGATGATTAATATTTTTGCTTTTCCAAGTGTGTTAAATAAAAACTCTTTGCCTACTTAATTAATGGCCTAAAAGGGATTTTTTTTGGTTTATAGTTGGTGTACCTGACGTGTAGGGGGCTCCTAAAGATCCTTAAGTTTGTTTGATACCGCGAGTTTGTCAACCATTTTGTTTAGTCACCGTAAATTCTTCCGATAGAGAAGTCGTCGCGCACTCTCGCCACTATCCATCCGTGCGAGATCCACGCAGTAATCAGAATTTCCTGACATTTCTAAAAGTATCTTTAGTGATATTGTGTTGGAAAAAATTGATCATATGAAGTTGTGTGTAAGATGGGTGTCCAGAATGTGAATTTCAATTCAAAACAAGCATTTTTCGATCCTACAAAAATGTTGTTACCTTACTTTCTGGATGACCTTGGAAATTATTATATTTCTTATTAATAATAATATTTTATATAAATAAAAATAAATATGAACGTGTTATAAATACTTGTTAAAAACGCTTCTCAAATAGAATGTTGCAATAATAAATTTGACTCTCTTGTAGCAGTTAATTTAATTTAATTAAAGAATACAAGACAATCATTCCGAGTGTCTGAGTTTTCCTAAGAATTTCTTAATTTGAGCCTCTAAGAACAATATTAATTATTATCGCTTAGAAACAAGAAAAAAATCTGTCTGCAAATTTCAGCAACTGCTGAAAGGACCGTCTCGACGACGACGGCGAGAATGGAAACTGCGGTCGGTCCTTTGAGAAATTTGTGGAATTGTGCAGACGATTGTTCATTGTCTATTTGTCCCGGGGAAAGTTTCTAGACTTTGAATTCACAGCATTTTTTGACAAATTTAAAAATTCAGATCGATTAATTAGGGCCCGGCGGTTGATTATGAAGAGCGCAAACGGAGCAATGCACCGAATTTATAGCGTTTAGTATGCAAATTCGCTCCGAATTGATTGGGGACCATCTTACACAAAACGTAAACCTTGGAAGGCGAGGGTCAATTTAGGGATCTTTGGAATTTCCATTTTCGATTTAAGCCATCCGGAAAATTTGGGACGTATGCTGAAAGACCGGCTAAAGTTGGCCAGCCGTCTTGCCATATTGAGTTTATAAATAAAATCTCCGAATTGGGCCTTAATGCGTGAGCATTTTGTAACGACCTTATGTGCTTTTAAATTGCCTTTGTTTATTCTTGGCTCTCATTGGGATATAAATTTGGGAAAAGCGCTCAAAAAATCGGAGGATTTTCTTTTGGACTTGGCGAATTTTAATTCGGCAATAAATTCCAAGCGAAATGTTGGTCACATCGAAAGCTTTTTTTAATTAAAAATACATTCATACATAGTTTAACTATGCTCTTCATGAATGATTAATCTAACATGATTAAGTTTGGGTGGTGAAACGATGCAGAAGGAGTGATGTTTGATGAAGATTTTTGACAAGTTGCTGAAACTCATCAAAATTTGTCTACTCCAGAATAGAATTAAGATGTAAAATTAAGATGGATCTTTAAACTTGGAAGATGAAGCTGTAATTGCATTTCCTGTATTCCAAATTTGTGCTAATCACAGAATTCACTCTGAATTTATACCAATGACACGCTTTAAATATTGCTTGTATACATTTCAATATTAAGCTTATTAACTTTTAAATTTATTTTAAATTGGTATTCTTGTCTAGAAGTTTCAATATTTAGACCCTTATAAATATATTTTCTAAAAAAATTTCCCAAACTACAATTCTTTACAGAGTTATAGCTATTTTATTGATGCCCTTCTAATCTATAAACTGCTTTTTTCAACACGGTTGACATAATATCTTAAGCTTTAATCAATTAATTTCTTCTAAATTTTTATTTAAAAAATATTTAACTGTTTTTTAAAAAAAAGATGAAAATCCAATGCCATTTTTTGTCTTTTATTTTTTAACATTTTTTAATGCAAAAAGCATTAAATATAAAATATTGATATTTAGTGTATAAATTTGATAATTTTTATTGTATTTAAAAATATTTTTTAAAGTTTGATAAAGTGTCGTAGTGGGATTAAAGGGAGCCACGTATGTCAGTGCTTGAGCGATGACATTCTTCACCATGGAAGTCTTAAATCCTGAACAAGTAATTTGCAGCAAATATTTTTAACATGTTTATACTTTGTATAATATTGTGTATAGCTTAGACTATAATTAAGAAGAAATATTGGAAAATAAAAATATAGTGAACGATTGAAGAAAAAAATGTGTTTTTATCAACATTTTTTGTAGTTTTTTGTTCATTAAATAAACAATTTTAAATATTTTTAAATAATTGTAGTCTATATGATGAAAAAGTTTATTATACATATGTCTGCTAAATTTCATAAAGAATGCTCATCTAGGGTGTGTGGGAGTACTTCCATAGCTTAGAAAAATAAGTTTCGAGAAAACGCGTTTAAAGTTTCTTCTCTCCCCGTCGGCTTATAACTTTGCGAATTTAATTTATATCGAATTTACTGAACTTATTCTTTAACATTGGCTCTTTCCGATATATGAAGAAAAAACCTTCTTATTTGAAACACACACCATAAAACGACAACTATTTTGATAAGCGTAGGGTGGCACTCATTTATGGTGACATATTTTAGCTCATGTTTCATTCATGATAATGAATCGATGCAAAAACTCAGCTTTATCACTGTGAAGCATTGCCAAATACTCGATTGAAACATGGCTGTTTTTGTTCCGTTGTAAGCAAACGCGGCACCCATCTTGCGCACAGCTTTCTCATGTACAAATTTTGGCCAATATGCAATATACAGCCCGATTTACGGTTTTTAGCTTGAGCATTATTAGTCAATAGTTATTCAATACAATTTTGAGATTTTTTCACCATTTTTGGCGTGGTCACCTCATTTAGTCGATCACTGCAATGTTAGTATTGGCAGTTCGCATGGCTTCGTTTATACTCTGCCATCCAATATTTTACTATTGTAAACGAAGGAACAGACTCTTTCAAAATGAAATCTGACTCGGTTTTGATATTGTCTGGACTGAAACCTATCAAATAAACTAGAAACTTAAGCTTTATATGGTGGATATTTCTGGGAATATCCTCGTATTTTATGACCTACTAGGTTTTAGCTCCTGGATATGAATTAAATACCCCAATATCTGTGGATGATATTTCCATTTAGAACAATCATTACATCCCTGATTAAAATCAACGCAATGTCTTGAATCATACGTCTAAGAAAAAGAAGCATTGAACTCTCTTCAAAAGGGGAAGCTTGAATACTTTGAGCGTATTATGAGACGAGATATACACGATGTAATTTAAGACCCAAATAAAGTGCTGTGAAGGAAATCAACTTCCACAATTTCATCCATGTGATATTTCAAAAAGTCACAAAAATATTTTTATTTAAAAATTTCGACGTATGCTAAGGCAATTCTTGGCGATCTGTTTTAGAAAGACTCGCACCATTTTGTCAAGGGTGAAATTTTTCTATTCGCTAGGGAAATTGATTTAGTTTATTTCCAATGAAGCTTTTCAGCATGTAGATGAAGAGGGGACGTCTTGCAGCAATATCCGTTTTATTTTAGACACGAGGGTTGTGGATAGGTGGATGCTTGCCGGATTGCATCAGGTTAGTGCAGGAAGCCGTCTACGGGGATGGATGGCGACATTTGTTTGCGCACTTAAGGGTGAGAGAGGAGGATGTGACACCGGGAGATTTGAGCACCAGGCCACATGACGCAGAGTGGCTTCACTTAACGATCGTCTTCTTACCCACGAGCACCCAAACGATCTTCGTCGCTGCAGAACTTAAAAATTTTAACTGCTGAATTATATACCCTAACTTTGACGTTTAAAGGCGCGACGATAATGCGTCGGCGGCGATAAACCTTAGTTTGACGTTTCCTGCCTGGCTTTCTTCTTGTACAGGACGATTCAGAACTTTGAGAGGACGTACCTTCCAAAAATGTATGAACAATTTATATATTTTATTCATAAAATATTAAGCATATCGGCAAAAACATTATTCCATCAATTACAATTAATTCCATCGCCTGTGGAAAGCACGTATTTATTGTGTAATATCATGTTTAATCATAAGAAATAATAAAGTGTGAGGCTTATCTTAAAAATTGTTTTTAAAATTTTTCATACACAGAGGCTTTATTCATGCTTTTCTCCGCGTAGCGATTTCATCAGTGTTATGAAGAGAAAAGCACGTGTCGGAAAACTTCCAATTTGAAAGTAGATTTCGGTTGAAATAATTATTATACTCCCACTGATGCGTTGCCTTTCTCGGAAAATAATTCTGCGAATTTTCGACGATTTGTAACGTTCGTACGGAAGGCGTAATATAAAAACCAAAAAGGCAAGCTGTCTTCGCTTAAACCTACCCCTAAGATTCATTTTTTACGAAGGCTTTTAGCCCACATCCCAGACGGGAGATCTTATTTTGGCCTTATTTGTTCCCCTATAATTTTTTTGCCGCGTGAGCCTCCGGTTCTGTTGTTCACCATTCCTCCTTCCGTTTCTTTCATTTCAAACTATCACTTTTAATTTGACCTGCATTTTTCTTGACATCAGGGCTGCGACCAGACTTCCTAAATCACTAAGCTTATAAAAAAAGGTAGAAGACTTCCAGCCTAAATAAACATACAATATATAAGCCCATATTCCATATATATTGCTATATAAATCATACTAATTCATTTAAGACAAATATTATTTCTTAATTCAATAAAAAAAATATAATACCTTCAGAACCCACAAAATTGTTATAGTGTATAAAAAACATTAATTTGATATAGTGTTTTATTAAATTTTGCCTCTAAATTCCATTTATCCCACAATGTGCCAAATATCTATATGAAAGCATGAGATGCTCCTTGTAAAATTTAATATTTTGTAGTTTTAGAAACTTTATCCTATGAAAATAAATTAAAATTCCAATGAACAAGTTTGTAAATGATGATATTTCAATATTGAAAACTAATTATATACCAAGCCAAATAAATATTTTCGTCGAGGAAACTTTTCTAAATGTTGTTGATTTTCATTTTTAATTATTTTTTTTTAAATATAATTTAAAAGTTGTTATATAAATAAATATTACGTATATTGTAAATACCGATTTTGTTGGGATAATTACAACTGACTTTCGATTTACGCGGTTGATAAGCTCTAATCTACCAAAAAACGCGTTAAAAAGGCTACATACTATCATAAGATATCAATATCAAGCAAATACACTGAAAATCTAATATATAAAAATGAATTGGGATTTGTTCGTTCGAAATGCGCTACCATTTTGTTCATCAGATTACAATAAAACTTCGTCCATTTATTGTTAAGACTTTTGCGAGTAACATAGGAATAGTATAATATATGAAAATCAATGTTTGTTTGTTCGTTTTTAATACGTTGCCAAACCGTTGATTAGATTGCGATAAAACTTTGCCAACTTATTGTTTGCACTTTTTCAAATAATATAGGTAAAGTAAAATTAACTTACAGTAGATATTCTTATATGTAAAAATCAATGTTTGTTCATATTTATAATAAAACTAACAAAATAAAATTAATATAATTTATACTTTTCCCTGATATATTACTAACTTCTTCTGTGGCTGTAACGCGCCGGGTACCAGCTAGTAGTATATAAAATATTAGAAAATTTTGGATATACAAGGATATTTAATGAGATAAGAATTTATACCCAAAATAAATGCAAATTAATGTCGTTACACATTTATTAACTATTATCTTATTTTGCTGATAGAGAGGTTACAGCTATGAGCCCATGGGAAGGACGTCTTTCCGAAGTCAAGGCTATCCCACTTCTTACACGTTATTAGAGGACGGGAAACGATGCACGCGCAAAAATCGTTAAAAATGAAAGTTTTTAATAAGATGCAATGTATTCGCAGGAAAACAGACGTTGTCATTAATTTGATACGCTGCTTCCGAAGGAAGACAGAAGAGTCGCTGTTTATCTTGTAATTTGCATCTGTACAAAACAACAGCGACTTTGCGTGGAGATGAAGATACCATCTTTTTTAAAAATGAATTAAGCATAAAAAATATATAATTATTTTAAGGTTATTTAACCTTTTAACTGCCAGTGAATTAAGAAAAAAATGGCGTAAAAAGTTGCTTGACTTATATATTTTATTGTTTAAAAGCGACTTGTGTGGCTTAGTATATGCATATATACCATATGTTGTCCAGCGGAATCATTTACAGTTTTTTAACATTTCTTGTTCAGGGTTGTCACAAGACATAATCAATATTTTTTGTTGATGTTATGTATACACACCATTCAAATTGATTGTTCATTTAAGGCTGTCTCAATTATATAATTTACGAATAACACTAATAAGAATAGATATTTTACAAGGCATTCTAGCCAATACGTCCCACAATTAATTAATTTACATAGCATAGATCATTCAATGTGCAGCCCTTATGACCATAGCTAAATTTATTAAAAAATAAATGGAAATACAAAGATGAATAAGTCATTAAACATTCAATGGTATGCATTTTCTTAGTATATATTATCAGTATGGTTATTAATTCATATTATCAATTACAAATCATTAATTATATTCGACAGTCACAATCATAATTTGAATATCCCGGTTTGAATGAATGTTCTTAAACTATTGTATATTTCAATTAAAAGCTTATAAAGCTTTAGGCTCATAAAAGCCTTGCCTGTATGTATTGAAAGCTTGCTTTAAAAAAAATTCAAAAGCTCGCAGAATAAATAAATTTGCGAATCTGCACAAATCCGCAGTTTCAGTTGGGTAGCTCTTCTCTGTATTTTATCACAGCAGCCCACATACAATGATCAGGCTGGAAACTCATAATTCAGAGGATCCAAGGCCGAAGGTCCATTACTGGAGGGAGGGAAGTATGTTACTGGGATGTGATTCACCTTTGATGGCATTCTACATGTCGACCATCCAATTTTCTCCTGCATTATGAAAAGATGCATTATCGTACAGATGTGACAAGACTGGGTCGCCATGCTGCCACCTTCCATTATCTTGGAGGAGTGCCACCCCTCACACATCTCGTAAATCAAACCACACTACCGGAGAAATACAAGTTTTATGTGACGTCTGAGGGAGGAGAGGGCACCCTCCTTATTTATATACGAGCATAACTAACGCGGTGATACCTTTGTTCTGCTTATTTCTTCCATTTTATTCTTTTGTTCTCGCCCCCCTGTCCTACTCGTGTACCGTTTCTTCTTGTTTGTTTTATTCGAAAATGTAAGCAAGGATTCGGGGACGAGGATGTATTGTTGAGATTGGAAAAGCCAGGGTTGCGTGGAGATGTAACGCGTGACGCCGTACTTATTTGCAAAATCCAATAAGGAAAATTTTATTTGGTGTTTTCCACATACGAGGATTATAATGTGCGACATTATTGCGATACGACAACATTTTTTTAGACCCAGTAAAAAATACGCGAATAACACATGTATTCTTAAAAAAATATGAAAATTTCCTCCCCTGCAATATCATCCGCCCAAATTTTTATTATAGGATTCGCAAAATTCATTCCCGGCAAACATAATAATTTAACTTTTCTTTTCCGCCTTGGGAGGAACACAATAAAGTCTGATACCTAAAATGATTTCTTATCTCAACTTTAAAGCGAATTACCATCATGGCAAAAGCAAAAATTAGATATAAATCGAACTGGAAAGCAATCGGATGAATGCACCCCGTGGCTTTAAAATGTCAGAATTTACCCCTTGTTCTTAAGAAAAGCTGCCTAAAGTCATTAAATCTTGTGCTTGAAATGTACGATTTTATGGCATTAAGAATGAAATATAACGTCGTTCAAATGTCCGCTGCGGCTTTGCTTGGTTACACGTATTCGGAAGGTTCAATTTTCGATGACTTTGTTGCTTAAATCGGGCTGAATTTGCTGGATAACGATTTAAGATATACCGCATATATCAGCGATTTAAGATATACCCAAGGAATCGTGTTGATCAAATCGCTCGTGCAGAATGTCCATCGTGGCAAATATACAGTACATATATAATATGTTTTTCAAATTGTTATATTAACCTTCCCTACCGGTGATGTATTTACTACACCTCGACTCTAATAATGGGAATATCGATATGAAATATAATAGATACGGGGTTCAGAATTTTTGTATTCCTCTGTAATATAATCACGAATCACATCAAAGTGTTATAGTATATAAGTATTCATCTGCAACGACGGAAATAAATAATTTGTCGGGAAATCGGGAATTTTGCGAGTTTTAGTCCGTGTCTCTTACTTAGATGAGGACACTTATCTTATAAATAAGATGTTAATACGATCAAACAAGAGAGAGAAATATGGCACACAAACTTCGGTTTATTAAAGTACGCCGTAGCAGCCAAAGGGTTAGCTATCTTCAGATTAAAAAAATAAATATTGAATATGTATCACTTAACTGTTGTTTTAAAGTATATTTTTTATCTAGTGTTTATTGATATTTTAGAATCATTGTTGACACAATTTTAACCCTCCAAATCATTTAACATACAAAAATAAATAATGATTCTTAATTAGTAAAGATATAGCTAGAATCTCTACCTCAAAAAAAGAAAATAATTTATTTTTTGCAAAATGGCGACCCTTTTAAAAAAAGTTATTTTTTCAGTTTGAGTTATTTTTAAAATAGTTGAAAATAAATTTTCGATGTAAATCTGGTACAAACGATAGAAAATTATATAAAAAAAAAGTTTGTACTAAATTTATAATAAATCAATCAATTAAAACTTGAGATATCATGTATCAAAAGAGTATTTTCGAGAAAAACCTGTTTAAAGGTTTCATTCTGTCTAAAATTTTAAAATATGAAAAAAAAATCAAATTTTTTTTTTCAAAACTCTAAACTATTATAGAATACTCCCTTAAAAGAAACAACAGCTTTGTTGGAATAAAACTCTCATTAGGCCAAGGGTAATGATTCGGAAGCTTTCTTTGTTTATTAAGTAGAATGCAAGCGATATAATTGGTTTTAAATTAGTAAAAATAAACTTAATAATAGTCAGTTAGAATTAAATTCAAAACATTGAGATAAAAGTCTATATTATCATTATCATTAGCTATCAGCCAAAATAATCTGTAAAGAAATCAGATATATATTTAATACTCATTAGTCTTCAATAAACGTGACCATTTGGTCACGCATATAAGCAACGACATTACATACACAATTATTTAACACAAAAATATTCTTATAATTATGTTGAATAAAATCCATTAATTCGCAAAGAACCGACGCTTGGTATAAAATATTATTAACGTCTTTTTAACGTATTTACGACGTTAGCCTCATGGCTTAATATTCAAGAAAAAATTCGCTCAACTTAATACAAAAATATTTCGCCGAAGGTTTTTCACATTATGATGATGAAAAAATGTTTAATATTTACCATGACCCATTTTTGATAAGGCGAAATCCGCCAGCCCAAATTATATCTGCTAAATGACGCCAAGGGTAGGCCCTTGAAAATTTTGAATAAAATTAAATTAGCATTAAATTAGCAAAATTTCGCATGACTTTTAAAATACAAGTTGATATCACGAAATTAAAACTATGTAATATTATTTATTCGCAGTGGTTCTAAGCCGTAGAGCCGCAGCGTTCTGGGGCGGCGTCTCCCGGGGGAGGCGACGAAGTTTAAATCCGTAAATTTTATAAAACAGTTGCCTGTTTTTCGTTTTGTTCACGGCTTTAAGGTGTATGATTAATGAGTTTAACGTGTTTTTAGTGAAAAATAATTGGAAAACCCTGATTTATTAACGACCTTAAATGTAAATGTAGAACATTGTGATTACCCGCTCCTTCATAAAATACTCACGGCGTATGGGTTGTTCCACCAATGCCGGGAATGATCAAATTATTTTCCGTATACCTTTTTGTGCTGTTATGATCTCAGACAAATTATACGCTGTGTGCGGGATTAAAGAACCACTATACGAAAAAAAAGTATTTCCACCCATGGAACAATTTGATTACCGGCCGTATTTTCTACGGTCCTTATAAATGCTTAATATTTCACGGAGACTTTGCTTGCGAATTAGAATTGACAGTTTACATAATAATAGAACTCCTTTAGCATTCTTTGGTTAAGGCAATAAGCCTCAAAATGCATTGATTTACATATTTTTTTGATTATATTTTTAATATGTTGTGTGTGACTCAACTCCTCCGATCCAAAGCCACTTCTGACACCATTGTAAATTCGGATCAATGGTGTCAGAAAATAAGCTATTTATTGAAAGTTTCTTAGACAATAATTTATTCTAGATGTATGATTCCCATGACAAAGGTGAACATTATTTTAGAACATGGTCAAAATCAGATTGAAAACGATGGACATGGCACATTTGTTTTCGGCCACGGTTCTTGTTATGTAGCGTGGGAAATTTAATGTGCCATCTCTTGTGGCCCTGTAGAGACATTGCATCTGCGTACCGACCGATCGCTTCTTGCTTGTCACCGTTGCCATTTGGGTAGTGACGAGCAGGAAGCGGGAGTCGGGAGAGTCGTCGGTTAGCCTTGGCTGCGGGAGGTCGTCCTTCCTACAGCCAGATCTCTCTATCTCGCTTTCATGTGGAATAAATAGTTATTTGGATAAAAAAGAAACAAAAAAAATAATGTACATTTCTTTACCAAGTTTTTGTTGAAATTTTAGAATATGAATAAAAATAAAAAATAAATTAAAATAAAAAGTTATTGGATGGTTTAGGAGTAAAAAAGACACGTATCTTGGTTGACACAATTTTAAGCCTTTTAATCAATTAAAATTTAAAAAATATAAAATATTCTTAATTAATATAAATGTCGCTATAGTCCCTACCTCAAAAAAAAGAAATAAATATATTTTCACAAAATGGCGACTGTTTAAAAAAATGTCATTTTTTGGCCTTATTTTTTTGGTTTTAATTATTTTAAAAATAGTTAAAAATAAAATTTTCCCATTAATCTGGTAGGGACAATAGATAAATATATAGACAAAAGTTTCTATTAATTTTAAAATAAATTATTTGATTAAAACTTAAGATATCATGTCAACCGTATTGAAAAAAGTAGTTTCGAGATAAACGCGTTCAAACATTTTATTCTGGTAGCACCTTCTAAGTTGCCGCTTCACTAAAATAGTTATAACTCTGTAAATAATTAAAATTTTAAAAAATTCTTTGGACGAAATATTTTTAAAAGTCTTAAATTTGAAAATATGCAAAAAAAACAAAATAATTTTTTTTCGAAAATGTAGACTATTATAGAATACCCGTTTAATAAATCTACAAATTTTCCAATCTTGCAGCAATGTTTTGTTTTTGATATTTGGGAATATTTTAAGCATCCGGTCTCTTAATTGCACACTTTCATTAGATATTTGATAAAGATTTTGACTATATTAGTAAGATCCACGTCGGTATTGAGTCGTGTATTGAATTCAATACACCGTGTTTCTCACAATGGAAATTTCCCTGGAAATCTTATAATCGCCTATTTTTCGTAATTAAAACAACAATTATTATTGTAATTGAAATTTTATTCGAACTTGCCTTTTATGTTCCTAAAAAGGTCAAGCCTCTATTATTAATACAGTTTCCTTTAGAGCCTTCTCACGCTACGCCATTTCATTGCTAATGATGTATTTTTTTAAAATCGCGAACATCGACCATCAAAAGGCTCGTTAATTATTAATTTGGAGTAATTTGGAATTAAAATACGAACGTTTCTCGAAATTCTTTTGATATACTTTGTTAAGACTCGCAAGGTCTTCCGCGCCCCTTCGTTTTTCGACATTGTGAAAAAATCGGGAAAAGATCGCACCGATGTAGGGTGGAAATGTTTCCATATTAATTACAACATTTTTCCTGCGATATAAGTGTGTAAAGAAAACGTGTAATACGAGATTAGAGCCTTAACCCAGTGAGGGCTTAACCTTTAGTTAATGGACGCAACAGTCCATTAACTTCTAGAGTTAGTAACGCCGCAAGAATTTATGTTTCGTGAGGTGTTTTTTTCTCTCATCGAAGGGAGGGAAAAATCAGAAGAAGCTCATTTAATGCTATAATTATTTAATTTAGATGAAATTAATTAATTATATCCAAAATTTAATTTACAACGAAATCCACATTTTCTTTTCGTTCTCTAAAGCCATCAAGAAAACAAGATTATAAGGGACCAAGAATTTTTTTGTTGCAAAGTTGATACACCTGACAGATAGGGGGGATTTTAACGATCAATTTGTTTGGTCTCACGTGTTCGTCGGCCATTTTGTTCAGTAACAGTTAATTCTTCCGACCACCACCTCTCATCCATTTTTGACTTTTCCTCTGCGTGTAAATATTTGGATCATTTTGGATAAGAACAAGAAGCTTTTTTTGACTCTATCGTGACGAAAGATGAGATGTGGGGATGCCACTACATCCCAGAGTAATTTTGAGCTTTAAAAACCAAGTAAATTTAAACATGCAGCTCATACAAAATTGATAAAAACAACAATGTTGCTGTAACGAATGAAATGCTAATCTCTTATATATGATAGATTTAATGGTAATACAAGGGTTTGATACCATATTTATGAAAAGCGTTCAACTCTAAAAATAATAATTTATTTTTATTACAATAATGCGCTTTATTAAACTCAATAAACCGAATAAAATATAAAACCAATTAATTTAGAAAACGTTCAAGGATTGGTTTGGTTTCTGGAATCTTATTATAAAGGTTCAAAACCAGGTGCTGGAAAGATAATCCCATTAAAAAATGGTTGGGCTTGAATTCCTGTATCTAAAAATGCTAATTTTGGGACGTTTTATAAAGTCAATGGGATCCCAACACATAAAAATCACGTATAAGATGTCTTAAAAAGAAGCAACAGAAAACAAGTATTATTTATATTAAATATATTTTTAACCATAAATGGTTAAAAAAATATTTATTATTTTAGATTGGAGATAACAATTTTTCTGCTGTTTTTCATAAAAATCAATTTAAAATAAATGGTATATCAAAGGACATATCTCATACTGATATTAATTATTTTTGCCGTTTCTGCGAAGATCCCCTATGAGGGCTTTGATATTTCCGGGATGAATGTCGCTTCCGACAGGAATGCGGTACAAGCTAATTTCGCGTGACGTCCTCAGCAGATGTCATCAACCATTTTTACATCGTCGTCTTCCCATTAAAAATACTATTTTTATAATTGCGATTTCCGACAGGGCAAAATTAAATAGCGCCCATCCGAAAAGGGTCAAGGGCGCCTCATGGCACATCTGTACGGGCTATCACATCTGATCATAAATGTAATAAAGTAACTATCTCAAAATGCAAAATGGCCACTTACAATATCATATCCGAGAAAATGATGTAATAGATCGTATGAAGGAATTTATATATTCCGCATATGTGGTGCAATGCTACGTCGTGTTTTATGAAGAAGAGCCGAAACATTAACATAAAGTTTTCTGCGGGCAATCATATTTTCCCTTTCTTCGAGATTCGGAAAAAAAGAAAAACGAAGGACAATAATGTTAGCCCCCCCCCCCTTATTTCGTACCCCTCCGTCGTAAATGTTCAGATTCGAATCTCGACCAGACACGTGCCTTATAGATCATAATCTTTATTACCGCGGGCCGCAGGAACCGTCGGTGTAAGCAAATTTCCCGAAAGACGTATCGTAATATTTTCCATTTGTCTCGACCCATAAATCGACGGGCTCCGTGTCGAAAATGGCCGCCCTTAACGACCGGGAAACAAAAACAGCCCTTACCTTGGTGTCGTTGCAAACGTGGCGGTCGGGGAGACACATCTTCGATGCCGAGTTATGATCGTTGACTTGTAAAAGGGTTGCTAACATTTAAATACTTGAACTTAAGGCTGATATTACTAGGGAGCATTAGCTGTATTCGACACGTTCATTCCGGTGGCCCGTTAGGTGGGCATCAAACATTACATGTTTAAACGGAATAAGCAGCCGTATCTTCTTAAATTGTCTCGAAATTTACGTTTATAGATTTAAGCAATCAGATTTAAAATGGATCCAAAGTCCAGTATGAAATTCACCATAGCAAAATTTAGTCATATCACCGTTAACACATTCCCGTCGGGTTACGCATTTGTGTGTCTTTCAGGTACTATCAATAGATGCGAGAAAATCAACTGTGCATCTTAAGCCATGTGATTCATTGGCTTTTGTTTAATATTCATAGTATAATATGTAGATATTCATTGACTGTTATATTTACATATTTCTATAAGGTGAGAAATTTTAAATATATTAAAAAGTTAAAAGTAGGTAAGTAAAAAGGAGTATTAAACGAGAATCATCCAAAAAGTAAGGTTACAACATTTATATTGGATCGAAAAATGCTTGTATTTAATTAAAATTCACAGAATACTTCTCAAATATAATAAAATACTTTTTAATGTGACCGCCATGAACCTATCTCGCACACAACTTCCCGTAGTCAAGTGTTTTCGTCACAATATCACTAAGTATCACTAATTCAGTCCCCTGGCCTAAGAAGTCCTTGTAATCATACTTTTTAGATAGTGTAAATACGCTTCGCATTAGGTGAAAGACAATGCTATGCGTAACCCGACGGGAATGTGTTAATACAGAATAATATATGTAAGTTTTGTAACATTGAGGCGGGGGCACTCTCGGGAGTAGAGTCCCCGGGCGGCTCCCCGCACCCCACATGCTCGTTAGTATGGCCGCGCTAGCGTACGGGTCCATTATTTTATCGGGCCGTGATGTTGCTGGACGAATGGATGGGAATAAACGGGCGTCGAATAGAAAGACTCTCTTATTTAAATAACTATTTATTTCACACGAGAGAGAGAGAGATCGGGCTGCAGGAAGGACGACCTTCCGCAACCAAGGCTAACCGACGAATCTCCCGACTCTTGCCTCCTGCGCGTCACTACTCAACCGGCAATGGCGCACGCGCAAGAAGCGATCGGTCGGTTTGCAGATGCAATGTCTCCACAGGGCTACAAGAGATGGCGCTGTTAAAATAACACATTGCACATGAAGAGATACGGAAGATTTCGCTGTTAATCTGCTCAGATTAACAGTGTTACTACGTGGAGATAATATATCGCCCATGCTACATTTATTCTATTTATTTTAAAACTGTTATTAATTCATATACGAGCCTATTATTTAAAATTTTATCTCAGATCATATTTTCGAGTCAAACTGCCGAGTGATACTCGGGGACATCTATACATGTCGAATGCGTTCAGAATCTGTAGTCTGTGAGACTAATGATTAGTAATTTAGCATTAATTTTAAATAAGGGTAAAATTAAAAGTTATTGTTACATCAGATGATTTTTTTTAAATTAAAATTTTTGAAAATCATTTAAAATTGTCTGGATTTTCTTTCAATAATGGGAGCATTTCACCGCACCAGCTCCAATTTTATGCATAAAAATAAGCCATATTTTGTTACTTGAACGTGTTGTTTCTTACGCAACAAATTGTCGGGAATTATTACTTCGGCTGAAAGCTGTAGCATTGATATACAAATTGAAGTGATTTGTTTCATTCAAACCGAAATAACCGGTGGAAAAGCGTGGAGGAAAATGAAAATTGAAAATAGCCGCTGTAATCCGCAGTGAAAACTTCGCCGTTGACACTTTTCAAATTACTCATATTTGTTACCGAAAATCATAGCTTAAAATCTAGAAGTCGAGCTTTTCAGAGGTCATCTTTCATTCCATTCAGCGGCGAAATGTAACGATTACAACGCTGTTGATTCGAACTAACGCCGGCGATCAAAATAATATTTGTTTTCTTATATTGAGAAGGGGCGACTCAGTTTCGTTCGCGAAGTTTGTACTTTTTTTTAAAGCCCTCCCCATAAAGTTTCCGCCGTGCTCTGGGGGTAGATGAAATGGTTTTCAAACTTAGCCCCTGGCCGTTTAATAATGTTTAAAACGCAAAGTTTTACCGATGGATCCATTTTGGGCGCCTCTTCATGCTTTCGACGCCAGTATGCGATCGTGAATATTTAACAGGATAAGATGAAAAATAAATTCCCGAATTTGATCAAAACACGCCTGCTCTGAGACCTGGGAATATTTTGTGCGTTGGCTTATCGGCGAAATCTTAAGATTTTATCGCAACCGCTTCAGCCGTGCTTAGTGAAAAAATGATAATTTATCTAATACATGTCAAAATATATTATATATCACAGAATATCTTATGATTGTCAAAAAAAAATTAATTATCAACATGGGTGATTCATCCTTGCAATCATGATTCAGGGTCGGACGTATCAACTGATGCTCACATACGCGTCCATCATCATTTATATTGTCGAAATTCGACTAAAAAATTTTTTTATTATTAAAATCACATGATTTTTTAAATTTTATTTTTTTAAGTTTAAAATATATAGAAATAAATCTGAAATAAAAGCTAATTAATATGTATTAATATTGCAAACCATAGATTATTTCATACATCATAACAAATAAGCAAGTTAAGATCTGACACCATAGGAAAGTGACTTTGTTAGAATTGGATTTATATATAATAGTGTAGTAAAATTGATGTAAATACATTTAATTGCATTCCTAAAGTAAACCCTATTTTTGTAGTTGATTTAGCTACAATATCTTTATAGAGCGTTCCTATGGAAAAAGTACCGACAAACACCTAATCTTGTATTTTTGCATTGTTTTTTAGTTAGAGATGTTTTCGCTGAAAGCTCACAGTAGTATAGGATACATTTTTAGATGAATTTTCAATTGATGAGTAATAGTTGAATGTTGGATGTGGTAATGCCGGCGTGTAGCAATCGTGTTTTGTTTATGTTACCGGAGTTAGTTGTGCTTCAATGGAAATCCCCGAGGGGTAAGCGTTTTAATTTATACATTCGCTCCCCCGTATTGATCTCTTTGTTGGAGGCTTAACAATATGTATGGGGAGCGATTTCAACATCCGCGCGGGAGGCTTTAAACCTGCGAAGAAATGTTGCATAAATCTTTTCGGTTCAAATTGAGCAAGGCACGAGCAAATAATGGCCTCAGCAGGCACAATGCCACGACTTGCGCTTATAAATTGGGAGCGTTTGATGCAAGGGCGGAGTGTGGAGACGGTTATCTTCATTGTGGAAGGCATAAACCATTCAGGCTGTCAAAGTTGGCCGCGATTCGGCCTCCTCCGGCGCCTCGGCTCCTGAGGCGATTCCCTCGCAGGTCTCACCCGATTCTCCCGCAGGGATTCCTGGATAACCCCCTTGCTCGTACATTCGCTTCGACACAAAGCGCGTTAGCTGCGCTCAATGGCGTGCGAGTAATTCGATGCCAAAAGCCGCGACCATATTCCTGGGCTGGATACAGCTCCTTTGAATTTCTTCGGATGGACACGGGAATTCTTCGCAATCGCTTCAAAAATCTCCAAAAAGCTAACCATGCATCTATGAGTCATACGATCTTAAAACCTATCTATATAGGCAGACCGAAATCATAAAGTTTTATAACAACGACAATGAGAGAATATGAATAGACATTGGTCTTATATTAATACCAAATTTCACAGTGCTAATATATATTCAAATAATCCTTATTATATCCAAGTCATACGGGGAAAACAATAGGAGATGATCATATAAAAATAATCGATAGAAATGTCTCATATGAAGATTGTTTCATCCAATGAAAGTTCTGACACCATATGAACGTGATTTTGTGTATAGTAGGGTAATAAAATTTATATATGGAAATACAACAAACAATATTATTCCAAAATATATTGATTAAATATAGATATATATATATAGCTGATGTACGTTGGTTAACGCGGTCAACTGTAAGCAATCCATCCACTCCCACGCAGTGTGTCGCGTCAGCTTCATCCCACCTATTTTTTTGTAATGGTATTCATCCACTCAAATCATTTTATTAAAAGAAGCTTATTCGTTTGAATTAATAAGAAAGGGTGGATTTAATCATGCTGGATTAGAATGAATCAGTCCTTGGCGCAAATTGTAACAGGGTCCCTCCTTGCAGACCATGTCTGATAAAGCAAAAGGCAGAGTCTAAAGGCCCTCACGGATAAAGACGCTCCTTCTGAAGATTAAAACAGTGAAGCCAGAGCTAGTCCAACGAGTGTGATTTGACAGTTTATGCGGATGGGCCAATTAATTGTCACCACTTTGTATGCCGGCAGCGGCGCGAGTATTAAAGGCACACGGTACACTCCGCCAGTGGCTTTAATGACACTCCAAGGGGGCGGTGGGGTGCTCAAGAGTTAGAGGACCTCCCGGATATATCCCCGACAATTTTGAATATGGCCGATATATCACGGAATCTCTATGAAAATTTTAAAGTCGGTCTGCTAATGACACGTCGGAAAGTTATGGCTTGATAAATGGCTATAGAGGCCGGTTAAGTGGGATGGATATAATCGTTTTGGTGCGCAAAGGAGAACGTATTATTGTGCCCCATCTTGCCGTATTATAATATTTTTAAGTGCCTCAGTCCGCCCATAGCGCGCAGGGCCACGCCAAGCCAGCTTACTTAATTGCTACGTATTTATGTTTTAATCCTTCCGGATGTTGGAATGTATTTAGCGTTCCATTAATTTATGCACCCATTAGTACGTTTCTCGGCGGCGATAAAAAGAACAACGATTGAAAGAATAAGGAGCAAGTCTTCAGCAGTTCGATGAGGAGGACTGCCGTCTGCGATTCATCCCTCAATTAATATCACCCACTTGTGATGAGGTCTTATCTGATAAACACACATAAACAAATTTTCTCAATAGGTCTGATGTAATTTGACAGTTTGATTTTGGACGGATGCATGCTACATGATCTATCCAACAAAGATGACAAATTCGAAAAAATCTAATGATTGATACTTCATCATGAATGTCCATGCCTTCCAGATTTAGCCTCATTATAAAAATTAATCTAAATATTTAAATACAATTTGCAACAATTAATTAGTGTAGCGTGAGCAATTTACCACCCCTATCCAATAGCAGATTAACAGCGACATCTTCCGTCTCTCTTTAGGTGTAATGTGTTATTTTAACAGCGCCATCTTCTGTGGCGCTGCGGGGACATTGCACTTACAATACCGATCGATTGCTTCTTGCGTTACCGGTTGAGTGGTGAAGCGCAAAAGGCGGGAGTCGAGATAGAAGAGTCGGCGGTTGGCCTTGGCTGTGAGAAGACGTCCTTCTCGTAGCCAGATCTCTCTCTCTCTCTGTCAGAATAAAGAGTCATTCTGTTCGACGCCTGTCCATCCCGAAAGAACGGACCCGTGTATTAGCATGGCCATCCCGACGAGTACGTGGGAGCCGGGAGCCACCCGGGAACTCTGCCCTGAGAACGCCCTCGCTCCTACGTTACATTAGCATCGATCCTATATATGCACAGATTATGCCATTTAGCTACTGCTTTTCAAAAAAAATCGGGCAAGTCTTCAAAACCCATCCTCCCTATCGAGAAAGATCGATTTATCTGGGTGACCCATTAAATGAGATGGTATGAATGTGTCTCTTTTTTCATGAACTAATATTAAAAGATACTACAGTGGACGGTTTAATCTTAAAATGGATCAATTATTAAGACCCGCCAGGAATAACCAAATGTATTGAAGTACAAGAATCATCTAAAAATGCTTGAATTTCATTGTAGTCAGGACGCCAAATTTTGTATGCCAGTGTCATACATCTCAGCCGACAACTATTTTTGGATTAGTGACACACCAACATCTTATCCCCCGTCACAATCAAATCTAGAAATACTTATCCTTTTTGATCTCAGGATTCTCGCATAGACAAATGCTGAAAGGTGCGCGCGATGGCCTTTCCATCGGAAGAATTTACTCTGACTGAACAAAATGGCCGACAAACAAACTAGTATAAAGAATTTATTCGGCTTAAAATTGTGACTTTGATTGTCGAGGCAATCGTCTTTCATGAACAATTTTAATTAATTCCGTGGGATAATAATTTAATTATGTAAATAATGGAATAGGTGTTGTTTCATAGATTTTTTTAAAAAAAATTCATTATCAGTTATATTAATTTTATTTGTTTTTATAACTATTCTTAATCTCGTGATATTAAGAATTAAGTTAAATAGAACTTTATGGTTTTTATGTCTGACATAAATTCATTACGACGTGTGCTGCACGATATTGTAGGTTAAAAAGATATTTTTTAAAACCAAATATAATCAAGATTATTTCATTGATTGATCCATTTAAATTAAAATTAATTTAAGTTTTACAGTTGAAATACATTTTTTGATTTAAATGCTTTATTCAAGCTGTATAACCCTTTTCACTCGTTGGTCGACATTATGTCGCCAGAAGACTGAAAATCCCGCAAAATTAACTACATGCTGACACTATCCATAACATAAAAAAATACGAATGAAAAAGGTTTAACTTAATATTAATAAAAAAACATAATTAATAACATTTAACACATTCCCGTCAGGTTATGCATAGCATTGAGTTTCGTCTGACGCGGGGCGCTTTGGAAGACTTCAATATTAGAAAACTTGCTCTAACTTTTTTAAAGCCAATAATAAATTCAAAAATGTTGTTCTGTATACATGTCCATGTGCATGATTGTATTGGATGCAATTAATTTATATTGTTTTACGAAGATATATGTATTCGATTCCAACATTCGCATTATGCTAATTTCCGCTATCTCACATCGCTCTGTAATATATTGCCTGGCTAAAAATTATATTTTAAGCTCAGTTGATTTCATGAAAGTTAATTTTAATCCGTTTACTTAAGAGTATAATGTTCAAGGTTGGCCAAAGTATTTCTTATCGCTACAACAGTTGCGAAAACAGTTTCTTTGTCGCTTTGGCCAAACTTTTGACAGGCGTAAAGCACGACCCTAAGATACACGAAACAATGCCGAATTTGAGAAAAAATACTAGCCTGATAATAAACGCAAATACAAGTTTTGTCATTCCATCTGTCATTTTTAGTTTGGAACATTTCACGAGAGGAAAATTAAAAGCTTACGCTCAATTGATGGGAAAATCCTTGATTCTCGTATGTGACGTCGGGCTTAACAATTTACGTTGAAGTGACACTGTGTCGAAAATATTTTATTATTTTTAATTATTCTAAATTTCTTTCAAATTTATAGATCATGCTATGTGCATTGGAGTTTAAAAAATAAGTCAGAATAATTTTAAAAAAATGTTTGAAGCGCTATAAGCTCAGACTCTATATCGGGCAAGCTTTCAATGGGCTTTATATTTTGATATGGAATTTATCACGAGCTTTCCTACAACGAAAAAGCTCGCAGATCATCCACGCTCGAAAGCTTTAAGCTCCAATACATTAATAAAAATAAAGTGAAATTCATACAATGTTTTTTTATGCCACTGCATTAAATGCCCATATTTTTATCGTGTCTTAAACGTACCATCTTTAAAGTCAATTATAGCCGCGGTCGTATATTTTGCGCCATTGAGACACCCCCATCTTTATGGTGCAGGGCCATAAAGCGATCTAAGACAATTCATGCGAAATAATACTGAATCTTCCCGGTTGTTATGAATTGCCACATTAGCATAATATTCGGCATCCTCATACAGTGCTATGTAATAATGTGCTCCAACTTACAACAACACTATAAAACCAACTTTTATGAAAGCCTTTTCAGCCATTCCGTCCACTTCTGGGTACAACCTCACTCTAAATATTATGCCTGTGACACTAAAAGGATATTATAAAAATGAGTTATATTACAATTATACTGTGGGAAGTATGGCACTTGTAGGCTTTTGTAGCAATTTTATTTTTTCAATCCCCCATTTGGATTTTATGTCGCAAACTTTAATTTTAATTTGTACGGAATTCTCGGGGGGTGTATTCGCACAATTAAATTTATAATCCAGACCAAAAAAATATTAATGGAACACGTATTTTTTAATATTTAGCTGCATGAGTAATTTCCATGTGCGTCATTTAAGCACACAATACAGTATTCAATATTTGTGTATACCTTATATTTAGTATTGACTTGCCCTAACACTTTATGAAAATTTGATGATATATCAGGGGAACCCAAAAATATTCGCATATTTTTGTTCACAACATTATAAAGCAGAATCGTCTTTCTTCTGTTGAATAAATATGAACGATCTTCTTTTAATTTTGGATTCTATTCTTCTATTTGTCGATAATAAACTTGTGCAGTTATTCTTCATCCTGCTTTTATTCCCCATGTCCCACCATATGTACAAAATAATCTTTTTTATAGTCAATTTGGGCTTAAGGGTTGTAGTAAATTGGCGGTTATTTTAGAGAATGTCATTCATTTTCGTATTGTTAAGAAGGCGTAATACGTGTTTCGTTGCTCATTTTTGTTGTGTTCTTTCAAGGTATCCATCCTACCCATAATACCCATCCTGTTCGTGTTCCATGGAGATTTCAATCTTTGCAATAATACCTTGATTGTTTGCTATGGATCTGACTCGATTAGGGATTTTAATGCATCGTTATCAAAATTCCAAGGTCCTCCCGTTTTCGGTTCATCCCTTAAGGCTTGTTCAGACGAGGACATAAACACGACAGGCAACAAAACGTAGTAGTGACCGCACGTTAATTCGGTACTATTTTTTGACCTCGTAATCTGAGGGCTGCCAACTCTCACGCGCCGTGACAAAGAACGTTTTAAAATGAATCTACAGGCAGGGCCTTTTCAGAAAAAATGCGACCAAAGAGTATTTAGTATTTTACATACTACGTAAAAGTGAACCTACGTATTTCAAGTCTTACGATTACTTGCCGGAACTCAGGTTTAATACGCAAAATAAATTTAATTTCTATTGAAAATTCGACTAATGTGAAACATGCATTTTTATTTTGGATAAAGATGAGAGTTTAACCCTTTCAGACCTGGCGTGCACTAATTGTGGACATAAATATTTTTTTTTATATTCACCTTATTATACTTTAGACACATGGAATTTACAAATTCCATCGGATGAAAAAAATAATTCAGTTCTGAAAGACTTAATGTTACACCGACGATAAGTATCATATGATATTTTTGAAAATGTAAACATGCTCAATACGTCTCTTCAAGAAAAAAGGTGATATTCTAACAATGGCTGAGCAAGTAACCGTGTTTCGTATTAAAATCGTAATGCGGAGGGAGAATTTAGAAATGTTTCCATCGTTGTGTGAATTTTGATTCCGAAAATGAAATAAACGCGAAACAAATTAAAAATCTTACATCGACACGTTTCAAAAATTTCGAGACAGAGCTTTGTAACCAATTTATAGATCTTCTTAGTATTAAAACAGAGTTTCAATGGGTCATGAACCCATTGACTGAACATCATCATTCGATTATTACTAAGCATTAAAAGAGATAGATTCTTTCGATACTACTAAGCAAATACAACCACATCGCCCAAATGAAATTCTAATTCAAATTGTAATAAATATATAACTTGATTTTTCACTACACACACAATTATTGTCGTCTTAGTAGTACGCGATCAAAATACTTTGGAGACTGCTGCCTTAAAGATTCTTCATCTTTATTGTGAGGCTACAACAGTAGACACAGGTAGCCCTCGGTTCACGCCGGCTCAATTTACGCCGATCTATAATAACACCGCTACGCAATTCGCCGTCAAATTTTTCGATTCTCGACTTCGATGCTATGCTGATTTTCGTTTCAGTATGGACGTATTTACGTTATGCATTCGTTAAAACATTGACTGCTATTGAATACATTTATTTTTCGTGTTTAATATTGTTGGGTATGTATACAATTACATTCAATTGAATTAATATTACGCCTATTCGATTTGCGCGGGGTTTTGTAGTTTGTTTGATTTGATTTTTGGACGAATATATGAATCCTTGTCTATGAATGGCCCCAATTCTCAGAATTCTTATAACAATAAATGCTGTGTAATGTGCAATATACTTTCTAAGCATTTCGTTCAAATTTGTCCACAGCTTGGAAGCCGCTTGATATGACAAACACGCGGCATCGTACAAAATTATTTCTAAAGACTTTAACAATATTCTATTTGTGAAATGAATAAAACAATATTTATTATGCTGCTTCTTCAGACAAAAACATAAATCATTTATTACAAGCATTTATTAATACACCAATTATTTAAAATACTTATGCACTATACTATACGCTTCAAATAATTCTTATTTTACTATATTAGCATTAATAGCAATATAAAATCGCTAGAAATGTGCTGGATTTCTTACTATCACTCGCCCATACGCAGCGGAGTATTAATATTACACCGACAGTGTCCCAGCTGCCAGAACGATTGCTGACCCTACTCGTCATTTTGTTATGATTTTTCAGCCAATGGGAGACGTTGATTTGAGAAGCCCATACAGACTCAAAAGGTAATACGAACACTCGTTTGGCATCAAATGTGGCATTTTAAAGCCTGAAAAAAGTTGGCTGGCCTCCTACTTTGGGATTAAAACATCTCCGAATTTCGATATATAGTGGGTGCAATATACTTTCGAAGCATTTCGTTCAAATTTGTCCACAGCTTGGAAGTCGCTTGATATGACAAACACGCGGCATCGTATAAAATTATTTCTAAAGACTTTAACAATATTCTATTTATGAAACGAATAAAACAATATCTATCATGCTGCTTCTTCGGACAAAAATATAAATCAATCGTCGTTTTGCTTGTTTGATTTATTAATGCACCTAAATCTATTTATCACTTTTGGCCTGAATAAATATACCACACTATAAACGATCTTGCTGAAATTATAATTTTTATATTAATAATTATTGTCATTGAGAGTAAATAGTCAAATAATTTCGCTTTGGCATATTGTAGATAAATATTGTACTATATAGTATTTGTAGTAATTTGCATTATTTATGCCTTTTGAAATAATATTTTTGTAAAGTCGTTAAAATCGACTCATTAATATTTGCTAGAAACACCATGACAGTACTTTGAAAGTGACACTGTCCCATCCCAAAATAAAGAAACAAAGGGACTTACCTTATTCCGAATCGAACGATTTGATTTGCTTTTTGTTTCGATTATCGCTGTTGCAGTAGTACACGATAGTATTGGGATTCCCCAAAATCGCACGTGTTATTATATCGGCCGTTTATTACGCCGATATAGTGTCCCAACTGCCTTTGCATAATCTTTATCTTCTTAACGACTTCTCCCATTGGCTGAAAAATCATAACAAAATGACGAGTAGGGTCAGCAATCGTTCTGGCAGCTGGGACACTATGTCGGCGTAATATTAATACTCCGCTGTGTATGGGCGAGCGATAGTAAGAAATCCCGCACATTTCTAGCGATTTTATATTGCTATTAATGCTAATTTAGTATAGTATAGTGCATAAGTATTTTAAATAATTGGTGCATTAATAAATGCTTGTAATAAATGATTTATGTTTTTGTCTGAAGAAGCAGCATAATAGATATTGTTTTATTCATTTCACAAATAGAGTATTGTTAAAGTCTTTAGAAATAATTTTGTACGATGCCGCGTGTTTGTCATATCAAGCGGCTTCCAAGCTGTGGACAAATTTGAACGAAATGTTTCGAAAGTGTATTGCACATTAGACATCATTTATTGTTATAAGAATTCTGAGAATTGGGGCCATTCATAGACAAGGATTCATATATTCGTCCAAAAATCAAATCAAACAAACTACAAAACCCCGCGCAAATCGAATAGGCGTAATATTAATTCAATTGAATGTAATTGTATACATACCCAACAATATTAAACACGAAAAATAAATATATTCAATAGCAGTCAATGTTTTAACGAATGCATAACGTAAATACGTCCATACTGAAACGAAAATCAGTATAGCATCGAAGTCGAGAATCGAAGAATTTGACGGCGAATTGCGTAGCGGCGTTATTATAGATCGGCGTATATTGAGCCGGCGTGAACCGAGGGCTACCTGTGTCTACTGTTGTAGCCTCACAATAAAGATGAAGAATCTTTAAGGCAGCAGTCTCCAAAGTATTTTGATCGCGTACTACTAAGACGACAATAATTGTGTGTGTAGTGAAAAATCAAGTTATATATTTATTACAATTTGAATTAGAATTTCATTTGGGCGATGTGGTTGTATTTGCTTAGTAGTATCGAAAGAATCTATCTCTTTTAATGCTTAGTAATAATCGAATGATGATGTTCAGTCAATGGGTTCATGACCCATTGAAACTCTGTTTTAATACTAAGAAGATCTATAAATTGGTTACAAAGCTCTGTCTCGAAATTTTTGAAACGTGTCGATGTAAGATTTTTAATTTGTTTCGCGTTTATTTCATTTTCGGAATCAAAATTCACACAACGATGGAAACATTTCTAAATTCTCCCTCCGCATTACGATTTTAATACGAAACACGGTTACTTGCTCAGCCATTGTTAGAATATCACCTTTTTTCTTGAAGAGACGTATTGAGCATGTTTACATTTTCAAAAATATCATATGATACTTATCGTCGGTGTAACATTAAGTCTTTCAGAACTGAATTATTTTTTTCATCCGATGGAATTTGTAAATTCCATGTGTCTAAAGTATAATAAGGTGAATATAAAAAAAAATATTTATGTCCACAATTGTGCACGCCAGGTCTGAAAGGGTTAAACTCTCATCTTTATCCAAAATAAAAATGCATGTTTCACATTAGTCGAATTTTCAATAGAAATTAAATTTATTTTGCGTATTAAACCTGAGTTCCGGCAAGTAATCGTAAGACTTGAAATACGTAGGTTCACTTTTACGTAGTATGTAAAATACTAAATACTCTTTGGTCGCATTTTTTCTGAAAAGGCCCTGCCTTTAGATTCATTTTAAAACGTTCTTTGTCACGGCGCGTGAGAGTTGGCAGCCCTCAGATTACGAGGTCAAAAAATAGTACCGAATTAACGTGTGGTCACTACTACGTTTTGTTGCCTGTCGTGTTTATGTCCTCGTCTGAACAAGCCTTTAAGCTTCTATTATCCGATTTAAATTTCTGGAACCAATATTAGAATTTATGGACTGTTACCAGTTCATTATAAACATATTTGATTGTCAGTCTAAATTTAAAAAAAGTGCAGTATAAATTAAAGCATAAAGCAAGTCACTGTATCCGATTCAAACATCTTTATAAAACGACAGAAATCCGACTGATTTTAATATTTTCAAAAGTGAGGAGTTTAGTCATGTTTAAATTTGAATTATTACTTTAAATAGGAAGGTCAAAATATTGCATCGTTTATATGATCCATTTGAACAAAATGGTCAAAGATTCAAGGTATTTATTTACAATCTCATACATGAGAGCATTCCAACTGCGAGACTTCTCGATGACGACCCGTTTTTTATTTCAAGCATAACGAAGGCATTTAAACTTATTTCCTTTCCTCTAATAGGATTTTCTTTCATTCAAATTCAAAAATGTAATTAATGGCTTTGGTCATAAATTAATATATGATTTTTAACACAAAGTAGCCCAAAAAATCGCAATGTTTGTGTTAAATGCTTTTAATTTTTTTAAGCCCTTTAAGTGCCGAAATATTGGTGTTTTTAATTCTTTAAAAAAGTGGCGATTTCGATATATTGTAACTCTGAAGTGTAGTAAAAAAAGGTTCAAAGACGATAAATCTGTCAATAGCTCGATGATTTTTATGACATTTTTTTAAATAATATTTAAAATTTGAGTAACCTGGATGAGTAGATATGTGACCTCAAGATGATAAGAATGATAATATTTGATAATATAATTGTTTATTAATAAAGATGCTATAATCGTATGTCCACCACTTATCGTCCATACAAACCCAAATCTCTCTGAAGACCGCCCAGCGTGAGTCAAACTTGTATATCAATATATGAACCTTAACACCGTTGATAGCATTAAAATATTCATTCATTTCTTTGCGTAAACATTAACAAAATAGTGCACTTGTGGAAGATTTATTTTGTCGTCATCTGTTGATGATTGATTTGATGATTCTATATTTTGTACTCTGTGAAAAAAATCGTTCAAATATTGTGCTTTTCACAATATTTAAGAATATTTAGACGTGTAGGGGTACCTTTACAGCATCATTTTACTGAGTGATACACGAGTGTATGATGAAAGGTAAGACACTCTCTCCGTCTCTGTCTCCGATTCAGCTCGAGTCTGTTTGCAGCATGTGCGGGATTCCTCATCAACGGGTTATCATCTGCTTTATTATACATTTTTCATAATATTATATATACTCTTATTTCATGCTTCTACATACTTCTAATGATTTAAAATTAATTTGAATGATTGTCAACTAATATTGAAACACAATTAGTATAAGCTTTTTCAGCATTTATTTCGTAATGTGATTTTTGTAAACACCATTCTCACTTTTTATGCTTTTTTCACAGACCTTAAAAATAATCAAATTTCGTCAAATTGGCTCGGCATTCTTCACTTACATTTTTTTCGATCGGCACTAAGAAGATTAAACATCACAGCATTTAAGTGCAGATGTTTGATGTCAGAAAATAAATAATTCAAAGACGTTCGCTCTTAATGTAGCATCAAAGTTATTTGAATTGAATAATAGACGTTTTACTCGCAATGCTTGCGCTTAAGATGCCTTTTAAGAGGACGAATTGAAGAGAATTTTCAATCATACGTAGTTAAGCGTCCCAGAATACGTTTAAAATATTCAAAGGCGTTTTTGCTTTGTAAAAATGTATTATTTTCATTGTGGTTACCGTACACAGAATCTCGGCATGAATAGAGAATTCTTCACATGTTTATGACAATGAGCGGCCTTGACGACTCGCATAGAACTCATCGTCACCAGTGTAGGAGACATCATGAAAAAGTGAATAGTCTGGGATGTAGACGCGTCGGGATGGAGTTGTTCATGTTAATAATGCGTCGAGTGTGGAAGTGGAGGTGTGTGGAGGAGGCATTTGGCGACAGAGGGTAGTCAGCGTTAGGGGTAGACAAAAACGGCGACACGCTACCGAGCAAGTTGTGTCATTAGGGCGGCTTGTATGTCATTGTTTTGGTCCCAGAGCCGGGAATACCACCCCCACTTAGCCAGGGCCTCCTCGTTCAACAGGTCTCCCTCTCCTGTCTTAGTTCCTTCTGTTCGCCTAATCCGCCACAACCTCTACCTATGAAGGGATGATAAACATTTGACATGCTTAATGGACCTAATTATTACCTGGAGTTGTGTCCACATTATTAAAATTTATAATTCAATCCCCAACCAAAATTATATTTATATACTAAACGATTAAATATGAATATACACGTTTGACAATAAATATAAATAAAAATAATAAAATTGAATAAATATGACCTTCTAATTAAAAAAAAAACTTATAGACATGATGGGATTTGGACATTTTATTATAAAATGGTTATCAAGTAATATTAATACAATTTTTATATATACGTCAAGTGGTTAACAGTTAATAAATTTTAAATCATAACGTAAATACGAATATTTTAAAATATGGATTGTTGTATCCAATTGAGGATTTTGATGCTTTATAAATGCGAGCATATTGCGAACTCTTGGAAGTCGCGAAGAGTTGTCGGATAGCCTTAATTGCGGGAAGACGTCCTTCCCACAGCCAGATCTCTCTCTATCGCTCTCGTCATCAATAAAGAAATTCGTTTAAATCCATTACACCGCTCAGCTACATACAAACAACCCGATAGAAGACCGGACCCGCGTGCGAACACAGCATCTCTACAACCACGTGGGAGTGGAGCTCCACCACACTACATTGGTGTCAGAAATGACTTCGCAGCGAAACGGAAGATTTCGCTATTAATCTAGCGAATTAAATCTGTACAGTTTAACAGCGCCATTGCGTGGGGATATACAATTATTGGTTTAAAAGAATATAATTTTGGATACATTGTAATGATACATTTTGCGATATAAATACCATACCTATTTGGCCAATTTTATTTCATACTCAAAACAATTTTATTACGTATTTATTATAATTTTTAACCACTACATACAAAAAAATATATAAAAAAATAAAAGGAATGTGGTCATAGTCCATCTTCTTGTCAACGGAAGATCAATCGAGAGATGGCTTTGCTCGAAAGAGGGTGGCTCGACACCGGAGTCTCGCAGCTGGTATTTCTCTTTTCAGGAGAAACTCCATTTAAATGTCTTGGAAAAAACCATCATCTTTATATCTCGTTTTGATTACCTTCTCCTATTATCTGGGCTTAGCCATAAGTGCTTATAGGGGCGGATTGTAACTCGAAAGGACTTATCGCTTCGGGTCTATCAAAAAATAAGATCTGATACATAGTTTTGATTTTGGTTTATAATATTTTTTGAATCTGAAAATATAAATATTGAAAGTTTAATATAATCGGGTTGCCTATTAATAAAAGTTGTGTTTGTGTAATATATAATAAAATAGGCGTGCTACTGGTCACTATAACATGGCATAGTGAGAGGGTAGAAACGATTCTCCATCTCTTTTCGGCTAACTGCCTGCTGGATTTTAATTTCTCATGACGTTTAAGCTAATTGGCTCTATCATAGTCTAATAAAACATCATCAGCATTTTAAAGAAATTAATTAAATTAGCTTTCAAATCATGATTTTTTTTTACAAAACCATGTCTTCTTTTCTAGAATATCGGTTATTCTTTAAGAATG
This sequence comes from Stenopsyche tienmushanensis, assembly GCA_008973525.1. Taxonomy (NCBI): domain Eukaryota; kingdom Metazoa; phylum Arthropoda; class Insecta; order Trichoptera; family Stenopsychidae; genus Stenopsyche; species Stenopsyche tienmushanensis. The sequence goes on along the minus strand of WACJ01000070.1, from coordinate 528,989 downwards.
TATTTACTATAAGAAAATATAATGGTTTTCCAATGGTCAATACTGTTAGCGAGCTTCGAATAAAGCTCTTCAATTATATCACAATACATGTAGTCGGTGTATATGCTGTTTTTATTTAATACATTAAATGGTCCGTGGACGTTTAAAAGCTCCTCCGAATTCCCAATGGAGGAGCTTTGCAATAAAGCTTATCGATTGTTTGGTCATAATACGTCCACACTAAGACTCGGAGAAAACTTTTCAAAGAACTGTACTCAAAGAAAGTTTCCTAACCGGAAAAGCACAAATGGAATACCGCAATCAACAGATCTCGGACGTCGGATTAAAGGCAAACAAGAAACATTTAAACGTAATTTAATTTGATATACATGTATATTTTATGTATACGAAACGTATGCATGTATCGGAGCTTGCTTTGAAATTAGATCGGCAAATACGTCTCGTATTTCATGCTCTAAATAATGTCTAAATGTAATGATGAAAACTATGAAATTAACTATTCCATTTATTTCCAACGGGTCAAAACACTCGTAATTCATACTCAGGATAAAGAGCCTTGATTTAAAGCAAGTCATATTTTAAGGGATGTTTATCATTTAAGTTTATCCAATCTGGCATGAATTTTGATAAACTGCTTTTGACATTCAACAAGATTGTATGCAAATTCTTCAAGTGGCAGTACGTAGCTCGAGGCACGCTATGCACCCCTCAGTTTTAAATAGATCGACTACATGGATACATAAATCTTGATTTTGTTACGAGCGCCGAATAAAATATTTTCGGATTTCCAAACTTAATTGACGATGCCTGAATGGCGAGTATCTAAAAGGAAATTCGTGTGGTGGTATGTGGAAGTTATCTCCCTTTTGGCCAATGTTCAGTATGAATAATGTATCCACTTTGTTGAAGGGCAAGAGAAACAAGTCTCGTCCTCGACTGCGTCCTATTTCACAAAGGACCGAAGGGGTAACTTGTTATTTAAAAATAAATGGGTGATTCGGACAAAATTCATGGAAAAATTATTCAGGCGTTTCGTTCTCGAATCATAAACGTGTGTATATATCAGATGCCGCAATAAAACATGCTCGGTAGGAGTACTTATTGCTTTCGTATCTTACACTCGATTTATTATGACTTGGAGCGATTTTCTGAAAATCAAATTTTTAATATATTCCAGGGGGTCGTGAAATATTATTCCTGCTTGATTTAATGCAACAGTTCATGGGAAATCATATGATTCAAGTTTTTCACATGAAATGTCTGATGTTTGGTCAATCATTAATATACGATTACTGAGAAAAAATTATAATTCTTTAAACAAAAAGGATCACAAAACTCCATCAAATTCTAGAAAGGTTTTCGTTCCGGGGAAAATAACGGTTTTTCACCTTTGGATGATTCATTTTTGGGTTTTTTACATGGTTTTATTTTTATTAAAAACTTATTTTCTAGCATAGTTTAGAACATATTATTTCTTATTTTATTATAGGCATTTTATATGAATAATATTGTCTAATTTACTCTAACCCTTTGAGTAGTGAGCTAGTTTTAAATCATCATAAACTTAGATACTATATTCGTATGTGTACCACTTATCGTCCGCATAAATCCATTTATCTCTCAGCCCCGCTCAGTGTGAATCAATCTTGTAAATAAACACTGTTGATAGTACATTATCTTCGTTTATTTCTTCGGGTAAACATAATCAATACACTTGAAATCGATTCATTAGGGGTCATCATTATTAGTTGAAAAAATTGGGTTATCATAGTCTAGTATCATATAGACACACTCTCTGTGTTTGTTTCTGTCTCTTTCCAAGCTTAACGTGTAAGAATGCTCTTTCTGAATCGCAATTCGATCGCAAATACGCGACTATACTGCTCAACTTATTGTTAATCCATATAATTATCCAATTATGTTTCTATATCTATGATCTAGAAGTATACAATAATATTATTTAATAAGTGAAAGGATAATGACTTGATACTTATTGGCTGGAACTTTGGAAGTCCCAGTTTGGAGTACAAAATACTAGAAAACCAATTAAAACCTGGGAATTCTAATCTGGATAGCCGTTGGGGTTGAGACATTTCTGGTATCGGGGTACCAGATTTTGTATGTCACTGTCTTTATGGATTATTTTTTAGACTTTAGGATGTAGAAACACACCCACGTCTCATTCCCTATCACGATGGAATCCAGAAAAGTTTCTCCTTCCTGTGTAAAACGATCTAAAAATTCATGCACAACAGTATGATGGTACTCTATTGTGAGCATTCTGGGTACTCATCTCACACACAGTTTCTAGTAACCGAGTTTTTTTAGCACAATATTATTAAAGAGACTTCAATAAACGTCAGGAAGTTATTTGTGAAGATCGTTAAGAATCATACGGCGCTTATTTCGTACATGTTCTTCAATTTTTTGCACAAGTTTGTTAAAAATCACTGATGGTCTTTCACTCCTTCTCTGAACAATCTGACCCACTCCGTGACATATTGTCGACTTATCAAAATACTACTATGAACTTCTATGAGCTTTCAATGGATATTTGCGGTGGTATTGCTTTGCAAAATAAAAAAAAAACGGATGAGAGCGGGAGCGCGTGACGATTTGTTCATTGGAAGAATTAACTGTGACTGAACAAAATGGGTGACAAACACGTGGAACCAAACAAAATGATCGTTAAGATTCCCGCTATACATAAGGTATACCAAATTTGAAATTAAAAAAATCTTTCGGTCTCAGGAGCCCTTGTAACCTTACTTTCTAGATGACGCTCGTATATCAACACAAAAATTAACCAAACCCTTTTTTGCTTAAGACTTGTTCCAAACTGATAAAACCGATATTTAGTTTCGGTTCAGTGCTTTGCATTCTAGAGCATAAAATTTCAAATTGCTTTTTAGACACATTTTTATGAAAATAATTTATCAGGTGTTTACACATGAAATGTCCGATTTTCGATTGTGATAAATTGTGTTTGCCTTCAATTTCTTATAAATTATGTTTGCCAATAAAATATTAAATAATATCATACATAGCTATGTTTACCACATAATATTATTCTAAATAACGCGAAATTATAATTTTAGCTCTTAAAAAATATATTTCAAGCCAACAAAAATGTAATTCAAACGTAAATACTGTATATATAGGTTACATATTTATTTTTTGGTATGCATTGCATTATGATATTTGAGAAGCTCAGGCTGTATGACCTAATTGCAATTATCAAAGTTATAATGTGTCCCACAAATGAAATTTCCGGCAAAAAGTTGCATACCACTGATGTAAATCATGCACGAGAGTCATTTGTATCAGGGGAGTCATTTTCACTCGTATACTCAGGTGGAGACTTTAACAACATGATTTAAAGGTGTAATATTCTTGTTGGAACTTAGTGAGATTTCTATCGCTTGATTGCATTTCTGTTTTTGTGACAAAACATCAAAGTATAGTAGATATGTAAAAATACAAATGGAGTATCTTATTTTTATACATTTTCTACATCGGATAAAAAACTTCTTGATCCGTTCATTCTCTGTTGCGCAACGTATAATTGTTAATTTTCTCGTAATCGAAGGCGTAAATTCAAATGATATTGTATATGTATTTTGATAGGTTTATAAGAATTACAAATATATATATTTTTTGCATTACAATATATTATTAAAACCGCATTGTCTGTATTAAATTAAATTTAAATTAAGTTTAGTATTTTTTCTATTACTACTCTCTTTATTTTGCAAAAAATCAAAATGACCCAAACTAAGATATACTGTATAAAATATTTTTTCTTCTATTAAGATTAAGACATTTGCATATCACTATGGTACGGTTTTAGAAGCGTTTGTATACTTTTAAAAATATGGTGGCCAATCATACTTGTAGATTTAAACTTGAGATTATTTGCAATATGAGTGCGATAGCCAAGTCACGAGATTACTCACAGTTACTTAATTAATCAAAATATACGACACTGTTCTAAAAATGATGATAGAATTTTTGTTAGTAAAAAAGCTTATGATATTTTCATTGTGCAAATTAATTGCATGTCTATCGGATGATAAATTATGGATAAGAAAATCATAAGCTTGGGTGGATACAATTGACCAGAAACACCTCCAGATTTCCAAATTTATTGCCATGTAGATGGAATTTTTAATCCAATTATTTTTTTAAAATTTGTTTGCGAAGGAAGGAATCTTCAAAGGACACCACCATTCTGGTGGTAGTGTAAGATTTTTAACCACTAAATCTCCCCCCTCTTCAGCTGCTGCAACCCTGCGTACATATGTTAGTCGATTCCTATAGCGTTCACTTCATTAACGAAATATTTTATAGTCAAAGGCCTCTGTGTTGGTCTTTTGCACTTGTTAACAAATTAAACATTTACAAATTTTGTATTGATACCTAACTTTCTATAGCTCGACGACGCTATAGAAGGGTTGATTGTAAATGGAGTAAAGAAAGCAGCGACGTTATTTGTGTAATTATTGATATTGTAAGTCAACAAAATGGTTGTTATTGATGTTGTTATTGTCGACATGTATAACAATTTTTGTTTATCATGCCTCATCATCACTTCAACATGTTTCTTCAATTCAACTAACACGAGCTTCTGATGGATACTCGCGACGGTATTGTTTTGCAAAGCCAAAAAACGGACGAAATGTAGTGGGAGCGTGTGACGATTTCTCCATTGGAAGAATTTACTGTGACTGAACAAAATGGCCGACAAATATGCAGAATCAATTCAATTAAACGCTAGGATCCCCTTTCTATAAGCCAGGTGTGTCAACTTTTTTGTGCAGATTTCTTGGATATAAATATCATTTTTATCCAGACAATCTGTCTTTTAAGAGACATTAAGTAATTTTTATGGCATTTATAGTACTGGCGCCTTAAGGTCTTTATAGCGTAATGAGAACCTTCTATTCATTTACTAGAATCTTTTTACTATATCGTGAATCATAAAGCGGTTTTAGTATCGTTTTGTGTAATAGTATTTATTCTCTAGGCATATGGAATCGTGTATTAGTCATGCGATGAGTTTTTGAAAATACGACCCAAAGCTCATGGTTTTTTTCTGGATTTTCAATTGAATTTCATTCTTATCGCTTCAATTATTATGGTTTGATTAAATTTAAATGGTTGGACATCATGTTTGCGGCATTTAAGATTTGAAAATTTGTTCGAAGGCGATCGAGGGCAGCGATTAAGATCACTCGGGTCGGCAATTCGACGTTTGCTCCTCCTAAAAATGGGGATTAAAAATGAGCGTGCCTTTGCGTGGCTATTCAAAATAACGCCAAAGCCATCGCAGAATGATTAAAATGACTTTGATGGCGGCAATGGACGTTAAATCCGCATAAAATACTTGATAATTTGGCAAGAATCTCGGCGAGCGAATCGAGAGCAATTAGCCCGTAATGCCTTTGTCCGGATTGCGGTGAAGGGAATAAAATTACTTTTGGATTCGGATGAAACCAAATTACAAGTGTTTTAAAAGGCCTTTGTTAGGGGCTCGCGGTGTAATTGATACGGGAGAGGGCCGCCCCGGGCTTTGATCCCGGGAATGCGCCCGATTGTCGCCCAAAACGTCCCAGCAAATGAGATTAATCGACATTCGGATGATAACCATCAGCCACGGGCCCTCAATTTAAAAGTCACGCCCGTCTCGCTCATTTCTCGCCTCTAATTCAAATGCGGCCCAGGAAAATCTTGCGTGAAATTTCCGCCAAGAAGTTTTCCGACGCGAAATTATGTCCGCGTTACTTACTCCGCGCCGAAAATTCCCCGTCATAAAATATACATGGATTTTAAAATTTTCATATTGAATTTGGCCCGGGCGAAATTTGTTCCGAAAATGTTTTATACACGCCCACGCACATTTGCGCCATGATTATCGTCGAATTTGTAGCGCTCACAAAAGTCACTAACAAATGATACTTAAAAACCCCTTAGGTGCTTTCGCACGAACAAGTATTCTAATTTTTATTCGTGTGATACCCGCGGAAATAAAACTTTCTCTATGAAATAAAAAGCTCTCAATTCCGCGCAACTTTTGTAAAACAAAACATTTTAATTTTTCCCGAAAAAAATTCATCCAGAACATGCCTCTAAAAATAGCTCACATCGGTTTTTCATCATATCAAAAGTGTACTTAATATTTCATTTCATTATAAAGCAAGCCTATAATAAACTGACATTTTTGGCGAAAATGTCATACGTTATCAACCAATACAGCTTTCAACTAAATTGGCTTGTAAAAATGCCGAATTTCGATAAAAGTCGAAATTCAACATATACAAATAGTTTGCGTACTTCAACTGTTAACGCATTCGCGAACACGGATTAGCGACGCAATTCATGAACATAGAAATTGAGTTAGACTATCAATAAACACACTATTATTATTCCCTGTCTCTTCTCAAGCCTTGCATATTTTTTTTCAAATCTACCTGACATTACGTAAGAAAATATTAAATGATAATACAATGGATCTCGTGAAAACATTTTTCTTTAAAATCCCCAGTCCAAATACTTCTAAACATTTATATAGGTATATCTCCAATATACTTTTTATTACTGAAGATACAGAATTAAAACCAAAATCTGGTATTGTTGAATGAGTCTGTGACCAATCATCATTTCGTTGTGAAGCAGGATTATTTTTATTAGGAGATATATTTTCAACTTCAGAATCGTTGGCGTTGGTATATTCGTCATTTTTATCGACAGTAGACTCATTATCTATTTCTGAAAGTTCACTAGAGTAATTAACGTCAAAATAAGAAATGTTAATACATGCACATTAATAAACGCATGCCTATATTCGCAGACATATCCAATGCAATAAACACTTTCCACATCCATCTGCAATTGCAGACGTGTCCACGAATGCGTTAATTGTCTTTAAAAACGAAATGATTATCAAAAAAAAAGTTTTGTGACCACTTTAATTTAATACGAGTTCATAATATTTATCGAGTTATAAACGAAGTTTTCTTAATGATTTGATACAAAACTTTTAATTGTCGACAATCAACTTGTGCAGTTACAGTTTCTTATGATTTTATTAATTTATAATGAGTTATTCCCCGCATATCTCAGCATACAGGGTGTTCAATAAGTAATACATCCAATTTTATCCATACGCAATGATACAACAATATGCTACTGGTTTAAATTAAGAGGAGTGTTAAAACCCTTTAAAATTTACTTGCAAGCGATCTGAGATTCAGGATATGCGTTCCCGTGAATCTCTTTTTGGGGCAATGTAACATTGTGTATGTGAACTTTGCGTTAAACTTAGGAAATCCGCCACAGAAACGTTCCTATTAATCATCAGCAGACCGCTGGGAGTCATTTCTTGGCCATATCACAAGTTCTCTGATGGTACAAATTGTTTAAAGAGGTCGCCGACGAACCCTGCATTTGGAATCTATCAAATTTCTTAATGGACGAAAATATGACATGTTTACATGATTATTTGAACTTTTAATGGATAACAGAAACTCTAAATATAAAAAACAACCATTTATAGCATCGTAGTTGAAGATTTTGACATAAAAACGCATAGAAAAATAATCACGACAACACGCCAGGCCACAGGGCTTTCATTGTCAATGATTTCCTGGCCAAGAATTAAGAGAGTCGTCGGTTAACCTTGGATGCGGGAGGTCGTCCTTCCTGCAGCCAGATCTCTCTCTCTCCCTCATGTGGAACAAATAATTATTTAGTGAAGAGTCTTTCTATTCGACGCTTGTGTTAGCTGTTTTCTTTGTTGTTGAAGTGAGAGAAGGCCAAGAGATCTGGCTACAGGAAGGACATCTTCCAGTTTATTATCTGTTATTATTTTTTATAACCAAGAAAAGCGACTATGGTAGATTTATATCAAATAATTGATATAATGAGTGAATAATCATAAAAAAATTAGCGATCTAGTTTGTAAATAAGAGCAATGCTATGGTATCTAATTACAAATGATAAGTTAGTTGATGGGCGACAGTAGATGTTAAAGCAATTGCACTCTATTTATATTCTAAAATAAGTCATAAATCTGAAAAATGTATTACATATTTAGAATAAGATGATTAAATTCAGAGCTGAATTAATGCAGATATAACGTATGATTTCAACACGCGAACAAAAAACATATCTCTACGTATATCTAAAGAGTCGTCCGACCTTCTTTCGTAAGCAAATTTATTCCATATAATCCAGAAGCAGTATGAAATTTCAGCTTTCCGTTTATATGGTCAGTGCACTCTTAAAATGCTTATATTTGGAGTTGTGATGCACAAAATAGGATTGGGATTATTTAATTTCTTCGTGCAATTGAATATTCACGCCAATCTGAAATATGGTTATAAAGATTTTGATAAATATTTTTAGATTAGATTCTTATTAATGTTGATGAAAGCTTCAATATTCATAAAAATTCAAAACGCTAAGGGTGAACACGCATGCGCATTATATGCCTTCCGTGCTGATTTCTCTATAACGCTTTGCGCATGAAGGAATTTCAATACAAAATATCATGGTTATTAGGTTTTTCACTGTCCTAAAATAAATTTTGAACATTTTATACTATACTAAAATTATATTGTCACTATAGAAAGTTATGGCTCGATCCCTGACGCGCTTGGAAAAAATAATATTAAATTTATCGAAGGAAATACAACTGTAAACGAAATAAATGATGTCCTTTTATTGTGTAAAATAATCGACTAACCGGAGCGATTCGTTTTACGGCATCGATTGTAAAATCACTCCGTGTAATACTGACATAAAATCGCAAATTTGCCGGGATGCGATTTTTTCGAGGAGGCGTTATAAAACGGACGTAAATGTTTTATCATCGGACATGTAATAAATGTAAAAATTCGGCCTTATTAATTTTAATATTGGGAAGCGCCTCCCCCCGAACGAACCCTCCGGTCAATAATGTAACAATAGCTGTAAACAAATGGTGGCCATTTGGTCCATCTAGTTACAGGGGGTTGGCGGCCGTACGACCCTCCAACTAACCGACCTTATTCTTTCCCTTCCAGACCTTCGCCCCTATTGGTAATCATTCGGTCACTTTATAAGGACGAACTGGATATCCTGCCACGGATTTTCCGATTTTACACTTTATTGTCCGAGAGCCCTTGAAAGCCTCGATGTTTGTCGACGAAAAGGTAATAATTGAAAGGTCTTCCAGTGTCATAAAATTGTCGCAAAACATAAATTTATTTATGTGTATCGAAAAGCCTTTGCCGATTGTTTAACAAAGAAAGAAAAAAAAGATACACCTAATATTTCCAAATAATTTACATACATTTCATAAAGCGGCTTCTTTTCACCTTTATGTGCGTGCGTCGCGGAAAGACGTATTCTTCCCGCTGGCTCATCAGCTGTCTCGCAGCTGTGATCTCTCTATCCAACTAAAATACAAATTTCGGCCAAAAAAATCGACTTTATATTATCGTCCAACAAACTTAAGAAAATATGTATAACTGAAGTTAAAATTAATATTATTTCGTCAAAATTTTTCACATATACGTATTGTGATTTGGCAGTCAGACTTGTAACTTAATGATATTAAAAAGCGGGATTGGCGATCAATTTTTTTAAAATCTATATCAATTAAAAATTTGTACATAGCTACAATTTTATTATAGAAAATTTACATAAATATGTCACAATCGGATTTGCTTCTGTGCTCCTTTTTTTGTGAATCCGTTGATTGTCCTGTTAGATAGACAAAAATCCTTTCCCTGGAATTTTTGATTTGCATACAGATCTTCGTTAGTAGGACATTCAAAAACTGCACGTAAAATAACAATGGAAATAAAGTTCTTAAAATTTAAATTTTTCAGTCTTTCATCCCTTGGATAACTCCTATTGTCCTTCTAAATTTAATCCAATATTTTTTTTAATATGATTATTTTTTTGAGAACTTGTTTAAAAAATATACAAATTTAATATTTAACACATTAACATTTCAGTTAAAATCTCTTTAACCTCAAATATTTATTATCAATTATCGAAGAAAAGCTGCCGAAGAAAAAATCTCAGATGATGTCAAACAAAAAATAATTTTAAAACCGTCCTTCAGAAACGTTTTATGTCATAATAAAAAAATTCAGCGTTAACTACTATGTGATTTATGGTTTTTTGATATAATATGAATATTTTTGGTGGGACGTTTTTATTTTATGTTTTAGATTTTATATGAGCTCTATGATATTTTTTCGCGTTTTTCTGAGGATAATTTTATATGGAGATTTTGTTCTGAAAGCAAAAAATGCGATATTGTAATGATTTGAATATTGTCTCGTTCGACTTGATGTCATTAAAATGGTTTGCGCTTTGGAACCGAATTTGATTAAGCCCAGAGAATTGGAAGCCGGAATTCCTTAAATCTATTTGCAGATTTAATCAATATTTGCACAGAGGAACGAGTGTACGTCGTCATGATTCGCATCAACGACGATACATCTGAAAGTATTTTAATGGCTATATAATCTTAAATGACTCTTATTCTTAATGCAATTGATTGAATCTATTGTATATCTAAATGTTGAACTTTTAAACATGGCTAAAAATAATATTAAAGGTACTGAAAAGTATTAAAAATGACTTTAGACATACTCTTTTTTGGTATCGAGACACGGTTCAGGAAACACGTAAATATAACACCTATAGAAATTGAACATTGCGAATGTATATAAGTGTTAAAAATGTCAAAGCAAATAATCGAAGAAAAGCATTGACGTCATTGCAAGCTGTTTTTATTTGACTCTTGTTGTATAAGCTCGTTATATAAATACAAAGGCATCCAGAAAGTAAGGTTAAAACATTGATGTTGGGCGGAAAAATGCTTATATTTAATTGAAACTCGCAGGATACTTTATAAACATATTAAACTTTTATCAACGTAATCGCTGTCGAGATCGAGACATTTTTGTATTTGGAGCACCAGATTTTGCATATCAGTGTCCTAGACATTCACTGTTAACCTTTTTCGACCTCCTGATTGTAGGAAAAACGTTTCACACCCAATTTTTTTTTAGTTTAATGAGCAATTCATAGTCCAAAGGCGTCCAAGTCGGGTTATTAACGATATCAGCAGCTCTTGTAAAACTCGTGTGGTGTGGATTCTGGTGTTGTCGTCCAGGAGGCTGACTCCCTGGATCAGCATTCCCTTTCTGCGGTTCTGAATGACTCTCTTGATTTTTTAGGGTATTGCATTAAGCCTCTGTATTAATGGTATAAAATATTTAATGGACCAATAAAACTCATTAAACCCCTTACGGTCCTAAAAAACAGATGCCATGATATTTCCAGGTGTCTGGGGGAGATTTTTTGGATTCTGAGGTGTCTCTCCTGTGAAAAATGATCCAAAAACTTACTGTTACTGGTGGTCACATGAATTTAACGATGCTCCGGTGTGAGCATTCTGGTCACATATTTCGCACACAATTTCTTGTAGCCAAGCTTTTCTGATACAATATCAACAAGGAGACTTCAAGAAATGCCAGGAAATTGGCACACATGGCGCTCATTTCAAACTTGTTCTTCAATTTTTTGCACAAGTTTGTTAGAAATCACTGATGGTCTTTCACTCCTTCTCTGAACAACTTGAACGAAAGGTGTTGGAAGCACTCGATGACCTTTGCATCAAAATTAGCTAAATGCAATTAGCTTTGCAGTCTTTAGTCTAGACATATGCCAAGTATGCGAGTAAAAAATGTCGCTGGATAAAAGCTCCTTGCATTGTTTAAATTTAATATTCATGGAGATTAATTAATCCGCGAGAGGGACTCACTTAGGATGAAATCCCAGGATAGGTAGTGTGATTTTTAAAATCGGTTTAATGTTTAAAAATCACACGGCGCCCTCGGCAACCCCTAATGGGGTAGGGTTGGAGGCCCATTCTATTAGTGGCCGTGGCGCCGATGTGCGTCCATTATGCGGTGTACAGATTTTATAGAGCGAAAAGTTTCCGGTTCCCCCAGTTAAGTTTATCCCGCGTTTCCGGTCGTGTTTGTATTGTCGGCGACCGGGTGACGAGATTTCCGGAAAACCGGAAAAGTTATCGCCGCCCCCTTTTTCAATCCGTCCCGTTGACGGTACAACATTCTCAAAGACGGTCCCGTTTCGGCGCTCTGTTTTCACGCTTTGCTAACAAACATGAATGAGGGACCATTTTTCAAACACAATACCGTCACACAGTGATGAAACGAAGTTTATGAAGGAATTGTATCGATAAATTTCGTGCATAAATGTATAAATGAATTGTTAATGTGGTTTTATAGAAAAATATGCTGCGCTCTTTGATGTGTATATAGCATTTCATTAAGCTTCAGAAAGCTCCGGGGAAGCTTTCAACATTTTTTTATAATTATAAAGCTGTATTTAATATTCTGGTACGTAAAAAATTAAATATTAGGTACAAATTTATGTTTATAAATTCCGACAAAAATTTGCACAACGTGTTAACAACATCGTATTATATTCCGTCTCTTTTCAGGCGCAATGTGTTATTTTAACAGCGCCATCTCTTGTGGCCCTACGGAGACATTGCACCTGCATACCGACGGATCGCTTCTTGCGCGTGCACCGTTGCCACTTGGGTGGTGACGCGCAAAAGGCGGGAATCAGGAAGAGTTGTTGATTAGCCTTGGCTGCGGGAGGACGTCCTTCCCACAACCAGATCTCTCTATCTCTCGTGTGGAATAAATAGTTATTTAGAGAAGAGAGTATTTCTATTTGAGGCCCGTCTATTCCCATCCATTCGTCTAGCAACATCACGGTCTGATAGAAGAACGGACCCCGGGACTTTTTATTATGGCTTAAGATAAATAAATTAATTATGACATTTTTTGAACGTTCTCACAGAAATATATATATTTATTTTTTCAAAATCAATTATTGATTAGATGTGTAAATGCGTTAATTAATAGGATATTCTTTCAATAAAAAAATAGTAAATTAAAAAAGTTATAGGCTGGCAAAATATGAGGGGTAAAAAAGGGCGTGTTCTGGTTGACATATTTTCAACTTTTCAAGTTATCTAATATTTAAAAAAATATTTATTCTTAATTAGTAAAGATGTCGCTATAGTTTCTACCTCATAATTTTTTTTTTGGAAAATGGTGACTATTTAATAAAATATATATTTTAGTTTTTTTTTCATAATTTTTTTTAAAAAATAGTTTAAAGTAAAATTTTGACATAAATCTGGTAGAGACGATACAAATTTATATATAAAATATTTATACTAAATTTAAAGTAATTTGGTTAATTAAAACTTGAGATATCATGTCAACCGTGCTGAAAAAGGTAGTTTCGAGAAAAACGCGTTTAAATATTTAATTCTGCTAAACAATGCCAATGATATTAATACGTTTAGCTGATTTGTTATAAAAACTAACATATTTGTTTTACGCGGATTTTTAGAAACAATTTCTTTCAATTTTAATATTTTTTTAAGAACATCGTCGTTAATCACCCACGTTAATACCCACAAAAATTATAAAAAACTATGCTTTTAAAGTTTTATTGTAATCGTGTTTAAGTATTGAGATGCTGCATAAGTTCTGTTCTTTTCTCTTGCGTGATATAACTATTAATTTTAGCTTTTATATTCATTCAGTACTATTTTTTTAAATAGGAAATAATAAAAAAATACAGTGGAAAATATTACATTACATATTGATTATAGATTTTATGAGGATTTTGTATTTTTAAGCACAATATTAGTTCAATACTGCCAATGCATAAATGATAGAAATATAACTACGTCTTCGAAAAGGTCTTCGTATTATCCTTCTCTTTTAAAAAGCCATTCGCAAAGAAGGCTTTGAACGAAGGCAAAATCGCCTGCATGTTTGCAGGAAGAAAAGAATCGATATTGACTCGAAATTCAATATGTTTTTAAAACGGGGCATAAAAATACGACATCAATGCAACGTTCGTTTCAAAAAATATATTCAAGGGCCATAATAAACCCCATAGAAAACAGGCTGAGCACGGTCTCACGACGGGGGGAAATTTGAAAGAAAATCTTTAACGGGCCTCATAGGTGAATGGCTTTTCCGAATAATGTTACCGAAGACGCTATTCCCGGACTATTTTCTTCCCCGTGTCTCCTATCCTCTCCTAACGACAGTGGAGACAGACACCCCTAGAATGTGGGTGACTCCCGCACACACATGTGGGTAATTGAATAAGTTTTCCGGGATGAGGGACATAATATACTCTTGTAGATGGAGTGCTAGACAAAGCTTCCATCCTATAGCTCATCGAAGACTCGGGCCGAGTGCCGGGATAAAACGGCCGACCAATTCACTTTTTCGATGTACATGACGCCCACCACCAATTTGGTTGCTCTTATTAAAACTAATATTACGTCTGATCAAACGATCTTCGGGGAATATTTGAGATTTTAATTTAAAACGAATTTTTGATTGAGAAATTGGGTAGGAACTTCCCGGAAAGGCTGATTAGCATATTTAAGAAAAGTTCGTTCATTCAAATTCTTCTCCAATTTTCGTTACGAAATATAATCCATTTAACAATTTTTTTGCACATATATACACAATTTTAATCAAGTCATATTTTTTTCAGGTATGTCTATTAAATTATATAGAGACATTTTTAATATTAATATAATATCTATACAATTTCTTAGGTTCGTAAAAAATAGTTTTATTTTTCATTTGTTCAGCGAAATTTCAAGCTTAAAGTTATATTTGTGTAATATATAATAAAATAGGCAAGAAACAACGTCTAATAGCAACGTGCGCATAGCGTATCTATGATGTATGCGACGGAGAACACAAACGATTCTCCCTCTCTTTTTGACTAACTACCGGTAGGATTTGGAATGAGAGAAGAGTCGCGCTACGCATGAATTTTTCTGGAGTCCAAAAAGGGGGAACGTTTCATTTTTCGTGACATCCAGGTCAATTTGTCCTACGGCGTCTATTTAAAATTTCACTTCAATATGCAATTTCTCAAAGCATTTCCAAGTTATCATCTGTTTGCAATGCATTGATTACAGTAATAATTTTCGAACATTAAAGAGCCTTATCAGGGGGCATTTTGAAAAATATTTAAAATTAAATATTTTCATCTTTGGATCTACGTCGTGATAGTTTCATCCAAGATCTCATTTGGATTATCAATGGGGTTGATAGTTTATTAATATGTTCATTAAAATTCAAAAGCTATTGTTACATGGCTCGGGTATTATAAGGGGTGGTAGCTTATGATATGGCCTCAAGCTATTCGTCTAAAACCCACCGGATGCAAACCTTTTGTCAAGATAAATCATTAAATCTGTTTGATTAACAGATTGGAGAGAAGGTGTGGAAAGATGGAAGAAGTATTATATTGTCGAGAAAAAAAATTGACCCAACTGCGAGACTTTTATGACGAACTACTTTTTTAAACACAGTCGAAGCAAGCTAAATGCTCTGAGATGATTTTTATTTAAAAAAAATTAAAGCTAGTTAGTTTCCAAAGCTATTGAATTCGATATACTCTAATATATAATATAATATGGTGTTTCATGACCTGCCCAATATAGACGGCCGGTTCAGATGAAGTTAGTGATTGATGTTTCGCGTACATGTCCATGACCTCTCCATTGGATCTCATGACTTAAGCTTTACGCAAAACAATATTTAGCCCATTTAACAAGACATTTAACTCAAATTTGAAATAAAATATGCTTTAAATTAAATTTAACATTGATTTACGTTTGCAATATTTTTGTTTCGTTTGGCGTTGGCGTACTATTGAAGTTATGGCATTGGAAAGTTTATCCGCAGGGGTCCCGATATCGAAATTGGTTATATGCGTATCGAGTGTCCTCTTTATGCCCTCTCCGTCCAATAAAACATTTTGGAAATAGTAGGAGTTGCGAGATTGAGTTGTAAACAGGTTGAGTCGTTTTAAAGTTATTTATATTTACTGTCATAGCGCGACCCAAAAACGAATGCAATATACCGCACCCCATCTTGAAGACCAGAAACAAAAAGGATATATGGAAAAAATTTGAAGGAAAATATATTTATACGTAATGGCAAGGGACACATCTGCGTCACGCCTATAATAAAAACTATCCTTAGTGTAACAAGAGAGTAAATGTCCCATCCTGGCCCCCCTCATCCTATCTCTACCCAATCTGGCCCCAGCGGAGCGTACGACCTTTTTGGCCATCCTTTACCAACACTTTTGTGTAACATTGTTTACTAGTTTGTCTACCCTATTCGGATTCCCCTTATCTATTCTCAAGATGTTCCAAACTTTTTGTACTTAAATGCGATGCAAATTTATATCCTTTATTTGTAATTACAGCGGGCGGTTGTAAATCTTGCATAAGGGAGTGCTTGGTTTTTTTTTTTGAAAAGTTGTATTTGATCTTTTTTAAGTATATACGTCCAAATGTATATTAATTATATACGAACATTTTTTATCTTCTGATATATAAAAATGAATTGGGATTTGTTCGTTCGAAATGCGCTGCCATACCGTTCATCGAATTGCAATAAAACTTTTTCCACTTATTTTTAAAGATTTCGCAAGTAACATAGGCATAGTCTAATATATAAAAAATAATGTTTGTTTGTCTGTATTTAATGCGCTGCCATACCGTTTATCCGATTGCGATAAAACTTGCCAACTTATTGTTTGCACTTTTTTAAATAATATAGGTATATTACAATTTACTTACAGTAGATCTTATATACATAAATCAATGTTTTTAGCTTTGTTTATATATTTATATATAAAAATACTTAAAATAATAAAAATAATACGGATATAAATAAGTTTGAAAATAGTAATGAAACAACTGTGACAAATCGATTTTTCTCTCTGGACCGCGCAGCGTGAGTGAAGCTTGTATATCAATAAATGAACCATAACACTGTTGATATTATTGGGCCTTATAATGTTATTTCAAATATAATCATTATTGTTAGCACGCTCAGTTTTAAGTATATAATGGAATTATGCGATTTTCTACTATTTATTATGTTTATAAGAAGACCATCAACGATCTAAGAATACCTCATTCTGAATAATTTTCAACCGTATACGGACAAATTTCATTATTATTTTAATTTTAATTTTGTCGTCATCTTTTGATAATGAATATGATTACTCTATTTTGTATTATTTGAAAACGGTATTGAAAATAAAGCACTATGGATCGCTTTTCGCAATAGTACTCTATAAAAAATCATTCAAATATTTTATTTCTTTTGAGAATATAGATTTGAGAATATTTGAGAATATTTAGACGTGTAGTAGTACCTTTACAGCAAGACCTTGTACGAGTGTGTGATGAAATATATGAACGCATATATGCGCCATTACTCACCAACGGGTTAAATAGATATCTAACTGAAGTTCGACAGCAATAACGTACAAGATTATTATTGATAAGCTTTATACTTGAATTCAAATAAACCATTTAGAATTAACACACTTTTGTCGGGCGTTGCCGTTGTAGCTAGCGATACCATCTTTGTAGTGAAATTTCTTAAAAATCACGATAAAATTTGAATAATTTATGGGTCGTACACATACGATATATTTTTTTGTGTATTATTTTTTTGTCATTTTTACTTAAATGTTTATATTATTCGCAAATGGTACTGTGGCGTACTGTGGCGTGCCCTGAATCAAATCGATTAGCTATCGATGATTTTGGCCATGAATTTATTTCTGCCTAGTCAGTAGGCATCCAATTAGTTGTCGTGATCTGAGTTTAATATATCGCTAAGAGGAATGATAAAAAAAATAATTCGATTATAATTGGTATGATATCCAATAAAGTAAGGGTCGAAGAATAAAAATAATATAAATGAGATAATACGGGGTTGTAAAGATGAGCCTTCTATATGTCGCCAATTTATTTATATAAAAGAAAACTCGTGATAGGCTTAAGGGATTTCTCGTTAGGGACCCTCGTCTTGACCAGGGTCGCGCTGGGCAGGCCGAAAGGCCAAATTGTTTTATAAATATTTGCGTGGACGTCATTACGCCAGCTATTCCTGCGTCCATATCTTCGAATCCGAATCTTGTGCAAACAACCTTTTTTGGTGTGTTTACAATGGCTAATAAATCATGCTCATTCTGGGGTTAAAATATACATTTTTTTACCCCCCCGGTAATTTATTATTAATGTGCTATAAGCATGTGGGCGCTTTGTTTTTATTACAAACTTACGTTTTCGCCCAGACAGATGGAGATTTGGGCCTCTTTATTCGGCAAAAAAATGTTTACACCATTCGGAAGTCCGATATGAAAAGGATTTGCATTCGAAAACGTTTAATCATAATGCCTGAAGTTTTATTAAATATTTTTATAAAATTGTTTGTTCATAAATGCGTGTATGAGTAAATGTTCATAAACAATCAAACAAGTATGTCGACATTAACTCGTGTATATACCATGCATTATATTTTGTGCCTGTTTTAGCTAAAAATGTATTACATGTGAAAATGGATAAAAAAGTGAACGGGCGTCAAATAAAAATATTTTTGTCTTAGATAACTTCTTTATTAATCACGAGAGAGAGATCTGGCCGCGGGAAGAATGTCTTCCCGCAGTCAAGGCTATCTGACGGCTACCTACGACTTCCGCCTGATGCGTACCGTTGTAGAATTTAATGTACAGAGATTAACAATACCATTGCACGGGAATGATATTTCGCCCATGCTAAAAAGTCATTAATGGGTTAAAAGCGATCATTGTTGGCAATCCTCGTTAGTTTTACAATCGTCGATATATCGTTCCTTAGCATCCAGTTGATTAAAACTTGAATAACAACCACGAATCATGTGCTTTATATTTGATATACAAGTCAAAGAATGCTTTTTATTTTTATACTGAAACGCACCAGGACCTCACCCAATATTTTTGATTAACTCATTTCGATCAAATGTCATATGATATTCTAAATCCAATGACTGTATAATATTATTTAATTACACTGTATTGTAAACATTAATTTTCGATAAACATATATATGTATTTAAATAATGCATAAATGCGTATTTATCGCGTAAGGACAAATTCGCGTAATCCAAATTCGCGTTAACTGAATTCCATTATGTTTATTATTGAAGTTGTCAGAAAAACATTTTAAATGGTTTAGGATTTAACTGTTGTGCTGTAAATTCTACTCAAGATCTAATCTAGAGTGGATGACAATGATGCATTGTTTCTTTTCTTTTTGTGTGAGTTTGTGTAATATATTATAAAATAGGCAAGCTACATACAGGTACACATAAACACAGATTTGCGAATTTTCAAATGCATAAATTTATAAAATATGCAGAAACATTATAATATTTTTGCATGGGTAATATAATAATCATTATACATATTCGGTCATACTAATATTAATTTGCATATATCTGTCATGCTCACAGACTATCGTAATTCTCCGCCCATGAACACTTAGCATATAATAGACCTATACACGTCTTATACTTTGCATCAATTTCAAAATGTAGGTCAATCACACATTTTCAATTCCATCTTGGAGTATTTTATCCGAAGAACAACCGAAAGAGATGCTGCTCCTCCGCGTATTCCATTAAATCCATATTTATTTATGTAATCCCAAAGAAACGCAGTATCGGAACTTAGTCGAACGCCACTATTGGGTAAAAGCATTGTTGGTAATAGGAAACCTATGATAGCGATCATTCGGTCCATTGTAATCCCCCAGGGGTAGAAATCTTTTTTCAAAGTCACGATGTCAACGGTTGATATGAAAATTTAACAATAAAAAAGGGTTGACCTTTCTGTGTTATCTTAACGCTTTTGCCATTGAAAGGATGCGAGACGCTATTCCGAAAACACGTCCACGAAGTGAATACAAAACACGTTTATCGTAGGTCTAAAAGCCTCCCGATGGGTTGTTCAACCCCGTGGCCAATCCGAAATTACGGATTTAATAAAGGTAACCATTTGCCATTACGAAATAAGGGACTGGACCAAATGAGCTGCTCGACTCCGTGCAGTTAATTCTTTACTTTCAATTAGCAACTTTGATTGCTGCGTATGGAGTGGGCGCTTTGCGAAAAGAGGTACAATGATAATTCGGTCGATCAAAAGAACATCGAAAATATATAGTAACTCCTTTATAACGCGATTTTAATTTAACACCTTCGCCGCTGTCACGGCTGCCAACCGTGACGTGATTCCGGCTTCGAAAATCGCATCGCGGGTCGCGCGCAGCGCCGAAGCGCTATGGACTAGCCATAACGCCGGTCTCAGAAACCGATCGACGGCAAACGCGCCCCCACAACAACGGGAGGGGGTGGGTTCTTTAATCCTCTGCGACGACGGCCTTCTATGTCGCAAACTGGCGACGATCGCGAGGCACGTGGCCTTCATCTGAGGTGGCGATCTGTCACAGGACCAAAATCGTCCTTTATTTTGCGGTTCATCCCGGGCGGATCTGTGCGGTTATCTGTTTTATGACTTTTCAGAATTTTATGAATTTCCTGGCATTTGTTCAAGTCTGCTTGTGATGTGTTATTGGAAAAACTTAGTTATAAGAAGTTGTGTGCGAGACGGTGCCCAGAATGCTCACACCGAAGCACCATCAAAATCGCCTGAAAATCCAAAAAAAATTGGCGATGGAAGTCTATAACACTGCCATACAAAAGATGGTATCCCAACTACAGAATTTGTGCATATTGTAATACATAAAGGTTGTAACCTTACTTTCTGGATGATCTTCGCATAATGCTTTTAAAGATCAATGATACAGTTGTGTTTGTGTAATATATAATAAAATAGTCGAGCTATTGGTATAGTGGTTGCTTTATGCTACGTATAAACATACACACACAGTAAAGGCGACACGGCGCATGCGCGTAGCGTCTCTTTGGTGTATGCGACGGATACAAACACACTACGAATGATTCTCCATCTATTTTTGACCAACTGACGCTTGGAGTTCCCAAAATCCATTCTTTGTATATTTTTATAGATGTTCTTATTCATTTAATGGATAAATTTATGAGATCAACACATTTCACAATTGTAAAACTTTCATATGCTTGGATGACTTTGTTGTGATTAAATACCCGTAACATTAAAACATTTTTTGGGTTTCTATTATATAAGAATTATTTTTGAATAATATTATTTATATAAAATAATTAAGTTATAAAACCTATATCCAAAATATGATCCATCCAAAAATATACATTTTACCCATGACAAAAGCGAAGCTGTAGTATGTTTCTTGCATAAAAATATTTATGGATATTTAAGGCTAATTAAGAATATTTTTTCAAGATAACAAGACTAAACAAAAAAAGTTATTTATGGGTCTTATATGACTCTGCTTGAAAATGCGACGGTTAATATTCATTGGATGTTTTTATACGTAAGGGTCTATTAAAAACATGTTTAAATGATGGCTTAATTATAGAAAATATTCACGAAATATCATTAAATTATGTATTCATAATCTTATTTTTTCACAAAAAAAAACCTTTTTCTCCGCATCGCTGACCCCGGAAACGAATATTTCCATCAGGACGTATAAGTCGGATATCCCCGCGATTACCATACTTTTCCCTTGTCCGGAGAGTGGTGGAAGTAGAAAGACGGAAGTAGCACATTGGGGATACAATTAATTTTCTTTTCGTGTTGTTTCAGGGGTAACACATCAGCCGGAATTTGGAGAGCCTTTGTCAAATCTGACAGTTCCCGTCGGAAGGGATGCCATCTTCAGGTGTCTTGTGGTCCACCTTGGCGGATACAGGGTAATATTTTATTCCGAGAGTAAAACTTAATAACATTTGGGACACGAGCGGAAACATTTCAAATGTGACATATTTTAAAACAATATTATTTAATCATATGTGATGCCCTCCCCCGTGTTCTATTTATAGGGATGATGGAATACGAATGTTGGGGGGCTGTAAAATGAATGTTTTTTTCTTTTTGATGTGTCTCAGGTGGGTTGGGTGAAGGCGGATACGAAGGCCATTCAGGCCATACATGACCACGTGATTACACACAATCCACGTGTTTCGGTGTCACATAGCGACCATTCCACATGGTATCTCCACATAAGAAATGTTCAAGAGGAAGATCGTGGACAGTACATGTGCCAAATGAACACAGACCCCATGAAGAGCCAGGTATTTGATTTTATTTATTTATTAAACAATATTATAGGATATTTCAATAAGGACGCTTGACTTTTTGTGGCAATAAGTATAAAATATAATATTGTTCAAACATCTATCATAGATCTGCGATTTAAGATGACGATAACTAAAATATGCCCATAGTAACATTAAAGCATCGAGTGTTTCGTGATTTAGTCTGGATCTGATTTTGGTAGCCAGACAACTTGCTGCTGAAAATGCACGCTCAGCCTCCACAATCGTTGGAGGTATCGTCATCAGATTTTTAAATGCTAGTTCGAGTGGATGACCGCGTGAGCCCCCATTTTCGTATAATACCATAAATATGACCATGAAATCTGCTGAGATAAAGACTAAAACTCGCAAAATTCCCGATTTCCCGACAAATTATTTATTTCCGTCGCTGCAGATGAATACCTATATACTATAATACTTTGATGTGATTCGTAATTATATTACGGAAGTATACAAAAATTTTGAACGCCGTATCTATTATATTTCATATCGATATTCCCATTATTAGAGTCGAGGTGTAGTAAATACATCACCGGTAGAGAAAGGTTAATATAACAATTTGAAAAATATTTATGTATTGTATATATAGATTAGACAGTTACTGTCCCTAGGCGTCGCCTAAGCTCAACAATTAGTAGTTACGCCACTGTTTCCAAGCGTTCAGATTTTGGCGAGAATATATCGATATAGTACACTTCAACATTAAGGTGAGGTGTGCGATTTCTGTTAGATAAAAATTTCAATCCTGAATTTTTCGGGACTACGTTTATTAATCACGGGATTCGTGTGCAGCTAAATCTGTCCGGGATCCAGAATCCCGGGATTGGATTCCCTAATTGGGACATTCAAAGATGGGCATCGTTGCTTAATGTGAATTTTTTGGCGAAACGTTTATCGAACTTTTATTTTAAAAAATAAAATTTGATAATTTTCATATATTATTCAACATTATAATCTTCTATAATAATTTGCCATATATAAAAAAATAATTTACAATAAATTTGATAGATATTCTTTTAATAATATAGCCGCTGTAACTTAACAAATTTAGAGCGTCTCTATTGAAGGGCCCTATATAATAAAAATAGCTCGGAAATAGTATTAATAAAAATGACAAACGACCCAAAATTATCACCCCCATAAAAATATTCACACTTGGTAATTGAACAGCAAATCATCATTAAGCACACACGTTGCTCAAACAGCCCCTAATAAAAATATTTCTTACGTGAAAAGTTATTATTTCAATCTCGGGCTGTTCAAATGGCAACAATTTCCTTTTGAGAATTTCCACAGCTTTTCTCACCGGAACGTTAATAATACTGTCTTATGTCACGCAAACAATTACCAAGACTTTTTCATGTTATGTAAGCCCAGAAGAATGGCTTATCTGCATAAGCGTGCCTTATGAGACTACCCATACAAATTTAACATAAAGCAATTCATTTGGGAAATTGCTCGAAAATTATTCAATAGCAAAAAAATTAACGATAAACAAGCCCCACATACAAAATTCGAACATACTTTGATATCCATTTACATTTTGGGTGGAGATATTTTGTGAGTGGGAGTTGAGCAAAAATTCGATATTCTTGATATTATATTTACGATAGACCTTTTGATGATATCCCGATTTGTCATGTTCCAGTTAAATCTCCATATGAATTGTTCATAAAAAAATACTTATGCCCAAATATGATTTATCGTTAATATAATTTCAACAATCTGCCATATCTGTTAATCTATGGGTTATATGTGAAAATATACGCGACAGGGCTTTCAAAAATATGTTGCATCACCGTGGGAGCGCCCATAGCCTAGTAAGTTTGTTGGGTGGCCCATAAATCGCGAAAGATTAAGTCTTGGGCGTTATTAATTCACGTTGTTACATCAAACAAATGGTCGCATAAATTTCATCTCGCAGTCAAATATGTAAGGTTCCAAGTGGAGCAGCCCTGCGCGGTGCAGTAATCTCTCCCCCCGGCGAAAGGTGAGCGTCCCTTTTTGCTCCCTGGAAACATGACGAGCGGGGGTCACCGACATTGTTCCGGGATCAGCCGGAAATCCGACCACGACAAGGCGATTTCGGATTCAGGTTGCCGTCAGGACTCAATACCTGCAACCTGACGACAGATGTGGCCTTGTTAGTGTTTGAAAGAACGGCCAAATTTACAAGGAAGTGATTAGCTCGCCCGGGACGAAAATTAATGCCCCCGTAATGAGACTGTCAGGTTTTCTTCCCAACATTGGGCAGAGATTAAAATAAGATATATAATTGCTTTCATATAGATCAAATGGCAATTCTGTCATTATGTAATTTTTTTTATAAAAAAATCTAAAAAAGTTTTTTTTATTGCATCGTATAAAAATAGTTACATACGTAGACTTTTTTCATTATGAACGTATGTGCGAATATTATAAAAACACGGCTCCTCTTAAATAACTATGATGCTGACATGCAAACGTGACGCAAACTGACATCTGACTCCAATGAAATCCACTTATTACGAATTGATCATTGTAGATACTCAATATAAATATGTTATTTAATTTAATGGATGTTCGATCAACTTGTGAAAATTAAGTACGAGGGTTATCCAGTAAGTAAGGTTACAACATTTACGAAGGATCAAAAAATGCTTGTATTAGGTTGTCCCATAAGTTTCTTTCGCAAATGAACACAGATCTAATCATAGTCATTTTTTTGAAGAGACTTGTCACCGGAGACGAAAGTTGGATACTCTATGAGAATATCCAACGTAACACATCCACATCTCATCCCCAGTCATGATCTAGAAAAGCTTATCCCTTCAATGCAAAATGATCCAAAAGTTTCGCAAAATGATCGAAGTGATTTTGACGGTGTCAGAAGTGACTGATAGTCTCCCATTTCTTGCCTCGTCTTGCGTATCAATATATATTTTTCTAAACAACATAACCCACTTTGTGACATGCTGTCGACTCATCATATCATTATTGTATTTCATTATTCTGCAAAGTCAAATTTAGATCTCGCATGAATGGGAGCGCGTGACGACTTCTACATGGGAAGAATTTACTGTCACTAAACAAAATGGCCGACAAACATTTTGAACCATTCTAACTGACCAGAAGGATCCCTCCTTACATGTTTGGGGCGCTAACTTCGAAATTAAAAAAAATATCGATCTCATGAACCCTTGTAACATTACTTTCTCGTAGTTTTGGAAAGCTTCAAGTTAAAATTTTGATTTAAATTAACTCTCATATTTAGCCAATAACCAAGTAAGTTGGGAAATACTTCAAAAATTAACTGCTTGTATAGTGTAAGGTTGTCCCATAAGTTTCTTTCGCAAATTAACACAGATCTAATCATATCCATGGTTGAAGAAAACTCACGATATAATGTTCGCAAAATAGCTAACAAGCTAGAAATTCCACGAACATCTGTCCATAATCATCTGATAAAATTGGGCAACATCAATCGTTCAGATGTGTGAAGAGACTTGTCACTGGAGATGAAAGTTGGATACTCTATGAGAATATCCAACGTAAACGGTCTTGGACCAAGGGTACAGAAGCTTTAACAGTAGCTAAACCTAGCTAACATCCAAAATAAAATTGCTATGCATTTGGTGGGACTGGAAGGGGGTAGTTTATTATGAGCTACTTCAGCAAGGTAAAATAATCAATTCAAGAAGATATTGTTTCCAACTAGACAATTGCCAGAAAACGGCCAGAATTAGCGAACAGACGAGACGTTGTATTTCATCACGATAACGCCAGGCCTCATAAGTCTTTGCTCGTCAGAAATAAATTATTATCATTTGATTGGGATGTTTTGTCTCATCCTCCATACTCTCCGGACATTGTCCCTTCAGATTATTATTTATTTCTTCATTGAAAAATTCTTTACGTGGTAAAAATTTTAATTCAAAAAATGATATAAAAATGTACCTTGATCAATATTTTGCCAACAAACCTGGTAAATTTTGGCAAGAAGGCATTATGAGGCTTCCGGAGAAATGGAGAAAGGTAGTAGAACAGAATAGATCATATCTTATTCAATAAATTTTGATGTAATACAAATTATTGTTAATTTTTTTCTTAATATGAAATCGAAAGAAACTTATGGGACACCCATAATATAATATTGTTATTTGCATTCATTTATAAATTTGGATCCCCAAGTCATGTGGTTTTAATGTAAAAAAAATGTTTTGCATGAAGATTATGTCAATATACACGACAAACATTGCATACATACGACGGACAGACATACATTCAATTTAATAGACATGGGGTTCTATAATGTAGGAAATTTATAATAAAACCATGCCAATTTTTTAAATTTAAATATCAATGATTTTAAATAATGGATGAAAAATTAATATGAATATATTGTCCACTTTTATATTTCTGACTTCGTTGCTTTATAAAATGTACGTGTTATATATTTTATTGTTGTTTCATTAGCTGGGGTATCTGGACGTGGTGGTGCCTCCAGACTTCATACCCGAGGAGACTTCAGGTGATGTAATGGTTCCTGAAGGAGGGACAGTGAAGCTCACGTGCAAGGCGCGTGGCTCTCCACCCCCACACGTGCAGTGGCGGCGCGAGGATGGCGTAGATATAACAGTTAGGGAGTCCAGCGGACTTAAAACGAGAGGTCAGTTCCTTCTTAATGTAATACCACAACAACAAAAAAGCTTTCTCAAGGAAAAACTTAAAAATTGCCTCATTGGGCTTATTAAAATCGCTATTGTCTAATGATGCAATCTATTAAAAAACATAGGGAAACACAAACTTCGGAATTAAAACGAGCTGAAAATAGCACGAAAGAGCGAAAAGCAACTAAAAGAAAACGTATCGCAAATGAAAATGTATTATATTACAAAGTTAAAGCCCTGAAATTGGAATTCACCCGGTATATTGCAAGAATGAAAAGCTTATACCGTACTGTGAAGCTCTTTGTACTGGGGAAATAAAAAAGAGAGCATTTAAAAATGTTCCAAAGAAATGAGGCACTATTACTATCAGGAAAATGTATACATTTCCATGGAAACAATCTGTATTATGAAAGGAGGATAAGGAGATTTACATGTTTTCAGGAAAAAATGTGCATATTTCTGATATTAAAAATAGTGTATTTGCCCAAAAATATATATTTGAAATTTAAATGGACGACGTTTATTTACATCTAATGAATTAAACAACAACTTGACCCAAAATTATCAGACTTTAAAAAGTGAAAAATTGAATTTCTAACAAAAAATGCGATTGAAACAACATTTAAAAATTATGGGTATCGAAAAGTATTCACCTATTTAGTATAAAAGTTCAATTTTTAAACGATTTTAAATGTATTAAATAAATATATTTTTGTTTGTGTTCTGTTAAGACGTCCAGTACCCATCCTACCCCATAACACCCATCCTATTCGTTTTGCCGTTTTGGGTTATAAAATGTTATAATCATGATTTTTTCGGTTAAACAACATCAATTATCTGAGATCTGAGCAAATTTCTTCCAGAAAAATACCAAGAAATAAATCCTGGATTATATAAACAATCATTAATTCCTTTTATCTTATTATATGAAAGGTGTCTTATTCATTTTTGGCTCGCTTTATCTCAGTAACGAGCAAAGAAGTAGGCAGGAAATTATTCAAGAAGACCTACAACGTGATCGCGCTGAAAAATTGAGCCGCTAAAAAACAGATTATCTCGAGGGCTTATAAATATTTATTATAATCGTTGTACTCAATTAGTATTATGAATGATCGCCGTGAAAAATCTATGTTGTTGAAATTATCCCCGCAATTTAGTCGACGGATCTTCGCCCGTTTGTGCGGTAAGCCTAAGGGATGTCGATGGTGGGTGAAGGGAGGCTAAAGCACCATACCTTCGAGATAATCCCCTGGTCCAGGTAGATCCACCTTGTTCCGAAACCGCACCCATCTTCTGCTAGACAGGGAGCAGGTGTGTCTAATGGACCAGCTGATGAGCGACCGATTCATCAAATTAACTTTACTAGACGCACTATGCTCGGAGTAATTTACACGAATAACTGCTTCCAAATCTATTAATAATAGTCAACTGTAATCGAAAGATAAACTCGAATTTAATGCCAGCGAGAAGAATTACCACTGCCCAAAAGAGTGGAAACTAATCAAGATATAAGCAGGGGGGGAGTTCTTTTCCTCCCTGTAATTGTTGGGGGTGCCTCTGATATATTAGCACATTAGACCCGTGTTGCACTCATCCGTTATTAATTTTCATCATTGCTATCTTGCAGTTGCTCCCCGACAGAATGTTGTAGAAAATGCTTATTTTTTATTATACGTTATTACGTTTTACATCTTAATGAAAAAATATGACCAAGTTTTCTGCGTTCTCATACAAAGGCCGCTCGTGTATATTAAAATTATCCCATTTGGATATATCCTGAAATTATGTCGTAAATTTCATATCCTCGTTGCGAAAATTATGAATACAATCTCTTTCGAAATGAATATGAATGAGTATATGAATCTATCAACAGGTTTAATTATTGTGGACGATCTTTTGAGAGGGAATCTTGGAAGTCTTCAGAAATTAAATGGTATGTTTCTTTACAATTTTATTCGACGCCAAAATAATTTATTTGCCTTGAATACGGTTGGGTGTGAAATTATTTTTTCATCGAAAAATTGTGAAGAATATCAATTAAATATGATTTTCTAACATGTATTATGGTTGTAAAATATTTCACCTTTAATATTGCATGAATAAATGTGCAAATATTTAATAGAAAGCTTATAAATATAATTATCTTGTATTCTATCTTGTAAATTAATACTGTCTAAAGTCTTTCAATAAGGACGTTCAACTTTTAAATATAAATAAAACAATTTATCTGTCCATCATGGCATACGCTGTGTGATGCATAGTGCCGTCTTTTTCTTTTTTTTTGTTAAAAAATATCCAATCAAATGAGCAATTGAGCAATTGTATTATATAGTTGAGGGCATGAAGTAACCGTTGCAAATATCTCACCCCCCCCCCTCTCGGAAATCCAATTATAAGTCCCAAAAATACCCGACCTAACGCATAGATGGCGCCTTTAAAAAAAATACTAAATAAAAAACACCCGCGTGCTACTATGATATGTATTCGGTACACCATATGACATTTTGAACTCTGTATCTATTATATTTCATATCGATATTCCCATTATTAGAGTCAAGTTGTAATAAATACATCATGGTATAGGAAAGTTTAAACGATGTCGTACAATCGCAGTAGTCGACCAAATGAGGTAACCACTCCAGAAATGATGAAGTAAATCCACAAAATGCTATTGGACGACCATCGGCAGTAAGTGTGCGAGTTAGCAGACTTGGTTGACCTTTCAAAAAATGTTTCACATTTTGACTGAAAGTTTGCACATGCGAAAGCTTTGCGCAAGACGGGTGCCGCGTTTGCTCACAACAGGCGAAAAACAGCGTCATGATGATGCCATCGTCACACCAGCACGAGCCATCATAATAAATGCTTAAAAATACTCTAAAAGACGACGGAGTAGTCATATGGTCTGTGTGTTCAACCGGTCCGCTTTTCGGACCGCTGACAAGACAAATGAACGCCTCGCGGCGACTGGACTCCATACTCAAACATATATACAGAACGATTACGAACTCTCATTAGAAAACGAAGTTGTCCGAAGAAGACTGATCGAAATTATTGTTGTTCATCAGAACTGGGTCGGTATTCTACGTTTTGCGCCCCAATTCTAGTTGCGCCCGTGGTGGGTGCCTCCTTTGCCACCTCCTTGTAATATCTCTGTGTTTGTGCAATATAATTATTGAAATAACTCTTCTGACTTAAGGGAAGAAACTAGTTTAAACGGTTCGAAAAATCTTTTTGTTTTAATTTCATAAATTGTTAGTAAAACTATTCAAAAATATGTTTGCGAAGCTTTTTAAATATTGGAACGATACTATTATTTAAAATATGTTTTTCTTACAAGTAAGATGCAAAAAAGTAGGTCGTAAGTGAAAAATCGTGCCATTGTTTTTAAAACACCTCTAAAGTATGCAATTTTTTAATTTTTTTAAACCTAGTTAATGTTTTTACAAAATATATATTTTTTAATAAAATTAATGTGTTATATTGATTTTTAATAAAAAATCTGAATTTCACATTATCTGTAAGCAGAAAACTCTGAAATAATTTTTTTTTCTTTGTTAAAAAAATTACATACAACGCTAAAAAAATCAGCCTCCTAAACCGGTTTTCCTTCAATAAAAATAATTGTAAAAAGGGAATAAATTTATTATTTTGTGATTAAATTTGTAAATATGAATTATTTTTAAACTTAAAATTTTCAAAACTTAAATTGGAGAAGTTTTAAATAAATTAACTATATTCAGTGACCAACCTAAAAGTATTGTCTTTTTATATTCACCATAAGAAGTTTTTCTATTATCTACAGAATTGATAATTTGCTTACACACAATCGTACCTATTGCAAAAATGTTACATTATAAAGCCTTAAATATAAATAAAACTAAGTCAGGGTTAACGTTGAAATGTAAACTAGGGCAAGCCAAATTTTGGGCCATTGAATCTCACATTACTGAAGGCGTGAATTTTTAAAGCAATGTTGATGGATAGCGCATTATTGGGGGCACAAAGAAAAGGAAACTTGAATGCTTATTTTCTACGTTGACACTGGGGTCTTTTGAAGCGTTCGCACCCCAGGGACCCTACAAGTCGGTCTATCTCACCCCGTGGCGTGTATCATTGCACCGCGGGCCATCCCTGGACAGTTTCCCTCAACCCTCTCATATCTCATACGACCGACCGAGACTCGTGACAATCTATTTTATTATTTACTATTATTATACGAAGAATGTTTTCTGCATTTTTTTCTGATATGCGATATTTCCTGCGAACTACAATTTTCTTGCGCAAAAAAATAATAAAAAGCTTAAGCCCGAATGAAAGTCAAAATTATATTTTGGCACATACGAAGAGTGATTCGTTCATATGGAATAGTTCATGACAGTAGCTGCTGAAAGTTAAGATATGTGTCATTATTTGGATACACTCCAAAATTTTGTCAAAATGTTCAAACAATTTTAAATAAAATTTTATTTTGCTTAAAGCTTTATTTTGGTCAATCATATCTACAATAATTCATATAAAATTATTCGCCAATTATTTGAATATTATTTCACAATTTAAAAAAAAATCGTATTATTCTAAATATCTCAAAGATCTAATGTTAGTCGATTTGACTAACATAACACATCAATCAATTGGTTCATAGAATTTTTTTCACATACACATTTTTTTCTTCTTTAAAATGAACCAATCGAAAAACAGTAGCATATAATGCCGAATATAAAGTTGGTAGGTTTTGGATTTTGACATTTTACCCTCGAAAAAAATATAATAGTTCTTAAATAAAAACTTACGGAGATGCTGTCTTTATTATATTTGAGCATAAACTAAGCCAAATCAGGCTTCTATCAAAATCGGCAAGAACTTGTCATGAACAAACATCTTTAAATTTGATTATTCTTCATTTAAATATTGCATATAATAACGCAAATCGAAAATTAATCATTAAACTCCATGATAGATCACAGATATTAGATTAAATTTAAAATATCAATGTTTCTTAAAAATATTATGAGCTATGATAGCAATTTCAGATTTAAATTTTCACAACTATTCTCGCATATATTTCATTTTATTTGCTGTAATATCTTAAATTTGTTAAGGTAAAACTTTTTAATGCTACATTACACGCTGTTTCTTATGCTTTCGTGAGTCCTTTGTCTCTTTGACAAAAGCTCCCTGCCTTCATCTGTCTTGTTGATTTGTTTCCTCCTAGTAATTAAGTTTTATAAATTCTAAGAGATTTTATATGACTTAAATTATATTAGCCTTTCCGATAAGGACTCAATAATCGAAACCATATGATACTCTACATACAAATTTATTAGCATCAATCAATAATGGATTTGGAGCTTATCAATTTAATTCAAGATTTAATTGAAAAATTGATTTATTACTTCATAAACGCTATGATTCTGTCATTCCATCATACTAGTTTGAACTTATTCATTTAGTTTTCAACGAGTTTATGCTCTTTGATAACAACTTTTAAGTGGGCATTGCCGGAATCCAAAATTGTGTGCAGATTTTGGCACACTTCCTTGAGAGCCAGATATTAATTTAGGTGTAAAATTTCAAATATATATTTAAAATAAGTATTTTAAAAATGTTTTCAGGGCAATTTATGCGAATATCTTCGCAAAAACCTAACTAGATTGACCCAAATTATTATTTTTTGTGGAAAAAAAAACTATTTAATAAATTTTAAAGCTGATTTCCATAGTTCATAGAATGTTGCTATAGTTTGTACCTAAAAAAATAAAAATAATTGTAGTTTTACAAAATGGCGACTGTTTAAAAAAAAGTCATTTTTTGATCTCATTTTTTTAGAGTTTTATTTTTTTTTAAATAGTTTAAAATAAAATTTTGACATAAATCTGGTAGGGACAATAGATGGTTATATAAGAAAAAAATATATATTAAATTTGAAGAAAATCAGTAAAAGAAAACTTGTGATATCATGTCAACCGCGTTGAAAAAAGTAATTTCGAGAAAAACGCGTTCAAAGATTTCATTCTGGTAGGACCAGCTTAGTTGCCGCGTCACTAAAATAGCTCCAACTCCTGAAATAATTCAAATTTTGGAAATTTCTTTAGAGGATATATTTTAAACTTTGAAAATATGCAAAAAAAAACACAAATTCGATTTTTTCAACATTCTAGACTAGAAAACCCCATTATTAGTAAATTTAATTTAAACGCCTCTGAATAATAAAATGGATTGTAAATATAATATTTAACATTATAAATACAAGCATGGCATTAAAAATAAAGCGCTATGGGGCGCTGAACACAACATTGGCGTTCATACTCTCTTTGAGTCAGTTATATTTATCAAAGGGTTTGCTTAATAATTTTATTGTAAACAGGGATTATTCATCTAAAATAAAGGTTGGATAACTGAAATTGAATAGGAAATCTATGTTAAATTTGAAGGAATAACATTTTATAGGAATGTGTTTGTGGCAAAATTTATCGGAGCCAATATTAAGTATAAATATATAGAAGGTGTAGTTGGTGATCATATTTTAAAAGAAATATATATTCAATGGAAGCCATATTAATGATCCCCTTAGAAGGGTATCCAAAACGCCAATAATTATTTTTAAAGTTATTCGAATAAGTCAAATGATCATCTTTTCAAAGTCCACAAAAGCATCGCATCAATGAAAATTCTCAAATGAAATTCCACAAATCGATGATATTTTCCATAGATCATATCTTTTATAGAGTCCGCAAATTATTATTCGATTACATTCATTCGATACGTCTAATAAAAAATATTGAACAACCCTCCCGTAGTTCATGTGTACTGAGATATCACATTGTATGGAGGCATGCAGCCCTTTGTTCGGGCGATATCTGCTCTGTGGGGAGGAACAAATGGTAATAAAATTGAGGGTATTCAATGCCTTCGGTTATATTCTATTCTGTCTTTTGTTTTCATTTATTCAAATTTAAGTAGAAAAAGATAGCACAAGTGGAAAATGCGTTTTTCTTGTTTTGGCATAGGGATACGGGAAACCGCAGGTGCTTTGACAATAAATAAAGCCTTCGAGAAGATGTACCCAACTACCGCCATCGTAGTTTCTCTTGCTCTAACGGTGATTCTTTGACGCAAATTATTCCGCCAAAAATAAATAAAATGGGGGTGAGGATGGACGTGAAAAAATAAGGGTTGAAAATTAGCTCGTATGAACAGTGATTAGTATTCAATTAATGCACGCTCATTTATTCATGACTGAGTATAAGCTCTCCGAATTAAGCTAGTCAAATTTTAATGGCAAAATCTCGGATCCTCTTCCCTAATTAATTTGTATGCATCAGATAAAATTGCTAATTTATAAATTAAATCTAACACAATTATTACGGGCAACCCCTGTTTAATACATTATCGTAATATGGATTTGTTCTAAAACGGTATGAAAACTCTATTATCAGTCATTTTTAAATATACGGTTGTCCCATAAGTTTCTTTCGCAAATGAACACAGATCTAATCATAGCCATGGTTGAAGAAAACCCTGCGATATACTGTTCGCGAAATAGCTAACTAGCTATAAATTCCACGAACATCTGTCCATAATCATCTGACAAAATTGGGATACATCAATCGTTCAGATGTGTGGCTTCCTCATGAACTGACTGACTCAAATAAACTTCAGCGTATTTCAACATGCGATCTTCTTCTCCAACGACATAATAGCCAAATTTTTGGAAGAGACTTGTCACCGGAGATGAAATTTAGATACTTTATGAGAATATCCAACGTAAACGGTCTTTGACCAAGGGTACAGAAGCTTTAACTGTAGCTGAACCTGGCCTACATCCAAAAATTGTTTTGCTATGCATTTGGTGGGACTGGAAGAGGGTAGATTATTATGAGCTACTTCAGCAAGATGAAACGATCATATTATTTCCAACTAGACTATCTAAACATAGATAACGCCAGTCCTCATGTGTCTTTGCTTGTCAGAAATAAATTATTATCATTTGACTGGGATGTTTTACCTCATCTTCCATACTCTCCGGACATTGCTCCATCAGATTATTATTTATTTCTTTCATCGAAAAATTATTTACGTGGTAAAAAATTTAGTTCAAAAAAATGATATTATAATGTACCTTGATTAATATTTTTCCAACAAACTTGCGAAATTTTGGCAAGAAGGCATTATGAGGCTTCCGGAGAGAAAGGAAATAGAACAGAATGGGTCATATATTATTCAATAAATTTTGATGTAATACATGTTATTGTTTTTTTTTTTCTTAATATGAAAACGAAAGAAACTTATAGGACACCCTATTATATGCTGAAAAATCGAGCCAGATGAAAACAAAATGCAATATTAGTGTTTGTTAACCTTTTGATAAGTGAATTTATTTTAAATTGTGTTAAACATAGATGCTATATTCGAATGTCCACCGCTTATCGTCCACACAAATCCATTTTTCTCTGATGACCGCGCAGAGTGAATGAAGCTTGTATTTTAATAAGTGAACCTTAACACTATTGATAGCACCCAGTATTAATTAGTTTTAGTAACAATATAATACATTTATTGAAGCTTGAAATTGATAAATTTGAACCAATCGATACAATAGCGTTCCAAATAGAATCACTTTTATTACCACGTTGAGTTTTAGGTTTATAATTAATTTTTGTGGCTTTCTTAATTTATTATGATTCTAAGAAGAACATCAACGATCTAAGAAGATTTTCAGCCGGATACGGACAAATTCCATTGTAATTTTAATGTTCGTTTTGTTGTCATCTGTTAATTGAGAATAAGAATAAGATATCGTAAATATGATTTTTAAAATTATGATTTGAATAAATAATAATATTGTATTATAAATAGAAGCACGGTATTGAAAATGAAGACATATGGATCGTGTTTCGACATACTTGAAAATGTATAAACGTGTAGGGGTACCTTTACAGCACGATCTTGTCATCGATGTACGAGTGTATGATGAGACGCAATACACTCTTTCTGTCTCTATCTCCGATTTACTAATCACCGCACTCAATGTGGAATTATTCTTAGAAGAATCTTTGCAATCCCATGTATAACTTGTTGAGACATCGATTTATCAGCATATCATTACAGCATCTATGCTCGGTTTTACGATCCTTCACAATATTTAGTCCATCTTCTATAAATAGCAAAAAGGAGAAGGACGTTGAACAGAATGACCCTTGAAAGATTTATATCGACTCGCACTTGATAACAGCTTTATTCCACTTCTCATATGTTTATCGCAAAATTATATTACCAATGTTTTTGTGCAAAAAAACATCAATATGATATTATTAATATCATATACAAAAGCTCTTTCACCGATGCATGCCATCATGTAGCACTTCAACATTAAAAGGACAATCTCGTGTCATGACAACAAGTGGCACAATCCTCACTAGCCAACTTTTTGAAGAAGTGTGGTTACAACAATTCAACAGATGCTATCGTGGATGAGACGGAAGCAAATGTCGCCGAATATAGTTGGAAACAGTTGAGAATTATCGTCGATGGGGCCTTTCAAGCTCGTGTAAACGTTGATAATGATCTCCTTATGGTTTAGAGACAATCGAGATCTTGTATAATTCAATGTTGTGCAAGAGCGACCCGGAAAAAGATGATGTAACATCCGAAGACTCGAGAATCCAATTCCTACGTTCCTTGGAGCTTTTTTTTTACTTACTACGAGAATTCAAGTTGTAAAGATATAATTTTGTATATTATAGATAAATAAGTTTTTCAATATCTATACATCGCTTCTTGTGTGTGCACCGCTATTGAACTGGTGATGACGCGCAGAAAGTGAGAGTTGTCGAATAGCCTTGGCTGTGGGAAGAAGTCCTTTCCGCGGCCAGCTCTCTATCATGTCATCAATAAAGAAATTAGCTAAGAAGACGAGAATTTTTATTCGACATCCGTCAACACCAACACCAGTGTTACATTGGGTGGGGGCGCTCGCCTAGGATTGGTATTAATAAATGTGTATCGCGCATTGAAAGGATTAATTTTTCAAAATTATAATGTCGATTATTAATATATATTGTAAAAATGAAGAATTTAGCAAAAATACTGAATTCAAATTACTTTAAGTATATTAAAAAAATCCTACGTCCTAAATTGTTCAGTATTTTTGGTACATTTTTCTGAGAAATCTACTGCCAAGTCATTTTATATAGACAATAAATTCAACAATAAACCTGAAAACAATAGTTTACATTGTCAAGAAATTTTAGTTCATTTTCTGATTTTGAAATTCAAATTGGAAATTTGTCGCTCAACAGTAGTTTCGTATGAATGGCGAACTGCCATTTTGTAAACTAACTGCCGCTGACACTATGGCCAACTTTACATGCCAACTTCCAGTTTGAATATGGTTTCTGACTGGCAGAAATGATAATATAAAGCAATGTTTATAAGCAACGTACCACCATTTCGATAAATATTTTTTGATCCATTTGCCCAGTCGTAAATTCGCGCTGAAGGATTTAACCAACGCCTGAGTACGGGCATTGTTTTGTTAAAAAAGTGTCTCATAAAGATATGTCATAATAAGTTTTATTTATGGAGTTTCATCCCACTATGTGACATTTATTCTTTTCTCATTGCAGTTTCAACATATCAAGGGGAAATACTAAAGTTGGCGAAAATAACCAGGTCGGAGATGGGGGCTTACCTGTGCATCGCCAGTAATGGAGTTCCACCTTCAGTTAGCAAAAGAATCAGAGTAAATGTACATTGTGAGTGTTGACACATCATTTTATAACACAGTGAATGAAAACAATTTCAGGATTTTATGATATATTTAGTTTATTATCATTTTAGCCACGGAACTATAAGAAGTGCCAAATATACGTGCCATTAATCAATAATATATTATTACTCTGAATATATTATAATTTGCCATCTGCTTTACAATTTTTGAATTCTCTTGTTGTAGAAATATTTTGGTTTAAAGGTAAAAAAACGAAGAAAAGCAGTTTTCTATGTTCTTAAAATTCGTTTTTTAATGGAAATTCAAAGGATTGAGATCAGGAGAATAAGGTGGATGCAATTCTAATTCATATTCAAATTTTTTAATGATATTTTTCGCTGAATGGTCTCTTGTTGTCGTGGTGCAAGAGGACGCTGTCATCCTATTGGTGAGTTTTGGATGAGTTTGATCGCAAACAAATGCCGATACACGGTTGAGTGACTTGATCCAAGTCTCTTAGCTAATCCATCAAAGGAAAGACTACAAGCAGATTCGCCTTTTATGAAGAAAAAAAAAATGATAGAAAACGGCACGTATTTTTGGCACTACCGATATCAATAAAACCCTCACACAAGCATCTAAATATTACCATGCATGGATGAATGACGATTTATAAAAAAAGTTATAAAATACGAGCGTATGCTTGGTGATACGTGTGTACATGCCAGCATGATATATGCGAACGTGTGCGCTGGACATGTGAGAAGCAGTCAGTATGATTTTGTATTTGAATTAGATTTATCTTAACCATTTTGGATTCATCCTTCAAATCTACAGAGAGTGATCACATTTTTAAATTAAATACAAGCTATGAATGGCATATTCAGAAAGTAAGTGTACTAGATTTTTATATTATTTTAGAAAAAGTAAAGATAAACTTGTTGCCTATTTGTTCGCATAATTTCGCCATCCCGTTTAATGTATGTGGGTGAGCCATGACACAAGCTTATTTATGCCCTCCTCAAAGAACTCTCCCACTAGCTACTCTGCTGCTTCAGAACCTCTTTCAGCATCTACTCGTTGGTTGAAATTTTAATTCTATCCATATGTATCTTTAGGGAGTTCAAAAGATGATAATCTGAAGATGCCAAGTCAGGGAAATACAGGGTTTCGTTGTGCATTGATGGTCTCCCTCTGAAGTATAAATGTGACAAAAATATTTTCTTTCCCAAAAAAAGCACTAAGGCTATGATGTTTTTCCCCCCAAATTGTGATTTTCAATTTTTGGCAGGTGAGGAATTAGTGTGATGACTGTCTTTTTATCCATGTTTTCAGTCATAAAAGAGCTCAAAAAATCCTCATCTACCAATTCAATTCCCTCTTTCAACCAATCAGTGTTGCCAACCCTCAAAAAATATAAAAACTACAGTACACTTACTTTCTGAAAATTCCTCGTATATTAAAATGGTAGGCAATTGTCCAATATAATACACTGCAAATATGTTTAAAATATAATTTAAAAATAATAAAAAATTGCAAAACACTCAGAAAAGTCTTCTATTGTGATAATCGACGTTCAATAACAGATATGGAACCTTAAGAAGAACCCTTTTTTGACTCTTGCGAGGAAGTGATGCCCAAAATCATTGAAGAACCATCAATTTTGCAACCAATTTCTGTTATGCTTTAATTAATTTAATAAGATGTATCACTATTTGAATCAAAACCACAACCAAATCATTACGAAACCACCCCTATATACAAAAAAAAAAATCCAATCGAAACAAGGGTTTGAATTAAATAAATAAAAAAATGTTTGGATAAAAAAATGGATTACTTATTGATACCTCTATTGTCTTACGTCATATGTAAGAATTATTGATTTTTTGCTTGTATTTAGGCTCGTATCATATTCCAAGTAAATATTTGTACATTTTTTATGATCACCCCTGTGTCCTAAGTAATTTCTTGTGGTTAATCATGCGACGAATGAAAAAGGCACTTTGATTTATGCTTTTGTACGTTTCCCATAGCACGGAGTAATATTCATGAAATATTCTACCCGGAAACGGTCGCAATAGAAAAACATTGTTAAATGATATGGAATATTTGGAAGAGAAATTTAGCATCTTTTATCGAAGAAATACGGTCCAAATAGTTTTTCCTCGACGTTCAGAAGGAGCAAAACTTCGCCAGTTTAATATTCTCGTTAGGGCCAAATAAAATGATATAGTTGTTTGATAGACTGAAAATATATTCGTATTGACATTCGAATTTTCTCGCTCCCCTGAGCGTGTAATAGAAAATTAAATATAGATACGAAAGGGGGTGATTGAAAATCACTCTGGAAATAAATTTAATAAATCATGAATGCTCGCATGGAACTATTTTCACGGAATGTCGCGTGGGTGATATATTTTAATATGAAATGTTTGTCATCACTTTCTAAAAATAATTTATTTTTCAGTTCATCCCGTGATACAAGTGCCGAATCAACTAGTGGGCGCACCACTAAACACTGACGTCACGTTAGAATGCTACGTGGAGTCATCGCCCAAATCAATCAATTATTGGGTTAAAGACAGCACAGGTTAGTAATATTATTTTTTAAATAAGATTACGTTCATCTCTGTTGCGGAATGGCGGTTTTCTTAGAAGGTTTCCATGCGATTTTGATCATACAAATATAAATTTTCATAAGTGAAGACATGCCTTGATCAGCCCGGGGGTATACATGGGCTAAATTAAATTTGCTCCCAAATGCATGGGATAAAATTCTCCCCATTCCTTAAAAAAAACATAATCTTGTTGTACTCATACAACTAACCGGGCTGTTGTGTAACCGGACTTATGGATGTGGCCGAGGACGGGCGTCGAACAAAAAGTCTCTCGTCTTAAATACTTTATTAATCAAGATAAAGAGATCTGACCGCGGGAAGGACGTTCTCCCGCAGCCAAGGCCATCCAACGATTCTGAACCGAAGGTGTACGTGCAAGAAGCAATCGTAAACGTTCTTTTAAACGTAATGTGTCCGAAATCGCATTCTTTTTGGTAAGCCAAGTATTAATGTGGTATTTAAGTTGTAAGAAGAGCTATATAAAATGGAGATAATTTATAAATGTCGATCCAAATTTATTGTGCTAAAGTCTATTAATTACTTAATGTGAAAGAAAAAAGAAATAGTATAAATTCAATAAAATATAAAATGTATACACGTTTTAATATATTTTACACTGTCGTTGCCTTCACCGCTGCGACACTCCTCGACTGTCGCCTTATTCGGTCGCGGGGGTCATACTCAGAGGTCACTTGGAACGCTGAAACGTTTACTATTATCATTGACGAGGATCCTAATGCCGATAAACGGCGGACGTACGCCCTTTCCAAAGAAAGGATGCGCACGCGGGACAGAATTTTTTCTATAGATAACTCTTTATTCAACACGAGAAGGAGAGAGAGATCTGGTTGTAAGAAGGACGTCCTCCCGTTGCCAAAGCTAATCAACGACGCGTGCCACCACTCAACTGGCAACGGTGCACGCGCAAGGTGTCGTTCCTTCAAATGCAATGTGTCCGCAACGCCACAAAAGATGACACTGTTAAATTGACACATTGCGCCTAAAACAGAAACAAAAGATGTCACCCTTAATCTGGCGAATTAAATCTACACAGACCAACAGCGCCATTGCTTGGGGATGATATTTCGCCTATGCTACTATCCCATAAAAAGATTGGTTTTCCCTCTTTTAATATAGTTATCGACAAATTACGATCATAGAGATTTATATACAAAGATCATCCAGAAAACAAGATTACAACATTTATGTGGGATTAAAAAATATTTGTATGTGAGTATCGGTACGACCTTATCTGAACAACTCAACCAACTTAAAACCCACAAAAAATGGCGCGGACCTTGCACGGGCGGAAGGTGGTGGGAGCGTGCAACGACCTCTCCATCGGAAGAATTTACCGTTACTAAACAAAATGGCCGACAAACATGCGAGTCCATAGAAACTGACCATTAACCTTTTCGTTAGTGAGCAAATTTAAAATCGATGAAGTCGTTGATGTCATAATCGCTTTACACCGATTACTTTCTGTCAGCTCCTAATCAGCGTAAGACAATCTTCAATTCGAGGCAGAGCCACTTGTCATGAACACTCGTCATTTCTTTACATAAACAATGCACAAAAAATCGATTCAAGTGCTCCTCCTTTAGAAGGAAATGATAATTGGACGAAGACTCATTCAACACGCAGCGAAGAACAGCAAGCAGTTAAATAAACAAACACTCTCGATAACACACAATATTTGGTCGTTTCTTTGCGTAAACAAATAACACACTTGAAATCGAAATCATTATAAGTCGATAAATTTGGGCTTAACGATCTATACAATCATGCGATGCATATGAAGAAGCTATCCGTCTCAGTCTCCCGAACTGCGCTAAGTTCTCTTTGTCTCTGTCCGTCTCGGAGCTTCAATGCACAAGAGTGCTCTTTCTGAATAGTGAAGGTCAAAACGGATATTTCCGTAAGTACTCACGAAAAGGTTAAGATCCTCCTACATGTTAAGTTTGCCAAATTTGAAATCAAAAAAATCCCCAGATCTTTTCAAACTTTAAAGCGTATAACAGCGCAACATTTAAAAAAAAATATAAAATTTGTTCGTAAAAATGTTTTAAATTTAGCCGCTGAGATATGATTTTCAGAGATCCCTTAAAAATATATTCTCATGGTAGACACGATAATTCATGATATTTTTATATGAAATTAAAATAAATTTTTGGCACAGTTGTATGCAAAAAATATTTAATGTTCCTAAAATTACTTAAAATTCTATTTTATCACCTGATACTTATTGAACTAAAAAATGTAATTTTCTTGTTTGCCTCCTACTCCCATTATTTAATGAGAACATATAATATGTGTTTTCTAAACCGTATCTCGATACGATAGCCTACCTAAGTAGTACTACTCTTATATTGTATAATTTTTGGCCAAAACACTAAGATTATTATTTTAAAAAATCGCTTGTGAAATATTTATGCATAAACGTGTTGACGAATCGTGTTTTGTTAATTGGCTTTATTAATTCAATGACCTGAACTATTTTGTAAATATGACGTCATACTAAGCCATTGTTAATAATTAAAGGGGTATGATGTCGGAGGA
The DNA here is from genome assembly GCA_008973525.1 of Stenopsyche tienmushanensis. Classification (NCBI taxonomy): domain Eukaryota; kingdom Metazoa; phylum Arthropoda; class Insecta; order Trichoptera; family Stenopsychidae; genus Stenopsyche; species Stenopsyche tienmushanensis. The sequence goes on along the minus strand of WACJ01000070.1, from coordinate 486,235 downwards.
CATAAGTTTTCCGACGCCCTGATACTGAAAAAAGGGAAGAAAGATAATTCACCCCTCTACTCGTGTTCGCACAAGAAAAAACATTATCTATAGACAGAGTTAATGTTAAAATAAAACTGATGAAATTGTTTAATTATCCGTAATAACTGTGTTTTCAAAACTTATTTTTATGCAGAAACTTTTTATTTAATTTATACACTTTATTATTAGCTACGACTCGTTGACTTCAACAAAGGCCGCCATGCGTGAAAGACTCGTAAAAATTGCTAATTGTTCATTTAAACTACGACTTCAGCAGTTCTTGCAATTTTTTTTCTGTTTCATTCGCCATTATTCGTTCACGGGGCATTGTTTGAGCAGAAATTTACGACTGTTTTCAAATTAAATCATGCTAAAAAATAACAATGCAAACACACTAGAAAAGTATGAAGTATTTATGCTAGAATATCTTTTATGACGCATTTCTTTCAGAGGCATATTTGATTTAATGTAGTCTTGGTTTTTTTCGATTTCTTAAGCGTAATTTGATAAATTGTTCCATTGTGATAATACAACTAAAATTCCATCAAAGGTCATACGATACCAAACAAATACTATTTTTGAATAAATACTTTAAATAGATTTTTCTGAAGTGAATAAACCAATGTTTAAGATAATATTAATATATTCAATTGGCCTGTTGACATGCATTATTATATTTACGCGATAATAGGATACTTCGCGTAAAACTATCCTCCATAAATGAGTCAATATAGCAAATTCAAAGCGTCAAAGTGTTATAAGCTTTTGTTGATATTAATTATTCAACGAAGTCTGCCTATTTACCCAAGATTTGAATTTTGCATCAAGATTATGTATTGAAGGGTTGTTGGGTCAGTCCCTCAAATAGACAGTTGAGACAGTTGACGTCTAGCCTCGTCTTGCTGACAATGCCTTATTTTACTATTTTATTGTGATCCACTGTTCCGCTTTGGTATCACACTCTAGTTTCTTACCAAATTTTGGACTGGAAGTGCTGAAGAATGTCAATATCAAAAGTATATTCAAATCATATCCCGTACATCCTGTAATAGTTGCATTGACCGTCTATCCAAATGACAGTGTGCAATCGTTGAGGTAAAATGGAGGGCAGATGTCTCTTCTGAAGATGATGCTGAGACATACTGATTTGCCATCACAAACCACTTCTCACGTGTCATTTTTGTCAGCTGTTAATATCATGCCGGAATAGATTATAAAAAAACTGGGGCTAGTATTTTACTTTAAGATTGTACATCACACTTTGGGTGAGTATTTCATTCTACGGTACCCACCCATTAAACCTCCCAAGGGGGGGGGGATTTAAGTCAACCCAACGCCCGTGGGTAACAGTCGAATCCAGGGATAATGATGTGCAGTAGAGGTGAGAAAAAGCAGCTTTGTTGGTTTGCTCATAATACGCTGCTGGGTTAGCCCAGCTAATATGAGTTGGGTGCGCAGCTTATGCTGTGTTGATTCTGTGCAAAAGGCATTACCATTATATTTAACAGCCTATGACATACAGGGTAGAACAAAATGGCAAAATTACTTACACCGATAAGAATCCCATAGGTAAGAGGGAGCCCCTGCACTTCCTCGTCTGCTGTAGCTCCCTTTTTTTCAAGAATTTTTATTTTATCCATGTTGTGTCCGACCCAACCGTTAGACATTTGCCAAGCACGACACTCAAAGCTCCATGAGCCTTTCCCGTTCACTGTTGTGCGGTGTCTTCCCTTATAACCACCTGAGCGTCTCAACGCTTAGTCCTTTCGGTGTCCTCCTTGGCTGTAAACACCTTGGAAGCGAAGTCCTTCCAGGCCATCCATTATTCCTCATTTTTAAGCATCGAACCCATCAGTCTGTCCTTCGACACTTATCTGTCCTCTATGGTCTATGGAGGCCTGCTCTTCCACTCATGATTCGCATTCGAACATCGCGCGCTCCGCATCATCCGCCTCAGCCCCACATTGGTGGCACTCCAGCTCCCTTTAAGCTGAGTAGGTAGTTCCTCACTGTAGTTCACTTTTTTACCTGGTTCCTTTTTTTCATTGCACCGTTGGGAGCTTATAGTCTAAAATCAGTTTTATTTATGATGCCTCAACTCATCTGGAGAGCGCGGTGTGAAAGCGGTAGGCACCTGGAAGCACTGCGCGTAACGCCCGGAGAATAAAAGACTGGTAGAAGACACTCTGTGTAGCTAGTCCAGGAGCACCTGGGTTCACATAGCTTCACAACAGCGTAGTATGATTATTTATTCAAGTAAGAAGAATCGACGATTCTCCACTTTCCGTGGGTGGAGAGTCGTCGTCAAGTGGAGAATCGTCGGTTAGCCTTGACTGCGGGAAGATGTCCTTCCCGCGTGCACATAGCTGTAATCTCTCCGTAAATAAATAATAATGGTTAATATGAGAGTTCTCTCATTTCTGAACGGCTCAGCATCTTAACGATCCGCCGTTTCTGACACCAGCGTACTGTGTCCAACGCCCATGTGGTATCCAGGATAACAGCATAGTTTTATGCTCCAAACCCAAGATATTAAATATTCTATTTAACATCGTATGCATGTTATCTGTTATATGATGGCATATATTGTTGTATTTATATTAATGAATGGTATTCAAATAATTATAATTAGTTTTTGGTGGTTTTTCGAAGACTTCCATATTTCGACTGCTTTATAGTAAACATTATTTCTTCACAGCATGAGCTGGTGAAAAATGCAGAATGGAAATAGCATAAAAATTAAATGCAATGCTGTCTAAATGCAAATTTTCAAAAATACGAGTACATAAAATATAAATATGAGCCGGACTGACCTTAATGGCGAACTTGCATAAACAAAAATTTTCAGCAGGGAGCTTTCAAGATATTAAATCTAAAGCCATTTCAAGAGAATTGATGGAAACAAATCTGTAAATGTTCGATTTCGACTTTCATGTTATAGTTATTGTACATTGAGAGCTTTTAAGCGTTCGTATTTAGGCGGAGCTTTCAATTGTACGAGAGCGTCAGCATTTATAATTGAGCGTTCAATCTTAGCATAGATAATTGAAATAGCTAACAATGATAAAGAAATTTCGCTGACACAATCATAGATATTATCAATTTATTCGGCTCGAATCCACGGTCTCGATTTATCGATTTCGGTCCGACTTTTGACATTCGACATTAAGAGCTTCGTTTTTTCTTCGCGACGGCTTCGTTTGAATGTCTGGGCATCTTCAGGTTTTATTTCATCTGTGTTTGCTCCTTTTGTTCATAATTTATGTGTCTACAGAGTAGCTCGCCGGCCTTCGCCCATTAATTATTTATATTGTATTCATCTGTAATCAGGGCTCTGTTTTTAAAGGCGTTTTTGGACTTCGTCGGTTTTGTTTTCTGCAAAAATCCCCAATGCCTCGACGAGCCGAGTATGTAAGTCGACCACAAAATATAACGAAGCATAATTATATCAAAGCGTCTGTCCTTTGTGGTCGAAGGTTGTCAGAATGTAACTGAAACTTTGCAAACATAGTCTAATGCACGCAGAACAAACTTGGCCGGAGGCGAACTGAACCAACTATCGACATACAGGACAAGAGATTTTCACCACGAGGAAGTCTCTGTATCAGATAAATGTACTATTTTCGCAATAATTCATCTAAATTACACAAGGGCAACTTGGGCACGCCTTATATTAACAATAAATTGATTTAAATATTTTCGCATACACCGTAGTCGTAATACCCTTGGTATGTTCATCGTAACTCAAATTTAGTATTATGGTGTTCATAATTCAACTTTATAGCCCCTCCAGGGTATTAAGACGTATTCGAAGATTTGTTTGTGTATCAAAATCGTCAGCATCAATTTTAAATGCCTAATATAATATTTAAGAAACGGCTTTATAAGCCATGCACGACGATTTTGAAATATTGGCAAACGAAATTGAATACATTGAATATTTATACGCGAATAAACGTATACAAAACTTTCCAAAATATTACATAAAAACTCCCTAAGAAACATTTAATCTTACATTTGGAATCGGACATTAAACAAGCTAAAATCCGTTCGCGTATTTTCGTGTATTTACTTTTAAAAACCTCCCTATTTACCATTTACCAACAGTATACAAATAAAAATAAATAAAATTGTTTTAATAAAATTCAATTTATAAAATAAATACCGCCGCTTGTACGTTCAAAGTCTATATTCGCGGAAAAAAATTAATATCTGGAATACCTGGAATAAATTCATTATTTTAAGGCACTGTTGTTTGAGTTCACTTTGTGATCGTACACAACAAAGTAAATATAAAATAAGACTTTTTTGTAGTGATGTTGCTTGCTTTAAATTTTCACATGGTAAACATTTTTTATTACTCACATAAGCCTTCATCTTCATAATGCATAGCGCAAATATATTTCAAAAAGAGTGTTAATATTAACAGAATTGATAATTGAGTGCCGCACGAACTAGCTTCAAATTAAATACATTACAAGATGCAAAAATAATGGCAACCACCAATGTAAATACCACTTTCAACTTACAAGTTTCAACTTTCAAATTAATGCTTCGAAATATACTCTTCCACATCTGAGAGTATGTTTGCGGTTTAATTCCCTTTGAGTTATTAAAGTCAACCCCTTAACATGCAAAAAATACTCGTGATAAAATTCAGATTTTATACCATGAGTTTATATTCTGTAAATTTGCTTCCTTTGGACATTTTTTCAATGCAGATCATTGGAACGCACCTTAAAATATCAAAGTTTTAATAATATTGACTTGCAATGAAATTGAAAATTCTTCAGCATCTGAATTATGTACGCGACATGACATACATGGGGGGGGGGGGTGTTAACAGAGCAGAGTCCCACGTGCTAGTACGCGGGTTCGTTCTTCTTTCGAGCCGTTACGAAGCGAAGACTTTCCTTTCTAGATGACTTCTTTATTATCCACGAAAAAGCGATCTGGCCGCGGGAAGGACGTCTTCCCATAACTAAGGCTATCCGATGACTCCCCCCTACTCCCGTCTCCTGCGCATCACCACGGAACTGACAACGGCATACGCCCAAGAAGCGATCCGTCAGTATTGCAGATGCAATGAGATCGTAGCGCCGCGTTACAAAGCCATATTAAGATTATGAATTTCAGGTAAAAGTATTGGAAGCAGCGTTATGTACAAATCTATTTTTTTATCTACAAGAAGTTTACTTTGATTATTGTTAAATAAATATAATCTAATTATGATACAAGGTGACTAGGGTTGCAATAGACGTGGATAAAATTATGGCATGGGAATTCGATTGAAGTATTGCAACTTTATGCCACGGTATGAGACATTTATATAATATTTAATAACGGGTCTCAAAAATTGTTTTACATATCGGTAACAACATCATTGCTGCCTTCCGTATATTCCAAGAAGAACCAATAAGTTTTAAAAAAAAATTTAAAACGTCCTGTAATATACTCACAGAGGAGACCCGCTGAGTGAGTGTTGATCTTTAATATCAAGCGCATAAACAGGTGGATGTATGAGATGTATGATATAAATATGCCAACTTCAAAGATGATGCGGCAGCGGTGAAGATAACTGGGCCCCAAAATTCGGTTATAGGCGTCCACGTTACAATGGTGTCAGAACTTGAATCCACGGCACAACATCGGTCATATCGAAAGAGATCACCCTTTTACAAAATATTTCCCTGTGAACAAAACTGAAAGGCTTACATGGTAACCCCGACCTTTTTATTTACGCAATTTTCCAGTGAATTTTCTTTCAACGATACACTACATTAAAATGTAGAAATTTTCCGTATTATTTGAAGCAATTTTTATTATTGGGGGATTTTTTTTATTATTCACTCTCATATATTATTAAAGCGTTTTTAAAAATCAGGAAAAATATGGAAGTATAAATAATGTACATATGATAATAGGTTGGTAACTTTTTCCTATTATATAAAAAAATTTTCCCATAAATAAACACACTTCATACAATATCATCGTTCCATAAAAACGTGCTTTGAAGACTAAATCTTGCTCTATTAATGTAACATATTTCGAGTTTTTGTGGTAGTAAATTCGTTACATCCATGTCCATTTTCAGATCGGTTATAATGTAAAATTTTGTCGCTTAACAGTGCGAAAAGTCGTTCCTAATTTGAAATGCGCGAAAGATGGAAACCCACAGCACGAAGTCATCTGAACAATGCCAACGAGATAAGGGCCTTCTAACATACAAAGTTGATTTATTGAAGGCATAATTATGCTTTCAAGATGAGGGAATTCGCGAGGTATTCCATTCAATCTAAAATTTCAAAGCCAAAGTTTCACCTCTCTTATCGTCTGCATGCTCAAAAGTCAAGGGCCCATTTCCCTACTAAAACGTATGGCAATTTTAATTTGACGTCTGTTTTTAGAATCGGTTCCATTACTGAAAAAAAAAGAACTTGAAAGCTCTCTCCCGTGCCGCAAAAGCACACGCTCTTTCAGACACATTGCTTATGAATTCTTGTAAGTTTTTGAGTGTGGAAAGTTTTAGAGATTTACAGCATGGGCGAGAAAACTCATTTATTATACCTAGAGCAAAAGTCAAATAGGCTTTTGAAATGAGAACTTAAAAGCACATCGCTGGGTAATTCATATAAATTATACACAAAGTTGTTGGGGACACTTGGTTAAAAAAAATCTTAAATCCAAATAAGACAAATAGACCTAACACTACATCAGCATTTTCTATAGCATAAAAATTGAAAGGTCTATTTATATAATAACGATTTATTAATACTTTTCATTTTTATTAAATTTATTAAAAAACTCGAACTCCTACCTCAAAAAATAAAAATAATTCAAGTTTTACAAAATTGCGACTGTTTAAAAAAAATGTCATTTTTTGGCCTTATTTACACAGTTTTAATTTTTTTAAAAATAGTTTAACATATTTTTTTGATATAAATCTGGTAAAAACAATATAAAATAATATATAAAATATTTTTATACCAAATTAAAAGTCAATTAATAGATTAAAACTTGAGATATCATGTCAACCGTGTTAAAAAAAGTAGTTTTCGCCTCACTAAAATTGCTATAATTGAAAAGTATAAATAAATAATTGGAATGTTTCAATAATGCCAAAGTGGATTTAGATTTTACTATGGAAAAGTATTTTACTTCGTTTACAATAGTAAAATATTAAATGGCAGATTTTAAACAAGACCATACGAACTTCCAAGACGAACATCGTAGTGGTTGACCAAATGTGATAACTACGCTAGAAATGGTAAAGAAAATTCACAAAATAGTATTGGATGACCGTCGACTAAAGTATGTAAGCTAGTAGATATGATAGGCATTGCAAAAAATGTTGTACATCGCACATTGACTGAGAATTTTGGCATGAGAAAGCTGTGCGCAAGATGGGCGCCGTGTTTGCTCTCAAATGGAATAAAACATAGCGCTGTGGGAATGTTTCAATCGAGTCTTTGGCGATGTTTCACAGCAATAAATCTGAGTTATTACATCCATGGATGATTGGATGAGTGCAAAAAAAGGGTCGAGTACTTTTGGGACTACTCCCATAACTTTATGATCCAAGATCAATCAATTTACTATAAATACGTTAAGTGCTAAATTCATCACTCTGCTCGATATTAAGACTCAAACAAACATTCAAAGACTTTACGACTTTAAACCTTCTCTGTTGACTCGCTTTAGTCGTTATCTTGAATGAATTTCGTGAAATTTAAGACTTACGACCGAAACTTTTATGAAACTTAACACTGGCAAAGAGTTTTAACTTTCGATAGAATCAATATCTTAACCGAGTGCATTAAAATGTTACCATTGAGCTTTTGAAAGACGATTTATCGCGAAGCTTTTTAGACTAGATATTGATTAAAGCCAGCCATTTGGTGTGGTGCATTCTGATATTTGAATAAACAGACGCGATTCCATTACGCCGGTAAATATTGTTTCTCTGCGGGGCGGTTGTAACCCTCCCCCAGCGGACTAGCTAGAGAGTGTTCACCCCCCTGACAAAATAATATATTTTTCATTCATACGTTTCAATTATTATTTGCCCTATATGCGGGATTAACTGCCGCTGTATCGCGCACAATAATTTAAATTTCAATTTATTATTCACGCTAGTTATGATTTACCATCGTTTTCAATTTGCATTCGGCTGTATTTTGGGCACGTACTGTAAGCTCTAAAAATGCTGCTTTTTGCCACTTCTATTTATGCGAGAGAACTTGCCACAAAAATTACATACATTCATTTTGTATGAATTTTGGCTCTGAAAAATAAAATTCTGCGATGATTGATAAAGTTGGGCAAGGCTTGTGAATGACTCGATCGTAAAAATAATTTCACTTATTAAGCTTAAGCTTGTTAACTTTGAATGATACATTGTATTAATGTAATCGTTATATATAAAAAATAAATTTGCAAGAAGATGATTCAATTTAAGTTTAAATTTTAAAATAATAATGGAGATATGGATGTTATGTAAGGGTGGGACACTAGAAACTTTGTGGTTTCCTTGGGATTCATCTCATTTTAGGACACTTTAAATATGAAAGACACTTCGGTGAGCTCCTTCTTTAAGCATGGACAAAGTTAATTTGAAGAACTATATAACGAATTATATTTATTAAAAGAATTTCGATATATAATATTTAATGTTAGAAATAAAGGCGAATAATGTCACAATTATTAGTTTGATAACAAAATATATAATTTAAATATTGTAACAAACGTGATATTTAACAAAGACGATACATTATGACATCGGTTAATGATACTCGTAAGAAGATATATTTAAGAGTACATAACATCATTATCGGAACATTCCAGCTGCGAGACTGCATACTAAGCCAGCGGAAAGAACGCGTAATCTCGCACCTAAGACTGTCGGACTACTATATTATTTTCGTGCACGCGCAGAAGGATACAAATATACTGTTTAATTGTGTCCCAAGTAATAGAAGAATCAAAATAATCATTATAATCAATAGTGTGGCTACATGCAGTCCATTTCAAAACTAAAACCTCCTTAACCCATTTGAGTAGTGAATTAATTTCAAAATGATTTAAACGTAGATGCTATATTTGTATGCCGCCACTTATCGTGCAGCGTGTATAAAACTTGTATATAAATAAATAAACACTGTTGGATAGCACACAATATTCATTTGGATTATAATTATCACTCTCTCCATCTTTGTCCCCCGTTCAAAATTTCCGAGCTAAACGTGCAAGAAAGATCTTTTTGAATCACTGGAATTCGATCGCAAATACGCGACTGTACTCCTCAACTATGTTATTTACTAATAATAATAGTTTTTTAATATGCAATAATAACTAACACATTATTTAATAAATTTGTAGGATATCTCTTTGGTCTTCGTTTGAGATCATTTTTCGCAATTTCTTCATAAAAAAAAATCTACGAACTTATTGAGTAATTTTTTGGAGATAAATCAATGGATTTTATCAACGACCCAAGAAGCAATAATAATGCTTAATAGATAAAATAACTAATATAGTGTATGAATGAGTTTAAATATTTTATTTTCAATATGCGCGCGCATCCAAATTTCAAGCAAAACTCGTTGATTATTCATGAAAAGCGTCATATGTTGAATTTAATTGTCTTATTATTTTATATGCTTTTTTATTGAATTAAATTGAAAAGTATTTAAAACGATGGTTTTATTTGTCGATAGGTGAATTAATAATACCGTCGGAGAAGTACGAGATGGAAGTTCACCAGAAGTCCATGTTCGAGGCCCGTATGAGTATGTCCGTGAAGAAAATCGGAGCAGACGATCTCGGAAGTTATACTTGTGTAGCTAAAAACTCTCTCGGCGATGTAGAGAGTAAAATACGGCTATACGGTAAGTCTAATGTTTGAAAGATCTTGAGATATGTTCCAGTATTATATATCTCGGATGTGATGGATCAGAAGAGTTGTGGAACTCGCTCCTGGAGCCACACACGCTTCTTGTTATTGCTTTTGTACTTTCATTTTCGTGGCATGGAGTTTGTTGGTAATGGACTAAGTACAAATTTATCGCCGGGCTAAGGTACGTTAACTGAATAGCTAAACGATTACTTAAGGCGTTGTGTTCTTGCTAACTCAATTAAGCCCTTTAGGGATACTGGTCTTCCACAATAAATACGATGACCTGAATACACCAACAGCTATGAACTATTTTACACTTAATATTCTTGGGAAACTGTATAGTTCCATCTGGCAATACGGAGTTGCAGCGAATTCGATAATTACCAACCCTAATCGGGTCGCAGCCTATTTATTGCTATATTTCAATATTGATCCTAAACTATCGCTTCAAGATTGTTTAATTAGTTAAAATTTACATCAAGCAATTAAATAAATTTTGATTGAGTCGATCATACCAACCACATCTCACATGTACCATACACACTATCGCTTTACTATATATTTACTTATAATTCTAAAAAAAGAGCTGCAGTTAAATTGATAATATCTTTAAATAATCATAATTTTGTGTTCACTAGATTATTTTTAAGATTTCTGCATAAAAATTATCCATCACTAAAAATAACATGGACATGAGCTTTGTCTTTGTCAAAGACCCAATATTCTATTATGTAAGAGTTGTTTGGCGTAAAGAATATGTGAGGATAGTCCACGTAGTCTATTTGACTACTAAACTGATGATATTATGTTGCAAAATGATGATGATTTGAAAAATGATTTTTGTATATCCAAAAGAGTAAACCCAACTGCGAGACTTCAATGACGAACCACTTTTTCGAGCAAAGTTTCTCAGCTATAACACATCGCTCATTGTGTTCCCTTAAACATCGGATTCCAAATTTCCTCCCTATGTTATATAAGAGGGAGATTCAAATATAACCCGGAATTTATAAAAATACAAATAGAGTATCTTACTTTTTTACATAGTTCCCTTCATTATAAATACATTTATTACATCGAAAATAAAGCTTTTTAGTCTCATCACTGAAGAAATAAAGAGACTGCTTCGAAAGTCAATTGCGCATGTACTGTTCGACCGCAGCGTTGTCATGAAATCGTTGTCATCCTAATACCTCTTTCGATGGATCATACATATGGTAGTCACATGGAAATAAGTCTAGATATTAAAGTGGGTGCTATCAGTATAAATTGGTGAGTTTATCACGCATTGCTCCACAGCTCACCGTATCAATACCATGTAGAAAATTCCAGCAAACTGTTTTTCGACTTTTGGTTCTTAAATTGTATTTTGTGTGCCCAATTAAATATTCGGTTCTTACTTGGAGTAACATCACGGAATTGTGTTTCAAATGACCACAAAGTTTTACTTAATTTCATGCCTTCGTTTAGGCGAAAACGAATAATTACGCGTTGCGCAACATAGAAAGCATATTTTTCGCCTTCTTTATTCAGCGACGAGATTAAAAAGCTTCTTCTTCGATGGAATAAATGTATTTCTTATGGAGGAAAAATGTATAAAAATATCACTAATAAATCTGTACAAAAATAAAATTTCGGGTTATATTTGATTCCCCTTCGTATATTAATTTAATAACCAGGACTTTCATTTAATAAGGAGGAACAAAATTGCCCTTTTATATTTTATTTGAAACCATTGTTTATAATTATAAAAAATACAATTTTAATTGCGAGTAAATGCATGGTTGCATGTATGAACATGCGAGCATGATTTTTCGATCGTTTACGCGGGATTTGATTGAAGCTTTTGAAATGTGTAAATGAATACTCAAATCAATATTTTTGTCCATGAAATTTACCGTGTTAGGGCACAATTAATTTAAAATGTCGTTGTAAAATGGAATGATTAGCAGTCATGTAATAACGTAATCTGGCCTGCCTTTATTTTTACCAAGGTTTCTTTGCAAATCGATAGATAATAGAGTTCTTAACTTGTTCATAAGTTGTTCGTTCCGCGAAAACTTTTCCGTTATGCGAACCAATTTAGCAAATGCCACATTTAGCATCGAATTGAAACGTTTTAAATTTTGGTCATTATGTATGTATTGATTTGAATTTATTTTGTCTAGAAATTCCGGGTCCAAGTAAGAACTATGCATCGAATCGCCATAGTGAGGGATCGGATGGAAGACGCGTCGAATATGAAGACTATCCCGATGAGAAAATCGACGATTTGGACAACGACAGGAGAGACGGCGACGAAGAAAGCAATAAGGTCGTGGATAGAGCAAATAAGTGGGCTGCAAGTAGTTCGGGGAATTCGGCAGTCGGTTCTTCGTCGAGGGATTTCCAGGCGAAGATGGGAGCTGAAGGAAGCCATCTCCATGTGAAACTTCAGTCGAGCGAAGCGTCCCTATCGAGAAGCTCTACGATATTGGGGAGGTTTATTTTCATCGGGAATAAGTCCTGTATCATGTTTATATGTGCATTATTTTTCATCAAAATGGAGCTGAATGTCTTCTAAAATGTGACTCGAAGGACTCAAATATTTACATTTAATAGAATATATTGTAAAAAGCTTCTTGTTATGACTGCGGCCAAAGCTCGTATAATTGTTATTACAACAGTGTAACGTTAAACAATAAATAAAGCATGTGAATATATTAAATATTACAATAGATTATGAGAAATAAAGGGCAACGACTTCATAATACATTATGAATTTATTCCAAAAAAAATTTTTTATCTTAAAAAAAATTGATACAATCAAATATTCCATTTTGAATGATTGAGCATATTATTGGGATCATTTAGCTTAAAGTTATTTTTAAGATAATATTTACACGTTTGAATTTTTATGATTTAAATGTTTAATCAAAATAGGTCTTCCGTTATTGCGAATTGATAATTTTTTGGTCTTGTCTTATTTGAAACTAAATCATAGATTTTAAAAACAAGAAGATCGCAACAATGTAATTTATATTATTTAAGATGTAAATATTGCTTAAGTGTATATAAAATGTTAATATATCATACATCATAAGGTTCTATAAAATGGATGTAACACATACACATGTCGAAGACAAGGAAAAGCTTGAACATTTTAGGGGTAAAATGCATATAAGACAATATTAACAAATAAAATGAATATATATCAAAAAACTAAAATTTTTGGCTTTGTTCGGATGCATATTTATGGACGTTTTTCTATTTTGATTAAATGTATCATATTAAAAGAAGTAAAACACTAAATATACATCGAGTTGTTTATTTGATAAGTTATACTTAGAGATTGTTGATGAATGCGTTATTATTATGTTTTTTACAAATTTATCATTGATCTTCTCGATATGATTACATTATATGAAGGATGTAAAGATATATGTGAAAATAATTATTAATTGTACAAAAATAATATAAATACATAGACATACCAATATATTCATATACGAATATTGTTTAAACATGTCAAGACTATAAATAAAGTGAATGCTTAAACGATATGGCTTATTTATTTATTCAAAGTTATATTTTTAATTTTTATTAAAACTACGAATTTTAAAAAAATAAAAAAAATATTAGGGGTATCGAAAAATATTCACGTAATTCCACTTAAGCTGCATTTTTTATTCTTTTTTCTCTCAAAATGTCCTTTATGGACCTGAAAAATTGAAAATATTAAAATAAAATTTAACAAAAGTTCTACAAATAAAATAACTTAAAACGTTGTTTCCATCACTGTATTTAGACACAAACTTAGCTCAAATATAAGGTCTCAAAATACGCGAATACTTTTCGATACCCCTAATATGTATTATTTGACTCAAATAAAATTTTCTTGGTGTTGTAGCATGGGCAACTTACCATCCCCACGTAGTAGCGCTGTTAATCTGAGCAGATTTAATTCGCCAGATTAACAGCGACATCTTTCGTCTCTCTTCAGGTGCAATGTGTTATTTTAACAGCGCCATCTCTTGAAGCCCCACGGAGACATTGCACCTGCATACGAACAGATCGCTTCTTGCGCATGCACCGTTGCCGTTTGGATAGTGACGCGCATGAGGCGGGAATCGGGAGAGTCGTCGGCTAGCCTTGGCTGCGGAAAGTCGTCCTTCCTGCAGCCAGATCTCTATCTCTCTCTCTCGTGTGGAATAAATAGTTATTTAGAGAAGAGAGTCTTTCTATTCGACGCCCGTCTATTCCTATCCATTCGTCCAGCAACATCACGGCCCGATAGAAGAACGGACCCGGGTGCTAGCGCGACCATCCTGACGAGCACGTGAGGGGGACCGCAATTTACATGGTTACTTCACATTTTTAAAAGAAAGAACGCGATCCAGCTGTGAGACTTCATGATTTTTATCAAACAAAGATCAAATCAGACCGAAAAATATATCTTTTCCAGTCTCCGTCCGCCCATAAGATACAAATTTTATATTTTTGTGCTCTATTACAATAAATTATTTTTAATCGAATTCATTAAATTTAGGTTTCTTCAGTTTAACATGTCTATATGAATTCATTTTAATACACACGATAAATTATCCAGCTTTGAAGCTATAAAATGACGGTTTCATTTTTAAACAACAATATAATGAGATAATTCTTGGCATCCGTAATGAATTTTGGGCGGTCCGGTCTTTTTCTGTACTTCAAAGTACAAGACTCCTATTGTTTTCTAATATTATAAAGCACTTATTTGAAAATCTTAATATTCTTAGTTGAAAAGCATTTAATTCGTATTTTTTGATAGAATTACAAATTGTGATACTTAATTTAGCTGATTTTGCTATTTAAAATAATTTTTTGTTATAAAAATCGTGTTTTAAAAACTCGAAAGATAATTGTAATATTATTTTAACATAGAATATGGTAGTATACTAAGTGTTTCCAAACTTTTTTCGACACCAGGGTACACTTTAAAAATTTGTTCTCCTGAAATAATTCTAATAAGCCAAATTTTTGATAGTTTTTGTCTAGCCTTTAAATAGTATCCAGCTATGAAATTTCAATAAAGAGCGAATTTATCTAAATCAAATGTTTCAGTACTTATTTTCCAATTTTAAGTTATAACAAACATCTTTTTTTAAATATTGATTTGTAGCTCTATTATTTGGATAATTAAATCCATTGATACTTAGAAGTTATATCATTTCAGGATGGAGGCTAAAGAAAGAATGAAGAAATGTACATGTCAGTTCATAATATGCTACACGATCAAAAGCCTTTTCAATGTCTATGACGAAAGATAATGTTGATTTGCTTGGTATTTTCTTTGAAATATATAGTCGATCGACATTTTAATAGCTTGTTTTGAAGAATAAAAATATATTGAGTCTGCTTATAGAGACATGGTTGGTAACCACTGTAATATTTGGGCCGTTGTTCATAAAAATGTGCATACCCAAAGGAACAAAGCAAATAAAAATTAGGCACTGTATTAATGGGTCGTTGGGAAAGTGGTTAAATTAATTGCCCACATACTCTTTTGGGACGCTGAAGGTAAACCACGACACGCAAAGGTTGCGAACACCTGTTCGTTACAGACCGGCGGATTGTCGGAAAATTACACGAGTGGTCGCAGCTGGTTAATTTTCTATTCACCGACTTCTCAATGAGACGTAATCAGTCGAATATTAAAACGGCACTAATTAACCACTATTTATAGAGAATTAGCGACAAATCACTATGAATTTTAAAATTGTCCAATGTCCTTGCTCCACATTTCTAAGAGTTTTCGAACGAACTGAAATCGAAATTTACGTCGAAAATTTTCAGCCGAAAATGTCATCATAATTCTCCTTCACGTCGGATGTGTTATTAGCGATAATCCGAATGTGTGCTTAGAAGCTGTGGATTATCACACCTATCAATTAAATAATTAAGGCTACACGTATGACACAGTTTCGAATTTGAGCCACAAACGTCAATATGGGGATGATAATGGTTTGTATCAAAGGAATATGACTATACGAGGGTAACAAAGGATTATTTTGCTTCATATAATCATCAAGTAATTTTTACCAGTTCATTGTGAATTTATACACGAAATACATTTGTTTATTCACTTGCAGTGTTTTAGACGTATCGATTCCAAAATTAAATTTGTGATTCAAATAAAAATTGATTTACAGGAAGATAGAATTGGGCAACTAATGCGGAAAAGACGAGAATCTTAACTCATCTTAACTAGAATTTTTATTTAGCTACGAGACAACGTGCGAGCTGACGGGAACAACATATCTTCTCGCGTCCAAGGCTTTTGGTCGACTCTTTGTTATTTGCACTACGCGTTCAAATTTCTTCTCCTTTGGCTCATCGCAGGATTATAATGAACCATCGATAGAATAGATAAATCTACATTTTAATATAAACTAGCCTAAATAAATTGCCATAAATAATCAATTAATAAAACATTATTACTTTGGCTGATATGCATACAACAGCAGTCTGATATTATCATGATTATTTGTTAATTTTTAAACGTAGGTCTTAATCACTTGCTAAAACTTAAAAAAACGATAGCGAAAATAACAAAGAGTCGACCGCTAGTCTTGGGCGCGGAACGATATGTCTTCCCTGTTAGCTCGCTCGAAGTCTCGTAGTAGATGTCTCTCCGAATTAAATAAAGATCTCAGTTAAGACAAGCCTCTTTTTGTCACCACTGGAGCAACTTTAACCTCGAGCTTGGCTTTAGCGGTCCGATAGCGAAAAGACCCACATTCCAGTCCATATATCCTGAAAAATATTTACGGGGACTCATCAAGATTTTCTAAGCGATTTTATGTTTTTTAAAGTGCTCGTCGATCACATATTTTACACATTCGAATCCAGATGCCAGATTCCCCATAATTCTGAAATTAAATCCTCATACTCTCAAACTCATCAAAAAGCCACTCACTTTTTCGGCGATCAAAACGCAACTTCATCTCACCTTTTTTTTAAATCAAAATAGAAAATGATACAATGGAGCTAAGGTTGTATTGGTACATGGTTTAGATTTTGAAAGCCACAATGGTAAATTAAAGCCTGAACTTTGGCAGACATGTGCACCAGTGCGTCATCATACAGGAGCAGTGTGCCTTTTGAAAGTTTTCCTCGACTATTCCCTTTGATAACGTCTCGCATAGAAATAGTTGTGTGGACATAAATCTTTCCTAATGTATTATGATAGTCTTCTATGAGATGAGTTTGTAATTTTTCTACTTTACATTTTTTAAGAGAGGGAACACAATTATGTTTTTACAGCAAAGATTCAATTCTGGACTAATGATTCATATATATATATATATGTTTCATAAAAAAATATTATATTCTTCTTAACACACTTTAATCGGACACTTATGCACTGGCTCTGAGGTAAAACGGAGCAGCTAAGTGAAAATAAATTATTCGGAAAAAAAGAGTCTACCAATAGGTCTTGGCCGCGGGATGACGTTATCTTCCTTTTTTTTGTCATCATCTAACTATATATTTTCTCCTGTTTAGCTTTTGTGCTCTGATAGCAAACGAACTTATCTATAAGCTCATTCAAGCTGAAGTACACAAGCGGAACTCAAAACTCAACATCACTATCTCACTGCTTGAACAATTTGCTTAAATAAATTGTATAAAATATTGAATTTTCTACCCCTTTCATAAATACAGTATGTCGCAAAGGATAAGCTGTAATGAACCCCTTCTAATTACCATCCCATTCAACTCGAGCAAAAAATAAGCGAATGCTGCAGGTCTGCAAGAGGTTAGCAATGACACATGTGGGTTTGGAGCACGTCCGTATTTATAAAGGTAAGCGGAAATGACAACAGATTACAATATCCTTTGTGCGCTTTATCACACATTCATATTGTTATCCCGTAGGGGTCGCGAGCCCCTAAGCCTCTTTAATGGCAAAATAACTTAAGTCCGCGAAAGCTTGTAACGCGAGCCCATGAAACAAAACAACGACAAAGCCATTGTGCCCACCACAATCCAAAAACGGAATCACTCCTAAATGCTCTAAGGCCGGCACAAATAGAATATAAATATATGGGGAGCCGGAAGTTTCGGAATATAAATGTTTAAAAGGATCCCGAGACAAACAGTTAACAAGCCCCCCCCGCAGTGAGAGACCTCCCAGAGGTCGATTTATGACCTCCTATTTATATTACACAAGAATTTAACCGAGGGAAGAACAATGCCGTTTGACATTACACGCTTCTTGCTGCTCGCTACATTCGTGCTCGAACAAATATTCTTTGTTTCCATTTATGTGGAAACGTAAATACGCAAGCATCGAGCACATGTTTATTTATACCAAACGAACCTACATATTTCAGCATCATCCGATGTCTTTAGATTCAGACATTCAGCACCTGTCTTAAGGCTGAAGAACAATTGTTCATTTGTGACGAAGGATTAAGAAACGGGAGGTTGGCGTACCTGACATTTCATCAATCGAATAGCGCCCTATTATAATATTGTAAGCATATTTCATTTGTGTATAATATAATATATATGTTAAGTACTTTTTACCTAAAATATATATATTTTACCAAACAAATAATAATCATGATAAAACAGAATCAAGAAAAATATTGGCTTGTCATGCACAATGTTAAACAATGCAGAAATTCTGGGTACAATAAAACTCTTAGTCTTTTCTTCTTATTTTTTTCAGATAAGAAGCATTTTGATTCTGTCACTGAAGAAAGAATGCGAAAAGTAGACGTAAAGAATACTTAAATGACAAGATCAAAAATATTCCTATCCGATGGAACAAATATATTTCTAATGAAGGAAACTATGAAAAAAAATAAGATTCTCCATTTGAATTTTTATATATCACTAATAAATTTGTTTCGGAACAAGATTCCGGGTTATATTTGAATCACCTTAGTATTGCTGTTTTTTATCGGCAATCTACATGGGAAATTTATAGAGACGATTTGAATATTTTCAAAAAATATTTGGGATTTCAGCACAACCATAAATAAAATCACTTAAAATTAGATGATGATATTCATAGTTATTTAATGAAACTAGATCTCAGTATATCCATTAAATAATTATCAGTAGAACTTATTGACTTCTAGTCAATTGAAAACCTTTTGAAGAGTACGGTCGCGTATTTGCGATCGAATTCCAGTGATTCCATACATCGTACGATTACATGGATCGCTAACGCACGGGTTCGTTCTTCTATCGGGCCGTGATGTTGCTGAACGATTGGATGGGAATAGACGGGCGTCGAATAGAAAGACTCTTTTCTCTAAATAACTATTTATTCCACACGAGAGAGAGATAGAGATCTGGCTGCAGGAGGGACGTCTTCCCGCAGCCAAGGCTAACCGACGACTCTCCCGATTCTCGCCTCCTGTGCGTCACTACCCAACCGGCAACGGTGCACGCGCAAGAAGCAATTGGTCGGTATGCAGATGCAATGTCTTCGTAGGGCCACAAGATATGGCGCTGATAAAATTACACATTCCACACGAAGAGAGGCGAAAGATGTCGCTGTTAATCTGGCGTATTAAATCTGCTCAGTTTAACAGCGCTACTACGTGGGGGTGGTAAATCACCTACGCTACAACAGCAAGATAATACTATGCTTTATATGTATATATTTTAATGTTATTGGAAAGAGTAATAAAAAGAGATTGTCATCGAGGATAATGATAAGGAGTACCCTGGCGCAAGTGACCTCTAAATGCGGTGTCCCGTGACCGAATAAGGTGACTGTCACAGCGACAAAGGCAACGAAATGGGAGCTTGAAAAGTCCGCTAAGACTCCCAAACCATTAAAGTTCGCTGATGATTTGATTTGAGTCATTCCAAGCGAATGATAACTTGAGTTTAGAATTTGAATGCTAAAAGAACTATTTATTTAAAATAAAAAGTGTCAAATACTTTTACTTTGATTGCTGGATGTCTTTGGATGACTTTTTTGCCACTACATAAAAAATAAAATAACATAATATAATCCATCCTTACTTAATCCTTCTAAGTTTACTTTTATCTTATTTATATAGAAAGAAAAACAAACATATTACTTATTTAAATAATGGAAAGAACCAAATAAAGCCTCTTTAGATGTTTGGGTTTCATAGAAATACATAAAATTGTGGTTATCTCGTATATGGACATCGAGAATATAATATTTTAAAATTCAATAAAACCTGAAAAAATAATCTTATTCGTTAATATCTATTTTGATACATTTGCTCCAAGAATTAAAAGGTGCTTAAGAATATTTAATGTCTTAGAAAGTATTAAAAAATATAGTATTTATCCTTTAACAACCAAATTAAATTGAGACACGGTTCAAGAAACATATATTATTTGATACCATTAAAGAATTTTCAAAGTCTAATAAGTATCATTGGTGGGTAGAAATAATTTATAATAATAACAGGAACCTTAGGGATATTTTTATAATGGGAACGCCTCATAAAATAGGTAGACAATGTGTTATCACCATTAATTTATAATTTTTACCCTGTATATCGTTAGTGCCAAAATACGTGCCGTTTTTATACTTCTGTTTATACCCTTTCTTTCTTTCTTCTTATACCTACAAAACCGATATAAAAAATGGCACGCATTTATGGCATAATCGATATCTTATTAAATGGATGTTGCATTTTCGGATTACTGATTGTTTAAGTCCATGAAAAATTACTCGGTACAGAAAAATTGCTTAAAATTTCTATTAATAAATGTTTGAATTGAGATATTTGCGTTAAATAAATCAAATTTACATGTGGTATTAATATCAAGCCTTATGTAAGCATGTGATGTTAGATGTGGCAATTTTGATATATCTCTCGTAAGTTTGTATTTTTCCTTGGTTTTCTCGCTGGAAAAAAAAGTTCAATAATAGCTGACGTTATTAAAAATGAAGAAAGAAGAAAATATACAGAGCTACGGTATAAATATTGATATCATACTCGCATGATACGTTGAAATACTGCTGAAATCTTAAGCAATAAAGATAAAATCTCGGGATTAAGACATAATAAGAAGGCTTATTTCTTTTGACTCACCATGGAAAGACTTGGAGAGAGAATTAGTTGGGATTTTACTTTCTGACGTTTTCAATCCGAAAAGAAAAATTTATGCCCTGCAAATGTACCTCCGTGGAAGGCACTTGTGTCATATATATATTAATGCATGTATATTCAAAACACCCCGACAATATTTTTATTTAATTTATTTTTATATTAAAATATCATCGATGAACTTCATATTTATGCGGACATATGTAAATTCGGTAATGGGGACGTATTGCTCGCTTAAAAAAGGGGTAGATTTCGAATGGTGACGTCAAGCATCGAGCGAGGGCAAAATGGAAAATTGAAAATGACTTCTTCGGCATTCATTATTCGTCGGTGGTTGGGTTTCTTTGTCATGCAATTAGTTTAACATTGAACCTTGGGCCGATCTTATCAATGGCCGAACAAACCCAGGGGAAGGAAGATAATTAAAAGCCCATTAATCTTTGAGGTCCATTATGTTCAATTCACTTAAAGCCTTCGCTCTATTATCCGCACAATCATCCGTGAAACCGATGGTTATCTATCCGAAAGATCGATTTTAGTTTTTATTGAGTCAAACCACTTTGGGCAAATGAGGGGAAATGATGGATACACCCCTAGCGATTTCGGATAAAAAAAGAACACAATCAATTCATCCGAGATAATTTGGACCTGTGGTTTTTTTTCGACATTAAAGTGCCCATATGTGCTTTTTTAATATGCTAAGGATTTTTTTCCACAAGCTCGAGGGGAAAATCCTTTAAAAATTGTGTCGTTCTTATTCATTACAGATTGATTGATTACAAGACTATTAGTATAATCTACAAAGAAGGTGACCTCTGTGCGGATAAAATTCGAAGCCTTTAGAGAGAAATGTTAGATATTTGACTACGAATATTTTTACAAGGTTAGACTGACTTTCTGAATATTTTATCATTACCAATTATGCATATTTAGTATTAAATACTATAACGTTTATTACATTTTATGGCATATTAGATATATCGATAAGTCCTTGCCGATTTTGATAGACGTCTATTTGAGCTCTATTACTACTCAGAAACGGTGAAGACAACACCTCAACGATAGTTTGTCGTTTGTGGTTGAATTTTCTAAGCAAAAAATTTCAAATTATTTTAATAAAGGAACGAAAGGTAGAAAAGTTCGAAGAATTTCAAAAAAGACATTAACATGAGACCCCGACTGGAGTCAAAAGCTGGTGCAATTGGCAGAAAGCTTGAAGACCTGACTTCATTTCTTGGCCAAAAGATAAAACAGCATATCTTACCAGTTCACAAAGATTTATCCAGGGATGAATTACTTCAAAGATATTTAGGTGGCCATACCCAAAATGCTAATGAAGGTTTTGACTCGATTGTTTGGCGACTGGCTCCAAAACACTTGCATTCTAGTGTAAAAATCATTGAAATATCAACTTACATTGCTGCTGGAATATTTAATAATGAATACAGCTTCATTTTGAAGAAGATGAATACATTTAATCTAATTATTGGCACTTACTTTAAAGTGTTTGCTGAAAACACTGATGAAACGCTGGTAGCAAGGCAGAACCGTAAGAATCTTTCTAAGACAAAAACAGCTCGCATGACGCGAAAACAACAGCTACTCAAAGATAATCAACTTTTTAAGAAAGCTGAAGATCTATTATATGCGATTGGAATCAAGATTGATCAGTAAGTTACTAAAATTGATAGTTTTATCGCATTGAAACTTTAAACGAGATTATGTCTAAACTGCATTTTCAAAATGTTCGCCAGTTGTAGCTTAGAAAGTTGTTGATCAATCTGGCTGAAATTTTGGGATGTTTTTCACTATAATATTATCTAATCAATAAAGCTAAAGTTTTAAGGTTTTCTCGTAAATAAATCATTTTTTGGGATAAAAGTTATGAAGAAAATGGTAAAAAATATTAAAATTTAAATAAAAAGCCTACTAAATATTTAATTTTATACTTTTTTTAATGTATATAGCTTTGTTGACTACCTACACATATTTAAAACCAAAAAATATTTCTATTTTCAGTTTCAGTTCAACAGGAAACTTTGGACAAGTGGAGAGCCGCTTAATATTATGAGAAAAGACACCCAATAAATCTGCGATTAAATTTTACCATTACGACGTGTCGATTTTGGTTTTCAAAATTTAAATTGGATAACCGATGTTTAAAAGATACTCCTAGAACTGGAAAACCCTTAAATTTCGATGAAGACATATTTGAGAGTCATAGTGGAAACAGATCCTCGATTATATATCAGAGGATGCACTTACAATGCTCGAAAGCTTAAGAGAATTTAAAAGGTACTGGGGACGACGAATTGATTGGGTAGTTGGATGCCGCACAAACTGTCCGATGATAATGTAGCGTGGGCGATTTATCATCCCCGCAAAGTAGCGACATCTTCCATTTCTCTTCAGGTGCAGTGTGCTATTTTAACAGCGCCATCTCTTGTGGCCCTGCGGAGACATTGCACCTGCGCCCGATCGCTTCTTGCGCATGCATCGTTACTGGTTGTGTAGTGACGCGCAGGAAGTGGGAGTCGGGAGAGTCGTCGGTTGGCCTTGGCTGCGGGAGGTCGTCCCTCCTGCAGCCAGACTTCTCTCTCTCTATCTGTAGTGCGGAATAAACACTTATCTTGCGAAGAGAGTCTTTCCATTCGACGCCCTTTACACACATTATATGAGGCAAAGAAGTCGTCTGAAAAAATCAAAGAATTTAAACGGAAAGAACTTTCACGCCATAAGTCGAAAGTCATATTTATTCATATTTAGACTCAAAACCAGAAGAATTTTTCAAAAAAATAATTGAAAATCTCGAATACCTATGGGTAATAATGAAATAAATTATGTTTTGTAAAATCATTGTTAAACAATCGGCAAAGACTTTTTGATACTTCTAATATAATTAAATTCATAGTTATACAATCTACCGCTAGATGGCATTTGTGTTTCCTCACTTCTAATATCGTTTTTTATTATAGTTTCGAAGTCAGTGGTGATGGTGTTCCGAGACGGGAAGGCCCCGGATCACGTCCCTCCTGTATCCATCGAGGGAAATGAACTCAACGTAGTTCGGGAGGTTAAATATCTCGGGCATATCTTCAACGACAATCTCAGCGATGATGCCGATATAGACAGGCAAAGAAGAGCCATGTGCATGCGGGGAAACATGTTGGCGCGACGCTTCTTTAAATGCAGCGATGCAGTCAAGCGTCAGCTTTTCCTAACGTATTGCACGTCCATGTACACGGGAGAACTTTGGACACAGTTCCGGCAGAGCAGCATGCGACAGCTACGGGTGCAATATAACAATTGTTATAGAGCACTATTCGGGCTGCCCAGGAGTTGTAGTGCATCGGGAATGTTCCTCTACGGGCGCATTCCCCAACTCGAGGCGCTCCTTCGTAGAGCTGCAGTGTCTATGAAGTGCCGCGTCTTCTCTTCAGGAAACGCCTTAGTGAGATCAGCATCGATCGACCTCGCCTCTATCTTATTTAAGAGGTGGATAGGGTTAATATTTAGGCCCCCCTAATTATCTTCTTAATTCTTATATTATTATTATTCTTTAATTTTTTAATTGCTAATGTTTTATTTTTGTTTTATTATTATATATATATATTTATGCATATTTTTATTTTGTTTTTCTAAAAATTTGATTATTCTTTTATTTATCGTTATTAATTTTTATTTTTTATGATTAATTTCATTTATATTTATTTTATATTTTTTATTATTTTTATTATATTTATATGTATTTTATTTTATTTTTTTTATATTTATCTTTTTATTTTTACATTATTTATTTTTTTTTTTTTTTACATTGTATTTCATTTCACTTGTTTTTATGTAATATGGCGTAAGCTGTGAATAAATTTCTAAATAAATAAATAAATAAATATAACAGGCTTTGAATACCCAATTCAAAATTAGAATTTAATAATATACACTTATAATTATTGATTTCATATCAAATTCATTCTTACGCCTAGAAGTGTTAGTCGAATGGGCTAACATAAGTACATTATTGATACTAAGTACGTTTTAATTTATTTTAAAGCTATTGATTAATTGAATAGGTTATTGCATAAACAGGCTGGTGATAATTTAAAGCAATTTTTAAATCAACAGCGGCTTAAAAAATGCAATGAATTTAAATTCCAAAATTCATAGGGGATATAGACGAGCAGCCCCTGCATTATAGATGCCAATATGTCAATCATCGTTCATCATATCGGCGATGACTGTATGTTTTTTATTGTGTGAAGTGGGTCCAGACTGGAGTAATGGTTCACCTGGGTCCTCGATCTGGTGGAGTAGTCCTCGAAAGGGTCACCGCATGTTATCAGAGGGTGCCTCATTAATTTTTACCGAATCCATTATCCACATCCATCCATCATCGTTGGGGGCGCGGCCCCCCTCCGCGATGGCGAAATAATTATCTCAATACAAACACTACATCAATCACGATTAACAACGGCGCCGATCAATTCGTATTAGCGGTGTGAAAAGCGGAAGGGGTTGGCCGGAAAAACTTCACGTTATTCAACACCCGGACACGTGAACCACTCCAAATATCTACAGGTAACCTCTCTACTTGACCGGCGTCTATCATGTGTTCAATCATTTCATATTTTTAGGAATAAAAAAATAATCGGTTCTTATGAAAATATCACTCATTTACATTGTACGCCATTAGTCATCCATGAATATAGCAAAATATTGACTTGCGAAAAATAACATGCAAGAAATTGTACAAAACATGTTTTGAATTTTAAGGTAGGGTCGCATTTCATAAACACTCTTTAATATTAATCTTAGCCTAATTCTGATGTAATAATAAAGCCTTCAAAGAAAATGGTAAATTTAATCGATAGCCAAACTAAAAGAATAATCATTTTAATCTATTGTTTGCTTGTTGGTGAATATATTAGATATTTTTTATGAATCCATAGAATTTTCTGGAAAATTTTCGTGGAAAAAATTAAAATTAAAATCAATTCATAACCAATTAACCTTTAGAGTGCTAAGTCGATTTTGAAACTAACGAAGACCGCAAATAACAATCGCTATTGGCTCATTGATGACTTCAAAATATTCGAATAAGAGTAATTTATATTTCTTTCTAAACAAGAGAGGGAATGATACCATACATCAAGATACCATTCATTAAAATACAACGAAGCAGCTAAAGGGTTAAATAATTTTTTTCATTAAAAAATTTTGTTCATACAAACTTAAATTAGTCTAATTTCGATATATTCTTTAAAAAAAACTTGCATTCTGCGAAGGTAATATATAGTACTTTAATATTAGGGCATATCATATGAACGTTCGGAAATCGTAAATAAGAAATACGACACTATAACTTGTATAAAACATAATAATTTCAAATAAAATAAACTCAATTAGTATTAAAAAACATATTCCATTGCTGTAAAATTTCGCATTTCTAAAAGCACTAAATTCATCAAATCCTTGAATACAGCATATTCTAATTTAGCTCAACGATATCACCCCTCTTGTTTCGTAAGGGTTTCACAGGCTTCTGAAATAATTTTTAAATTCAAAATAGGAGCTGACTTAATCACTGCCTAACATAAAATCATATAATTGTATCTCGACATATAAAAAAAACATTTTTTCTCTGTGTAATGTCTTTTGTCTTTAGTATGTATATAATAGCTTTGGAGAGTTATTGGACGTGAACCTAGAAAGGTTTTTGCATTAGTATAATCGTTGTTTGTGTGCAGAATATGTTTTGCGAGATGTTTAGCGGATGCACCATTTTAGCGCATATTGGTCTGGTGAAATGAAGTGGAAGCCACGGGGACGGGGAGAAGAAGAATGCGCGCGCATTATGGCGGTTGAGATTTACTCAGTTGAGAAAAGAGTGAGACAGACAAGACGACAGACATCAGACAGCGACTGACTGGATTGGGAGTTCATTAACAATCGAACCCATTTTCTGTGCTGCTGTTTGATCTGTTCCAGGTTATCTCAGACTATCCACACAAAGAGTGTCTTTCGCTGATTCTTTATCTCCATGAGAAACGCTACGCGCGGAGCGTCCAGGCGCCCACCCCTTTTACTCCACACCCTCCACGCCGGAGCCGGTTCACTGCCACCACGAGTCCAACCTCAGTTTGAAGGAGGTTGCAGCAGATGAGGGATTTCAGGGGCTACCTCTTCCCCATGGTACTCGTATCGGTTCAATCATTCTTAGTACCTAGCCACGGAGACGAGTCGCCGTTCTAAAAGTCTAAAACCATTCTCCCCTGTATGCATAGGCTATTGAGGATAGTGGTGAACTTTTGACAGTTTCCACCAACTACTGTAATCAATCCACACACCATCACTGGTTGCCCTGCGCACCAAACTCATGTTAGCTTGGCTAACCCAGCAGCGTTTGATGAGCAAACCGACAAGGTTAACTTTCGCACACCTCTACTCCACATCATTTTCCCAGGGATTCAACCGTTGCCCACGGGCGTAGGATTGGCTCCCCCCCCTGGGGTTTTATGGCTTGAAATCGTGGAGTCTAACATTTATCCAGAGTGAGACAGACAGTCGATATTCGAGGTGAGAGCGAGCGCGCGCATATTTTTGGATCCTAGCGCTTCAACCCGCGCTACACGTGACCTGAAGCAATAAACCACGTAACTGCACTACTGCGTTTCATTTTTAAATAATTACTAAGCGCGCGTGGACTTTTACCAACCATTTTTAAATGTTTTTTTTTATATTGAGTTACTAGTCCGACTCTAAATATCAATTTTCGGATTAACAATGCTTTATGTGAAAGAGCATAAAAATAAATATTAAATTAGAAGAAATTTTATTTTATTTAGAATATTTTAGCTGATGAAGACTTTAAAAAAATCAAATATTCTGCCGTCGTAAAAATATAGCGTTAATTTATTTATGGAATGGTTAAATTTAATTCGGAGCGATGAACACATGCAACGTACAAAAGACAGCCCTTGATGTTGGTTATTTGTTGGCAGTTATTTATTCATGCAATTTCGTAACGTACTAGCATACACATCGTGAAAAAAAAGGTCAAACTAATATTGGCGTTGTCAAACGACGCAACACTTGGTCTATCCATAATGCCGGCCCTGTGTCCAATCCCACCCCCGGTCGGTAGGATGAGGCATGGAATATGACTATGATGAAAATATGGGACTGCATATTGGTTATTATCAAAGCACGGAAATTAAAATGAACTCCTCTGACGTGGTTCTTTGTTAGATGGAGAGTGTTCGGCATGTAACCAACCGCCGGAGCAAAATAGCGGCTCTAAATTTTAGCAGTCAATTTGGTCTTTTAATGTACTGACTTTGAATAAAATTTGATAGAAAAAATGTTTAACACATAATAAACTACATTTTAATATTGGGGCGAATGAAAAATAATCAATATTTTGAAATGTATTTTACAGATAGTTCGTATCAAGACACGGTTCAGGAAACACATATTTTTTATTGCCGTCAAAAAGTACGAGTTATGAATTTTTTTTTTTTTGTTTATAAGAGCTAATAATCGACTAGGAACATAATAAAAATTCTATTTAAATTCAAACTAGAAATAAATGTAAAATAATACTAAAATTACAAATGTATATGATACTTCCGTGGTCGTAGAGATCACAGAAGGCCTCCGGATACGCCAAAAATGCCGCAAAAGTCCTCAAAGTGGAGAGATTGTCCACAAAGTATGTGCGCCCAAACGGACTGCCTTTCGGACCGCTGACATGACGAATTACCGCCTCGAAATCAGTCGCCGATTTCGAGGCTGATCGAAAATTCTAGTCGTGAATATGATTATGCATATTTAAAAAAGAGAAAATTGAATGTATTAAGGTCTACTAATAAAAAATTGAGAATCTCTGCACTGTCGATGGTTCATATAGCTGACCGTACCAACCACTAACTAATCACGTCCAGCTATAGCAGATGTGTTCAATTCTATATACCTTTGTCCGCGGCCGAATAGCCCCAAGCACTCTCATATTTTAATATGGAAATTCCACCCTTTATCTAGTAGACAATTAGAAACAATAACTTAACAGAAAGTCTCGCAATCTGAGCATTTACAATGGAAGTATCAATCCCAGAGAAAATTGAGTTTAATTGAAATCGTTTATAATCTCAAAGTCAACACATAAATTGGCTCTTCCACATTCTTGTCTTGTTAATTATGAGATAATTTAATAGAAAGTAGCTAATTAGTGTTAAAACAGTTGTTGTTTATTAATATCGCATTGAAGTAAGAAAGTTTTCTCCCAGTTTCCATCCGATTGTTCAAGTAATTTTTGCGGTTGAACTCATTGAATTTTAATTACAAAATATCTTTTCTGTCGACCGTAAAATAGATTGAAATTTCAATGAAGTACCTGCTTCAACACTCCCTTTTTTATTTTCGATTCTCAGACGGAGCGAAAAAAATAGCAAACTTTCGAAACCGCTCCAAATTTCCAAGAATTATGGAGCAAAGAAAGCAGTTGATGGTTGGATGTATTTTAAGATTCATTAATTCGAATTTTCGACTTAAAACTCGCCGTTGAAAATTCAAAGAATTCCATGGATTTTTTCATCTTGCAGATCAGATGCAGAAAATTAATATAGCGAAAAATGCTGATATCATAAATTAAAAAAATCTATTATATTTTAAATACAAAGCTTTGACTGAAGGCGCTTTTTAAACTTGTCTATTGCTTAAGCTAATAAAAACTCTGCATAAAAATATTAAATATTGGCATTTTCAAAGTTCAGTTATGTTTTGCCCGTATTCTTAGAAGCTTCTCAGAAATGAAAACCACAAATAAATACATAAGGATGACTTTACTAAATACTTTTCATGTATAAAGATTTTCAGCGAACTGAGCAAAAATTATTAAAATCTACTCGTTTAAAAATTCAATATGAAAAATTCCCTATCGTTGGAAATTTTCAAAGTGCTATTTAGTAATATTAAATTTGCTCAGACAGGAATTCAGTTCATTCAATATTAAATCATAGAGCCATAACACAAACATCATTTTCATATAAGGCATATCCGCAAAAAATATAGGAACTATCACATGAATATTTATTTTTTGTAAGTAAATCTTAATTTCAGTATACAAAAATGTTTATATTTGCTCGAACTTCAGTGATAAATTAAACATTAAAATCTGTAACAAGATTTGTAGACTGATTCTATAAATATCAATGATAAAATCTAATATAAATCCTATGTATCATAAAATAGAATTCTATATATTTGATAGCATTCCGTTAAAATCTATACGAACTAAGGATGCTGGAAGACTCAAATAATACATAATTCATGGATCTTTGAATAAAATTGTTTTATCTCATGAAAAACTTCTTAAGGAAACTATGACGCTTTTAAATTTTATATAATCGATTTCAACAACATAAAAGCAGATATGATTTTATAAAAAAAATGTCCTTAATAAGTTATTAATTTAAAATATGCTAGAGGTGGGCCATAAAATTTTGGGTTTTTTATATTAAAAATATACAAAAAAATGTATTCAAATAAATATCTATTTATAAAAATATTTTGGAAAATTATTTTTTAAAAATATTATTGTCCAAATAACAGCCACTTTGCGAATGGTATTCCTCAAATCTGGCCCTTAGATTTTCGAAAAATTTTCAACGTAAAGTTCAGGGTGTGTTGATATTTTCGCTGGTTTACTTCTCTACATAACTATTTATTCCACGCGATAGTGAGAGAGATCTGGTTGCAGGTGGGACAATCTCCCGCAGCCAAGGCCAATCGACGACTCCCGCTTCCTGTGCGTCACTACCCAACCGGCAACGGTGCACGCGCAAGAAGCGATCGGTCGGTAAGCAGGTGCAATGTCTCCGTAGGGCCACAAGAGATGGCGCTGTTAAAATAACATATTGCATTTGAAAAGAAACGGAAGATGTCGCTGTTAATCTGGCGAATTAAATCTGCTCAGATTAATAGCGCTACTGCGTGAAGATGGTAAATAGCCCACGCTACACTTATTTTATTGTATATATTAATTGTAATATTTTCACAATTTCGGCAGATTTAAATGTTACAGAATTATTGCGTGCCTTTTGAGTAAATTGACTTACTTACTGTTGGATACTCCTAAAATATCTGTCTAATATTTTTTTTTTTACTAAATTGCTCTTATTGAATCAGTTCTCTATTCGAAATAAAACGTAAAACCATTTGATATTTTCTAATATTTCCTTCCATGGGAGACTTCTTTTGAAATTCTCTGTTTCACGACAAAATACATAAAAAAATATTTTGAATTATTATATGAAAAAATGGATGCACATTTTTACACAGCAAAAAATAGGCTGAATACCAACATCGAATACCTTTTTTTAAAAATTGTAATTAAACCTGAGTCTCATGCAAAGCCTGCTATGCTGATGGAAAATATCAGTAAAAATAAAAATGCGTGTTATTTTGGAATTTAATACGAAAGCTTCATATGTACGGTTGACGCGATTTAATGGATATGATCCATACATATTTTTGCATTCTGAAAGCTAATTTCTATGTAAACTGATATGGTATTCATCATATAGTCGTAATAACTCTATAGTATTTTATTTTTTACCATTTATTAACAGAAATTGTTAGCAAAAAGATTAAACTGTGTTTGTGTAATACATAATAAAATAGGCGCGTTACTAGTCTAGTGGTGTCTTTATGCTACGAATAGACACACATACAGAAGAGGCTGTGCGGCGCACGCGCATAGCGTCTCTATAATGAATACGATGGAGACATAGATAATACCAATGATTTATCCTCTATTTCCGACAAATTTCCGAATAGTGTTTCATGTTTCGTGACATTTCAATAAATAAACAATATCTTTAGATTATTAATAAACACGTCGAATAATGTCGAAGTCACCTCGACATGGGAGTTTTAAGGGTTAAATGATGTCAAATACATTTTTTGTCTAAGGAGTTCAAGATTATTGATTATGTTTCAATAATAAATAATGAAAATTCGATGGGGAGGCTTCCGTTCGAACAGAGGGTGAAAACAATGAGTCCAGGTAGATGTGGCCGTCCACATGGCCATTGCACTTGCTCATCTCCTGACGGGCGCATTGTACTTCCTTGCATGTCCGCAGGGATATTGTTTATGTGCACTGGGATCCAGCTTTCGGTTTTATTATGCACCAGCTCGTATTGAAAGTAATCTCGCGACGCGAAACTGGATGCTGCTGCTCCATTTGTTTATTTACACGGACTGATGTGGAAAATTGTGGACAATAAACAAGCGCTCTGCAACATTGCACATATATCAAAATGAAATGAACAAACCCACTGATGCCGGGAGAAGGATATTGGCCTGGAAGGATGTGCATCCTGCTATGGAGCGCCTTCAAATATTAATCTCAAGAAGTGAAGAAATGCATCTGGCTAAGCGAACGACTGCGCCGATATTAAAATCTCTCCAAATTATTATATACAAACACAATGTGATGCAAAAAGGATGACTGAAAATTCTTATTTCCGTACTTTAATTTTAATATAAGGAACATTTTCGCTACAATACAAAAGCGTCCATAAGAAGATTTATAGGAAATTTAACGATTAAAAGTGATAAAAATGTCACTGTACTAATAAATTTAATAAATTATGAATATAAATGGAACTAATACAGTTATATAAAAAATAGAGAGTCGACCAAAAGTCTTGGGCACAGAAAGATGTGTTCTTCTTGCAAGTTTCCCAAAATTACGCCAATATGATTTTTTTCTCTCTTCGCAATTAAAGATATTGAAGAAAACGAATACTGTTTTGTTTCAAAGGCACAAATTTAATGAACTTGGTCCTCGCATAACGCGCAATGTCACATAATATATATAATATATACAAATATAAATGCTCTTAATCCAACTGTCAATCTTTTTATCATGAATAAGCCACTTACGAATGACAATGCAAATTGTAAAATGTAAAAAAACGCTTATATCCTACAATATCTCCCATGGAGATTTTAAAAATAAATTTTGAAATATCAAATTTGAATCGAATTTTCTCTGTTTTTACGTCTTTTGTCTACTGAATCGAAACACGATGCATGTGTATTTGCCATTAACAATATCTTTCGATTACATCGGACTATGGTTATCTGATGTGTCATTGAAAAATCAAGTATCATAAAATTTAGTTTGTATTTTTAATCGTTTAGATCCGATTAGCTTTTTTGTTTATCAAAACACTTGAGTTGATGAACGAGTTGAATTAAAAAAATAATATTGTAAAAAAATATTTTGTGGCAAGTTCTAGCATAAGTTGATTTAATGCATCATAAATATCGGCTGCCATTGCGCACATGTCCATCAACTGTCTTTGTTTGTTATTAGACATAGGCGTTCTCCATAGAAGACTTTCCTAGAGAAAGTATTTTTCATGTCATTACAAATATGATTATTTAAATATAAATTTCAGATAAGGGAGGTTTTTTGGTTGAGTAGCATTTTATCATTAATTTTTATTTATATTTTAATAATTATAGTAATTCCAATTACTCATAGGCGACATCATAACATTTATTTTTTCAGATCATAGAAACTGGGATTGATCTGGATCGAGACAATCCATCAGAAATATCAATGTTTCTGACTTTTAAATTGAGTCAAACATAGGTGTTATATTCGTATGTCCACCGCTTATCGTCCACATAAATCTACTTTTCTCTCAAGACCGCGCAGCGTGAGTTAAGCTTGTGTAGTGTGGGCGATTTACCATACCCACGTATAGCGCTGTTAGCAGCGACATCTTATATCTCTCTTCAGGTGCAATGTGTTATTTTAACAGCACCATCTCTTGTGGCCCTGTGGAGACATTGCACCTGCTTACCGACCGATCGCTTCTTGCGCGTGCACCGTTGCCGGTTGGTTAGTGAGGCGCAGAAAGCGGGAGTCGGGGGAGTCGTCGATTGGCCTTGGCTGCGGAAGATCGTCCCACCTGCAGCCAGATCTCTCTCTCTCTATCTGTAGTGCGGAATTAATAGTTATCTTGCGAAGAGAGTCTTTCCATTCGATACCCTTCGTATTCCCATCCATTCGTCCAGCAACATCACAGCCCGATAGATATATCAATAAATGAACCTTTACACTGTCGATAGCATACAATATTCTTTAATTTCTTTGCGTAGACATGAACATTACACATGTATGTCTTCAGTAGCAAAATAATGCATTCGTTGAAGCTTGAAATGAATAAATTTTGGCTAATCAATTGAGTTTCAAATATAATTATTTTATGTGTTTTTATACTATTTATTAAGACCAACGATCTAAGAAGAACCCATATCTAGCGGTTATCAACTGGATACGGACAAATTCCATTATAATTTGCAATATTTAGACGTGTAGGGGTGCCTTTACAGTACGACCATGTCATCGATGTACGAGTATATGATGAGATGCAAGACACCCGTCTCTCTTTCCGATTCACTTATCTCCGCGCTCAATGTGCGAAAATGTTTTTTTTTATGTGTGTCTCGAGTCCGAATGTATATATGCGCGATTACTCATTAACGGATTAAGAGTTTAGGAACTAATCAACTATATCAACCCTTAATCTGCGGTTCAATTAAATTAAATTAACATTGTAAGTAATAATTTGCTTTTATTAAAAATGTCTGGGTGCGACTTTATGATATATTGTTAAATTGAAATGAGGATATAAGAATTTTAGAAGTTTGATTGTCTTAATTCACAGGGCAATGCAAATAGGCGCCTATATAAATTAAATTTATTAAGGGGGGTAGGTATTGTATATATCAAAGGGTATGATCTCACCCTTTCAACCGGAGAAGTTTCGGAGCTCAGAAGAAAACCTTAAAATATTTAATTAA
The DNA here is from genome assembly GCA_008973525.1 of Stenopsyche tienmushanensis. NCBI lineage: Eukaryota > Metazoa > Arthropoda > Insecta > Trichoptera > Stenopsychidae > Stenopsyche > Stenopsyche tienmushanensis. Next base: position 451,360 of record WACJ01000070.1, on the reverse strand, counting down.
CTTCTTAATCCACGACAATTTTATTCTCATAGAAAATTTTGCGCCAGCTCGCTATTCATGAGACAGAGCGGTTTCGTAGGCGAAATTTTCGTTATTCTTGAGAATGCTTTAAATTTCGAGCACTTTAATGAAATTGTTGAACGAATTCGTTTATACATATTTATTTTGGCCATAATTTATTCAGTCTAAATCGTTTAAAGCAAATGAACAATCGAATCTGAGAAAAGTCACCCTTAATATTTAATATCGGCATTTCACGGCAGTAAACTCACTTAGGATATGAGTCGTTCAAGTGTCGTGAGATAAGTTCTTTGTTTGAGCATTTTTTTACAACCGGTTGTTATAGTCGAAATGCTTCATCTTCGTAATAATCTAGATTTTATCTACATAAGCGTCGGATACGATTATTTTAATCCCCATAATGGTGCCGTCGTGTTTTATAGCTTCTTGATGAATTTTCCCGGCAAGGATAACAAATAGAGACCATAATTTTTCATGGCGTATAATTTTAGGATGAATTAAAGGGTGCTTTAAAATCTCACAACAATGACGTTTAATCCATCCTTAATTAATTATTTGCATTTGCATTAAGGTTATTACATAAGTGTCGTCCTTTGAATTTGCTAACATTTTTAAAGCAATATCATCATATTAAGCGGCAACCTTCTAAAAAGTTGATCATTCCATTTGTCATAATCGTTTTAATTTTGTAATTTAAATATAAAGAAGATTTATGTTTTTAATTCGTTTAATATCACCCTGCCAATCAAAGTGTTAATTATTGATCCAAATCCAGTCATTCATATATGACTCTGCCCAATTTCATTAACTCGTTGATGAGTAATCGCGCATATTTGCGTTCGAACTTGAGTGTTATAGAAAGAGCATTCTCGCATATAGAGTGCGGAGATTAGTGAATCGTAGACAGTGATGGATAGAGTCTTACGTCTCATTATACAGTAGTACATTGATGGCAAATTCGTGCTGTAAAGAAACCCCTACACATCTAAATATTCTCAAATTTGTCCGTATCTGAATGAAAACCATTATTTATTTTAGTCTTCAACAAATGCATTATTTTTTTTACTAAAATTGAAGACACACATATGCATTATTTATGTTTACGCAAAGAAATGAAAGAATGTTGTATGCTATCAACAGTGTTAAGGTTAATTTATTATAGAGTGGATTTGTACTGACGACAAGTGGGGGACATAGGAAATATCTTTCTGTTTTTCTGATGCGTGTGAAGTAAGAATGCGGAGGCGCAGAAAAGAAGAAGAGGGATTCGACCAAAAGTCTTGGACGCGGAAAGATGTGTTATTCCTTCTAGTTTACCCAGATCTCGCAAATAAACACACGGGTGAGTGGGGATCAGACCAGAAGTTCTATGGACCGAATGGCTTCTTTATTTAAATAAAAAAATATTGTAAAGCTTATTATAATTTAAACGTCTTCTTTGTTCCTCATCTGTGAAGAATTGAAGAATTGCGCTTTTTTCTTGAAGATCTGAAACAAAGAAGATATAAAATAATTTTTACATCTTCTGTATGCCCTGAAACGCATTCGAATTATTATAGATTTAGATCAGTATAATATAAATTATTCAATACCAAGAGAGACAAGACATAAAAAATGGAGGACTGTTTTTGAAAATGAATTAAATTATATATAGTTTGAAAAAATATCAAAGATATTATTAGGATTCTATGCCAGACTCTATAAGTTGTGTACATATCGATATCTCTAATGTTGATTCAATGGAAATAATTTATTAGGGAAAAATGAAAAATTTATGATTTATCATGATTTTTTTTTTGGAATGAAAAATCCAGCAGCTTTGGCGAAATGTGGATTTGATATTTTCGTGTACTCTCCTCAAAGATCGTCCGATAAATGCAAAGGAAGAGAGAGGGTGTGCAATGGTGGCTGTCGCAGCAGTAATTCACACTCGTCCGAGGGCAGACGTCTCTGGTGACCGGACCGCAGGGGTTAAATGGTCCGGCAAACATCTGATTACGACCCTCGCCTTGCGCCCCCTGCCCACATTTTCATTCTTCCCTCAGGTTCTTTGTGTGTTCCAGCCTAATTCTCTGAAACTTCTCTTTGTATTTTCACTGCTGGCAACATTTCGGTATTTCCGGATAAACTCAGCGAGCGATTTGTAAAAATGGGGACTTTTTTATCCGTTCACACACAAATAAATTACAATGTTTACTTCACTGTCATATTTTATACATACTATCTTTGAATGTATTATCATGGAGCGTAAATTCATCATAAATTACTCATGAGGATCTTCTCAAAATACTGTATTTTTTATTTTTAAATTAACACAATGTATAGCCTTTATATATCAATAATCACGATTTATTTTGAAAGATAATAAAATAATGTTATCCTCGGTATGAAATCTACGACTCGATGGTGAACGAACCCACATAGACCATTGATTTTAATTAAATACGAGACGGGATACATCTAGGACTATGTGTGACATAAGTTCCCTCGCCTGAACTTAAATTTAATATTGAATACCAATCAAAATCTATGGAAAGATGTGGTTTTTTAGTATTTTTATGGTTTGTCTTCGATCGTCTTTAAATTTTTGAGTGTATATTTTTTTTATAAATTCTATGAAACTAAATGGAAAATTCACGAAGAATTTATTTAGACACATTTACGATCTTATTGTACTGAAATTTTTAAAATATCACAAATACGAAATGTTACATCAACCCTTATTTTCTCGTGTTCGTTCAAATTTAGCTCCGTTGAGACAATGGAAGACCCCAAATTATGACCGGCAATCTTTATAATGCCATTTGGAAATGTACCAACATTTATATTTGAGTGTGGTTTTTAAATTTAATTAAAGACGGAGATATTTCTGTATTCGCGATGAAATCCATTTAGGGTTCGAACTTACGCTGTGTGTAGGTCTTATTCGGAGTGTTTGCATCTATGAATCTTTCGCTCGAGTATGAAAATAATTTCGCAATGTGGAAGTAATTCCCTCGATGTCCCCATAAAAACTGAGCATATTTGCGGTCATTTACGGCGCTCGGCGGTTATAAAATTCAGTTCAATCGAAGCGAAATTGCCGAGGGGGGGGGGGCGGTGATTAAAGGATAGAATGAGTGTTTAATTTAAAATTAAGCTCCGGCATTGTCCGCGAAGACAATCGGCAATCAGATTTCAAAGAAGGTCGTGAAAATGGGAATGGAAAATAAAAACGTTAATTTTCATCGCCACGCAGGAGGCTTTCGCGGAGGGAAATAACACAAAGACAAATTATAAAGCGGGAGAGCGCCATTAGAGGGCGCTCACGTGGGGTCGAAAAACACCCCCCGGGGGGTTGGGAACCGTTCGCGCGGAAGACGGAAAATCCTCAGACGGATATATCACATGATTAGAGAGGGTTTTATTTGGGACGGCAGTATGACTTTCGAGCTCAAAAGTGGCCCTTAACATGCGCCATTTGCAATGCTATCATTGAAACAATTATTCCAACGATCCACGCAAGACATTTAATCGCCTCTTTAGAATTATTATTCTTAATGTATCTGCACGACAGACACTTATTGTAGTGTTTCCGTCGTATTTTGGGGTTTTTCTTCCTGAAATATTAATGAAATTATACCTTTTTTGTCTGGTGCAGTGCGAAACTCATTAGAGACCTTGTACCTGAATATTTAGTAAATTAATTAAATCGAAGTGTCGAATAATTCTATTCGTTTAATTAAAAAAGCTCGACGACTTCAATCACTAATAAAATGAAAATATGCTTTGAAAGCGCTATACAAATATAAACTATTTTGATGTACTATTTGCACTGCTTTTCGTTGAATATGTTTGATTGAAATTCAATACCCAATTAATCAGAATAATAAATTAAATTGCGATTTCAGTATTAAAGCTCTTTTTCAATCAAATGTTTTACCTGTAATTTCTTAATAGATCAACTTCATCGCATAAATAATATTGAATTTAAGCCATAGAATAACAAGAATACATTTCAGAATTCAATGTTCTTATTCAAGATACAGTTCTACATAAAAAAAATAACTAATATCCATCTCAAAATAGAACGCTTTCATGAGTATACCCGTACATGTTGCGTGCAGTTCTCCTTTCGCGTTGTTCTTTTATTTTAAAAACAATACTATTATTTTTACTTATATCATCACTTGTGATTATAAATAACAAAGCATTCAATAAGTTTGTAGGATGACTATTAAAACAACAGTTTTTATACAAAATTCATCACATAGTCTGATTGGAAAATCATACATCCATTTCAAAGCTTCTCTAATATCATATGGATTTGTTAATATGATATCTACTATATATTCTAGTCTACATTTTTGAAAAAATATATTATATTATCATAATTATTTAAGTGATGCAGCAATTAAGCCAAAATTTTTAAACGCGTTTCTCTCGAAACTACTTTTTTTAAAAAAGTTGACATGATATCTCAGGTTTTAATTAACTGATTAACTTCAAATTTTATAAAAAAATGTATATAATTATCTATCGTTCGTACGAGATTTATATTAAAATTTATTTTTAACTATTTAAAAAAAAATCAAAACTTTTAAAAACCAAGGCAAAAAAATGACTTTTTATAAAACGTTACGAGTTTTTTTTGTATATTCTGAAAATGTCAATAAACATCTGTTAAAAATGTATTGTCAAAATAATTTTGTTTCCATTTTATCGAACTTGAAATAAGCCCAAAATGTATACCTTTAAACTAGAATACCCCTTTATTATATATATATATATATATATATATATATATATATATATATATATATATATATATATATATATATATATATACACTTAAATTTTTTTATGCGGTAGATTCGTTCGGCGAAAAATCGCACAAAAAAAATCACCCAAAAAAAGCTATAACTTTCCATGGATTTTAAAAACTGCATAACTTTGAAACAGTTATATACAATATATCCAAAATCGCATAAAAAAAACATTTTTTATCATTTTTTGGCCTTATTTTGTATGTTTTAATTTTTTTTTTCAATAGTTAAAAAATAATTTTTGACATAATAGAGAATAATAGAGAGTTATATAGAAATTATTCGTATCCAGTTTGAAGTAAATTAGTTAATTAAAACTTGTGATATTATGCCAAGCGTGTTGAAAAAAGTTAAAAGAAAAACGCGTTAAAAGATTTCGTTATGGTAGGACCGGCCAAGTTGCCGCATCACTAAAATAGCTATAACTCCGTAAGTAGTTGGAATTTTGGAAATTCCTTTGGAGATTGTATTTTTAAAAGTCGAAACATTGACAAAATGCAAAAAAAAACTGAAATAATTTTTTTTCAAAAATCTAAATCCAAAAAGTCCAAATTTCGGTTAGTGTTGAGGAATTATTTCCTATTTATCTAAAATATCTCGATTCATATTCTTTATGAATAAAAAAAAAAGAAAAAACTGCCCAAAAAAAAAAACCGCATAACTTCGAAATCGTACAAAAAAAAGATGTTCCTCTAACTGGTTGAATTGATGAAGTCGAATATAAGAAAGATTTCAATTCCATTTGGAAGCATATCGCATATCGATAGGGGACCCGCTCTTAACAATGCGTCCAATGAAGCCATGTGCCAAAATATCTTATATTTTTCACGATGATAAATTTACTTGATTTTTTCTACAATTAGTCACTTTTAATGATTTTAAATATACCAATAGCGTGATATTAGGTGTATTGATAAGTCCTTGCCGATTTCGATAGACGTTTATTTGAGCTCAGTTTGTGTCCAGACCGTTAAAAGAGTATCTCCGTAATTTTTTTTTAAGAATTATTGTTCAATAATATAAACATGACCAATATCGAATTTTGGCATTATATGCTGCTGATTTTCGATTCGACGTGTCGATTTTGGTTTTCAAAACTTAAATCGGGTAACTGATGTTTGAAAGATACCTCTAGAATTGGAAAACTCTTAAATTTTGATGACGATATATTTAAGAGTCACAGTGGAAACAGATCCTCGATTAAATATCGAAGAACTATTACAGAGAATGGATTAATCGTGGTCGAGAGCTCAAAAGTATTTAAAACATATTGGGAAGACGAATCCTGGTTCAGACGATCTTTTTGATCTTTGGCACATTTTCTAAATGATAAACGCTTTCAAAATGTATCTGAATTCGAATGAACTATATTTGTACATATTTAGACTCCAAACCAGAAGAATTATTCAAAAGAGAAATTGAAAAACTTGAAAACTTGTAGGAAATAGTCGATTGTAATGAAGGATGTTATGTTTTGTAAGATTTTGTATACAAAAATGAAAAAATAAATTATTCCTTCCATTGTTACATAATCGGCAATGACTTTTCGATACACTTAATACATATTGAAATAATACACTCTTGTTATATAATATGAATATTTGGATTGACAAAGCTCCTTACATACAAGAAACTAATACGATATAGTGGTTATTTGCTTGATATAATTTTCTTCGAAATGGAGCATATTAGCGATGATGAAGCTGCATAACATACTGATATAGTTTACATGCTGCATTATAATAATTCTCGGAATTTGGTAATAGGAAGAGAATGATCCTAAAAGGGATTGATGCACCCAAAAAGATATTTTGATCATGAAATAGAATATTTAAAAATGAACGTAATGGATTAATTCCGATGATTGATCGTCAGAAAGCAACCTGATATTGTGTTCAATAATCCTCTTAAATCCACTACAAGCGAAAATAACAAAGCGCAATAAATTGCAGCATTAGTATTAATTCAAAATTTCAATTTGCCTTCATAATTGAATCGCTTAATTAACAATAAATGACGTAGATTTTAAATCTCCATTGGAAATTATTTGCGAAAATAAATTAAGCTAGTTTGCGGGAGAAGAATCAAAAAATAGCACCATTAGTGCATTTACTCTGGACGTTCGAAATAAAGTTTGTGAATTTTTGTAGTGGTATTCGATGGCATTAAGCAAACCGACTTCTTGAATCTTTCTTCCATTTCAGCAAATAGAGTGATGTAAAAGAGAGGGTGGCCTGGACCCGAATCGAGAGCACAAAGACAAGTTTCGCAGCAAATCCAAATAAATATATCGGATTTTTTTTAGCTTGAATAAATCTTGAAATAAGCCAGTAAATCGCATCCAGGCAGAGCTAAATTGGTCATCAGTTTTAATTTGTATTGTAAATGTATTCGATTCATATACCCGGAATCCGTCAAATTAAGCGTTATCAATTTCATTCCGTTGTAGTTGATAAAACCGCTGATAAAAGCGAGCTCGATTTTTGTTAAATCTAATTGCTTTTTATTTGACCAGCAAATTCCAATTGACTATTGCTCGCGAGCTCAATTATATGAACAAAATTGGATAAGTGATACTGGCAGCATGGCGAAATGCAATAATGGCGATCCGAAAATAACGTTTGGCTCGAATTGAGCAAAATTCAAAGTGCAGAGAACTCATTCATATCTTTGGAAGACAAAAACATTTTCAAACAAAGACCTTGCCGAATCCTTTCTGTTTCGCTAAAAATATATTCAGTTTCAAGCAGTGGGTAGCTATGAAAAATCTAAGACCTGTATAGGTCTTGTAGCCAAAATGTACTAGAAGAGATATTAAACGGTTAAAGAAATTTTTAAAAAAGGTTCATAAATCAGATAAAGGAACGTGGGGACCTTCCTATGAACTGATCTGTTTATTGGTTACGCTATTCGGGATCATGCCAGCTTGCTCAAAAAAGTGCACAACATGGTACGCATTTTTCGCTAAAGATGCCGCATAAAACCCTAAAATAAAAGGCAACAAAGTCTATATGCCCAACCGGTCCGCTTTTAAGACCGCTGACTCGACAAATGATCGGATGCCAAGCTTCCAAATGTAAATGCATATGGATTGTTTAATATGAAATACGCAATGAAGGTTCAGCTATAATTCAATATATATTTTTATGATAGTACAGTAAATGTAAAAAAAAAACTAAAGCCTTTTTTAGTACGGGACTTATGAGAAGATATCACATTAACTCTTTGAGTGTGGAGCTAATTTTAAATCATTATAAACTTAGATGCTATATTTGTATGTCCATCACTTATTGTCTATACAAATCCACTTACTTGTCAAGACCGCGCAGCGTGTATGAAGTTTGTATATAAATAAATAAACACGATTGATTGATCGTGAACATTATCGATCTATACAATCCTACTGCTCTTTTTTAATCATTGGAATTCGATCGCAAATACGCGACTGAACTCTTCAAAAGGTTAATATCATCTAGCTTTTTTATGTTCGATATTATAGGTGAATAGTTTTAGTAAACGTTTATATTTTAAATAATATCTAACAAAATTATAATCGAGCATTAATAGTCCTTTGAATTAAGTAATATGCTACATAAAGCGGGAGTACCTTGAATATATAACTTTGGGGCTGCTCCCAATTTTAAATGTGCTTTTAAGGATAAAACCCACACATTCATTCATTATCGGATATGGAAGCTGAGCAAAAGAATATGAATGATTAGATGATGATAAAAATATACTTATTCATTTGAACAAAGATCTTTATTTATTGAGAGAGAGATTGCAGCTACGATACTGCAAGTGATGCCAGCGGAAAGAACGCGTATTCCCGCTCTAATTTTTATGTAAAAGTAAATATATTCTCAATATGATGTAATAGTTATTCATATTTAATATAAAAAATAATGTTTATTAAAAGGGATGCATTGTAATATTTTCTAAATGTTACCGAGGCATTACATATAGAATAGCTGTCGAGATTGATTCCAGCTTCATTATTGCCATTTTTTCGTTTCGATTCATCTTTCTTCCACCGCGAGCACATCCCCATCTCCATTCTTTCATAGTAATCAGCGGTCATTAGTGGAAAGCAAGGGGCAAAGTATTTCCACCACACTTCCAATTTTATAGGGACTCATCTATATATTCCGAATTTCCACGTTGCTGAAATCGTTATGAGAAAATGCGTTTCTTTATAGTATACACACTTACATCATTTCGCTCGAATTCGCCACTTGAGAGACGTAAAGGGCAACCCAAATTGCCATGAAATTTCATATCTTCATTGGCGCAATGACTTTTGAATAATCATTGATCAATATTAAGACGATTCAGAGAAACGATGATGTTTAAACACACGAAAATCGACTTTTCAGAAGATAGCATACTCACGGTCGGCTTATTACGTATATTTAAAATCTTATTTTTCTTTGATATTCATGGTAATAGAGAATACGACCTTCGACTACAAAAATGTCCGTCTGGTTAGCCAGATTGGTGGACAGAATACATTGTGAAAAAATCTGAAAGGCTTTTGTGTACAACAGAGCATATGAAACGACATGCTCTTTGAAATTCAAATTTATTTATATAGGATATTCTCAAGTGAATTTTCTTCGTTCTCATGATGTGACTGGCAATAACGACGAAAAACAAATAATGATATCAATACGTTTTCGACAGCAAAGAAATAAACGTCGAAAAACACTGGACACTCGATTTTCATCCGATATAACTGCAATATTTCAGCTGAATTGTTTGTTTAAATTAGGTCGATAAAGTGATGCACTCTAATTGCCGAGATTCAAAGGATTTAATTCAAAATTACTATTAAAATAATGTTTTGTAATTCAGATAAAACAATTTACTGACAGCGAACATATAGGCAAATAATAAATATAGCGTTTCCTATATTTCCATAATGCTTTGTTTAAATGATACATCACCTCGTTATCGGACCAATGCTTCAATTAACACATCACTCAATAGATCCGTAGGATGAGAAAACCGTATACTAAATATGTTTAACCGATAATTAATTGAATTCACCATTTTGCATCAAGATTTGTCCACAAAGAAGCTTTGTTCAAAGTGAGTACCGCGTTTGCTATCATTCGATCAAAAACAACAAAGCGTCGATAATTCAGAGCGCTGTTTGCAGCTGTTTTAGCGCAATAAAAATATTTTTGAATGTGATATGTGATAATATACGAAACATTAATATATTAGTAAATTTTAGAATCAAATTAGCAGTCAGTTGAGTGCACAGCAAACCGGCGAGAGTTGCCCAAAGCGACCAAAAACGCATGTCAGCATATAAGGTCTTAGCATCTATATTTTGGTATTTAATTTATAGATTACCTTGATAAAGGAATAATCATCAATAAAAATATTATAACGTATGTGTTTGAAGGGAGAAATTGTGCAAAAAATGACCCCAAATAACAAAGAAAGTAATGTAAAGTGAAAACAATCCTATGAACTTAATGAGGGAAGCGTTAAATATAAAAGCATCTCCATTAAAAGACTTGACTGCGAGACTTTAAAGACGAACCACTTCCTCAAACACAGACAAAGCTATCTCAAATTAATCATGATAAAAACATTTTCCATTTTTTATTTGCATTTAGATTCAGTAACAAAAAGTTTCGAGAATATTTATGTTACAATTTGATATAGTTTTTTTTGCATTTTTTTCATTAATAAATTTCCAACAACTTAAGTATAAAATTTAAAAAAAATTGGCTTTAAAATTATGTGTCAGAATTTGGGAAATTATTTTGATACGAAGGAATATCCCGAAAGTAAGTGTACTAAATATTTATATTTTTTTAGAAAATGTGTATATGAAAATAAATACAGAATATTGGTAATACACTTGTGTCACAAGCTTCTTAATGCCTTCCTCGAAGAATTCTCTCGCCAGTTCCTTCCCTCACTTCAGAATTTCTTTCTGCACCTGCTGCTTCCTCGGAAAAGATGATAATCTGAAGGCGACAAATCAGGGGAATACAGAGGGTGGTTCAAAACATCCCAAACAAATAAATCTAAAAGCACCTTGGTGGGTAAGTCTGAGTGAGGGCGGGCGTTGTCGTGCAATACGCACACTCTTCTCGTCACCATACCATTCCTTTTGTTATGAATGCTTCTTTTCAGATTTTTTAAGGTCTCACAATATCGTTGTGCATTGATGGTGTCACTCTAAAGTAGAAATTCAATCAAAATAATGTCTTTTTGATTCCAAAACTCAGACCATGATATTTTGTTTTGAATTTTTTGGCATTAGGAAATTGGTGTGACACCACTGTGACGACTGTCTTTTTGACTCAGACGCGTAATGAGCCACCCACTTTTTATCTCCAATCATAAGAGAGCTCAGAAAATCCTTGCCTTCCAATTCGAGTCGCGCAAGAAACTCGCGGGCGCTATTGACCCGCTGGCACTTGGCAGGACGTGTTCCTGCTATGGTTTTATTATCATGCAATTATCAGAAGATACCCTTCTACCACTCAGTATGACCAATCCTTAAAAATCATAGACCGTTATTATCACAGTACACTTACTTTAAGGATATTTCGTATTTTGTGTATTTCATATTGAGTGTCCGAGTTTCATTTTGACATAAAAATTTATAATATTAAAGAATTAATTTCGATTTGAATGCATATGTATACTAATACAATTTAATATATATTTTTATATACGCGATAAAAAATGCCCACAAAGACGATAATCATTTAACTATGTAAAAACTATGTAGTCTGCAAACCACTAACGAGTCAAGTAAATATTAACAAACATGCCCACTTCTGACACCAATGTACCGCGGTGGAACGAAGAAGATTTCGTTTTAGTTGGCTTCTTTATTGGTGACGAGAAAAAGAGATCTGGCCACGGAAAGAACGACTTCCTGCAGCCAAGGTTATCCAACAACTCCTTATAAATCCTACCTCTTGCGTGTAACGCGTTTTGATAAATTTTCAAAAAAAGAACGAATAAGTATTAAAATTTTAATATAAACAAGGTGATAGAATTAATTTGCATTTGTCGATTCATAGGATTGATGACTGAGTTCAGGACAAGGTAACCCAGCCGCTCGAGTAATGACTAAGCGTTTGCAATGGGTCGATTTTCACCTATTTGTCGTCCATGAAAGTTGAGATCAAAGCTTGACCCAAACTAGATGGCAAAATGTTGAACAGGGCCCCCCAGACAGAAGTGGGCGGAGGGTGTTTAAATTGTCAACGCTAATGGTGGGCGGGTGGGGCAGGCCACGAACCCTGGCCCCTCTTTACCCTGTGAATATAAATTATTAGAAACATACAGCCTCCTCTCTCGGCCGCCGCAATCAAAGCCATTCATACGACAGTGCGGATCAAGACCGCAATTTGCATAGATTTATCTTCGGAACAGGAGCCCCGGATTCAATTTTGGCCTGCCGCGTGCGTATACATTTAACCCCGGAGAAAACGATAGTTGATGGCTCTCCATGTTGTTTTAATTCAACCTCTAAAAATCCCCAGACGCAACAAACGCCCTCCCCGACCTACTGAACCACTTTACCTTGCCCAGCTGAGGATTTCAGACCAAAAACTTTCTCCTGGTACGTTTTGTTTTGATTCTGAATTTGTTGGCATCACTCGGCGCTAACAATCACGCCCTTAGCAGTCAAGGGTTGCTCAATTTTCTGAGCGAATAAAAACATACACTCAGCCTTCGTATAATTCGGCTATATAGTTCCACGAAAACATCATGTGATGTAAATTCTGTTCATTAAATACCTTTTGATTACATATTTGTAGATTCTCGAACTAATATAAAAACATGAAATGCCTTTGACAGTCGTTGTGGTTAAAATTTCGACCTGAACAAGTTTTATATTTTTAATAATCACTCACTGCTCCGGATTAACGGATCGTTATTAACATCGGATTAATTATTAACAGATTACTCTTATTATATACAGGATCCAAGAAAAGGAGCAGCAAAGTGAATTAAGATTAAGATTCAAGAGATTATGAGGAGTATTTTTTAATAAGAGACCAGATCCTGAAACTCTACATGAGGGGTTCAGTTTAATGGATGCATATAAATTTTGTACAAAAAAATATTTGAACAGATCCTAGACTAATAATGAACAATATTGCGCAATCTGCATATTTGAATTTTTGCAAATAATGATGATAAAAATTTACGATTTGCTTTAAGATAAATAGCATTGCTTTGAGATAAATAGCATTCAGCATTTTATCGTCGGAGTTTATGATCAGAGGTCTTCTGTTTTCTTTGAATACCTCACGAGGTAGTGGTTTCGGTGGAGCAAAGTTATATTGTGCATTTATTGTGGAGCCTTTGGGGAGATAATAAATCAAGATTACTTCTCGGGAATCCCAAAACACCGTCATAACCTTACCAGCTGATGGCGTAGTCCGTACCCTAACAGAAGGATTACATACAGGGTACCATCCCACCATACACGAATTTATTTTTTTAATTTATTAACATCCAGAAACAATGATGAAAAGCATCCTATTATCCGAATGAATGTATAAGTAAAGGCATTATATGGCGATGAATTTAAATGCATGTTGGACAGGATTAATTTAAATATCCTTAAGAGCATCTCAATATTAAACGGACGTCAGCTGTAAATCCATGTGTACGTATCTTTGTACGATTTTGCAAATCAATGATCCGGATCAGTTGCATCTGAGCAATAGTGTTCTCCCCAGTGATTATGCAGTATTAGCTGCAGCTTCCAATCCATTTAGAGTCGTACCAGATGGGTACTATTGCAAATTGATATATAGGTATCCCTAGGGAAGGTAAACGACGATAAACTCAACGATTATGTTGATTAATTTATAAATATTATCTTCGTCTGAATCTGAAAACTTGTCCAAAAATATTTTTTATTATTGCGCTCGAAAAATTATTGAAAATTATTTACTAATGGAATTGGGTCAAACAGGCGTTCCGGTTAACTTTGAACTCAGTTTCACTGCGCAAAATGCACACCCAGTTTTCCATGGAAAATATATTTTTAAATTGTCAGCCAAACGTTTTCCATTGTGTTATTGAGTTTCATTATTCTGAAATATATTTAATATGTATTTTTTGAATATTACCGCCAATTGGCATGTACGCTTCCTAACTTACCCATATGAAAAGTAATGCATTTATGCATTCAATTGATTTTAATATCTCTTTGTTTAAAGATACTGTTTGGCAAATTAAAATTATTTGTATAATATGGACAGTAATATAATACAATCAATAAAAAACAACAAAATGTGAAATAATCAGCTTTGTAGGAATAACTAAACAAATAATGACGCTACCTCATATTTTCACTGAAAAAAAAATATCTAGACGTTACATATGAATGACCCCACACAATACAAAAATCCTATTATTCAATATCTATAAGAACTTAATCGCTTATCATATTTATTTGATATCACAAACGATGCCTTATTTGTTTCTAGCTTCATAAATACCACCCCTGCGCTTGATAAAATCTGAATAATTAATCATAGAAATAAAACAAAGGGCTAATACATTGCCGAAGATAATTGGCTAAAGCATATTTATCAAGTTATATTAAAATAGTAAGGGATGAAGCACGGCGGATCTAATCCCCCAATGCCATTTTTAATTAGGTGAAAGAGCAACAATATATAACGGGGACTAGAGCGAAACATAATCTGGGATTTGCTTCAAATTGGCTCCTATTTCATGATATGGCATCTGCTAAATAGTCTCGATCTAATCTTTCCCATTAGTTAACAGGGCCAGTATTGAGTTATAAATATCAATTCATGGAAGCTTACCATTGTTCATACTCCCCGTGGTGCTATTATTCATCCGGCGCTGCATGGATTCAACTGGTTGTATTATGTCGTATGGAGCATTTCCGAAGAATTGCATTGATTGATTAAAACTAAACTACAACGGACGCGGGAAATAATTGATAATTCCATCGTGCAGTATAGTTTGGCAGCAGTTCCATGTCTTGCTGCCCATGTTTCGGATACCTGCTAATTCCAGTTTCAGACCGCAGAATTAAAAGATTAATGTCCAAACTTAAAGCCTTCCGATACGTATCGCATGGACTTGGCAAATTAATCTTGACGTTTCTGTATCCTGCCCTATTTGTGCTGCTCAACCCAAAACTTTATAGATGTAATCATCTACGACCGTGAAACTTTTCCAAGAATGTTGTGTTATCATCCGTGGGCTGGATTCTCATTGCAAAAAGACATTTAAGCTATTAAAATTAGAATATCCTTGCGGAAAGGGGATTTGTTGATATTGTATTTGTCTACAATCTGCTAATGGCATAAAGTTTAAATGAAAAATAATTATTATAATATTAGTAATGACTCTTATTTTTAAAATGAAGATTTCATACATAAAATCATGTGTTACTTATTCCAAACATACGTAGTATTGTCATTTTGTAACATCCAAGGAAAAAGGCTATATGTTGTCATCGTTATTAAAATCTTGAATTTGGTGATCTCCTTTTATATTTTGATGTTTTGAAAATAAACATTTTTTTTACAAAAGTTAATACTTGAGTCATCTAGAAAAGTATGGTTACAAAATTTCCTGAGGCCGAAGATTTTTTTGTTTTGAAGTTGGCGCTACTGATATATCTGGGGTATCGTAACGGTCAGATTTTTTTATCCCACATGATTGTAAGCCATTTTGTTCATTCACAGTAAATTCTTCCGATGAAGAAGTCATCGTACTCCCCCAACACTTCTTTTTGAATAATATTCTGGAGTGTAATGACATATGACGTGGGACATGTCTTATCTCCCACGATGGAATCTAGAAAAGCTTCTCCCTCCCGCTCGGCTAGGTGTTTTCCTCTACGGTGCTTACTCATAATACCCCGATGGAGGAGGGGGGGGTAACTCTACGCCTGGGTACTCTACTCATGTCCAACACGTAGGGTAATGATGTATAAGTGGGCGAAAGCAGCCTCATCGGTTTTCTCATCAAACGCTGCTAGGATAGCCCGGCTAACATGAGTTGGGTGCGCAGCTTACCCTGTGCTGTGTACCTGTAAAGTAGAATGAGGAACTGCCGATTAAAGAATGAACAGGAGGACTGAGCAAAAGGAGACCACTAACACTATCTTCAACATATATCTAACACCTAGTAGTTCTTTGCTTTTTAGCGTAACCTCTTCCTTCATCTTCCAATACACCTTCATGTACACGGAGTCTTGAGCTAGGCAGATATTGTATACCATTAGCAGGAAGTTTGGATCAGTGCCAGTGACTTGTCCGATGGCTCTGTTGGGGTCGCCATCTATTCCCGGAGCTTTATTGGATGCCAGGCGCCTGATAGCCATGGCAAGTTCTCCTGTTGCGAAGGGGGTCCCGCATCGACACGTCGACAGTAGCGACCTATCTGCTGAACACGGGAACAGTGTGTCAATCGCAGACTCGAGGTTTTTTGCCTTACTCAGGAATAGGTCTGTATCTGTGATCCATACTTTCCGTATTACAATTCGGTAAGGTTTTCCCCACGGGTCAGCATTGACAGAGTCACACAGCTCATCCCAACATTGAATCTTGCTTTTCTTGATTGCGCTGCGCAATGCTTTCATCGCTTCTTTATAGGCAGTGGCTAGTTCGAGGGTACTCGGAACAGACCGCACAGCAGTGCGAGCATGGACTCTGTGATCAAGAATCCCAGAGTATATCCCTCCCAGTCATTTCGCACATGATCTTTAATTTTTTGTGCAAATTCATTAGAAACAACTGATGGTCTCCCACTCCTTGTCTCGTCACAAGTATCAGTATTGTAGAAACTTACCCACTTCGTGACTCGTTGTGGATTCATCACATCACTACCATAAGCTTCCACGAGATTTTGATGGATATTGCGGCAGTATTATTCTGCAGTGTCATAAAATGGATAAACGAGCGCGACGACCACTCCATCGGAAGAATTTACTGTGACTGAACAAAATGGCTGAGAGACACGCGGGAACAAAAAAATTGTCTGTTAGGATCCCTTCTATATGCCAGGTGCCCTAACTTCGAAATAAAAAAAATCCACTGGCGTCAGGAACTGATATAACCTTACTTTCTAGATGATCCTTGTATTTAAAATATAACCACTTTAATTATTATTAATCTCGTACTTGTTTAGGAGCATCCTACAATTTTTTTTCGTTTCATTTAATGTGTCTACACCAAAATTAACATCTATTTATCGTTAGGACTGATCCATAAATTTCATTGAATGTTTTTGTGGCCTTTTTCGCATCCAAACCTCGATCAAGAAAAACCAGTATACAATCTCAAATATATTTACCCTTAACCTTTTAACCGCCAGCGATTTTAGAGATATTAAACATTCCGTAAAAAGTTGTCTGGCTTACATATTTTAATATTTAAATGCGACTAGTGCGTCCTAGCATATACATATATGCCACATGCTGTCCTGTGGGATAATTTACGGGCTTTGAAAATTTCTGGTTCAGGATTGTCACATCATTAATTTTTTTTTTTAATAATATCATATTCACGCCATTAAAATTGATTGTTAGCTTGGGGTTGTCTCAATGTACTAATAATGCTAATATAAACATGTTTTTACAAAACATTCTGACCGATCCATTGAAGTAAACCGGAAAATACTGGCGGTTATTTGGTTGAACGTGCGAAAATAATTGAATTCTTTCGGGAGGACCTAATATATTCCTTCTGTATGAGCACACATTTGAAAATACTTTTATGGCACATTTTTAAACCAATTAGCATGATTTGATCTATACATTCATTAACGACTACTGCGGTCCAAATTATGATCTAAGCAGGTTCGTATTTAGTTATAGTCAGTCATCGTTTCAAATTCTAGTTATTTTTAATCAATTCATTTGGATATTTTTTAAGATGTATTCATTGTGTATATTCATATTTCAATATTTCTGTTTGTTGAAAGGATAGACCTACTGTAAGTTACCAATTATCACATTATCTCTCTCTCTCTGTTTATGTACCAAATTGTTATCCTTCCGGCTATATATCTGCCAATAGGTCATAAGGGACTTAAACGATAACATTTGGTAATCTTTCTGTATTTTCTCATGTGTTGATATATATATAAATAAAGAGGGTTACATAATTCTTGCAACAACAGGCTGTCAAATATATTTTCTACCCTCTGCTGAACATTTTTGACGCATAAATTAAATAAAAAATGTACGCTTTATCATTGACAAAGAATTGATGAATGTTATTTGAAGGGAGGATGCATTTTACCAAAAATAAATAAGGGCTGAATGGGAGGGGTAGGCGGCCCTTCTAAGATTCACTTAATAAGCCGCCTTCAGTCATTTGTGTGACGTCTCTTCCGTAAGAGAGTCGTCATGTCAGGTCTTTATTTCCACATTTTATGAAGCAATTTAGCCGAGGGGTGCCCGACAAAAGTCGGGTATTGTTGGGGCCCTCTTCCGCCCACTTCCTCCCACTTCCGGCGAGATGTTACGCAGATCCAGACAAGACAGTAATTAGCGAAATGAGATAACGCGACGAGAAGTACACATTTCATGGACGACTATTTAGATTTACGTGCTCGCGGCTACGGCGCTAAGACCCTTAGCGCAGGGGCGCCGAACCTTTTTTGACACGCGCATGCAGTTCGACGCGATTTCAGATGATTGATGGATCGACCCCATTCAAACGCAATGAAAGAAGATTTCGAAGCATTCAACAGTATTGCTTAAAGTGGCACTTATGGAACGGGGACGTCTGTTGCGGGGGTTGATATTTTATTATAAATATATTTATAAAATATTCTGAGATGGTAGTTATAAAAATAAACTCAGAGGTAGATATTTATTAACTAAAAATTATTTATACTACCTAGACATGATTTAAGCTTTTGTAGTTAATGGAATAAAAATATTATTCAAAGACGAAAATTTTATGCGATGGTGTTTAAATTTTAATATTATCTTAATGAAATATCAATGCTTTTAAAATACAGATCTAAAACTAAATTGAATACATTAGAATTTATAATTTAAAACTTGTTATTTTACGTCATTTTATTATGATAAAACGGCCAATCTCGGGTATAACGAGCGCTAGGAAATTGTCTTAAATTGATCGAAAAACCAAAATATTTGTTATGATCAAATATTAAATGTTTACAATATTCAAAAACCATGATCAATTAAAATGAATGTAAAAAACAGAGTAAAAAATAGTTTTGCTGGTGTAACATGGGGTAAAATACCCAGACGCGAAATTAGAAGAGTCAAGGTACTTAATTTCATGCTCAAAAAAAAGATGTCTCTCGCCATCAGAGTCTCGCAGCTGGGGTTTCTTTTTGTCCTCATCCTCTTCACTGGCACCAATGTCAAATTTCCATTATTTTTTTGGTTTTTTATTGCTTTTATATGAATTTGAGAAGATTCTTGTCAGCGTCTTGGATACGCTTGTATTATACGGCTTTATTTTTGGTATTAAGTACTCTAAACTATTTAAGTGCTCTTACTATTAATGCATAAGAGATATCATTTCATTATGGGAGCGACAATCTCGTGGAAACAATCGCAAAACTAAAAGCGACAAACATGTCAAAGTTTAGTTCGGGAGAAGATCGTGTATCGCTTGCGGTTAGCGGCTCCGGTTTTCCTCGGGAAACTGGCAAAATCCAAGTTTTTCGTATAATTCTTTCGAAACAGCCCAAGGCAGGGAGTCTGCTGGATGAGGCTGTCGTGGACTCCTTGTCGCTTAAATTTATAGCTTCAATGGAATTTAGAACTGCGGCCTCTTCCACACATTTATTTATGCATTAATCTTTTCAAAAGTATATCCTGTTTTATTTCTATGTGGTCAATGGGAACAAGAGAACAGAATCGCTTTTAATTGGGTCAACGTATTCGCCTTAAATTATTTCTGGTCGGTGGCGAACACATTTTACTACTGAAAATTTATGTGATGGAGCAAAACTAATTTGTCCCTACAAAAATATTTCTTGGGAAATTTTACTAGTCATTTAGAAATTATTTTCAGCTATATTTTATACTAAAAAAAACGCAAAAAATGTTAATACGTGCAAATTCTTATAGAAAAATGAAATAAGAAATCTAATAAATATATTACATGTGGATATTTTCAAATGATCTCGGTTATAACGAGCACAAATCAAACTTATGTTCGGCGTTTTTATTCAGGAAGAGACATTTAATTGGCATTAATGTTATAATATGGTGTGATTTTATACTAAATTTGTAAAATACATTTATATAATAATAAATAAGAAAACATCATTTTTAATATAAAAAAAAACAATATTTTAGGATACTTTAAATTTCACAATATTCCTATGATTTATTATCTAAAAAAGCATTTAGTTTCGTCTATGAAATATTGAACACCCCACAATTCCAAGGCCAATTAATAATTATCATCAAAAAAATAAATTATTTACAAAAAAATATCAACTATAGCTCAATTGCCATAAAAAATGTTTATTTATTTGAAGTATTTATATAGGTAGGCGCATAGACGAAATATCATCTCCATGCAATGGCGCTGTTAATTTGAATAGATTTAATTTGCCATATTAACAGCGAAATCTTCTGTCTCTCTTTACGCGCAATGTGTCAATTTAAAAGCGCCATCCTCTGTGGCGCTTCTGACGCAGTGCATTTGCAATAACGATAACTGTCACTCTTTATGCGTGCGCTGTTTTCGATTCGATTCGAAGTTGTGAGGAGTCGTCGAATATCCTTGGCTGCGGAAGGACGTCCTTCCTGTAGCCAGATCTCTCTATCGTGACTAAAAACTAAGTTATTAATGCCAATCGAGCTTAACTCCGTCCGCCCAGCTACACAATGACTCGAAAGCAAAATGGACCTACGTGCGTGGTTATAATAGATTCCAGAAAAGCTTCCCCCTTCTGTATAAAACGATTCAAAAATTCACGCGTGGTGGTCACGCGATTTTGACGGTACTCCATTGTGAACATTCTGGGCACCCATATCGCACACAACTTATTGTAATCATGTTTTTCCGACACAATATCACCAAGGAGACTTCCATAAATGTCAGGAAATTCTTCATAAAGGTCGTAAAGCGTCGCAAGGTGGTCATTTCGCACTTGGTTTTCAATTTCTTGGCATAAATTCGTCAGAAATCATTGATGGTCTTCCAATCCTTCTC
The DNA here is from genome assembly GCA_008973525.1 of Stenopsyche tienmushanensis. Taxonomy (NCBI): domain Eukaryota; kingdom Metazoa; phylum Arthropoda; class Insecta; order Trichoptera; family Stenopsychidae; genus Stenopsyche; species Stenopsyche tienmushanensis. Next base: position 430,332 of record WACJ01000070.1, on the reverse strand, counting down.
TGAACAACCGAACTCACTTTCAGATATGTTGTCGACTCATCACATCACTACCATAAACTTCCACAAGTTTTCGATGGACATTCGCCACGGTATTGTTCTGCGGCGTTATTGTATTGAGGTGGCAGGAGAGCGCGCCGACCTCTCCGTCGGAAGAATTTACTGTAACTAAACAAAATGGCCGACAAACATGCGGGATCATGCAAATTGACCGTTAGTATCATACCTTTATAACCTTACTTTCTAGATAACCCTCGCATTTAGTAGTATATTTTTTTATAAAATATATCAAGACCGCAAGATAACAGATAACAATCACCAAGTCGTTTGATATCACAGTGAATCATCAAACTGCGGGACCTCTAAATTGCTTCAAGATAATGCACTTTTGCATGATATATGAATGTGACAGATAACACCAATCATCATTTTGCATCACTGTAAGCCTCTAAAAATTAAAGTGATCAATCTTCGAACACAGAGCGTAATCGATTCCATTAGTCTCATTAGTCGGGAAAATATTCAAGTGTCTATGAGATCGTGCGAAGCGACAAAAAAGTCCCAGGACTTAAACTACATTATACGGCATCCATTAAAAAGAAATAAGTGCCATCCCGAGGGAGCGTTGTTCAATATCTCACGGGGATAATCTCGTCTTTCAAGACTTCATAACGCCGAGATATATATCTGGCACTAAGGGAGGAGACGGATAAAATTAAGCCAACTTTTGAAAAAAACGTCAACTGCAAGACTATTTAGTTTCTCGCGACAAAGTTGCTAGATTGTGATTTGCAATTAAAATTTGGGTCCTTTAATTCAGCCAAAAAATGTATTTTGGTCACAAATTGTACGTCGACTTAATACTATCACGGAAACAAATTGCATTGTTATCGATACATTGAAAATATTAGCTAATTGAGCGTTTCAAAGGCTCAAAGTTCGTCCGCTCCGCTAACAGTTTGAATAATTCTATCAAATTAGAGTTTCGATTGAAGAACTTTTTAAACTACTGCGAGCGATAATCTTGTTAAGAAATGGCTTCAGCTGAGTATTAAAACTTATTTATCAATGCAAAGTTGAGCTCGAATTATAAGCTTTATAGTTTTTCAAAAGCTCGTCATTCGTCGGAGTTGCTGCATACATGATAATCAGCTTGAAAACATCCGCCCGGGTAAAATTAAGTCTTAATTTCATAAGTCGAATGCAAAAGTTTAACGTGCTCATAAGTTTATTTAAACGTATATGAAACTAAAAGAAAAGCGATCTAAAAGTAATAGTAAAGCATCATCTTCAACATCTAGGATCTTTGCAATACCTATTCAAGGACGTTGGCAGTCTTTTCTTGAAATAGTTGACTGTAATAATATTTAAAATTATATTTACTTCGTTTTAACGTGGAGTAAAATCAAGCCCCAAATAAAGGGGGAGGAGTTAGACCTGATCCCTTGGGTAGTGGAAGAGTGCGTCGTGAGCCGTTAGTCTTAGCTGAGAAAGGTTAATCGAGAAGTTTTGCAGCTTGAGTCTTTTAGAAATCCTAAATGCACTCATAGAATATATCTACTCTTGCCTCTTTCTAGCCATATTTTTCGATATATAAACGGAGGGACTCCTTTGTATATAGTAATTAGTATATTTGCCACTATGTAGTTGGTGTTTGTAGATTATCGGGGAAAGATGTTCAATGCATAAATACATGCAATAAATGCTCCTGTTTCGGCTCACCCAGATAACACAAAGAGTCAACCACGTGATCTAACCAGTGACCCTATATTTAAATCATCAGCTCACTCCTAATCATCTTAAATTAATAATATTATTGTTTCGTTTTTCAATAACTCCCAATGGCTTTGAGTTCATTCCCCATAATTGGATGTGGGCGTAAATGGGTAAGTGATAAATTTACTTGCTCTACATAATATATAATGATGATGAAGCTCTCAAGATTATGGTTCTCTTCTTTAGTAGTCAGCAACTATCTGCTCAGAACTCGGGACTGGTCAAAAATTCTGAATCAATTGATTGTATATTATATTAGTCACCTACATTTTTCGACAATAACCAAAGAAAATAATAAAATAACGTACTTATATCTTTCGTATTCTCTTATTTAAAAATATCAAAGACTATAATTCGATGCCTCAAAACTAAGTTTTTTATAGAATTTCAATGAATAGCAGTGATCTTGAATAGAAACGTCTATAGATGTTTTGTGAGCAAAGTAGCTTTAAATCTGTGCATGTGCAATGCAGATGTAAAAAAGAAGGCGTGAGAGTGATTGGATAGCCTTGGCTGCGGGAAGGTGTCCTTCCCGCAGGCTCATAGCTGTAACTTCGCTCCCCGTAAATAAAAACCTATCACGCTGTGATTTTTATACTTCCATGTCCGGGTGTCCCCGAACTGGCCATACAAAGTGCGTTCCATTTGTCTTGGGATTCCCAGGCGCACCACGTGCAGAATTTCTGGGTGCCAACACCTTTCACTCTATATTTTACAGAGGAGGCGAGACCTCTAGAGGAAACATAGCTTTTGGCTAACGTGAGGAAGAGTGAATAAGGTATACAAAGCTCAAAGAACAGTCTAAGTAAGATCAATTGAGCTTGGAGGGAGCTACAGCAGATGATAAACTTCAGGGGCTCCCCCTTTCTCATGGTAATCGTATTGGTTCGGTAATTTTTAGTGCATAGCCACGGAGACGAGTCAGTCGTTCGTCCCTGTGTGTACTGGGCAGTTTAAGATAGTAAAGATAATCCTTCTACTTCTCCTGCGTTAGCTGGGCTACCCCACTCTACTCTACATCATTACTCCAGGGTTTCGACTGTTACCCACGATCGTAGGGTTACCTCCCTCCCTTGGGTTTTTATGGGTGGACACTGTAGAGTGAAACACCCACCCGAAACAAAAAAAATATAATTCAGACCAAATTGTTTCCGTTAGTACCCAAACATTTCCATCCTACCGCTTGGCTTTACCACGGTCCGATTGAAAACAAGCTCCCAAGAGCTCCCTCGTTCCGCGTTACCCAGACAAAATTGTCTTGATCTGATTTATGGGTTGCAGATTCCATTTAACAGAATGAAAATCAAGTGTGCATAGGGTCGTGATTAACATAAAGAATATTTTTTTAAATAATACAATTTATGTTTTAGGCGCAATAGCATGATAAAAACAAGTTTTTTGTTTGTGTCAAAAATAATGATTAAAAAAATCTTTAGAAATCTGATAATAATTAGTTAGATTTATTACATTTACATAGCAATTGAATGCGTAAAGTCACAGGGATCCGATGTCATACATTGCGACTGGTGGAGCTGTGTACGTACTCATTATTTGGCACGTATACCAAAACGATGCAATTTTTATGACACAAACTATGAATCAATACTTTATAATGCAAGCCATGATAAAAATAAATTGTAAAATTAATTTTGAAATTTGGTATCGGATATCTCCGTATTGTAACATTTCCTTCTTCGTAATTATTGGCACTTTGAAGTTGTTTTTAATCGAATTTTTCCTTAAATAATATATATTTTATTTTCGAAAATATATTTAATTTCAAACTGTATGTTCATATGGGATGTATGGTAGTAAGTAAATTAATATTGTTGAAAATTTTTGCATGAAACAAGACAAATGTTACGTTAATAGCTGTCGAGGAAGGCTGCGTCTCTGGCGCTTGACCCGCGGGTCACGGGAATGGTCATCAATCACCGGGTGTTTGTAAACTCGCAGAGCCTCCCAACCGGAGTACCGGGCTTACAAAATGAATTTTGTGCATTCCCACCGATATAAAAAAGTATCAACGCTGTCGTTTTGTGAGAGGCGAAACGTTATTAGTTAATATCGCACCCTTTTCGAACAACACCCATAAACCATATTTTTGTCACAGAATTTCGCAGTGAAATTCCCGAAAATTGTTGCTAGTCGAATTGCTTGTCCACTTGACATTTTAATCAATGAGGTGCTCGTAGCGTGGATCTAGAATTTGTTATGAAGATCCATATCGCGTCTGATTCATTTTTTTGGCTTATCTTGTTCCTATCTGATTCAGTCTGCTTTCAGATAGAGTAATTGATCTTTAATAACATATTTGAACATTTCGTTGATAAATTGGATATCAGATATCATTATTTGGGTGGCCATGGTTATAATCAATTTATCTAAGAAAGGTGTTCTTGTAGACGTTCTCAAACTGTACTTAAAATGTGTGTTTTCTCTAGAAAATTATTGCCAAGCACTACCATCTTTTATATAACCTCATCTTTATACTTGTTTAGTAACATGTAAATTTTGAGAGCGTTTACTCCTATATTGTATATTTACTCCTAAATAACTTGACCAAAAATACATATAATTCAAATCAATACCTTATTTGCGAATAATATTATTTGGCGGGGTGGGAATTTTATTTCCTTCACAATTATGTAGAATTAATTGATAGGTTTCGTGTCACTTATGCTTGGGTGGAATCATTTGAGATACAATTTAAAGCTACTTTTAGTATTAAAATTAATAACAAAAAAAATTATGTTGAGTAGAATATCATCCATATCATATGCGCCAATTTTTTTATATTTGCGCGAAGGTCGGCTATTTTCATCGTTGCGGCGCGCGAATCTGCGGTTGAGCGCACCTCGATACAATGCATGACAGATTGAGATCAATCTCGGTGCGGTCCGTATAAGGTGGTCCCGATCAACGAGTCGGCTGCGATGAACGATGGAACACGTCTAGGAGTTCACTCGTTCGGTGATAGAGACATCCTTGTTGCTCCGTGGCTTGGAACTACAAATGTTCGAGCCAATACGAGTACCACGGGGAAGGGGAACCCCCTGCAGTCCGGCATTCCTTTCAAACTGAGTTTGGAATCGTGGTGGCAGTGACCTTGCGTAATAGTTCATATGATGTGTAATTTAACTAATTTCTCTCCTTCTTCATCGTACCTTCGTGTGCCCATAGAATAAAGTTGGTCTTCCTCAAGAACTACGCCTCCTATGAAGGGCGTGGAGTGAAAAGGGTGGCGTCTGGAAGCTCTGTGCATAGTACTACCAGAGGTTAAAGGGCTGATGGAAGACACTCCTGGGTGGCTAGTCCGAGGGCATTAGGAACAGACCACACAGTAGCACGGGGCCCCCTAAAACAGCGTTTGCTTTGGCATTAAGTCTCATATGTGGTTGGTTGTTATGACCACAGGTATTTGTTTTGATAATTTTTATGACTCACTTTGATTACCTCCTGGTTCTTTTTGAAAATCTGCCGCCCTTTTGGCAATCTCCCGCTGTTTTGATAATTTGCTACTTTTATAAGAAACCTTATGAGAAGCCGAGAGTGACGTCATCAATTGAATATCACTCCTTGGAAATAATCTATTATTTAACCCTTTGCGGTCCTAAAAAAAAGTTCCAGTAGGTCCCTAAATATTTTAAAAAAATTAAAAAAAAAATAATTTTGTATATGATTGCGAAAATAATATCGTACGTATAATAGGATATGTTTACGAGAGCGCGCGTCAAAAGTCGACAAAGGACCCACCCGAATAAAATCCATGTCGAATCACATTCGACATAGGACCGCAAAGGGTTGAAGTATAAAATCCGAAACCAATTTTCCCAGTATTTCCCCCCACATTACAATCATATTTATTGATTCCGTTAAAAACAAATCGGTTTATTAATTTGACGTACAATTGCTCGTTATAACCGTGATTACATGAAAATATCGTGGAAATAAATATACTTTGCATGGATAACGTTATAGAATTTAGTTTAAATTAAATATTGAGAACCATTGAATGCATTACGTGTAATCAAATAAAAAAAACCTTTATCAGTTGTTTATATGCTCAGATAACTAAATTAATTTATACGAGTATAACGTGCGAGTTGCTTCTCAACGTGTTCTGTGACATTTTTCGATAAATGTCTATAACAAAAACACAATGACATTAAAAATTATATTGTAAAAGTGCTTTGTAATATTGCATTGTTTGTGAAAATTCATTAAAATTGCAATATGGGGGCAATGAAGACGAATATGATACCTCCAAATGGAGGCTGGGGCTGGATGATTGTATTCGGGGTTGCCTTAACTAATGTGAGTATTTCAATGTATGATATTGATTGATTATTTTTATTGCTATGGATTTAATTATTATTTAATTTCAGTCATTCAATCAGTCGCTTGTCATGATGTATGGATTAATTTTTGGAGTGAAGCTGGAAGAAATGGGGGAAACAACAGTCGGGGCGGCATTGGTGGGGAACATTATGCTATTGGTGACCAATTTTTCTGGTTTAATCGCTGGACCCGCTTTGAAAATATGTTCAGCCAGACAAGTGTCAATAATTGCCAGTTTGCTTTCGGGAATCGGGATGATTTCCGCCAGTTTTTCAACAAAAATGTGGCATCTGATTGTAACTTACAGTATATTCACAGGTAAATATTTTTTTATTATTTTTTACATTTCCGTGTAAATAGGGATGATTTATTATTTGTTTTTAATTAAGACGTTTTTCGCTATCCCGTATAAAAATCCAGAAGCGACGGAATCAAAATAAGAGCAATTATCGCCTATAAAGTGAACTCGATCCGTAGTAAAAGGGAAAATAGAATTTCTTAGAACAATCAGTAAAAGCGCCTTATCCCGTCTCCGATCAGGGGGACTCGAGCACGTAGTAGATTATAGGGATAACGATAAACAATTGATAATTTATTCTGCCCCCGTAATAAACATTAAGTCAACAAAATCGAATCTTAATCAGTACAAATGCTCATTCGGCACGCTGAAACGCCAAAATGGCACTCGATTGTCATTTGAATGCTTGCAAAATCGACTCAATCCATGAAAATCAAATATGTCAAGCAACATATATTAACCACATATACACTAAAATACAAAGAAAATACATTAAAATTTATTTTTTGTTTTTGCACTTATATATTTACTTAATCGTCGTTGAGATGAGTTGTCATGCAATCTCTTATCAGTTACAAATTTTTGCAAATAAAGATGAGCGGCAAGAATACGTGCAAAATTAACATTATGTACAGTATAATAATATTTACGATAAGAAACACATAAATCAAAATACGTTAATTATGCTTGAAATCATGCATCTGTCCATGTATTCATTGAATTAATGCTGGTATACATGCATACGCTCAATATTGCATCTCACCGTGGTTAATTTGTGAGCCTACGTGCATCAGGCTACTTGTCGAAATATTTAATTAAAGACTATAAAAGTCGATGTTTGCCTAAAAAATGTAACAAGTTTTTTTGCGAAATTTGGTTCAAATTCTAACTGCTCCAGAGTCTTTTTTTTCCTGTGGGAGGGGAATCATCTCACCCGTAGGCGACTCAAGACGTCCAGAGTGGGTAGTGTCAGATTCCTACTGACTAAATCCCTTCCTTTCCCTTCTCTGTCCCCCTGATAATGTTTTCCGCATAGCTTCAGGAGGTCAGGTAGTCTGGTCTTAGATTGCTTGGCCCTATTCTAGTGTTGGAGAGGCGCTCTGTGCCTCTTTCTTTCACTGCCCTCTTTAGCGTTTAGAGTCTCTTCTACGTAGTTGCGCCAAAGGTCCCAGTTCTTCATGCTTGCCATCATGCTGTGGATCATGTTGTCGACGTTGAGCTCAGCTACCCCGAGTACTTGTTACAGCAGTTTTTTCTGGGGTGCCCAAGCCTCACAGCTTATGAAGATGTGCTCTGTGTCGTCGACCTGGTTATATCTCCATTGAAAGGCTTCTTCTCTCAGTTTCTGATCGTGTTCATTGCGATTCTTGGGATCTGCGTAGTCCAAGGCCCTCTTTTTTGCTCCCTGTTCCAAGCGCTGCCTGCCGTTGAACCCGGGCCAGTTTCTTCTTATAGCTCTCGTATCTTAGCAACTCGTGCCATATCGGGGCTCCATACAGAAGGATTGAATGTGTGATCTGATGTATGGTTTTCCTTCTGTACGGCTTCGCTGGCCACCTTCTACGCAGCTGCTTCGATATGTTTGCTAAAGGTCAGCTTGTTGTCCAAGAGGATCCCGAAGTATCTCAGGGATTTGCCGTAGTCTACCTCGTGACCGTTCACAACAAGATTTTTAGCCCTCGGTCTTCTTCTCCTGCTGCAGATCATTGCCTCCGTTTTCTCTGCCGCCAACTGCAAGCGATTTTTTCCGCACCCACGCGTTGATTCTGGTGAGGGCTTCGTTGACTTTCATTGACTGTGGTGGCAATGAATTCTGCTCCTACTGGCATCTTGACCTCTAGTAAGCTGTTGTAGAGGACATTCCACAGGGAGGGTCCTAGGACAGACCTCTGTGGACCGCCCATCTCCAGTTTCTTCCCTGTGTTGGTTTCGTTGTGATGGACACGCCGGTTTCTGAGGTAATTGCTGACGAGCTCCTCGGCGTACTTAGGAACTTAAAAGTTTCTCCTGTGCACGTTAACGATTAGCTCCCATTTAGCAGTGTTGAAAACATTCTTGATGTCCAGCGTGACCATCACAACTGCCCCAGAGTCTAATCAGTGAATACATAACGTTGTCTATGGCCTTTTACCTTAAATTCCTGGATCAGTTGGTTTCTATGAAATTGACTGCCTCGGGTTCTCCCGTACACTCTCACGCACAGCAGTGATGTTTTCAGCAGACCTTGCATTTAGATAAAGTAAATAAAATAAATTTTGATAATCTACACGAACCTTTATGTTTTATTCACCATTCACCAATTTCACATCAATTTAGTTGTCAAATCAAAATAAAGCTTCTATAAGGACTCAAAGTGAAAGATCTCATTTAAAAATATAATAAAATACAGCTTAAAAGAGCAGTGGTATTGACAACCAAAAATATGTGTTTAATCGAAGGCAAACTTCATTAATAACGCGAAGCGATGAGTGGCTATCAAATAGCAAAGATGTGTTTAGGTCTTACGCTGCATATTCATATAATGATAAAACCATGGTGTTTTGTATTGATAACATGGCGCAATCTATATCAAATATTATTCTAAGCAATATAAATTTTTGATAAGAAAAATCGATAGACTAAGACCATATTTTGGACCGTATTTGACTCACAATACAAATAGATTGTAACCCAATTCGGCTCAAGCATTCTGGAAAACTTATAGATTGTTTTGTAAAACGGGAGAATATAATTGAGGCACTCCACAAAACGAAATATGGACTTAATATCATTATGGATGTTGCAAAATTCATCTTCGATTTTTCGAGAAATTTTATATACACATCGAAAACTAATGAACTTATTGTATCATTTTGTATTTGTCTTTGCCTTTGATTGCCTTTTAGAAGATTAATAATATGGATACAAGACTAATTTGTGAAATTGACTAGTTTCCCCCAATATTGAACTCGATTTTCCCGATTAATATACGAACTTACGCTAGATTTCCAGATAAAAACAATTACATGTTTCGAATATTGCTCTATGTAAATTTATTCAAAACTGAATTGATAAATATGTCAATTTAAATTTGAAAGCATAAAGTACTATTTGGTTTAAAAAATAAGATCAAATATTCGGTGGTGTTATATGCAAAGTTATTGGATTAATAATGGGATGTAAATATTATTCAATGTAATTGATTTTATCAAAGAACAATTATTAATGGAGGTTTTTTAAAGATGTTGATGTATTAAATGATCGATCTTTTTACGCGGTTTTCAATTGCTACCGCGTTAATCAAATGCTAGAAATTATATGCGGTACATTTATCCATATTATTTAAGTCAATTTTAATATGAAAAAGGAAAAAAAATATTTTCTAGATTATATTGCTTTGCTTTGGAATATTTTATTTATAAATACCACCCCTAGATCTTGCAGAAGCTTAAGAGCAACTACTATGTGATTCAATTGATCAAAGCTTAGAGTTATCAAAGGCTATTATATCTGCAGATAATCGAAGTTCAAATGGCATAAAACAAATTAAGCTGCAAAGTTTACCGAAACTCATTGAAAATAATCAATATACTACTACTGCATTACAATTTTAGGTCAAGTTGATGCTAATATTATATGTAAAGGAAAATCAGCATATAAATTTATACAAGAGTAAAATTGGGTGAGTTGAACGAATGAGGTGACCACGCCAAAAATGGTAAAGATAATCAAAAAAATGTTATCTGATGACCTTCAGTTGTAAATGCATGTGCTGCATATCGCATATTGTCTGAAACTTTGAGAGGCACATTAGCCTGTGTGTACTAAAAGTGGCCACAAGGTCTGCGTGTCCAACCGGTCCGCCTTTCGGACCGATGATTTGACGAATATTTCTATTCGAATTATTTCTTTTTTCCAAATTTGTGACTCAGTGCTAAAAGATTTGTCAACAATGAAGAGTTGAAGTCAACGGTCGATGGCTATTTTGAAATGCTTGACGATTCTCACTTTAAATAAGGTAATAAACAGAAAATCGCTGAGAAAAGTGCATAAAGCAGAAAGAACACTATGCTTAGAAAAAAAATGTTTTCCCTATTTTTTTGGGATTAGGGGGAGGTCTTTTTCTACGTTTCACACATAGGTTATATGTGCTATATATGTGAAATATTGAAAAAAAAAATATTTTGATAACTCTGACACTTAGGACATCTGGAGACTATGTTCAAAACATAGCAAAAACCCACCTAACCTTGAAAAAATGTCGGTCCATGTGCAAAACATCCTGTATAATATAAACAACATATTCGTGTAAGAAAATCTTGTAATGGATTGGGTTGACGACGATTTTCAATATTTTTCGTAATTTTCCTATTGTTAATTATTGGGTGTGAATTCAAAATATGGCCATCCACAAAAGGATAAAAAAGTGGGACGATTTTTATAAATCGGGAATAAATACGAATCATAGCCGAAAATTGGATTGTTATTTAACAATTCGACATTGAAAAAAAATCCGTGCAAATTTATTCCAATAATAATTAATATTCCGTTCGAGTGAAAAGGAAATTCCTCATCGAAGCGTTTTCTCCGCACAAATTTCAATACAAAGTGTTTAATTGTATATATTAAATCAGACGATCACGTCCTTTTAAGATTTTTTCCATTGAAATCGGGCAAAGTTTTGCAGATGTCTGAAAATAATTTGCGCCTTAAAAAGTTCTTTCATGGTCACTCGTATACTTCAATATATTTCACTCGGTTGTGAGATTAATTTACGAACTGTTTGCTAGGAGATTATTCAATATTATTTACATTGAATGATAATTTACACGTGGTAGAAAATTGATACAGATTTTATCTCAAATGAAGGTCGGTTGACTTTTATTCATCGGATATTTGATTGTATAGGAATTACTCATAAATCAAATAGTTTTTATCTTTATTGTTGTAGGTCTTGGAATTGGTCTGTTACAGGCCTCGACTTTCTTGGCTGTTAATGCGTATTTTACAACAAGACGCGGTATCGCAGTCGGTATATCAATGGCTGGAACTGGAATTGGACAAATGTTGATGCCACATCTTGTTCGATTTCTCCTGGATGAATATGGCTTCAAAGGAACGGCGTTGGTGATGGGGGCACTATCCTTTAATGGGGTGAGTCTATGCTATAAATAAGCTGTTTAAAATGCATAATTGGGTAGTGGAAGGGCGTCCTGCGCGAAGCCGGTGTCGATTAAATTTCCTCCCCGATGTTTCTCGAAGGCAATTATTAGCATCTAGATAAAACAGTTGTAAGTTGTAAGCGAGTTCGGTTTTGGGATTTAATGCCAGAGACTTTAAAACTTTTTCCTGTATCGGCCGATCTGTCGCCCCTAAACTTTGCCGCAGAGATAATTTCTACTGCCGGCAGAGTTTCAAGCACAACTGTCGGTGGATTCTCTTCTCGGTCTATTTAATTTAAGGCGACAAAAAAGCATTAATGCAGGAGCGTTTCAACTAGATGGAAAATGTGGGAACCATATAAAGTGAAATGCTGAAAGTTTCAACAATGGAATATATTTAATATCATATTATATGTAGTTAATTTGGCGTTTGTCACTTTTATTACAATATGCAAACGAAATTTGAGCTATTTAGCGCGTGCATAAAGTTGAAATGTGAGCATGTAAGAAAGAAGAAGACAATTGACCAATAGGATTGTTTGCGGGAAAAAGCTTTATTCCCGCCGGCTCCTAAGCTCTCTCGCAGCTGTAGTCTTCGTCTCCATGCAAAATAAAGATCTTGACGAAGAAATCAATTTTTTATCCTCATTTGAACATATTTTTTCTTCTTATGCGAACCGATAGCGAACGTACTCACGTGCGACTGTCTATTTTAGTACTATTGATTAGCCTCGCCATATGAACGTTGTTAAAGCTAACATTATAAAATACAATTTGATATATTTATTAATCTATATAAATAAAAAAAATAAAGATTAATATACAATTTACTTTGATATGAGATGTATTTTTGTTCTCCCATGGAAAATAATATTCCATAGTAGTTACAAAGAATGTAATGTAAAAGGGCAAACGTTTCTAGGCTCTCAATGCCAATTACAAAGCTGTTAGTGACAGTCGACGACAAAGGATATAAAAATAAGTACGCAATTCTTTATGTTAAGTTGAACTATTTTTGAAAAATCTTTCCAAGAAAAAAAGATATTCCTTAAAATTGAATAATTCTTCCCGGATACATAATAAATAAGTTCCGTATATAAATGGTGTTTGACATTGACGCTGACTTTCCCGATATATTTTCATGAAATTTGATCACGTTGTTATGTATTATCAGGAGTGCACCTCACTTCTAATAACACAATTTATATTATGGATTGTCTTCTTCATCAATGGTCTTCAAAATTAAAGCGTATTTATTGTTTTTATGTCTCTTTATTTCTTCTTTGGTTTATAACAAATACACAATTGCGGTAGTGACCCGAAGTCTAAGTGCTATCGCAAAAGGTAGATAGAGGTTGTATAAAATGTTGTTATCACAGAGAATAATGAATGTCTGACAAGTCTTAACGACGGAGGAATAAAGAATATATGACCAAATCTTGATGACGGAGGAATAATGAATATATGACCAAATCTCTCTCTCTGAGTATTGCTTATCCTTTTATACTATTTTATAACAAAGAAAATGATAAAAAACACGAGATACAGAAATGGACATTAACATTTGGATAATATTGTATCTGTCTACGCAAAGAATAAATAGTATAGTCCGAACGGAAGCGAACCAGGACGTGATCCCATAGATAGACAACCATTAATTGACATAAAAAGAAGTACATGGTTTTAGTTCTATGGAGATAAGAAGGTATTTAATGGTTGGCGATCTATGTTATTAGGTGTGACATATTATGGTTCGAAGTTTGATTTGATTATTAAAAAGTACATATTTGCCTATTGGCGACAATAACAAGACTGACGCGATGACTATTTATTCTAAGGTATTCAGATACGATGATAATAATTATAGGGAAGGAAAAGGAATGTACCAGGAGAGGTCGGTACATAACACCTCCCTCCTTAGGAATAAACTTACGGTAAAGCCGTGAGTTTATTAAGGATGATGGAAGTTGGGGACAGGAAACAGATGAATCACATATATGGTACATAAAATACATAGTGGTACATTGATTTATACATAGTGGTACATTGAAATTCCTTAATGATTAAAAATGTTGATTTTACCTGAAATAAATGATTTTGATTTACTGATTTGATTTTAAGATATTTATGCATACATATAGATATAATCATATAACAATTGATTTGATAAATGAATTATTCGTTATTAACTAAGAGATGTTTGGATAGATATATTTTTTTATACATATATATATATATATTTTATAAAACAAAATTACAGTTAAAATTATACAAAATAATATCTTGAAAGAAGAAAATGTAATTTTTATTACAATTTTTTATTTTTATTTTATGGGTAGGAGGTTTGTAGTCTAGCGCTCCTTCTAAGAGGTATTTCTTGATGCGAAGTTGATGCTTGATAGTTATCATTATTTTAATCTTATATCTAAGTTATCATTAGTTATATTTGTTAATCAGCAACGAAATGCCTGGATGCATATTGACATTTTAATTTAAATACATTTAGATTTAAACATTTCCTAAAGGGTAAAATAAGTTATTTAATAAAATAGTATATATTCATTTGTATATAAAAATAATAAAACATTTATATAGATATTATAAAAAATAAGTATACGAATTAGTATTTACTTAAGAACAGAATCATTGGATCTCTTAATTTTATATATTGATTGAAAATTAGCGAGTTCAACTCGGTCTGTATGAATTTTAGTAATTTTACTTTTTTTATTTTAAGAGATATATTTAATAGGTTAGGAATCTTGACTATTTTATTATTTAATTTGATTGATACATTTAACGGATTGGTTATATTCATGATTTTATTTGAATCTTTAAAATTAGTTGATAATTTTAGTTTTTTATTAGCATTATTTGTTAAATATATTAAATCTCTTTCCTTAAAAGTTTCAAAAAAATTTTTTTTTTGTGCTTGTAAGGATTTTAATAATTTTAGTTTAAGATTGTCTGTGTATAAGGCATACGTGTATTTAATTATTTTATTAGAACAAATTATTATTTTTATAGGGGAATCATGTAAAAAATGTAACTAATTATTCTCTTAAATTTTTCTTGGTTCATTATGCCTTTACCGAGGCTCGAAAATATTTTTTTTTTTTCATTGTTTTCTTCAAGGAGAGTTTTAAAGTTAAATTTGAAACAATTAAATCTTTATAACTTGATGTTTCCAAAAAATTGTTTAATTATAGCGTGATAAACATTTTTGTCGGTTTCGCGCGATATTAGCATGTTGTCAATTTCAGTAGTTATTTCTACAATTTTGTCATGGTTTCTATTCATTATTTTACTTGAGATATCCTTATTATTGAATATAAAATGAGTGATCGCGTGTTTTTGTTCGAAAATCGATGAATTAACTACTTCAATATTAGTATTAAACGTATTATTTTGATTTTTAAGAAATTCGTTATAGAGTTCGTATTATTGAGATTTAGTTTAGTTAGGCGTATCTCTTTAGTTTTTAATATTATCAACATGTATTCGATAAAGCGTCGGCGTTACTATTTTGTTTACCTGGTTTGAAAATAATTTCGTAATCGGATTCTTCTAGTTTGAGACGCCATCTTATGAGTCGGGAACTTAGACATTTTTAATTAAATAATCAAAGTAAAGGTCTGTGGTCAGTGATAATAAGAAACGTTCAATCATACAGATATGAAGGAAAAATATTTGCAAGAGCAACAGATGAAAACGTGGTTTTATGAGACTCTATAGGAGACATCGATATTTGATGTAAAAATAAAATCAGTAATTTAGAATTTAAACTTGAATAATTTTCGTATAATTGTGTACATAATAGATTCGTCATTTTACTATAGTACGAGTAATATATCCCTAAATAAAGGTTGATTGATATGCAAAAGTATATTAATGTAAAGGAAAATAATTGAGTAGCAACTTTGCTAAAATAGAGAAATTTTAAATAATGCTTTAATTTCAAATTATGCTTTTCTAAGCGTTCAAAGATTTTAGGAAATTTATATTCATATGATATAATAGTATCAGATATGTTATTCAAAGATTTTGAATATTTAATGTTTAGTTTTAAAAATGTATTTATCTGATTATCGACTTTGGATTTGTGAGTTCTTTCTTCAGGATTAATATTTGAATTTTGATTCGGAATAAATATTTTATTTTGGTTAATGTGTCGCAAAGAAGATTGATCTTTATTTGAATATCGTAATAATTTTAAAGTTTTAATTCGCGAAGATAACTGATCTCGATTTAGGTTTTGATTTAGATTTTGACTTTTATCATATGATGAAAATTTATTTCGATTTGAATTTTTATAATTCGATGAGAGTTTATTTCGACTTGGATTTTTAATTTTCTTGATTAATGAGAATTTATCTCGGTTTGGAATTTTAATTTTCTTGATTAAAGAGGGTTTATTTCGATTTTTAATTTTCTTGAATAATGAGAATTTATCTCGGTTTGGATTTTTAATTTTCTTGATTAAAGAGGGTTTATTTCGATTTGGTTTTCGCGTTTTATAATTTGATGAGAGTTTATCTCGATTTGGATTTTTTATTTTCTTGATTAAAGAGTATTTATTTCGATTTTTAATTTTCTTGAATAATGAGAATTTATCTCGGTTTGGATTTTGCGTTTTATAATTTGATGAGAGTTTATCTCCATTTGGATTTTTAATTTTCTTAATTATAGAGGATTTATTTCGATTTGGATTTAGATTTTTATTAAATGATGAGAATTTATCTCGATTTAGATATTTATTATTGGATGAGAGTTTATCTCGATTTGGATTTAGATTTTTATTAAATGATGAGAATTTATTTCGATTTAGATATTTATTATTGGATGAGAGTTTATCTCGATTTGGATTTAGATTTTTATTAAATGATGAGAATTTATCTCGATTTAGATATTTATTATTGGATGAGAGTTTATCTCGATTTGGATTTAGATTTTTATTAAATGATGAGAATTTATCTCGATTTAGATATTTATTATTGGATGAGAGTTCACTTGAATTTGGAATTTTAGTTTCATTAATTGATGAGACCATTTTAGAGGAATTTTCCGTATTAGATGAAATTTCAAGTATTTGTATTGGTTTATCGTTATCGTTAAGTTTGACGGCGTTTGTTTTTTCTATAGAATCCTTTATTTTAATGGGATCTGATTTAGTAACAATATTATCGGCTCCAGTATGGATAGGTAATTGAAAATTTTGCGATTTTGATTGATAACACTGGATGTCGACATGAGAAGTAGAATTGTTTAAATTAAGAGTAGAATGATCTGTTTGGAGATCGTGAATATTCTGTTTCACGGGTTCAATAGATTTCAAATCACAAATAGGTATAAGATCAAAATTAGAGGTTTCTGGACATGCAGAAAAATAATGATTTGGAAGAATATAATCGTTTTGAGAATCCGTGTGATTTTGAGGATTCGAAAGATTTTGACAATACGATTGGTTTCGAGGATTCGAATCATTTTTAAAATTCGAAAGATTTTGGGAATACGATTGATTTTGAGGATTCGAATTATTTTTAAAACTCGAATTATTTTGAGAATACGATCGTTTTTGAGATTTTTCTTTTATGGAATATCGTGATTTATTTAGAATTTGAGATTCGTTATAATTCGCATTTAGCTGTAGGTTTTGGTTTTGATTATTTGAAAATATTTGATATTCTGCTTGAAGGTCCTTTACAGTTCTTAATTTTTTGTTATCTCCGTAAGTAGTGATTAAAAACGTTTTAAATTCTTGATAATTATCGAAAGAAAAATTATATACATAATATCTCGCTCTTCCGGTCAAGCAACGATTTATGTATTTTAGAAGAATTGGTTTAAGAACATCGGAACAAAGCTCCATAGCGGTATCGCAATTATTTAAAAATGGATCTAAGTTTTGTCGTTCGCCATCGAAAGTTGATATGAAATCCATGAGGGTATCAATTGAAAGGTTCGCCATTATAAAAATAAAAATAAGATAAAAGAAAATATAGGAAGAAAATAAAATCGACGATGATTAATATTGGCTTACTGAAGAGTGATGACCAGTGTGATGATGAAGTACAGCTCCATGAATTCCTTTGCCCTTGTCCGAGTTGGATTCTGTGAGGAGAAGACAGCAGTCTTCACAGGAAGTCGCAATAGTCGGAGAGTTGATGGAATTCTGGTGATTGTCATGTCAGGTTTGACAATCACGATGTGGATACTTGCTCGTATTGAAGGACGAAAATCCACCAGCGAAGTTGATAGTGACGTTCTCCCGGCAGGATCCCAAGAAGCGATCGTCAAGCTGCAGATTGACGACGAAGAGGTCCAGTTCCAGATATGATGAGATTCGCGTCCACAGATATATCAACGACGATGTTTATTAGCACCGTATCCCGCTTCTGACACCAAAAATTTATGTTATGTATTATCAGGAGTGCACCTCACTTCTAATAACACAATTTATATTATGGATTGTCTTCTTCATCAATGGTCTTCAAAATTAAAGCGTATTTATTGTTTTTATGTCTCTTTATTTCTTCTTTGGTTTATAACAAATACACAATTGCGGTAGTGACCCGAAGTCTAAGTGCTATCGCAAAAGGTAGATAGAGGTTGTATAAAATGTTGTTATCACAGAGAATAATGAATGTCTGACAAGTCTTAACGACGGAGGAATAAAGAATATATGACCAAATCTTGATGACGGAGGAATAATGAATATATGACCAAATCTCTCTCTCTGAGTATTGCTTATCCTTTTATACTATTTTATAACAAAGAAAATGATAAAAAACACGAGATACAGAAATGGACATTAACATTTGGATAATATTGTATCTGTCTACGCAAAGAATAAATAGTATAGTCCGAACGGAAGCGAACCAGGACGTGATCCCATAGATAGACAACCATTAATTGACATAAAAAGAAGTACATGGTTTTAGTTCTATGGAGATAAGAAGGTATTTAATGGTTGGCGATCTATGTTATTAGGTGTGACATATTATGGTTCGAAGTTTGATTTGATTATTAAAAAGTACATATTTGCCTATTGGCGACAATAACAAGACTGACGCGATGACTATTTATTCTAAGGTATTCAGATACGATGATAATAATTATAGGGAAGGAAAAGGAATGTACCAGGAGAGGTCGGTACATAACAACGTAATTCCAGTTATTTAAACTTTAAAATTAAAACGTAACTTTCTCAAAAAAATAATACCTCTATTGGATATTAATTTTCGCGGATGGATAAAAATAAATATTTATGAAGGTCATCCAGAAAGTAAGGTTACAACATTTATGTAGGATCAAAAACCAGCGTTTGTATGTCAATGTCATAAATCTTTCCTGCTAGCTCTTTTTGGATTGTCTTTTTGATTCTGGGGTGTAGTGACACACCCATGTCTTATCCCCGGCATGATTCCAGAAAAGCTTCTCCCTCCTGTCCGAGTGGGTGTTACATTCTACGATGCCCACCCGTAAAAACCCAGGGAAGACGGCAACCCTGCGTCCGTGGGCAACGGTTAAACACATGGGGTAAAGATGTGAAATAGAGGTGGTCAAAAGCAGTCTTGTCAGTTTGTTCATCAAACGCTGCAGGGGCAGCCCAGCTAACATGAGTTGGCTACGTAGCATATCCTGTGCTAAGCATCAGTAAAGTCGAATGTAGAACTGCCGACTACAGAAGTATTAGGAAGACTATGCTTAAGAAGACACCACTATCTTCAACAGCCATTCAGGGAATAACAGCTTTTGGCTGTTCGAATGCGACTCGTCTTCATGACTAGATACTGCAAATGACTGAATCAATAGTAATACGATGAAGGAGGAACTCTTGCAGTCCATCGTCTGCTACAGAATCCTTCAAGCTGAGTTTGAAATTGTGGTGGCTGTGACTTCACTTAGACTGTCATTTTGACTTAGTATACCATGTTCCCTCTTCCTCCGTTGCATCTTTGGATGCACGTTAGCTGGATGTTGGTCATCTTCATTGTGCTTCGCCTCCTCTGGGAGGCACGTAGTGAAAGGGGTTGATGCCTGGAAATCAAAAAAAGCACTTGAAACAAATCGCACAGCAGAGCGGGGCATTGATTCTGTCGTCAAGAGTCTAAAATATCATCAAGTCGGTGGCTGACAAATCTCAACTTCTCCTTTCTTTTTAAAAAATCTTTGATCTTTGATAAAGATTTTGTTATTATTTTATTTGTGAGCATTCTGAGCAACCATCTTGCACACAACTTCTTGTAACCAAGTTTTTTCGACAGAACATCACCAAGGAGACTTCGAGAAATGTCAGGAAGTTCTTCGTGAAGCTCATCAAGCGTCATACGGCGGTCATTTTGCACTTATTCTTCAATTTTTTGCACAAGTCCGTCAGAAATTATTGATAATCTCTCTCTCCTTGCCTCATCGTGAGTATCAGTACGACCTTCGTCACAAATTCGTCAGAAATCATTGATGGTCTTTCAATCCTTCTCTGAACAACCGAATTCACTTCTAGACATATTGTCGACTCATCATATCACCACCATAAACTTCCACGAGTTCACGATGGGTATTCGTGGCGGTATTGTTCAACAATGTCAAAAAACGGATAGCAGCGTGGATCTCACATGGACGGTATGCGGAGAGAATGCGCGACAACTTCTCCATAGGAAGTGTTTACTATAACTGAACAAAATCTTCAGTTTGTTATAAATTCTTCAAACTCAAATTCAAAAACAGCTCAGAACTCTTTACAACAGTTTTATTGGCCGGCATTAAGAGGGTTAATGCTCAATAATTATGCATAAAAACTGCATTTATTTGTATTCAAAGACATTTTACTTATCCATTATCATCACTATGCTAGTTTCATTTCAATTAATTCAACACAAGGTTCAAAGCCATGGTGTTGATAATATCGGGATATCCTGTTGGGCGCTGTAGGGCGTGGGCGAACAAGTGTTTGCGCACAATTATGCAAATAGTACAAATGACATATTTATTAGGGTAAATTGCGACGTAATGACGTAGTACAGGGCTGTCAACCAGCCTTCATTATCACAATTGCCCCCAGAGAACAAGCCTCTGTATGTGTTTAGGGGTGAAACGTATAAACACTTTTATAGATCGTAAAACTTTTCAAGCGGCTGAGGATATTACAACTTATGCAAATTCAAACTTTGCCTCGGCATTATTGCCGTTAAGCGGTTCGTGGACTCGTCTGACTCCGATAATAAATTATATTTAATTAATTCGAACTATTAATTGAACAATACGCATCTTCGGCCGTGGGGGTGCCCTTCAATTCGGCCATAATTCGAAATTTGCTTTTGCCACGTCAAATGTATGTCTCGATGTGGTTAAACTATTTGCTGGCAAATAACTTGATATGGACTTGGGGTACATTGAAAGTTTATCTGTGTTGGTGGCTCACCAGCTCCAACTCAAAACTAACAAGAGAAAACTTTGCTACTGGTCGAACTTAGGTTTATTCCTACAGGTATGACCTAGCACTTTGAGACCCGTGTAAAAGCGTCAATAATTGAAATCTGCTCGGATCTACAGGTCCTATTTTTGTTGGCAAATGTACGCATTAGTGTTGACATGAAGGTACCCTTTTGTGCCCGGGCATATCTCCGACAACGTAGACATATCCAGAATGTACCCCTTTTCTCTTCGCTTACCCATTTCAAACATGGAAATTAGGGACTTATAATTTTGCAATTCAGCCCATAGATTTGTATATAATTTGTAACAATCACGCAAACAAAATGTCTATTTCTGCATGACATTTTTTTTTAATATACCTTAAAGAAATAATCTATGCGATCGATGAATAATATTAGCCATAGTAATTTGCTACTGATTTACAATGGATTTTTTATAGAAAAAAAAATCATTTAGTTGTTATGTGATTAAGTTTGTATAATGTAATCGGGGACCTCCAGTCGTTGCCTTCGCCGCTGCGACAATCGCTGACTGTCGCCTTATTCGGTCGCGGACATCGTACCGGGAGGTCATTCAAAGCGCGAGCGTTCAGTCTCATTATCTTCAATAGCCAATAACAATATTAAATTCTCTAGTATATAATTTTATTACGCTTTTTGATACACGAGGCATACAACCTCCATGCAGTCAGATTTAAAACGACCAAACTGTTAACGGTCGAATATTTTAGTTCACGCATCAAAAGGGTTTTTCAAATAGCAAATTTATATATGCATACAAGTCGCTTATTAATTCTGTTGAAATCAGCTGAGTGTTGATTTGGCAATCTTTATTGAACATAAAAATATTTTTTAAACTTTGACAAAGTATGGGAGTGTACGTACCACGTATATCGGTGCGCAAGCCATGACATTCTTTACCACGGAAGCCTTAAGTCTTGAACAAGTGATCTGTAGCAAAAATGTTAGACATATTTTTGTTTTGTATAATATTGTATATAGTTTAGACTATAATTAAAAAGAAATATTAGTAAATAGAAAAATAATTAGCAATTAAAGAAAAAATTATATTTTCACCAATATTTTTTGTAGTTTTTTGTTGATTAAATAAAAACTTTTGAATATTTTTTATTAATTATAAGTCAAATGATGAAGATGTTTCTTGTACATGTTTCTGCTAAATTTCATAAAAAAATACTTATCTAAAGCGTATAAAAACACTTCCGTGAGCTTGAAAAAAGTAGTTTCGAAAAAAACGCGTTTATAGTTTCTTCTCATCCCAGCTTCGCCCAGAGAAAGTTCTCCTCGTTGGCTTATAACTTTACGAATTTCGTTTATATCGACTTGAAATTTGTTAATAGTGTTCTTAAATATTGGTTATTTTCGATACACAAAGAAAAAAATTAAGCAACAAGGCAAAAACGTCCCCTAAGTGTTTGGCCTTCTAACAGTTCATCTAGCACTCACTTTTTCAGTTTTTAATATTTCCTATTGAAAATCATTTGATCCGTTTCTGAAAACTTTGCTGATGTTTTCATCTGCTTTTGTTGCGTTGTGTCCCAAATAAAACTCATAGAAAACAATATAAAAAGACGATTTACTTCTCTTGTCAATTTCTGATATTCAAATTTGAAAAATATCACATAGAATCTTTATCAATCATGGACAATCTTTAGCTAATTAAAATTCCGACTCTTCGTGTGGTATGCCCTAATAAGTTAGCAGGTAAAGATAACAGATATAGAGTAGGAGGTTGATACTTCAAATTCAATAAGATTAAATTGTTTTTTTATGGTTTTATCGGAATCCCTGCTGCTTTATTATTATAGACTTCTAAAAAGTAAAGCTTATGGTAATAGAGTTATTAGCATTCAGTCATGAGGTTTATCAAAACAAAGAGACCTTTGCGATACATCAGCTATTAAATAAAAAGTCTGAATGACGTGTCAGTGACAAGTAGGTATTGCGGTAGGTGGCATTTGCGTAAAAGCCTAAATGTGTCGCAATCGGGCGAAATAAACAAAATAAATCACGCGTCTCCAGCACGAGCCGCCAATACAAGTGAACGGCGTTAATTTACGCAAAAATATGCAACAGCCACTTGGTGAAATTGAATCTGTAAAATTGCCCCCACGTGGCCCTCTCCACTACCCCAACCGGCCCTGCTTCACGGCGTCCTCTGCACCCTTCGCAATCGCACCCTCCCGATATCGGTGTCCCGTTCCGGCAGCGAAGCAGACGGTTTAATTAACGAAAGAGCCGGGGGCGCTTATAATGCCGTTCAGATTTATAAATAATAATTTCGAAGTTTTTTTTAATCAAGGGAGGGGGATAGTTATTGCATTTTCGCAGCCCTTAAAGACCTGTATTGCCTTTAAGCGTCGAGTTTTTCAATGGGAAACTTGCCGGTCAAAAATACGATTCCTCCCTTCCTGTAAATTGTATCGTAACTTTTGCAGACGGTTTGACGGATAAATTAACTGGGGTTAGAGTACAATTTCTGCTACTTTTAAATAGACAAAATCTAATATTTACTTCCCCATATATATATATATATAAGGGATGATATATTCATACATTTATATCACGTACGTAGACTTTATTTTAATTTAAACTGAAACTTATCAACCACTCAACCCTAATTAATTATTTTTAGATCAAGTATGATTTTATTCTTGTGATTGATTCAAAATTTAATTATAGCAATAGGGCCTCGTAAGACCAGGGGAAATATTTTTGTTTCAAAATTGGCACACCTAGCATACAGGGAGGATCCTAATGGTCAATTTGTTCGATCTTGCGTGTTTATCGGCCATTTTATTCAGTCACAATTAATACTTCCGATGGAGAGGACGTCGCGCGCTCCCAAGTCTCAAAAAATTTACGTCATTTAAATTGTTCCCGAACAATAGTATATACCCTGTCTTAATCATTGAATAGATCGTTTTTTTTTTGCAATTAATGCACATTAGAAGAGAAATACGAATATTATGAGCGAATAATTACATTAAAGCGTGCTTGTTCTGGATCATTTGACTTATTGCGACCCTCTCCAGAATCTAACCGAGGTGACCCGTTTAGCTATATTTGAATGAGGCTATTTGAAAGGGACTTCTCAAGTAAGAATTGTTCTCTTATGGACACTCATAGGGCTTGGTATTATCCGAACCAAGAGAAAACTGAATGAAATGATACATATAAATATATTTAATGTTCAGATTTTATTTATGATGATCCGTCCTACAATTTAATACAGAAAGTTTTTGATAAAATTTAAATATGTCTAATAATTTTTAAGATGTATATCGAAAACGTTTTAAAAATTAATTTCAAAACGAAAAAAGCAGGATACCAGTCCGACATTTGAAAATGTATATTTTAACTTTTACACTTTAAAGTGTTTTACATGTTTTAAAAAAAATTCCAAAAAAGCCCATTTTAAAAAATATTTTTCAATAGACAATATGACATCTATGCCATATTTTTGATAAAATATCTCTTATTTTTAATTATTTGCTTCAACTTGAGATGTTTTGTAAATGACTGGGGAGCTTTGGCTAACTTTATGAGCTCCCATTTCGATGCCATTGTCGCTGTGACAATCCCCGATTGTCACCTTATTCGGTCGTAGAGATCACACCGAGGGTTGATTCGCTTCATTATCCTCGATGATGATCACACCGTCGATTAACGGTAGACGCACCAGTGTTCGAAGAGGGAGATGTGGTTGTCTATCTTTGATTCGTTTCTCCAGAGCGATGGAAAAAGGCAGGGCTTAAAAAATAGAAGGCAAAGACAATTAAAATTATGAATTATTTAATATAAATACAAAAAATATAAAAAAATCTTGAGAAGTAAAGATGTCACTATGCGACACTTAAGAAAAAAAACTTTTTATGGTCTTATTTTTTTAGTTTTAATTTTTTTTTAAATAGTTAAAAATGAAATTTAAATATAAATCTGGTACGAACAATAGAAAATTATACAAATAAAGTTTTTTACTAAATTTGAAGTAAATTGATCAATTAGAACAAGAGATTTCATGTCAACCGTGTTGAAAAAAGTAGTTTTGATAAAAACGCGTTTAAAGATTTCATTCTGATATCGGTCATAACCGACTTAGTTTTTGCCTCACTAAAATAGTTATAACTCCGTAATTATTTAAAATTTTAGAATTTTTTTTTGAAAAAATGTTCTTAAAAGTCTGAACTTTGAAAATATATTAAAAAAATAAATCGATTTTTTCAAAATTCTACATTAGAATACTCCTTTAATACATTGCCAATAATATATGTTTATATTTTAGAATGTGTATTTAATAAATTAAAGCAGTATAAAATTTATAGAAAACCTTAATTAAAATTATGCCCTCTAACCAAAGCAAAATAAGTTTGAGTGGCCCAAAAAAAATCTAGAAAACGAACGAGCTTTACTTGTATTTAAAACAAGATTTTCACTTTCGTTTACCGAAAGGTCTTAGCAGCAAAAAAAATTAAAAATTTAGCGAAAAAAGCAAATCGTCTTTGTTTTTCTGTCTGCTTTGGTCTAAGCGATGTTTGTATTCGTTGAACAAAACTCTCGAGGGGGTAGTTAAAAAGACAACCTGATCCTCTGCATCCGCTCATTAATCCTTGGCTTTCTGTCTTTGTTAATTTATAATTTTTCACAGGGTATTTTTTAGCCTGTTAAAAATATACATATAGGGACCAAATCAAAATCAATCAACGAACGATGTATTACCATGCATTTTAGATCGTCGGTGCCTCCTTATTTCAACCGGTGAAATGGCATCTGAAACCGGAAAATATCGAACGACAGCCATTGCTAAATAAGACAGACGAAAGACATATTGTTGAATCGGAAGGCGCTGAAGAATCACATCTTAAGGGTTTGTCTTTATCCGAACCGAGCAATTTTAACGATGTGGACAGATATTCGCAGAAGAGACGATCTTATTCTACGTGCACTGTTTATTCGCATGGTTTGTTTAATTGAATGAGTTTAATCTATTTTTGTTTAAATTGTTTGCTAATTTGATGTATTTTGCAGAATCTGAAGTAATAACGTCGAAAAAACCGCAAGATTTTTGTGAAAAATTCAAGAATTTTTTCGATCTTGATCTGTTGTTGGATATTGTGTTCTGGAATATTATTTTTGGATGTGGCTTAGGATTTACAGCGAATCAAAATTTCAACATGCTATTTCCATTCTTTTTACAGGTAACAACAATTTATCAATTAATAATTTACATTAAACAGATGAAATTAATGAAAGGTCTCAGTCAAATCCAAGCCAGATTATATTAGGTGTATTGATAAGTCCTTGCCGATTTTGATAGACGTTTATTTGAGCTCAGTTTGTGTACAGACACGGTGAAGACAGCATTTTCGTAAGTTTTTTTAAAGAACAATATTAATGAGTAAACAAGTGTTATTTTTGTTGAGGGTAAAATATCAAAGCCCAAAACCGATCAACATCATATTCAGAATTATATGGTGCTGTTTTTGGATCAGGGGTTGAACACCACCAAGGCCACAAAGCCATAAATGAAATTTACGGTGTAGTGTTACCAATTCGACGCATCGATTATGGTTTTCAAAATTTAAATCAAGTAACCGATGCTTGAAAAGATACCCCTATAACTGAAAAACCCTTAAATTTTGATGACGACATATTTGAGAGCCATAATGGAAACAGATTCTTGATTAAGTATCAAAGAATTATCGCAGATAATGCATTTACTATAGACGACAGTTTAAGAGCATTTCAAAATATCGAGAAGACGAATTGAACGGTGATTTGGATGCCGCACGAACTGTTCGACGATAATAAAGGAGAGCGACGAAACACGTTCAAAGTTTTGTTGTCAAGACAAAATTTTTGTTCCATTTTGTACCGAATTATGACTAAGAATAAACAATTGGTTGTTTATAACAACTCGTAAACATCAATGGATTTCGCTGAGACAAAAACCATTCCGACTCCGAAACCTGGATTGACGACCCGCAAGGTTATTTTTGGCATTTGGTAGGATATTCAAGGAATTAATCATTATGAATTTATGAAAACTGATAAAATAACAACTACAGATGTATATTGTCAGCAATTGATGTTTGAAAAAATCAAAGAATTAAAATGAGAGGAACTTACACTTACACCAGCCCTGGCTCCGATGGATTATCATCTCTTTCGATCTTTGGCACATCCTCTAAAAGATAAGCACTTTCGAAACGCAACTGAAATTGAAAATCATATTTCGACTCAAAACCATAAAAAAAATTCAAAAGAGGAATTGAAAAATTCGAAAACCAGTAAGAAATAATAGGTAGTAATGAAAAAAAATATTTTGTATTTTTTTTATATTTAAATATAAAAGTTAAAGTAATTATTTTATTATTAAACAACCAGCAAAGACTTTTCAATCATTTAATACTCTGGGGTAGTCTGCTCCTTCGTTTACAACAGCAAAGTATTGGGTGGCATAGTTTAAACGAAGCCGTACGAGCTGCCAAGACGAACGTCGCAGTGGTCAGCCAAATGAGGTGACCACACCAAAAATGGTGAATAAAATCATCAAGTGAAAATATGCTTGCTAACAGGCATGGTAGGCATTTCAAAAAGTGCTGCAAATCGATATATTGACTGAAAATTTGTACTTGAGAAAGCTGTGCGCAAGATGGGTACCGCGTTTGCTCACAATAGAACATAAGCATCGTCGTGAGGATGTTTCAATCGAGACTATTTGATAAAAACAAGATACTTTTTTTTGGCGTTTTCTTTGTTAGGTCGGGTACTTTTGGACTAACCTCGTATAAAGTAAAATATTTGAAATTCTGTCTGGGATAGGATTAACGATTTTTTACGAAGTATCAAGATTGCATTTGCAAAAGATCATTTCTTCGAGCTCAAAACAAAGAATAAATTTACGCCCAGACTTGTTGAAAATTTTTGATTGTCTGAGAGCATTAAAGTAAAAGATTCTTTTGGCGAAATGAAACGTCAGTTAAAGTTCTTATTTCAGTCCTATGCCATCTCCTTTGAAGTGTAAATTATATACGTGTATTTTTTGTTCGTTTTTCGCATTATTTCGTCCGATTGGATATCGAATGGTTGTGTTCTTCAGACATGTCATATGATACAGTTTCATTATTTTCAGCAACAAGTAGGCTTAGACCGACTGAGCACGGCTATGTGTATGTCTGCATTGGCCGCTGCAGACATCGTCGCCAGGATTGTCATACCGATAATGACCGACAAGTTCCATATACCGAGTAGATACTCTTTCTTCGTGGGATGTGTGACGGTGACGATAGCCAGGACTGGTAAGGATATTTCATAAGAAATCGAATCGATTTTCCAAAAAAGAGGGATGGAAAACATCCCCGGCAGAATATCTCTCGAATTTAACATTGTGGAATTATAACGATACGGAGAAGTCCTTGAACAAATTATTTATAAATATGAAACATTTCGCTTAAATGTAGCATCATTGGCCAAATCCGAGCCCTCATCGAAGCCTTGAAAATAAGCAAGTATAATTAATGTAGGCGAGAAGAAAAACCTTTTAACGTTTAATAACTTCTGAAGAATTGATAATTTATTACGAAAAGAAGAGATAAATATTTTCGATAAATTATTACGTTATCAAAGCTCTAAAAGATTTAAAGCTCCGATACGGATTTGTAGCATAGCATTTTAAGGGGTGGTTTGGCTTGATATGGCTGCCATAAAAGGGCCACATTTTACAGCGAATAAAACCTCATGTAAAGGGATTCGTTCATATCAACCCTGACGGAATAAAAAAAAATATATTTAACGGCATTTTATTTGTATTAATGTGATGCGATTTGTGTGCGAAGGTATTTGGGTTCGTTTGAAATATCAGGGGTACCGAAAAGTAATCAAAATTTTAAGATATAATATTTTGCTCTACGAGTTCAAATTGTATCGAATCACGGTTCAGGAAACACATGTTTTTTTATCATCTTCAGATTTATTATTTACTTGTAAATTATTTTATTTTTATTGTTAGATAATATGTAGCGTGGGCAAAATGTTATCCCGATGCAACGAAGCTGTTAATATATGCAGGTTTAGTTTACCAGATTAATAGCGACATCTTCTTTGATGCTGATGGTACATTTGTTTTGAACAAATGATACATATTGCTTCTTATGCGTACACCTTTGTCGGTTTGGTGGTAACGCGTTGGAAGTGGGAGTTGTGAGGAGAGGTCGGATAACCTTGGCTTTTTTGTTTGCAAAGGGGGGAAATCTTCCAAAGACACCACCTTTCCGGACTTGTCTTCTTGGCTATTTTACGGAGGTATGCTCCAAAGCAGCCAGGTCCGGTAAGGACTTGGGTCAAATTCCTTCTATTCCACTCTTCTAATCAATCGGTATGTCCACCGACCTTTTGTGGAGCTATCCCATTGGGCCTATCACATCGCCATGGTGGTTTCTCTGACAGCATTCCTTGTTGCTCCTTTTTGGACAGCCTGCCTTTTTTGAGCAGGTCGATTGGCAGTGTGGCAGTTAGTACCATAATAGCGTCTTCTGACTATGCAATATGCAGCAGCTACTTTGATCGCGCTTCTGCACTGTAGCCAGGCCTGGTTAAATCTGACCCTTTCAATTTGTAGTGCATCAGTCCATATTGGTGCACCGTACAACCATACCAAGTGTACTACTTTGTTGTAAAGCCTCTTTCAGTTTGTTTTTAGGTGCACAGAGGATCTCCGTAGATTTGGCCTTGACTTGGTCAAATCGAACGGGAAGACGTTCTTCCCGCGGTTAGATTTCTTTCTTTTTAATCATCAATAAAGATATAAGCCAAGACGATAGTGTTTTTATACGGCACCAGATCACTTCCATCTCTTCACTCGGCTCTCATAGCGACCAGAAAGAAAATGGACCGGTATACGAGGGCGGTCATCGCGGTACATTTGTTATCGTTCTTTCAGACGCAATGTGTCCGCAACATCACAAAAGATTAAATTGACACATTGCTTCTAAAAAGAGAGACGGAAGATGACATTTCGCCCACTTCTGACACCAATGGGACACTCTTGGGGGAGTTCTGAGGCGTGCCCCACGTGCTCGTCAAGATGGCAACGCTTGCACGCGGATTTGTTATGCTCTATGATATGGAGGTGATCAAGTGTTGAATAGAAACAATCTAAACAAATATTTTTATTGATGCCGCAGGAAGAACGTCCTCCCGCCGCCAAGGCTATTTAAATTGACACGTTACATATCAATAATGTATATAAACAAGGTAGTAAATCATTAAATATTTTTTATTGCAGTTTTGACTCTTCAGACTGAATATACACCGTTGCTTCTTGCATCGGCCATGAACGGATTCTTCAGATCCAGCATCATCATCAATCAGAGCCTCATCGTCTCCGAATACATCAAGAAGGACGTTTCAAAATTACCGAGCGCCCTTGGAATAAATATGGTCATGAAGGGCATTTCGATTATAACATTCGGTCAGCTCCTGGGATGGATCAGAGACTATTATCAGAGCTACATCATATGCTTTCATGCTCAAAATGTGCTCCTCATTATAATCATCATCCTGTGGCTTTCCGAATGCCTGTATAAATGCTACCGTTCAAGATCTGAAAGATGACATCGATCAATATTGATATTAGCCAATAAGTATTTGTAACAATAAATTTCGATTTTGTGCCGTGTTTTTTATTTCTTAGAACGAAAATATTTATCGCGTGCGGTTTAAACTCATCGCATAATACATTTGGAGTGATAAAAAATGAAGTCATTCAAAGTGGAAGCGATCCCTTGGATGCCATTTCAGCTAAAGAAAGCTAAATGAATTAATCCCACAGGAGTTGCAGGAGGCCGCAGAAAGGGGTTAATTTGGATATTTTAATTATCTAGGCGTTAATAATTTATTCATGGGGCGCTTTTTTTAATCCTTTGAAAAGGATCCGACTCGGTTTAAACAGTGTGAAAACAAACATGGGAAAAGGGACTGGCTGTGTAAAAAAATGGCATATTTTTCATATGAGCATTTCGTAATAGAATACGTAATATCCTCCGGATGGAAAGGGTCAATTAAGATCAAGTTGAACGGACGAATAAGCCAGGTATTTTATGGCCGACGTCAGAAATGGAATAAAAAAAACATTACCTTTAATTAAGCGAACATTCAAGTAGCCTTAATTATAAATGCTCGGGGAATAAACTTAATGGATTCAGACTGATACTTGATTCCATTCGAAAGTATTTCTATTAACTTAAATTGATCTGATTATTGTTTTACTACCTTAGGCTTAATTAAAATTCGAACAAACTATTTGTAGCTACGCTTGTGATGAAATTTCGGAGTGTAATCACGATCTGCATGGTTGGATGCTGATCCTCCTGAAGCGATTTGGTGTTCCTTTTCAAACGCTTAATGTTCATCGAATATTATTTATTTTAAACTTATAAAACACATCAATAATAAATTATATTAAAAAAATATGTAATATTTATTTCATTTACCCTGTGATGAATTTAGCTAAAAAAAGTTAAGGGATGATAACGACATTATTTGTATAATTATTCCTAAAAAACTGATTATTTCTTATTTTATTGGTTTGATATTGTAAATAAACAAAATGGCAGTGTATCCTGATGATGTTGTTATTGAAAAATCCACTTTCTCTCAGGACCGCGCAGCGTGAGACAATCTTGTATATCAACAAATGAACCATAACACTGTTGATGGCAAGCAATATTTATTTAATTCTTCGCACAAACATAAGCCATACATATGTGTGTTTTTAGTTTTTAGTGAGAAAATAACGCATTTATTGAAGCTTGATATACGAGTATATGATGAGACGCAAAACACTCTTTCCGTCTCTGTCTCCGCACACGTCGCTCTCGCACGTTAGTTGAATCTGAATGTTGTTAACCTATATGGTAGGATGATCGCCTATTTGCGAGCGAATTCCAGTGACTCAGAAAGAGCACTCTTGTACGTTGAGCTCAGAGAGAGACAGAGACGCAGTATGATGACAAGTGGCGGATAAGCAAATATAGCATCTAAGACTATGAAGATTTTAAATAAGTTCACTACTCAAAGGGTTAGTACGCGAAAATACTCATCAAATGGTTTTAATATTATATAAATGTCTTATAGCTGCAATATTATGTTGTGGCTGATTTTAATTAATGCTATATATATATATGTTGCCTCTCCCTTTCTCTTTTTATTTTTTCTCTTTCTTTTTCAATACGCTAAACAAAATGTATTTTAAACTTGATTAAAAAAATAATTAACAATTATTAATAATTATTTTAAAAATATAACAGAAAGAGAATGGTTAAAGAAAGAAATAATATTTGTATATCGTGGGCGATTTATCATCCCCACGTAGTATAGCTCTTCAGGTGCAATGTGTTATTTTAACAACGCCATCTCTTGTGACCCTATGAAGACATTGCACTTACATACCGACGGATCGCTTCTTGCGCGTGCACCTTTGTCGGTTGGGTAGTAACGCACAGGAGGCGGGAGTCGGTAGAGTGATCGGTTAGCCTTGGCTGCGGGAGATCGTCCTTCCTGCAGCCAGATCTCTCTCTCGCGTGAAAAAAATAGTTATTTAGAGAAGAGAGTCTTTCTATTCCCATATATTCGTCGGCGATTTTTCGGCGTCGGTCCTATACAGCGCGACCATCCCGACAAGCACGTGGGGGTTGGGAGCCGCCCGGGGACTCATTCGACTTATTCATATTTCAGTTTTTTTATCAAAAATAAAAACGTGGGCAAATCAAGAGGCAATGTAATAATAAATTTGAGCAGTGGGTGGCCGTAACAGAGCAAGGATCTGTTTAGATTATAAATAAATTATTAATGACTGAATCATTATCAAAAGATTGCTGTATGTTTATGTTTTTTATTCATCATGTGTAAATCTATATTGAAATTTGAATGAAACACCATTTTGCAAATTCTATTGTATAACATTGGAAATCTTTAATCTTTTTTTGTAAAAACTTTTTGGCTTAGAGACAAAAAACTATTTTAAATGCATTAACACTTGAGTTGCATGTTTGAATTGTTTTTCTTTCAGGCTGTACGCTATGGGCCTGAATAGGTTAAAATCCATCGGTGCGAGGTTCGATAAATAATACGATCGATGAATAACGTACGGTGCCCATCCTACCCAATAATACCCATCCTATTCGTTTTGCAGATGAGCTTTAAAAGTGTGTCACAGTGCTCCTTGGAGATCCTAGTCTTTACGATAATTCTTTGATTGTTTGCCGTAGATCTGACTCGATTAGTGATTTCCCGTTGCCAGTTTAAATCTTAAACTTTTAATGCCCGATTTAAATTTTGAGAAATTAATATTTGCATTTACGAACTGTTACCACTTCACCATAAACATTTTAAAGTGTTTACTAGCTTTATTGGTATTTCTACTCAAATCAAAAGAAAAACAGCTTACAATGCCGAATATGAACTTTATTAGTTTCGGGTCTGGATATTTTACTTTTAGTAATAAAAAAATCTGTTGTGCAAAATTGTTTAACAGTTATTCTACAAAAAAAAAATGAATACATTCTGATTGATATAATACTTTTGGCATCATCCCTACTATAATTTCTATGCACTATTGATTCCTGTCGCTTGGAAATTATTGCGCTTGGGATACAAAATCAAATTATACGCCTGGATTAAATTATCGAAACATAGCTGCTTATGTAAACAAGGGATGCAAAATTAATTAAATTTTTAATGGGATAAATTTAAAATGTGTCATAGAGTGTCACGTGTCACGCGCGTAGGCTTTGATGGCACCCCTGTATGACAGTATCGGAATTAACTTGATATGAGATGTGACCAATGAGGGTGACCAGTGACACGCGCTTCCCAACATGTGGGTATGCTCATCCATACAATTTAATGAAGTGGTATACAATACAAAGCGAAATAAATTAAAACGAAACACGACACGTTCGTGGATGATTCGATATTTGAGATTATTAAATAAATTCAACTTAAATTATTTAATACGTCTTTGAGCGCTATGAAAGCTCGCAATTTAGAAATGAGCTTGAAAAGCTCGTCGAAATTGCTCCTTCGAGTGAATCAACAAATATCAGAAAGTTTGGAGCGATTTTTCTCGGTTAACAGGGGGAGAAATAATATTTGATCATCACTTTACACAAGTGTCTTACTCCTCTGCCAACTTGTTAATTAAAATAATCCATTTGAAAGTTGAGAAACGTGTCTTAAAAACGTAAGTTTTCCCGATTCGAGTTCATCTCAAGCGGATGTCTACTACAGGCCGATCTATGATGGAAAACCTATTAAGTTGTTATCTCCCTTATCATATTAAAACCTTCGCAAACGTTCCTTTCAATCTCAAAATCAATTTTTCGACATCTCCTCCATAGCTCATATTTATGCTCTCGCGATAAAAAAAAAAAACAAATTCGCTATATGTAATCTAGTTGTAAAAGTAATTACAGTTTTCGCAAGCATTTCCGCAAAATCCTGGATTAAAAACGACTTTTTTCCAGACATATTGCGATTCGATATACTTTCCATGAGGGTCGTATTTTTCTACCCTTAGCATGTCTACCAGAATATAATCTACCTTTGAATATATACTGACTGACAGCCTCCGTAACGATTTCGGTATACTATCAGCGCATAAATGAGATTCCCTTTTTTATGTGCGCCGTATTAAAAAAAAAACTGTACTGTATCCTGTACATCATAACTAATCTTCTTTACAAAGCTCCTTTGAGTGATTTGAGTTTTCAAAACGTCACAACTTCATCCAATATATTATCTTGAGATATGAATAATCCGTTTTTAAAATGGCATGTTTGTTCGGTAAATATTTTTATAATGAAACATTCATTCGCAACATATTTAATTAAACTAAACCCTGGTCCCTACCGCCCACTAGTGATCGTTTTGATGGGGATGCCGCCCAAGTTTTGATGGGGAGCAATAGCAATTAATTTCTCTAGCACACATGTTCCGAGAGTAAATTATTTTTATTGATTCAGTGTGTCCATGAAATTCATTAAAAAATTAATTGAAGCACGACAAAACAGATCAATATTGTAAATTATGTGTTATGGAGCGCAACTCGCGATATGTGCGAGCATACTCTTTCTGGATCACTCAGGTGCGTCCACAGCATGTGCGGGCATACGCATAAAAAGGTCAAAGATTCAGTAGCCATCTTAATGAACATAAATTAAAAAAGCGAAAAAAAAATACTGGGAAAATTTCAAGTATGTCAGTTTGGCATTTTTTTTAAATTTAATAAATACATTATACCAATTGCTCGACATTTTATTGATCTCCTGCAGTACTTGCCTCATTTTGACTTCTATCACTGAACGAATGAAATCCTTAACGTGTTCCATCGTTCATCGCAGCCGACTCGTTGGCCGGGACCATCGTCTACAATAAAGATAGCTAACTCCCGCGCATCAAATGCGGCAATTCAAATGCTACAATACCTCTCCCGGTCTCATATCCTGTTAAATCAGGCTTTAATGCCGTTAATCATATTATAACCAAACAAATAGACTAGTTATTAACAAAAATTGAACCGAATATCAAATATTTAGTTTCGCAGCATTAATCCCAAGGATCTCATTATTAAATATAATATAAACATAAAAAGACAATTTTAATTACATATTTTTATTGAAACTTCACTTAAACACTACTAATACAATGCAGTTGTGCTAAAATTAATTATTGTAGAATCGGAAGGCGCCTCAACATTTTTTTATAATCATCAAAAACATGTGAGCATTGTAATGGTCTATGATACAACGTATGTGCCATGGTCGATGACATAACATATGTGCCATGGCCGATGACACAACGTATGAACCACAAAAAAGTTTCTAGGCTTAAAAAATATATTTATTATATTAAATAAGTTAAAAATCGCTCAAATTTAAATTTTCATTAAAACCATAAGAGTTTGAACAAATGTAATGTGTTAATGCCTAGAGCTTGCTAAAAAGTTTGTTTCAAAATTAATGTATTTCAATTATATTTTAATATTATTAAATTATTCCAATTTATTAAAATGGCTGTTATTATAATCTAGACAATATATATGAATGTAAATTGTACTCTGGAAATTTTAAATTAATTTTAAATTAATCCGTTGGCTACTAAGAAATCCAAACATTTTGATTTTTAATTAAAATTGCCATACATTTTTGCAATTTCATTTTATAAAACTATGAAAATAAGAAAATTCAATGAGTTGATTCTGATAATTAATATTATTTTATATTTTAACCTAAAATACGGGATAATTAATTTAGATTGAATACGGGAGATTGAAGGTCGTGATACGTTTAACAGTACAAATTTAACCCCTACGGGAGTATTGACGGAAACCCTGCGTTTCCCCCTCCACTATTCAGAAAGAGTACTCTTGTACATTGAAGCTCGGAGACAGACAGAGACAGAGAGAACTTAGCTTAGTTCGGGAGACTGAGACGGAGAGCTTCCCCGCAAGCATCTCACGAGTGTATAGATCGTTGACCCAAATTTATCGACTAATAATGATTTCGATTTCAAGTGTGTATTTGTTTATGCAAAGAAATTACCGAATTGAAGATTGTCTTACGCTTATAGGAGCTGACAGAAAGTAATCGGTGTAAAGTGATTATGACTTCATCGATTTTAAATTTGCTCACTGCTAAAAATGTTAATAATCATGAGTCAGCCTCAGGGTAGATAGATCTAGAAAAAAGTCATATTGCAATAGCGAATGAAACATGTGGTTCGTAATGCCGAAACATGGAACGAAATTTGCACAATGTTGCGATGGGGATGTGCAAGAATATAAAAACCCTTTTTTTCATTTATCCCAGGTAACGAAGTAACTCATTAAAAAGTTTTCACGTACGCGGAAATCACTCAAATGTAAATTTTCATAGCCCATCTCTGCGAAGAGTTGCCGTTAACATTATACAATCGGTGCAAATTTTGCACTCGATTAAATCATGCTCGCGTTATGATAATAAGAGCAATCATTTCATCCCCGGAGTTGAAGGAGCTAATTTGGAAATAATTCCATTTCCGTCGCATATCTCATAGAGCATTTTATTATATATTACACAAATAATGAGTCCAAAAAATATTATTACTAATAGGAGTCAAAGATCTACATTTGGTTAGTTGAATGAACAAAATAATTATCATTTCAAAACTGCTCCAAATACGATCTGAGTGAAATGGAAAGACATTTAAACAATATGTACAATGGCATGTTTGCGAATCTGTATTTTAAATCCAATAACAATGCAAAAGTCAAAGCTAACTAGATATGACAGGCAAACTCCCCTGTATTTTGGAGCTAATTAATAAAGTTTTGATACCGAAGCTCACTTAAGCTGCAGCGGTGGAAGCTGCTCACAGAGGTCCTTGTGAGTTTTGTGCGGAATGTTGTTAAATGTGGAATTCCCGTAGTGCACTCGGTAATTGCTGGAATCAAATAATTCCAGGCCAATTAATTTAAATTAAAATAGAATCTGCAAAATGTTCATGCTAAACGACTTTATCATAATGAATGTGAATATGAGCGTTTCCAATTTTAAAACTATTTTTTTTGAGGTGTCACCAGTAAAATATTAATAAAATTTTATAA
Organism: Stenopsyche tienmushanensis; assembly: GCA_008973525.1. Lineage (NCBI taxonomy): Eukaryota > Metazoa > Arthropoda > Insecta > Trichoptera > Stenopsychidae > Stenopsyche > Stenopsyche tienmushanensis. Next base: position 392,679 of record WACJ01000070.1, on the reverse strand, counting down.
TCATTTTAATATAATCCTACATTCACATTTAGACTGAGTTTAAATATAAATACTACATTCATACGTTCACCACTTATCGTCCACACAAATCCATCTTTCTCTCAGGATCGCGCAGCGTGAGTCAAGCTAATATATCAATAAATGAAACTTAACACTATTGATATTATTGGGCCTTTATCACTCAAGCTCATTCGCAGCATATACGGGATTCCTCATCAACCGGTTTAGTCTTCTTGAAAATATATAAAAATAAATTTAAAAAAGTATCTTATATTTAGCTACATTTCATTCTATTAAGTTTACTAGTGTAAAAAAATATGAATATAAAATAAGAGAAAAACACTGCAATAAGCTCATTAAATAATCAACGACTCTTGTTATATTCTCAATTATTTGTAAATCTTATAATAATATATTGCGAAAAGCCCTCTTTCTTCAGCGATGTTTTTTGAAATGAGTATGGTAATTTCGTCAATTAAATTTATATTGCAAAATAACAATATACAATTAATTATTCTGTTTTTAAATTCCATCCATATTTAATGTTTTCATTTGGTATAAAAATAATTTCAAGATTTAATTAAAAATAATTTACGTTTATTTATTATAAGTTATACAAATTTTAAGGGTAGCTTATTAATGTATAACTAAAAATCATGTTTGTTTAGGATGCTAGCATTAAATTGAGTCATGTTATTCAAACTATCATGGTTTCCACTTAGTAAATTATTTATATTAGGTTAACCCGAAAGAAAGTATTTTTTTGTTTCGATGGTTTTTCTTTTTTTTCTTTTACGCACACATTAAATATATAATAATCAAAACATGATTAATTTTGTAAATATGTAAGATGCAGTAGAAATTTCCATACTTAGAAACTGAACTCAAACAAGAGCATGCGAAAATTATGGACTTCTTTCGGGAGTACCTAATATAACAGTTGGAGCGCTCTCGGGGCAGAGTCCCCGGGCAACTCTCCTCTCTAAGTAAATTTTTATTCGGCATTAGAGAGAGAAAGATCTGGCTGCGAGAAGGACGTCTTCCCGCAGCCAAGGTCAACCGACGACCCTCTCGACTCCCGCCTCCTGCGCGTCACCAGTCAACCGGCAACGGTGTATAACGTAGAGATGGGAGCGCTCTCGGAGGCAGAATCCCCGGTGGCTTTACACCCCTATATTTTTTGATATAATTATTTAAATAAATAATAATATTTTATTAAAAATAGAAGCACTTCCTAACGATGTATGAGTGTATGATAAGATGCAAAACACTCATCTCTGTCTTCGATTCACTAATCTCTGCACTTAATGTGCAAGAATGCTCTTTCTGTATCACTCGAGTTTGAACGCACATATGCGCGATTACTCATCTATGGATTAATCAGGTTGCACCTTTCATGATCTGAGTAGGTTTTAATTTTTTTTGGGGAAATATATTGAATATATCTATTTATAGATCAGATATGTACTGATATTTGGGAAAATGGCAAATATGTCTGTGAATATTTATATAAATATATCGTTGGTGTCCCCAGTTCATAGCATCTGATGCGAAGAGCAGTGTGCGAGAAATAAATCATCCCGGAGGCACGTTCGCAGAATGGTATTGAAAACTTTCGAAATTGAATAACAAAATGTGTCCTTTAACACACGATTCTAGGACAACATGGTTTTCGAGACGTTGCATAATTTCGCAAAATATAGCCTTAGCCGATTTTCAACAAAGGCCGCCATTTCAATGGACACTGATCAAAACGATACCATTTTTTTTTTCAGTATCCAAGAGATGTCCAATGCCGATTTATTACGTTATTGAATAATGAAAAAATACGAATATGGTTGGTTTTATTAATAGTAAAAAATGTTATGGAAAATTTAAAAAAAATAAGAAGATCATCCCTTAATTACAAGATTTCATCCCATAACATCAATCTTCGGAATGCGAAAGTTCACGATGTTTTAAGAAATTTAGCTTGAATGACCAGAACTCTCTACTTTAATTGGATTTCTGGTTTCCTTAGAGTTGCATGTCATGGAACACAGGACTTTAATCAGATTATTCTATTATAATATAGTTAACAGTATCTCGATCAATTTGGCTTAAATATTTATTTTAAAATATTGTCATCAAATTTTATATGTCGATTTTAGTTTGAATCATCATCATCATAGTGCAGCCACTGACAGTCCACTACAGAACTATGGGCCTCTTCAATATCCATTCACAGGAAGGGGTTACATCCATTTCGTCTGTATCATACATTCACCTCCTCATTCGCTCGATATTGAAGGTAGCATTACCACCGAGTTTTGTTTCGAACGTTCACCCAACGGGTATCGTGAGTGAACGTATTGACGAACGCTTTCGCAAACGTCTCGATAAGGAATGTGGAAGGTGGAAGGAATGCAATAAAATTTAGCAGTATATTATAATGTTATGCACGTAATTTTCGTTAGGACAAGATAGAACGGTCTTATTGATGATGGGGGCCCTTTTGGAGGGCCCCATTTGGAGGGCGCAGCCCCGGTGGTGAGGCGGAGCCCCGGCGGTGAGGTGCCGACAAGGCGCAGGAGGGATGAACGTAGCACTGAATCGGATTTATTTTTTTCGCGAGGCGTATCGAGCGTCGAGTCGTTTTGCTTACAAAATTACGTTTACGTCTACGTTTACGTTTTACAGTATATTATAATGTTATGCACAGTAATTTTCGTTAGGACAAGATGGAACGGTCTTACTGATGATGGGGGCCCTTTTGGAGGGCGCAGCGCCGGCGGTGAGGCGGAGCCCCGGCGGTGAGGTGCCGACAAGGCGCAGGAGGGATGAACGTAGCACTGAATCGGATTTATTTTTTTCGCGAGGCGTATCAAGCGTCGAGTCGTTTTGCTTACAAAATTACGTTTACGTCTACGTTTACGTTTTACAGTATATTATAATGTTATGCACGTAATTTTCGTTAGGACAAGATGGAACGGTCTTACTGATGACTGGGGGCCCTTTAGTTTGAATAAATGAAAAATAATACTTTGATTTGAGATTGGTTTTTCTCACAAATATTTAATATCCAGTTATAAATTATTATCAGAATATAATAATATAATCCGTCCATAATCATCTGAAAAAATTATGCTACATCAATTGTTCAGATGTATGGCTTCCTCATGAACTGATTGACTCAAATAAACTTCAGTGTACTTCAACATGCGATCTTCTTCTCCAACGACATAATAGCCAACTTTTTTGAAGAGACTTGTCACTGGAGATAAAAGTTGGATACTCTATGAGAATATACAACGTAAACGGTCTTGGACCAAGGGTACAGAAGCTTTAACTGTAGCTAAATCTGGCCTACAACCAAATAAAGTTTTTCTATGCATTTGGTGGGACTGGAAGGGGGCAGTTTATTATGAGCTACTTCAGCAAGGTGAAACGATCAATTCAACAAAATATTGTTTCCAAATAGACAATCTAAAGCATGCAATTGCCAGAAAACGGCCAGAATTAGAGAATAAACGAGGCGTTGTTTTTAATCACGATAACGCCAGACCTCATGTGTCTTTGCTCATCAGAAATAAATTATTATCATTTGACTGGGATGTTTTTATCTCATCCTCCAAACTCTCCAGACATTGCCCCATCAGATTAATATTTATTTCCTTCATCGAAAAATTCTTTACGTGGTAAAAAATTTAATTCAAAAAATGATATAAAAATGTACCTTGATCAATATTTTGCCAACAAACCTGGGAAATTTTGGCAAGAAGGCATTATGAGGCTTCCGAAGAGATGAAGAAAGGTAATAGAATAGAATGAATCATATATTAATCAATAAATGTTGATGTAATACAAATTATTGTTTATTTTTTTCTTAATATGAAAACGAAAGAAACTTATGGGACACCCTAATAGAATTAATTAGTTTTGATTAATTAGAGAGTTTAAAATTAAATTAAAGTTTTGATAATACTTCTTAAATATGATTTTTTTTCAAATAATGACCATTTAAATATTACACATTTCTAATAGAGGCTTCATATTTACTTTTAATATGTTTTTATAGTTCTTAATGTGGAAAGTTTTTGAAAATACTAGCCTTTTAAGAGTACAGTCGCGTATTTGCGATCGAATTCCAGTGATTCAGAAATAGCATTCTTGCACGTTGAGTTCGGAGAGAGACAGAGACGGAGAGAGTGCCTTGCATGTTGAGATCGGAGATTGAGAATGGGGGACAGAGACGAAGAGAGTATCTTGCGTACACTTATACTTTTATAGATAACCTAAATGAATCAATTTCAAATGATTCTGCAGCACGTCATTGAAGAATAAGGCGAAGAATACGAAATAGGAAGAACCTCCACACTCTCCATGTTCACTAAAATCTAGCTCCGACGGATCATCATCTTTTTCGACCTTTGGAACATAATCTAAAGGATGAAAGCTTTCGAAGCCCAATTGAAGTCGATGATAATATTTATACATATTTCGACTCAAAACCACAAGAATTTTTCAAAAGAAGAACTGAATACCTAGAAAACCTGTGGGAAATAGTAGGTAGTAATGAAAGAAATTATATTTTGTAAATAAAAAAAAATCATTGTCAAACAATCGGCAAAGATTTTTCGATACATCTAATATGTTGAAGGAAACGTAGCAAATTAATATATTTGAATCCAAAATATTTTTAAATCAATTAATCCAACCCCTATATTCAGATTCAACCCTTTCTTCATGCGGACAAATGAAATTGAGCTCTTTCTTCTTTCATAAGACTTGGTGCATTTAATTAACAGTTTGTAAAAATATTGCTCAATATAACTGTAAATTTAACTATGCAATATTATTGATTTAAGGCATGTAATTAGATTAAATCTTGTAACATGCACCTGCTGTCGACTACATCAGCAAATGATGTGAGTGATGCATGCTGCTCATCAGTCGACGTATGTAATAAGTTTTAAGCCCCAAATCGTTATCGTTGTTGGTTAACTACACATAATCTACGATCCAGTCCACTGATTACATTTTATGCGAAACTTTGTGCCATGAAATAGCAGTGTGTTTATAGTGGTAGACGATAATTTAATATATATATTTTTAATTTGAAAATAAATTTGATTAAGTTTTAGGCGCATAGTTCATAGATGGCTCTGTAAAATATGAATATTTTTCTGCAAAATTATTTTAAATATCGATCGATACGCAATAACAATCCTGCAAAATAATATTTCAACCCTATGACTATAGCAACAATTGAAACGATTTTCCATCGAGCACGCATCCTTGAACGAAGGGCGTATTTTTGGGAATTTCTCGCCGGTTAGAGATATTATCAAACTATTGTTTTTCGCATTGTATGTGAGAAAAGGGCGTGTGTCAGTCTGGTAAATTCGCTCTTGAGATTTTGGTCACGTTTTTGGGTCTCTCGAGTCGGTAAAACATATTTTTTGTAAATGTCCACACGTCTGTAACTCTTTGTAGAATTTCATCTTTATCGCTATATGAGGAAGGCGCAATTAGATTCGGCCTGAATTCTTTTACGCGTCAAGTCTTTTCCGCTATAACAACGTTTTCCCAGATATACGCCCTATCCCACATAACGACATCGACGAACAAAGGGACGTATATCGGGAACGGCTGAAAAACGCAGAGGGCCTAATAGTTCTTCCAGGAGATGGATAACAATGTTTTTATGTATCATTATAATGTCGGGCTCGAAGACAATGTTTCCCTCATTATACAGAGAGAAATCATGAAAGTTTTCTTTATAAAAAAATATTTCGACATAATAGTAAATTTATTTGATGGCAGAGAGCATATTGAGATCTCCCTGGATACACTAATTCAGTATTCATAGAATAAACTGTTTGCAAATGAACACAAAAAAGAGCACAACGAAAAAAAATCCGTAGATGAAAAAAGCTCGTTATATTTAAGTACAAAAAGAAATAATAACAGCGGATAAAATGCATTTTTTGACATTCAAATATAACCCGGAATTTTGCTTTTTTTTTTTTAATCACACACCCAAGCGTTTGATTAGGTTCAAAAATTTCGTGAAGATAATGTGCAAAATGGTATCATTTATTTCAGATCTATTTCATTTTCCCAGATCTAAGATAAGTCGGCGAGAAATACTTAGTAGAGGGCGAATTTCAAAGACCAGATCTTCACAATTACATTTATTTTCCAATTCTGATCGGTAGCGCTTACGAGGCGTAGACGGCTCTGCCGAGGGTCTCCAGACCGAACCCCATCTTGAACTAAATTACTCGACTCTCCTGATTTCTTTCAAGATCTTATACGAATTGACTAAGTTAGCTCTTGGCGCCTCTTTTAACTTTTGAAAGAGTATAGTCGCGTATTTGCGATTGAATTCCTGTGATTTAGAATAAGCATTCTTGCACGTTGGGTTCGGAGAAAGATAAAAACGGGGGAAGTGTTTTGCATAGATAATCCAAAATGAATCGAAATGAATTTAAAAAAATGTATTTTCTTTAGAATAAAATCGGAAAAAAGGAAAGCTTTCACGGAAAATCCAACTTTTCCATGTTTCAATTTTATACATATTTATTATAATAAATGCTTGCAATGTTATTCAAATTTTTGCTTACTTTGCTTAATTTGATATCTATTTTCAGACGTAGGCAATCTCCATAGGATGCTATTCTAGTTGGAATAAATTATATAGTGGTTTTTCATTGTCTTTCACAACTTATAAAGTTAGAATAGGATTATTTTAATAGGATTTGAATTTTAGATAAGGAGAGAATCCTCAAAAGCGAACCTGTACAAATTGATTAGCCCCTTTGTATTATTTTTTCAGCTCCAGAAAATCAGGATAAAAATTAGATTTTAGCGATTCGATCGAAAATATTAATAATTCTAATTTCTTCAATTGATGGTACAATCTGGATTTGAAGCGGAACTTTTATAATAAGAGCTCAAGATCTAACCCACTTTGCGAACACTTGGTCAATTGTATTTTATTGGTGGGTTCGAACTTCGAACTGGAGCTTCCGTCTTTAATGTCGTCAATTATATATATTTATCCCTATGAAAGTAATATATTCAGAAGCCAATAATGGTTATTTAAATTCAATTTATTTATAATATACAATAAAATATCGATTATTCCGAGCGTTATGCTCGAATTAACAGGCTTAGCTGAATATGCGGATCCTTGTTACATATGGCGTATTAGCGAACAAAACGCCATGAACAGAGTTGTCGACTAAATAAATCGAAGCTACACAGCCACAATGTGTATTGTGGATGTTTAATTAAAATTATTTGACTTAGTAGAGAATCAATGAAGCGCTCAAATTGTATTAACGAAGCGAAGCATTGCAATGCACTATCACGCGTAAGATAAATCAAGCTGGTGTTTTGATTAAATCACGGAGACAAAGCATGGCAGCTAGCTGGCATACACCATGACAACCCTTACCATTCTCACTGTTGTCTAAAGTGCGGTTTTCCCCGCACATGCTGGTTATTTAGTCAGAATCAGGAAATTATACATGCGAGATGTGCCACCACATGTGGCGTCTTTAGCCCTCCTCACACTGGATATCAATTCCAGAAAATAAAGCAAGAAGCTCCCCGGTGGAGCAACTTCAATAATTGCCCAAAATAAACAGATCGGCGTGTCTGCGAAAATATTTGCGTATCAAAGTCGATTAGCATGCTCAATCGGCGGGCGCAACTCAAAACTGTTCCAATTTAAACTTTCGTCATGCCACCATATGAAAGAGATTATGTTATATTTGTACGAGGAGAAGTTCTCATTTCTCCATTTAATCCCCCTGGAAATGTATGCATTATTTCCACAATCCTTATTCCATAATCAATTTGAATGTATTAATATTTTTGACTAAATTTATTATAGCATAAAACTAAAACCAAAATATTTTTAATGCCCAAAATGCAAAATTACCCTTTGCGCATTTTATCTGAAAAAATAAGAATTTGATCCAAACTTAAAAAGCTAAAATAAGCAGACCAAAGGTTAATATAATACGAATGCCATACACATAAGAGTCTTGATTTGCGCGGTTTTGAGATGCTATTGGAACCCATTTTTTCGACGATATCAATAATGTGATACATTTAACTAAATTAAATGTGATTGATTTCGTGTGTTCAATGAAAAATATATTGGAAGATAGTCGTGCAACATAGTCAAAAATCTTTTCATGTCATCAAAAAATCAATTAAATTAAATAAAAACGTATATGATAAATTGATTTCAAAATTGGATCCGAGAATTTGGATAGGGATTACAAAATGAAAATGCTTAAAAAGACTATTGACTATATGAAGCTTTGTGTATTATATAATAAAATAGACGCGCCACTAGAGTAGTGTCGCTGCTTTAAGCTACGTATAGATACACACACATACATAGTAGAGGCAGTACAATGCATGCGCGTAGCGTTATAAATGATTATCTCTCTCTTTCGGACCAACTGTCGGATAGAGTTCCTTTGGGTTTTAGACTCTACGATACTCACCCATAAAACCCCAGGGAGGGGAGAGAACCCTACGCCCATGGCCAACAGTTGAATCCCTGGGATAATGATGTGGAGTAGAGGTGCGCGAAAGTAACCTCGTCGGTTTGCTCATCAAACGCTTCTGGGGTGGCCCAGCTAACAGGAGTTGGGTAAGCAGGTCACTCTGTGCTGCGTACCCATAAAGGGGTGTGTGGAACAACCGATTGCAGTAGTTGGTGGAGACTGTGTCAAAGACTCACCACTATCCTCAACAGCCTAGGCAAACAAGGGAGAACAGCTTTAAGCTGTTCGAACGGTGGCTCGTCTCCGTGGCTAGGTACTAAGAATGACCGAACCGACGCTCCACGTGCTTATAAGTCTGTAGGATGATCAAATACTCCATAAAATAGTTTTGATCGATCATACATACAGCTAAAAATATATTTGAAGGCAGTGTATTCACCATTTTGCATCGATATTTGTCCATGAGAAAGCTTTGTTCGAAGTGGGTACCGCTTTTGCTCAAATAAAAACAATTCGTCAACAATTCGGAGCGCTGTTTGGAGTCGTCCAACGCCAAAAAAAAAACAATATTTTATTCTGATTTAAATATATATTTGTAAGTTTTGCCTTATTTATATTTGCCAAAATAAATTACCACACGGCGACAAAACGAAAATCGGACATTTCATATGAAAATATCACATGCGGTTGTTATTTTGGTTATTCTTTTTTCAACACGGTTGACATGATATCTAACGTTTAAATTAACTGATTTATTTAAAATTTAGAAAATTTGTTTCTTATATAACCATCTATTGTTTGTACCATATTTATGTCAAAACTTAATTTTTAACTATTGAAAAAAAACTAAAACTGTGAAAAAATGAGGCCAAAAATAGAACTTTTTTTAAACAGTCGCCATTTTATGAAAATTTAATTATTTGCTTATTTTGAGGTAAGAACTATAGCGATATTTTTATGAATTAATAATCCTTTTTATTTTATTTATATAAATTACTAAAGGGTTGAAATCGTGTCAATCAGAACACGCTCTCTTTTTACCCCTTACACTTTACCAATCTACGACATTTTATTTTTTGTATATTTAAAAATATTGATATATATCTGGTAAAAAAATTTCAACAAGCTTATTCAAGGATAACGGTTATAAAATCATTACTATGAGTGCTTAAGGGGATATTCTAGTCCAGAGGTACAAATTTAGGGCATTTTTTCAAGCCCGATATAATATAAATTATTGAAAAAAATCATGAATATGTATTTGATTGAATTTTGCCCAAGGATTATTGATATCGTACCGGTATGTACATTTTTTACAGTAGCCGACATGTACCAGCGTAACTTAATTATTCCGTACAAATGTCGTGCATAATAAATTTGGGCATAAAGTGGCGTCAATATTTACAACTGACACATTTTAATATATGGCGAATGCTGGCGTTTTTCCCACTTTTCCCGAATAAATGAAAATCCACATGTGATGGATGATTGTTTATATTGAAAAGCTGGCGCTGGCAAGCAGAGCCCGATGCAGGAGAGTTGAATTAAAATGAATAGCAAATCGCCGACGAATATAAATAGCGAATACGACTTGTTTATGAATAATTAAAAATCAACGTCACGGGGATCATCCCATTTTTCTTGCCGGATAAGCACGAAAGACCGCCGGGAAACTTTTTTAATTAGCCCAAACTTCGGGGTTGAGAACGAATTCATTTGGCGAAGGACACGAAATTAAGATCTGAGAAGAAATGAGCACGCGGACTTTAAGGGTTGCATAATTTTATTAGACGAGGATGAGTTGTCGATTGCAAATCTTGCCCACTCAGCGTCGCAAATTTTGTATTCAATCTCGAGCAAGGAGTTGCCGTCATTAAAATCCTTCAACAGGAGGTGGCATCCGGGGAAAGCCTTTAAAGTTATCACTCACACGTAGATAATTCGACTACATTGAGAGTCTTCCTCACCCTCGATCTGGAGGTAGTAAGTAGCAGTATATTTACGAGGCCGGTGCAGTAATGGAGTTTCCATGCTTACGATGCTCAGGGTACCTACTACTTCTCCGAGAACCCGGTGGCACAATGGAACCTTCGCACCCTTAAACGGGACATAAATGAGGTTTTACAGTCCCACTTCCCTCGAGGGTTTGCGAAATGGGTCCACTTGAAGAAGAGGAAATTCTTGATTTTTTTTCAACGTCTGCCCCGATATTATTTTTAAATTGTCTTATTGCTGCAAGCAGTTTTTCTGTTGAGCCAATTTTTTTTAAGACGGATTGAAAATTAGCATCGTTATGGCATTAAATTTTCATACGATTACATAAACGAGGATTAACAACGGATCCAAATGTTAGTCATGATGTCGATACAAAATAATGGTTTTGTTAGAACGCAAACAGTGCAATTGAATACTAAATATCCCTGCTTAGTGGTTGATCATTACTGATTTAATATTGATGGTTCAATGACTACTGATAATTGATTATTCAATCCAAATTGAGGCTTGTTTAGTTGCTTTCGCGTAATGTCAATATTTTGATATAATTAAATAATTGATATTCTACATAAAATTATGCCAGTCAATCAATCAGATAACTTTGTATGAAAGATGTTTGTCATTTTAAATATTTACTTCTGATTTAGCAACGTGCATTGAAATTATGGAAAAAAAATTGGATCATATCAACCCTTTGATGAGTACGCCCGCAAATGCTGGGAGCGCACTGGAGTGATTTAGAGAGAATTTACCCACACATGTGGCATACACACAGCTCATTATTTTCAATGTCGTGCTTCTATTTATAATACAATATTATTGTTTAAATTATCATCTCAAACATTACCTGTTCAAATTTAGCTCACTAATCAAAGGATTAAATATTAAATTAATTCAAGTATTTGCTATAAAAAAATAATTTTCCGCTGTATTATTCAATTGAAACTATAATATGGCGTTATGATGTGTATCGCATAAACTTTAAATGCGAATTAATCGCCGTCGCAATTAATTTAGATTCAAGTAGCCTGTGTATTTAACATAGTTTATGAGCGAATATATTAACTCTTTTTGTATTTGTTCAGTAAAAATTGTTAAACAGAAATGTAATTTAATAATATGATTGTTGCTTTTTGCCTTATAATCATAATTCAATGGCGATGGGTTGATAATCAAAAAATCTGTTGATTTTATATAGTAAAAATAATGTTCTATCGTGAAATTTCGCAATGTAAAATAATTTCTATGGCTTTCACGGCATATTCGATATTATTGAATTTGGATTAATTCAATAACAATGTGTAAAGGTGAAATTTTAATTAAGTTCAACACTGATTTGAAGAAGGGGTGGCTGTAATTAAGTAATGAAGGTATCGTGCAGATGTCCATTATTGCTTTAACGATCCCGATAGAGATTTTGCATCGAGGGTCCAATTGATTAAGATATTAATTTGAATACACTCCCATGATTGAAACTATACTAAGGCGTATGATACTGTCTTCTACTAAATATATTTCTGTGAAATATTCAGATTTCGTATCACGTTTCGATCTCCCAAATCAAACATACACAATGAGAGAGCGCTTGGAGAATTTCTCCACTTTCGGGTGTTATTCACTCAATTCGCTCAAAACTAGATGACGTATTCTGCAAAACGATTCAAACTCAAATCTGTCTATCCCAGCAGGAAAGATAGTGTAAAGTATATTCCCCCAGACTAAAGTTAAGATAATTAGAAGTGAGTTTATTCAGCATGGTCAGACGGTACAACGCCAATGGTAGAAATAGTTTACCGTTTGATGTCGACATATCTGGATGGTACTACATGCTATATTGTTCACTGAATGGCTTTAAATGTAATTAATTTAACAACAGCTGGACAATGAAACAACGCCTTATTCACATTCGCGAGATAAGGTTTAATTGTATTCGTAGTTATGAGACCGATTCGATGTGATTTTAATAGAAACGAGCTAGACAAATTCCCTGAAAAGGATACGATATCGTTTGATTAAAAATATTCAATATAATAGTTTATTATTTATACAAAATTTAAAAAATATCATAATATCATTTTATATAATATTAAAAAATCATGACTTCTGGCAACTAAATCTTCGCTTAAAGCTTGAAATAAACATCTCAAACAAACTGGTTGTACAGAGTTTTTCAATAGGAATGTTTGACATTTGTTAGATTATAACGTCTATGTGATTAAAGCAATATTTGTCGAATTTATTGTAAATTATTTAGTAGTGTTGGACAATCAATCGGAAATATGAAACCGCCCAATCTCGAATTCGTGGGGGTAAGCTGCACATGGATGGAAAGACACCCTCAATTGATGTAGGAGCAAATCCGAGATGCACTTTGGTATCATGTAAAACTTAAAGCAAGGAAAGAGGAAACTGTATTATTTGTACTCCAGAAAGCCTTTCCAATAAAATCAATAAAGTCGTCTAGAATAGTTTTTCATTATCTCCTGGGGAAAACTACTCAAACTACTACTAAACTACTAAAACCCTTCCTGTGAATGGAAGTACTATGGCTGTACTATGATTATGATGATTTAGTAGTGTATGGCAAATCACTATGAAAGATTACACTGTACATATTCCATACATCCTTCAGCGTCTCATCTTCAGCCCTATAGAAAATGTTAGTCATCCCAACCAAAAACGTGATTCTGTTGTACGATGTAGAGTAGATGCGAAAACAGTCTCGTATGTTTGTTCATCAAACGCTACTGAGGTAGTCCAGCTATTATGAGTTGGGTTACATTGGATTACAGACGGAGAAGGGGGAATCTGTGCAAGAGGCGACAACACTATCCTTAACTGTCTAGTGCATGCTTGTATACTTAATTGCCTAGTCATAGTACCTCGCCTCCCCCCTAAGTCATTGTCCATCATCGTGGTCCGATTACCGTGATCTACTAATTATTTCCATAAATAATAAATAATAGTTTAAACCAACTGGCAAGGGTCCAACGACAGGGAGCGCTCCAAGTCACCGCAGAATCCAGAACTGTATCTGAAGAAGCGGTGCTCGTGATCTCTGGAATCCTTCCGCTTGAACTCCAAGCAAGGAAGAGGGACTTGGACTATGAAGATCCCAAAAATCGCAGTGTACATGACCAGAAACTGAGGGAAGCCTAGCAATGGAGATGGGATCAATCCAGCAAGACCAAATCAGACCCACCGACTTATCCCGGTCATAAGTCGGTGGAGGATCCGGAAACACGGAGAAATGACCTACCGCCTGACTCGTGTGCTTACTGGACATGGATGCTTTGGTGCCAATCTGAAGCGGATTGGCAAAGAACCATCCGCAACGTGCTACCACTGCCAAGTGGAAATCGATGACGCAGAGCTCACAATCACTGGCTATGAGACTTGGGCACCCCAGATAAAACTGCTGGAACAAATACTCGGGGTAGCTGAACTCAACGTCGACAACATGGTTTACAGCATGATGGCAATCAAGAAGAACTGGGACCTTTGGCGTGAATACGTTGAAGAAATTCTGAGCGCAAAAGACCCACGGCCAGACTACCTGTCCTTCTGAAGTAATATGGAAAACAATACCAGAGAGGCAGAGAAGGACAAGGGAAAGGTTTAGTCAGTAAGAATCTCACACTACCCTGGGATTAAACCTAGGGTGTCTTGTGCAAGATTCCTCTACCACAAGAAAAAAAAATCCTACCACTCGATTTCACCAGGACTTGATAGCAGAAATATTCCGCGTGTGAAAAAACAAATGGGAGTTGAGAGCTGCCCCGTCTCACGTTACAATGGTGTCAGAAATGGTTTTTTGTAAAAATTATTCAATATTTTAATTTAAATTTATTTGCAATGTATTAATTAATAAAATTAATTAATTAATAATAAATAAATAAAATAATTAATAAAGTGTTTCTAATAATTTATCTGAAATTATTAACCATTTTATTTTTTTGATCGTAAGATCGAGTTAATGAATATTTTGAATTAAAGAAGCAGATGAGAAGATTTTAAAATGCAGTATTTTGTATATAAAGAAATTAGCCTATTTATAATTTAAAACGGTGAGTGACAATGGGACAGCAAGGATGTAATCAGGTCATAATTTGAGCCGCAATAATTTCTAAATTTATATTTATATTGCTGAATAAATATCAAACAATTGCGTCAATTTGGATCAATGATCATTTTGAGAATAACAAAGTTAGAAAGTCTGTAACTTTTCAATGCTTAAAGTTTTTTAACAAGTAGCTTGAAAGACATGAAGTATGCTATTCCAAACAATTTTTATACTTAAAAAGTCAATATAATTTATTAACAACAAACCATCATAGCTATTTATATCTTAAAATTCTAAGTAATCTCCAATTATTTCAAGCATTTAATCATATTTTTTAAAATGGAGGATAAACCCTCAAAGGTCATATTGCTACAATTGACATTAATATAAAAATATGAATAATCGAAATACTTCGAATAAAATTTGAACTTCTCATAATTGTGTGTACAAACAAAAAGGTTTAGATATTAATTTTTAAAGCATGAATTGGTATTATTAGAGAATTAGAGGCATCCAGCTATCAAATGGTAACACGCATTTATCTATGGTGACTTGTAGGATTGTATAGGCAAGAAGGAAGCCAGTGGTAACCTCGAACGAAGGAACTGGTACAGCGTCGGTAGTTTCTAAGACATTAGTTGCGGTCGCTCCGTAGGGGTGGGCCCAAACCACCCTCCTTGATCTCGTAACTACCCCGTCGCTCGAATATGTTTTACACTCGGGATGCGGGTTGCTTTGGGCGAGTTAAACTTGCGAAATACAAGTGAGGTCGATGGGAATAGGAACAATCGGTCTTTTAATCAGATCGGCAGCATCCAATTCGTCCCGTTGGACCCCAATAAATTTGCCCGATGATGGGTAACAGTCACGATAAGTCAGGTTAATCAATCTGAACAACGGCGCTGCGATTTCACAACTTTATTAGATTATTCGTATCAAATTGGACTTCTCGGCCGGCTTTGATATAATTCCTCGTGGGCGTCGTCGTAAAATTGGAACTTTGACATTTCGACATGTATAAATTGGCGCACCTACAAACTTGCCCGCCCAATTTGCTGATGAGGAGTGGCTTAGCAAAGCTTATCGGGTATTATTTTTCATTTAAGGGCTCCATTACGAAGGTCGCATGCTCTCGCTGAGGGCTGGCCTAGATCCCCAGGATTAGATTGTTTCGTTTCAATCTTTACACAAACATTTAGCAGGAAATGTATTTTAATATTGTGTTAACAAAGTGAAGATAATGATAATATTTAATTTAATAGTTTGTAATTAAGTCACTAGCATCATTTAACACGCCACAGGGCGTGCTTGAGCTTGGCAATCGGTTCACGTTTTAAAGATTTGGGCATCTGTATGAGCAATACTTAATTGTAAGATAAACCAAGACACTCTATATTATATAATAAAATATAATCTATGTAATATTTTGAAAATATATGTCTGAGCTCAGTTTGTGTTTAGATACAAAGACTTAAACATCTTTGTAAGTTATTTGTTTTTTTGTAGAATTATTGTTAAACATTATTTTTATACAACAGATTTTTTTTATTGTTAAATATAAAATGTTTAAACCCTTGAATAACGAAGATCCTATCAGGCAAAACCAGTAAAATGCTCAAATATTTTTATGGTAAAATAGTAACAGTCCGCAGATAATAATATTGGTTACAGAAAATTAAATAGGGCAAATGATCGAGTATAGATCTTTGAAGCACTAAAAGCCTTAAACAAAGAGAGAGTGGTCATAAGGTCCGTGTGTCCAACCCGTCCGCTCTTCGGACCGTTGACGCGGCGAAAAAGCTCCGATTCTCGGACTCTTGCAAAGACTGGGATTCTCATGGATCGTTATGCAAACATTTTTTACTTTAAATGACTCTGGTTAAAATACAGAAATTAAACTGGGAATTATTGCCGCTTCCTTCTTATTTTTATGACGGATTTCTACCTTTCCAGGTTCAAATTTACAAAAACGGGGATCAAAGGCTTGTGAAAGTCAATTTGAACCTTTTTACTAAATACGCGAATATTTTCGGGTCCCTCTGATATTAATTAAATTACTTATTATGCTAAGATTTAATGAAATATCCAAGGGTACTAATATATCTTTTAAAACCTACTTATTGTATGTTTCAATACAGATTTACACACGCTGATTAAAAAAACTTAAGCAAAGAGTAGTCTTCAGCAGTCATTAATATCTGATTTATGATCTAAACAGATCATTGCTCTTTTATGGACACTCACTGCTCAAATGTATTATTACATTGCCTCTTGATTTGAACACGTTTTTATTTTTGATAAAAATTGAAACATGAATATTTTTTCATTAGAGAAAACATGTCTTTGTTCATGCAAACATTACTTTTTATAGCTTAAATAATGTTTTTGCACATGACTTTCCTGCAATTTTTAGACAATTTATTGTTCCAATTCGCGTGTTAACCGAATATAAATGATATCATATGTTCAAATATAAAAGTCGATATTTAATCAAAATTAGCACAACTTTCCTATGGTTTTGATACCAATAATGTTAATTTTATAATAATTTTTTGAGCGAAAAAAATAATTTGCTTGCGCAATATCATAAACGTGGTAAAAATATTGTTTTATATCTATTCTTAAATTTATAAAAGACCTTTGATATGTTTTTATGCGGTTATTAAACAGTGTTTCTTACAAAATAAGGTTTCAATGCTCTCAGCTGGATGGGAAAGCTCCTGGAAAAGAGGGCGCTAAATGCCCTTATCTCCTTACCGCCGCCTTCAGAGTACTTCCGTTGCATTCTTGTGGCCAACACCTCCATCGTAACTACCTGTTTTGAAATCGAGCTGGTACTAGCAGGGAAGAAAAACCTTTTCGGGTGTATTCCGAATTTGACCGCAAAATACGCCAAAAATTCTGTTTAAATACACCAAATATTTCCAGCATCGTGTATTTATATGCTCAACTATGACCCTAAATCATAAATATCTGACCTAGATAATTTCACGTCAACTTGAGCTAAGATATATATTTACGTGACATTATATTGTATCATATCGGCCATATCTTGATTCATACATAAGGTAAAATTCCCAATGTGATTTATATTTTTCTTATTGTCGCAGACAAAAAATGGATTCCAAGCATTCCAAAAAAGGAATTTAAGCAATATTGTGTGAATACTTTGTCTTCAATCTTATTGCTTATGTCGCGGGCAGACAATGGATGAAAATGAAATAGTAAAAAATATATTAGACATGACTTTTTATTAGCAGTGATGCAGCTGCAGCTGAAAGACGCCTCGTATTTTATTCAATATTTTCCAGACAATGCACATTTGAAGAAATTTTCTGATATAAAAATACATGTACGAGATTTCTAAAATTCATTTATAAAGATTTACCATTGAAACCGTATTTATTTTGGCTTTAAGAAAAAAGTTATTTTCCAAGGCAATAATACGAGTATAATATTTCCATTCGAAAAGTCAACAACATTATTTATATTTGCTTTGAAGTATTCGGTGAAAAATGAGATTGAAATATAAATAAAATATCCGGCTGCCATTGTACACATGTATGCACAATCCGTAGTACATATCACCATATCAACTAAATATTCTTATTCAAAATAGAACATCTGATATTTAATATGAAAATAAAAAGGCCACAATTTCAGACGGACAAACCAAATTTTGATGATGAAGACATCTCAAAAAGATATATTAAAAATTCACATAAAAAATCATATTTATCCTAGTGCAGCAAGTAGCACATTCATCTCTTAACTCAAGGCTATTATCCAGGTCAAAGATAGCTTTATCAAACAACACGCTTGGATGCATAAAATAAGCATATTTCCTAAATTATTTTGTATTTAAATATTAAAAATGGATGGTCATTGTGTTTTAAATTAAATACCAACCAATCTTACATGGTTTTTCGTAGTATGTAAATATTTTTAAACATATGATCGCTAATCACACCTCCAGAAGATTTGAATTTGAGATGTCTAATCGCTAAAATATGAGCCTATCTATTTAGGCAAAATTCTAATATCTATATATGAACCTTTCGCTTAGGTATCGCCTGATATGTCACCGAGTCGCTCCAGATTACTGGACGTCCCAGTTCTCCACAATACATGGACAGTTTAGGGTTTTTTCCGATATCGGAAAGCCTGCGATTGCTGGACTGCGAGGCATTTATTTGTAGTATCAGCGGTCTGAAAAGCGGACCAGTTGGACACATAAACTTTTTGGCCACTCCTTCTTCTTTTAGGGTATGTTATGGGAAAGAGATGTATCCCCGAGATCTTCTGCGATCTCTATAAAGGTTTTTTCGGTTTTCGTTTCATCTCCGAGCGATTCATTTTTGAATAAATCGGATTAAATGTATTAAACGGTGGGATATTGACGATTATTGGATGGAAGTTTGGGAGTTCCAGCTTGGAGTAAATAGCACTATGAAACAAACTGAAATCTGGAAGACTTAGTTTGGATACATAGCAAATATATAAGAAGAGATAACCTAAATTAAATATATAATAATGACTTAAGATTGCAAGTTGGTATTTGGATTGATACAAAAAGTATATTATAGTATTATCAGATGAATACACTCAAAATGGTGAAACCCAACTCTTTTTCGTGTAAGACGAATACTAAACAGAAAAAGGAACGATATTTTTGAATCGGTTCTATTTCGGTTTTCATTGCGTCAAAATTATCGGTTTAACTGGTTAACGGTTTTCGATTCAGTTACATTTTAAAGCCCTGGAGAAAACCTTTTAGTTTCATTTGTAAACACTTACTCATCTGGATTAACATATCGAAGAGTGCTTTTATGATATTTTCTATAGGGTAAATCACTAAATTAATTAAACCTAAAGTTTAAAGTTTGTCTTAAGTTGGAAATTCGCAGAGTCAGTTGAATAAATCGTTCCATCAAAGAAGAGTTTTTATGTGGTATGTGGAAATCGTGGTTGAAATACCAACCATCAATTGAAAAACTAGGTCTTTATCTGTCCTGAAATCGCGTAATAGAATAAAAGCGTAATTGGAAACCGCGCTAATCGAGGACCGAATAGATCCAGAGGGTCTCAAAATTATACCTTGCACATAAAAGTAAGTTTCTATGAATATTTGCATTTTTTTGAGGCCCATATTAGCTTTTGAATTTGATCTCACTGCTTTAGATGATATTGAAATATAAGCTTATCAAGATGATTATTAAAGAGGACTTTTTCAAATAGAAAACAAAGGGTCTTTCCTGGTAAGAGCTTGAATGAAAAAATATATTTTGTTTTAATATATGTTCTAGAAATTTAATTATTTTCATAACTCTTATACTATCTTTATACCGACGTTTCTCATTTCATAATATTCATCCATGTTTTTATGAAGGAATACATTTAATAATACGGGATTAACGTGAAAATTTTTCGTAGTCTTATACTATATATTATACGTAGAATATTAATTTTATTTAATATATTTAAACATGTTATGCTCAAATAATGCATGCATTGTAATTTTTTTTATATACAAAAAAATCCAAGCATTAATAAAAATATTTTTTAAATCCTATTTTAATAAATGTTATATATTAATATTAATATTTATAAATCAAGTATTGCTTGTTCCATATTAAGGGTGGTGAATTTTCAAGCCTGAATTAATATAACGCTCGGGCGTATATCGTAGCACCATCTTTATAATTACGGCGAAATTATTATTTATTATTTCGTATAATTCCAATTTTCGCATTTAGTATTTATTCTGATTAAATGTGAATAGCTTGTATTTTTAAAATTATATTTTGAATTTTAAATCCGTTCTAGGAATTTTTGAAGCGAGTTTAAAATGTGGGGGTGTCTCACTCGCTGCTATTTATGATTTCATTATGTCCGTCTGCGAAATTATTTTTCTGGTAAATTGGATTTGGAAAAGTTTTGGTCATCACCTCCAAAAACGGTCGCATAACGACCATCCCTCCTTAAGTTACGATTAGTCCATCTTGTAGGAGCCATTATGGTCAGTTAAATTATTCAGACATCCAACTTTTAACTGGATCGTCGACGATCCGGCTCCGTCTGGAGGATGAGGAACCCTGGGACGTTCGCCGATAGTGGCCACTGTTGTCGGAGGTTCACTGTGGTAACATTACAGTTAGTTGACTGACCATTATGTTGACCCTCTGGATGACGTCATTAATTAACTACAGAGTCGGACTAGGTATGGAGACTCTCGGCAGACCAATACCCGTCCTATACCGCACAAATCGGCAACGATGGGAATTGAAGTTGTCTCCACTACAGGACTTGTATAAATTCATGAACTCATTCATATTAATAAGGACGTAATTGTGAATAAATACGAATTTTAGCCCTGTTATATGACTCGAAATGGCCCTCCATTACTTGAAAATCTATAACTATAACAAATTATCCAAGCACAATACTGCATAAATTTACAATTAAATAATTTATTTAATGCCATTTCATCGAAAGTCTCTTATAAAAATGACATGTATGATAATCACTTAATAATTCCATGTCATATTTTTCGCTTTTACTGATGAAATACGCCAATGCAAAATAGATATGTAATATCTAAAACCAAAATCACTATGAACGTATAATATTACAATTTATTATCCACGCTTTTATAATCATCCTCTCACTCAATAGAATATTTTCCAGCATTTTTTTTACAAATAAAAGCTGGATAAATCTGTCATCCATAAATCGCAAGCAAATATCAGCACTGAAATTATAAAAAACTTTTATAAATTATAAAATTATATAAATTTTTCTTATATATTAGGTTATCCCGAAAGAAATCCATTATTTAGTTTTTTAGTTAAAGATTTAATTTTTTCAATTTTTTTTACACAAATCAACATAAAATATAATGGCTTTTATTATTAACAACTAGCTTCTATCTCTTATCGCGCACACAAATCCACTTTAATATCAGAACCACGCAGCGTGAATCAAGTTTGTATATCAATTAGTGAAGCTTAACACTTTCGATAGTTCACAATATTTATTAATTTCTTCTTGTTTTCAGTTTAAGTAATAAAAAATGTATTTGGTTGACTTTATCCTATTTATTATGATCCTAAGACCACCAATGATATAAAAAAAACCCATACTTGATGATTTTCAGCCAGTTATGGACAAATTGTAATGAAATTTGTTATCATCTATTAGTACTTGATGTCCATTTTGCACTCGGTCAAATATTGTATTCCTTTAAAGAAATATAAGTGATTCTTTATATCGTCGAATTTAATTGAAATAATATCGTATTTGTAATGTTTGAAATAATTATTTGAATAAATAATAATATTGTATTAGAAATACGAGGTGTATCCCGAAAGTAAGTGTACTAATTTTTTTTAGTAAAAGGGTATTTAAAAAAAATACAGATTATTGTTGATATACTTGTTAACTATTTTTCAACAGATTGTCGTCCCGTTAAATGTGTCTGGTGAGCCGTGACACAAGCTTCTTTATGTCCACCTCGAATAACTCTTCCGCCAGGTCCTTTTCCCACTTCAGAACCTCTTTCCGCATTTGCTTGTCGTTTGAAAATTTAATTCCACCCATGTATTCTTTCAAGGAGGAGAGAAGATAATAATCTGAAGGCGTCAAGGGAACAAGAGCTAAGGTGATTAAGGCTGTGCGAGGACGCGTGCAACAAGCACTTTCCTATCGAGAGCATACCCTCCTTTTGTTTTGAATGCTTCTTTGGAGTTTTTTTTAGGGTCTCACAATAACTTTGTGCATTGATGGTCTCTCTCTAACGAAGAAATTTAACCAAAATTGTGGTTTTGAATATTTTTGCAGTTGAGGAACTATTGTACCGCTTGCACTTGCCGAGAAGATCTTACCGACATCTCTCACGCAATCGTGTTCTTACTATGCTCGCTTTATCAGAAGATCCCCTTCTACCACTCAGTATGGACAACGCCTATAAAAAAAATAAAAAAACACAGCCCGTTACTGTCACAGTACACTTACTTTCAGGATATTATACGTAAAAGCACAGTATTGAAAATAAAGCGTTATAGATCGCTTTTCGCAATATTTGAGGAAATTTAAACATGTAGGGGGATCCCTTTACAATACGACCTTGCCATCTATGTACAAATGTATGATTCACTCGAGTTAGAATGCAAATATGCGCGATTACTCATCAACGGTTTATGAAGTTTTAGTAAATAACTCTAAT
Organism: Stenopsyche tienmushanensis; assembly: GCA_008973525.1. Classification (NCBI taxonomy): domain Eukaryota; kingdom Metazoa; phylum Arthropoda; class Insecta; order Trichoptera; family Stenopsychidae; genus Stenopsyche; species Stenopsyche tienmushanensis. Next base: position 369,884 of record WACJ01000070.1, on the reverse strand, counting down.
TATATTCCAAAAAAATACATAGAAGAACTTCCCAAAGGATTAATCCTGACCAAAAATTTAAACGGGAGATTGTTTCTTATAAATTAGTTTACCTGATTTAAAGTGTCTAAGCCAAAATTAACATCTGTTAATTAACTCATTGAAGCCCTGATCAAAAAAAATCAGCATACAATGTCAAATATGTCTCTTTTGCCGTATCTGGGCAAAAACTGGGCTCAAACGAGATCGTGCAAAAATAATGGATTTCTTTCGGGATGACCTAGTATAATATTTATAATGAATTGAATCAATTCCGGTTGGAGTTAATTGTTTATTTTGGAATTAATTATTTTAAATTGATTATTAATATTAGAATGAATCATTTTGAGATTAGCTACATCCAAAAATATTTATTGTATGTGTAAAAAATATAAACTATGCATTTGAAAGCAGATTTTAAGGAATTCCAGGTTGACTTTTGGCTCAATCATCTGGGTTCAGATCTACAAAAGATATAATTATCTACCATTTTTTGAATTCGTAAATATAATACTTAAATATGATATGTCAAGGCGAAAATGTGATCTTCAGAGTTACCATATGGTCACACTTGATTTTTAATAGGGTTTCGTCGTTAAAAACATTTATTTATTAATTATGTGATGTATATTATTATTTCTATTATTTAGGAATAATAAAACATATAAAGGAAAATGCATTGCATTCTACCAAGATAGTTTAATAACTTCATAATAACTTCGCAACTTCTTCAAACATTCATATCCATCCTTTCCAAATAAAAAAAAATCATGTCAGATGACTATACAAGAATACAAAAAATGATAAAAGTCAGAGCTATAATTGATTGAAACCTAATTTGACGGCCTAAGCAATAATCGTAAGTGCTTTTTGAAACCCACGCCGTAACAAAATCTTTGACCTTATTATTGCATGTTTGATATAAAGACTCAACCAAATGTCACGCTTAGATGTCAGTGCAGTATAATTTTTACACATGACAGTTTTTCAAATAATATTAGACATTTTATTTTAGTAGAAGATAGTACAATTTTAACTATGGACAGGTATTTATTATAATAACGCGTTTATATTGTTATAGAACAACGAATCAGAGATTCATTGTTTTCAAGCAAAATTTTGTTTTGGCGATGAAGCTCATATCACAATGGATGCATTCGTCAATAAGCAATATTGTCATATTTAGAGTAATCTTCGTTTTATTCAAAAAATATGTCTATACCCAAAAAAAATTACTGTTTGGGGTGCATTTTGGACAAATGGAATAATTCAGTTTGAGTGACTTTTAATCACCATATTTGAATTATATTGATGTGTTTGATATTTATTTCTATGATAAAAATGTTATATATTAACAAAAATAAAAAGCATCTAGGCGTCACAGTTGGATTACGCTTTATATATTTAGGGGTTGATTTTTTACATAGTAAACTTATTTGATGAACGGCTCAGTCCATGAATACCCTCTTACAATATCAACATGCAAATGAATCATAATAAGATTTGATAATCCTCGTCGGGGATAACGATAATGGATTGTGAAGGAGTTGACAAAAAATAAACAGAATGTCGGATAACACGAGTAGTAGAGCAACATGAATAGTTAATTTTGGGACATACACAGGGCTGGTGTGGAATTCCTCCGTGATTAATAGTATGAATTTGTAAATGTGGAGGGCGCTCCCGGGGGGTGGTGGGCGGACGCGGTTGCCTAATGTCAGCCCTATAAATGCCATCGGGTATCAAGTAAAGGGAGATTATTTCAAAAGCTCACCCCCAGCGCAGTAATTTACTGTTAGACTAATTGCTCCGTAAGAAGACTTGGAAATGATCCCACCAAAAGACAAACATAAATATGATACGTTATCCGCAGGCGTAAAAATAGCCTTCAAGGATGTCCTCTATGAAATCTTTAAAAAAATATTTTTTCAATAAAATGAATAACATTGTGCAATATTCTTGAATACTGATTGAATTTAAAATAATAATTTAGTTATGTTTGAAACTTAAGATCTCCACGTATGTATTAATACATATGCGATGATATCTCAAAGGATGAAGCAGACCACATAGCCACTTCTAATTATTCCTCCCTCAATTCTACATGGAATACCATTTACGTAGCGATTATCATCGTATATATTTACATGTTCTAATAATAGTCGAGCTCAAAATTTTAATAAAATCCACAAATTCCAGGATTTATCCAAAATCACAAGGATAATGCATTCAGAGTGACAACGATAGACGTCAGCAGAACTTTCTATTCAGAGGCTTCGTGCAGTCAAATATAATTAATGGCGAGACGAAAGATTCCCTAATCGAATGAATATCAAGTCGAGGTTTTCAAAAGGTCGTTAGGGGTGTGAGAACTCGTGGATATACATATATATATATAGACTCATCATAATTCGTACCAATATGGTGTTCATGGAATATTAAGTGCATTCTGTTGTGAGATAATTGAATGAACATAATAGAGCCTTAGCTAATTCGGTTAGTATCACTGCTACGAAGATATTTACTAAATAGGTTATGGTGTAGGGATTTGTAAGGGGATACGTATTTTGAGAATATCGTTAATGGATTTAAGTTTTCCCTTCTGTTACTTTGAACAAATACAATAAAATAGTATCATCTTACGACAAACATAATCATGAGCTGATTAGATATTAATATACTGTCAAATTGTAGCAGGATATCGTTCAGGAAAAATTGATTAACATAAAATATTCCTGACAAATCTATAAAATACATGTTTTAGTATACAATTTGTTGATTGGTATTAATATCATAATAGTATGAAGATCAGTTTGTTTTATCTCGCGTATTTGTCTTGAAGTGCGTTTGGTTGTTCAGAGAAAGATTGGAAGACCATCAATGATTTCTGACGAATTTGTGCCAAAAAATTGAAGAACAAGTACGAAATGACCACCGTGTGACGCTTAAAGACCTTCACAAAGATTTCCTGACATTTTTTGAAGACTCCTTGTTGAAATTTTGTTTTGTACTCCATGGATGTCCAGAATGCTCACACCACACACAAGCATCGTCAAAATCGCGTGACCACCGCGCGTGAACTTTTAGATCATTATGAACAGGAGGGAGAAGACTTTATAGACTCTATCGTGATGGGGAACGTGAATAAGTCATTAAATTCCAGAATCCAAAAGATAATCACTTCCGTGGCGTCATTCATCTTCCCCGCCACCAAAAATTTCAAAATGATTTTATAACTGTATGGGGTCCTTTTGGTATATTTTATATCTGAAGGGATTACCATTAATGCAAAGGCTTACAGCAATGGTAAAAAAAATTAGAAGAGTGATTAAGAACCGCAAAAATGGAATGCTGATCCAGGGAGTCGCCATCCAGATGATAACGCCAGAGTTTCACAGGAGCAGTTGATATCGTTTGTATAGGATATTGTCACCCACCTCCCCTTATTCATCCGACTTGGTGCCTTTGTATTACTACGTTTTACACCAAACTAAAGGAGTTCTTAGGGAGAAAACGCTTTTCCAACGATCAGAAGGTCAAGAAAGATTGACGGCGAAAGTTTATGACACTAGTATACAAAAGCTGGTATCCCGACTACAAAAATGTCTCAATCTCGACGGCGATAACGTTAAAAAATAGTTAATATATATTTGTGAAGTATCCTATTTCGAAACTATTTATAATATATGCAACATCAAACGTATGCTAAGGTGAGTATTTATATTGATTTACACAGCTATAAGCATCATTTTCAATAAGGAATCATAGAGGCTTATTTTCAATTATTTGTATCCATTGTATTTAATTTTATTTAAACAAACAATTTATTTGACTATTTTTTCTGAAGATAAATTTATTATTAACTTTCCACTAATTAATTCAAGTATGAAATATCATCAAAACTATACATTATATTGCCACAATTTTATTATTAAATATTTTCATATGAAATGTCCGATTTTTTATTTCAATTAAATATGTGATCCTTGGTCTATTTCTTTTAGTTTAATTTAGTTGAAGTCAAGATCAGACACGGTTAAGTAATGCCAATAAATTTCCATACCTAAAAATGTCAATTTGTATATATTTTCTTCTATCACATAAAAAGCTTTCAATCAATGGTATTCAAGATTTTTCCCCCGGGTGCGGCAGGGAAATTAATTTATTTTAAAAATGAATAACATAAATAATATATATTAGGTGTATCGATAAGTCTTTGCCGATTTTGATAGACGTCTGTTTGAGCTCAGTTTGTGTTCAGACATGGTGAAGACAGCATCTCCCTAAGTTTTTTACGACGTGTTGATTTTGGTTATCAAAATTTAAATCGGGTACCCGATATTTGGAAGACGCCCCTAGAATTGAAGAACCCTTAAATTTAGATGACGAATTCTTTAAGTGCCATAGTGGAAACAGATCTTCGATTAACCTTTTGAGGAGTGAGCAAATTTAAAAACGACGAAGTCGTTGATGCCATAATCGTCTTAGACCGATTACTTTCTGTCAGCTCCTATCAGCGTAAGACAATCTTCAATTCGAGGCAGAGTCAGTTGTAAATAAACACTGCTGAAAGCATACAAGACCACGTCATTTTTTATATAAACAATACAAAAGAAATCGATTCAGTGATTTAGTGATTCTTCAACACGACAATTTACGACCCCATAAGGTAAAGAAGACACCCTTCATACCCTCCATATTCACCAGATTTTATATATATATATTGACTAAAATCTGGTCAATACATAAAGATATTTGTGTTGTTTATTTTTAAAATACGGTAGTTTTCCTGCCGCATCTGTATTATTTAATATTTTTGTTGATATTGAGCGTAAACTGTTCCTCATTATTGACCCTGATCCTATAATCGTAGGCAAAAAGTCAATTCAAAATAACAGGACGAAGGGTCCTTTTGTTCTCCTTCATTCAACTCTAATATTAAAAACAATTGTATTACTCACGGTTCGAATAGTGTAACGTCATCGGGCCAGAAGCGATGCCCAAGTCAGTCTTCCTTAAACGAAAACGTATTCATAAAATGCAAATTTGGTTTCGTGGAATGTGCAAAAGGGTTGAATCCTCGCAAAATAATCGGCCATTTGCAACTGATTAACGCGAGTATAATTTGCGAGGGTCAAACCACCCCACGAATATTTAAAGTTGGAAACTCGTTTTATTAACTTAACTACTTACAACACACATTTGCGTAAACGAACACGGATGAAAAAGGACCCCGGCGTAAAGTTCATATATTCGAGTCTTAATAAAACCGCACTCGGGCAGATAAACTTTATCTTCGGCGCTGTAAAAATCATAGTTCGCAATCCTATCTATAAATCAAACTTTCGCAAATCTCGGGTTTATTTAAGCCTACACGTTGAATACAAATCGACGGATTTAGTAGGTCATGTCACTTTGCAGTATGCAAAATAGCCAATGATTGACAGACCATTTATCAGGATGGCTTTAGGAAGGCGTGGGGAAACCTTTTTTTAAGGGATATGTACGCAAGGAATGTTGGGGAACTGAAAAAAGATAGATGGAACCGCATCCCTTTTTTATCCTTCTGGAACGGAATGTTCAATGCATATTGCTCGTTAAGGTGAATAAGCATGAAGCCAATTACATGGATGTATATTTGTTATTTTCTACATATTTGTATCAACCCTGTGATGTTCCCCTAAACATTATATTCAAAACGCATTTTTAGAAATTCTTCTGAGGGGTGCTTTTTGATGGTAATATTATATTACGAATCAAAACCGATCTATATTTTTTAACCCCAAGTTTTCTTATCAGATTTAAAAAATGTATATCTTTTTCAAATATAAAACAACGTGACCGTGTGATCACGCTCTTCATTCTTAGCACCATGTAAAATAGCGAACGTGACGGAATGGACACATAAACATTTGCGATTTAATTAAATGTATTGTTATATTAATATGTAAATTTTGTGTGGAAGTAATATTAATGGAGAAATAGTTTAATAAAGATATTTATCGTTACCATATGGTTACGGAAAAATAATCAATTAAATATGCAATAATATTTGTCGGCTCAAAATATATATAATTAAGAATATTTATAATAAAAAGGATATCGTATAATAGCATCAAGGTATTCTATTCTAAATTTTTGAAATAAGAGTTAAAGCAATTTGGAAGCTACTTTTTTCAACATGGTTGACATTACATCTCAAATTCTAATTAACTGATTTATTGCAAATTTAATACAATTTTTTAAAAATATAAATATCTATTGTCCCTACCAGATGTATATCAAAATTTTATTTTTAACCATTTAAAAAAAAATTAAATCTGTATAAAATTAAGGTCTAAAAATGAGTTTTTTTTAAATATCGCCATTTTGCGAAAATAACATAATATTTTTTTTCTCTGAGGTAGAAACTATTGCCACGTTCTTATTAATTAATAATCATATTATTTTATAACATTTTTATTGACTATAATGCTTTAAATCGTGTCAACCAGAACACCCCTTTTTTATCATCTTTAGACTAAAATACCCCCTTAATCATAATAAATTTAAAAAAAATGTGTAACTAATTTGGGTCATCGAATGTTTCGCTTAATAAGTTCATGAATATCAACGTAATTCTCAAAATACATACGATTTATTGAATCTTACTCAATGTACTCCTTAAAATTATTTTATGGTTTTATATGTAATCAAAATTGTATGTATCTTAGAATAGGCTAATTAAAAGTACAGTTTAAACGAGAGCAAAATTATTATAAAAATAATTTTGTTACCTTTTGTAATTTGGAAGATCCATGGCAAAATTAGCGTCGTCACGTTCCCTAGAATAAGATCACACTCACTCCCGCTTCTGCTCACCCAGGCACGACGCCCACGTGTTCTAAATATTGATTTTCGGTTATTTTTTATACGGGGAAGCTCTCCATCTCTGTTTCCTGAACTGCGTTATGTCTCTCTCTGTCTCTGTTCGTCTCCGAGCTCAATGTACAAGACTGCTTTTTTTGAATAAGTGGAAGGGGATCGCAGACCCTGGGATAGTACTCCTTTAGGGGTTAATAATATCCTGTAAGTTCATTAATACACTGGCGATGACGACAATGATAACGAATCGTCGATACGTCATTTGGTGTTTTTTGCATCTCACTGAAGAGGAAACTATCTGCACTTGATGATCGCCGAAAAAAGACTCTCGATAGTTGATATAATCGGTACCAAATTTCACTTGTAACAACAGTCACCACAATTTAATGATATCGATATTTCTTAATAAGATTCACATATATTACTTGTTTTTTCATATGCATAGATTTATACCAGCGTTTAATATTTCGAGGATTTTGCAGTATTTAGAAGTTATTCAAACACTTCCGCATTAAATATGAGCGATCAAAGTTGCAGAACGCTATTTCGTGACAAATAACCACGACCCCCCGACGAATAGAGTAGTGATAACTTTGAATAGTACCAGGATGTGTGAAAGCCCATGTTTGCTTAGATCCCTGCATAGCTGGACATGTCACATTTAACACCCCGTCGTATTCAAATATTTGGCCGTATATTTATGTATCTGGAGAATATTCGCATCCGCTTACATCAGTGCAGACAGGAAGGATCTTAGAAGACTTAGCGCGTCGTCTCTGACCACTGGGGCGGCAAATCCGCCCTTCAATCCACTACCCGGAGCCATCCCTCGGCGGCATTCTCCGTCCACCCCACCGGAAGATAACTTAAATTGTTCTGACACACAAATAAATAAGCGATCTTTCGACTATGTCGGAAATACTTAAACGCTAAGAGCATCATCTGACATCTTAAACCCGTTGCTTAATATTCCCTCCGCGCTTCAAATATTTACAGCAAAGGATAAAAACATTTGATAAATGTCAACCATTATGGGAGTCTTCGGTCCGACAGTATATCTCTTTATTTCGCTTAAAGATGATATTTCAAGTCATCTTGGGTCGTTCATGTGCGATCTTTTAATTTTGCACTCAAGACATTCCTCCGCGGTTCAATGATCTGAATCTATCATATAAAATACTATTAGTTTGTCCCATAAGTTTCTTTCACAAATGAACACAGATCTAATCATAGCCATGGTTGAAAAAGATTCACGAAATACTGTTCGCGAAATAGCTAACAAGTTAGAAATTCCATGAACTTACGTCCATAATCATCTGACAAAATTGGGCTACATCAATCGTTCAGATGTGTGGCTTCCTCATGAACTGATTGATTCAAATAACTTCAGCGTAATTCAACATGCGATCTTCTTCTCCAACGACATAATAGCCAAATTTTTGGAAGAGACTTGTCACCGGAGATGAAAGTTGGATACTCTATGAGAATATCCAACGTAAACGGTCTTGGACAAAGGGTACAGAAGCTTTAACTGTAGCTAAACCTGGCCTACATTCAAAAAGATTTTTGCTATGCATTTTGTGGGACTGGAAGGAGGTAGTCTATTATGAGCTACTTCAGCAAGGTGAAACGATCAATTCAACAAAATATTGTTTCTAACTAGACAATAAAAAGGATGCAATTGCGAGAAAATGGCCAGAATTAGTGAACAGATGAGGTGTTGTTTTTCATCACGATAACGCCAGGCTTCATATTTCTTTTATCGAAAAATTCTTTACGTGGTAAAAATTTTAATTCAAAAAATGATATAAAAATGTACCTTGATCAATATTTTGCCAACAAATTTGGGAAATTTTGGCAAGAAGGCATTATGAGGCTTCCGGAGAGATGGAGAAAGGTAATAGAACAGAATAGATCATATATTATTCAGTACATTTTGATATAATACAAATTATTGTTTATTTTTTTCTTAATATGAAAACGAAAAAAACTTATGGGACACCCTAATATATTATATAAAGTTTGAATTCATTGCATAATGTTTAGATGAACAGAGCATAATAATATAACTAGAACTCATTGGTATACCAATCTTTGAAAATGACCACTAATTACCAGTCTTCATCATCTTAAGTAGTCCTAAGAGATTTTCCAAAGGATAACTATAGCTTGAAGCATTGTATAAATATACAAGAATTTTAAATTACTTATAATGTTGATTGATTTTTTAAAAAATAATATTAATAGATGGTATTTTCAATATAAAAATGTGTTTAATATAGAAAAATAATAGTTTTTTAGCATTCCACAATACTGATATATATTGATAAGTCTTTGCCGATTTTGATAAATAACTCAGTTTGTGCCCAGATACGGTGAAGACAGCATCTCCATAAGTTTTTTTTAGGAAATATTGTTCAGTAATATTAATGAGTAAAAAAATGTTTTTTTTTAGGGTAAAATTTTTATTATGATGGGGTAATTAAAAAAAAAAAAAAATAATTGAATGGGGAGCGATTCATGGATGCTGTGGATGCGGCGCATCCCTTAAATTCACGCCTAAAATATCTTCAAACCGTATCGTATTTAAATTTCGTATAGCTTTATTCCGTTTTAATATATTTTTGTGATTATGTGATTTGGATACATATACGATATTTTGCTTAAAAAGCATAGGGATGCTAATTTTTTCATGGCCATATCCAAACATCAAAATTTAAAACATAACCCTTGGATACAATACGCATATTAGACACTCCAGTTCCAAATTTGACAAGATTTCATCGGCGATACGAGTATAGGATATTCATCAACCTGTGCGTATCTTTAATAATATGGATTATATTCATGATAACACACACTGGAGTCGGTGTACAAATATATTTAACCCAAATTACTTCGCTTTATGCAGCGAACCACCCAGGGCGTTCAGTGTCCTGAATTTGTAGCAGCTGAGACATTGTCGGGGCCACCCCCTGGCGGAGTATTACTACCCCCAGATTAACTGGATAGCTCCGACAAGGCGATAGATAAATAACAGCTGGGTATGGGACGCTGTAATGTCTCCTGGTTGAAGATGGAAGCCTCCACACTTGATGATATGATGCACGCTCTACAAACTGCCTCCGAGACCGACTTGACTTGCTCCTTACAGACCCACACTAAAGCGGTTAATGGCATGAGAGATACTTGCTTTGTTAACTCGCTATTGTATCCTATTGCACTTTGTAACTTCCGCAACGGGATAAATTGCACAAGTTATGTACGTGAAGATTCATAACTATTGAGGTTTTTTAAATGTATAGATACAAAAGGATGATAATTCGTCTTAGGGGTTCATGTTATGTGGGGTGACTGAATTCAGGCTTCAAAAGAGTAGGTTTATTCTTTTAAAGCATCTATCTGAGACTTGTTGATTATGAATATGCTGAAGGTATAGAAAATTAACTTCTTTTAACTTTTAATGACACATGACGCCGAATATATTGCAGAGTTGGACTAATTACAGAATAGCATAATTACAATACTGATTATAACGTGAGAGGACTTTTCCATTAATGGTATGCTGATAAATCCAATGATTTCTGTTACTTTTTTATAGTTTTTGTCATAGACACATTGCCAATGACGGTTTTTTTCCAACTATATAAAAAATAAGTCCATAGTCGTTAAGGAGTAATATAGACAATGCCTAGACTTATATTGGATAGTACACAGTTGTCCAGCAAGGGATCGGGAGCGAGTTGTGTTTTTGGATTATCTGGGTGAGCAGATGCGGGAGTTTACTTTAAACGGCCCAATGATGCAATCGAGGCCACTTCACTGATTTTATGACACTACTGTTATTATACTATTGGGAAACTCTTTGGAGAATGACAAATAAATAGTTATGATTACTTAATTTATAAAATTTGGTACTGTATTTAAAAAAAACATACAAGCATTGTTTAATGTGTTTATTCTGTTCATGATTTTCGAACCACACTATGAGACACGCTGATGTGTACGATACATAATGACATGCAATAATCGTTACAGTTTGTCTTGGCAGTTTCGATCAAGCACATCTCTGGTACAGATTTTGAGTTAGCATTAAATTTGACAATGTTTATATGCAAATTAATCTGATATTTGTAACGATTCTGTAAAGTGTTTCAAGCGAAGAAATATCTCCCATAGCGATAAAATCCTTCTACATCTAAAATACAGACGTTTTCGTATACAGTTTCTAAAATATATTAGCATAAACATGAAATAAGACGACGAAGAAGACGATGACGCTTTCCAAAATTATATCTCGCTATTTTTATTCTACATTTTTATATCGAGAGAAAACTCTTTTGGTTCATTTGCTTTGCTCCGTACACAAAGGAAACAAATTGAGTAATATCTAACTAAATAATATGCAAATAATCAAAAGAAAGAGCTCGTTATTATTTACATGAGTTCCTTTGTTATGTCCAAGGGTGAAACTCCCCTAAGGAGTAAGAGATTTAGCAATACTTTCACGTTTTCTCACTTAAAAATAATATATATTCGCTTAAGCACATACACATATTTCTGCGTACGGCAGTTTGAATTCCTTCATCTATGCACGACGCTAAAACATGAGCTTTTGTCTCCATGTCGAAGCTTTTAAAGCCCCATATAAGGACTTATGGGGCTTTGGTTGCATGTAAACAGGTTATACAGTACCTTAATACAAGCGTGTCATTCAATGGCTATGATGCTCGGGAGGGTTTCTATGCGTTTAATAGAAGCAAAACAACCCTTATGAAATAATTTTTTAAAAAATCACATTACACAGCAAATAAGTGGTTTTATTTTAGGCTACGTGCAGTTTTATTAAGAGATAAAATGCATTTTTAAAAAATAGTATGTTTAATGTTAATGATTTCATACACATTTTTTGGGGTGCCATAAAAGGCTTTTAAAATAAGCTGATGAAACGTGTGAATGTATTGAAATATGATATGTTTTAACAAAATTGTAAATGCTATAAGATAATAATATTTCTGGCAGCCATTGCACACATGTCCACCAATATAGAACGATTTCAAACTGTCTTCCTTTACTAACTTAGATTTTTTTTATAATCATCTTCACTTGTTGATTTCTTGAGCGTTAACTTCTTTTGCATATTTTTTAAATTCATAGTCATTTCTAATTTTTGGTCATGTAAAATTGAATTGACATTTACCTGAGTATATTATTTATAGTGTTCTTCATAAATGTACACTTGAATTTCTTGAATATAAATCGAAATACATATCAAATTAAGTGACAATATTTTTCTGTATGTATTCCAAAATATCACCAATGAATTTGAGAATAAAGCAACCAGAATTAAAGTATATGGTTTGGAACAGTTTCACGCTTTTATTGACGATTGTGGTTGGTTACTGATTAATCATTAAGTCAGATTCTTGGATGTTTCGTCAATTAGTCTGGATCTGATTTTGATAGCCAGGCAATTTGCTGCTGAAAATGCACGCTCAGCCTCCACACTCGTTGGAGGTATCGTCATCTAATATTTAAATGCTTGTTCAAGTTGATGACCACGTGAGGTCCCATTTTCGTATAACACCATCAATGTTACTAATAAAATTCCTTTCTGCTGAGACACGGACTAAAACTCGCAAAATTCCCGATTTCAAGACAAATTATTTATTTCCGTCGCTGCAGATGAATACTTAAATACTATAATACTTTGATGTGATTCGTAATTATATTACGGAGGAACACAAAAATTCTGGACCCCGTATCTATTATATTTCATATCGATATTCCCATTATTAGAGTCGAGGTGTAGTAAATACATCATCGGACGGGAAAGGTTATAACAATTTGAAAAACATATATGTACTCAATATATGTATACATAGATTAGACAGTAACTTAGGCGTCGCCTAAGCTCGCCAATTAGTAGTTACGCCACTGTTTCCAAGCATCCAGATTTCGGCGGGAATGTCTCGATTTAGTAGCCTTCATCGTGCAAGTTTACGATTTCTGTTAGATAAAAATTTCAATCTCGAATTTTTCGGGATTACGTTTATTAATCCCGAGATTCATGAGCACAATTTCCATATTTCTCTGAGAAATGTCATTTTCGCCATGACATCTTCTGTAGAAGTTTCGATTTTTCGAGAATCATCATCCGGTCGGAGGCATGTGTAAGGTGTTTAGTGGCGTAAGTAGCCAAGTTTAGTTAATTTTTATGAAAAAATATTTATTTAACAAAAAAAATAGTTTTATTTTAATGATATAAAATAATCATTCTCATAAATATAGTACATTAAGATTGGTAACATTTGTTTTCAGCGGGAATAACTATTGATATTTTTATAGTTCCTGAATTTGTTGTATAGATATATGGAAAAAAAATCATTTTTGGGATCCAAATGTAAGTAATAAAATTATTTTTGTCTGCGCTTTAGGACGGTTCATTTGCGAGAATGTATGTTTGGGCAGACAGTGGGTGTCTCTTCGGCATTAAAGTCAAAGTATTCGAGCCTCCCGAATATCTGGTGAGCATTCCGCATACATTTCTTACATTCGCAGAATAATTAGGCGCTGTTCTTTGAGATTCTTTGTCGGTGCTGGCGATAAAAGACCGCCACCCTTTTGTTGTACTGCGGACCGCCGGGGGGTGGCGAAGAAGAAAAAACAAGTGTACGCAAAACAAATATTCGTTGACAAAGGAAATGTCGGTGGAATAATAATGATTAGTGGGAGCGGAACGTTCATCGAGCAACTCCCTTTTCAGCAGCCTTTGAGGCGGTGCTTCTCCCAACCGTGCAAGCCATTTTATTCATTAAAACTTGCACAATTTACAATAAACAATGACTGCGATGAGACAACCGTTGCACCGAGCTGAGCTTCAATGATGCATTCATTGTCTGCCGTCTTCCACACAAACTGCGACCAAACACAACTTTCGTCACCCAACCAGAATATGCTCGCCCATAAAACTTTTATGTACCACAAAGAAATATTATTTCAAGCCGACATTCATTTTTTCAATACAAGCGCATGCTATTTTACGAGATGGATTATAACATCAGGTATTCTATAAATATTTATTATTATTATAACATATAAAGCATAAGATATCATATCAATCAGAGAACCGGAAAGTAATCAAAATTTTAATATTTGCTCTCATAGTCACTTTGTATTGAGACAGACTGTAAATAACAATGAAGATTATGCTGTTTTTATATCTACAAAGATCATCCTTAATGTAAAAGTAACTATACAACAATTATATATGTATTCATAACGCCATTATTAACCCGTTAATGAGTAATCGCGCATATGTGCGTTTGAACTAAAGTGATTGGGGGACTGAAACGGGTATCTTGGATCTTATCAAACCCTCGCGTACATCAATGGCAAGGTCGTGTTGTAAAGGTGCCCCCACACGTTTAGATATTCTCAAAAATTGTCAATGCCGTGCTTATATTTCTAACACATTATTATTATTTATTCAAATCATTATTTCAAAAATTATGTATCATGGGTGAATTATATTCTCCATGTAATGGTGTTGCTAATACGTGCAAATTTAATTTGCCAGATTAACACCGACATCTTCCGTCTCTTTTTAAGCGCAATATGTCTATTTAACACCGATCGCTTCTTGCGTGTATATCATTATCATCGGATAGCCTTGGCTGTGGGAGGATATTCTTATCTCTCTCTCTGTTGATTAATAAAGAAGTTATCTAAGACGAAAGACTTTCAATTCGACGCCTGTCCACCTCCACCCATCAACCCAGCCATATAACGGTCCGAGAGCAGAACGTACCCGCGTGCGAGTGCGGCCATTTTGACGAGCACGTGAAAGCGTAGCGCCATTCGGGAACTTCTTAGATCATTGTTGGTCTTCTTGGAATCATAATAAATAGTAAAAAGCCATATAAATCAAGTATACACTTAAAACAATATCAACCGTGTTGAGGTTCATTTATTGATATATTGCTGGAGTCATTCATTTCGAATTGTTTGGATCAGATCAGACAATCACAGCAGTAGTAAACTGTCGTAGAGTAGTCTTAGTACTTTTTTTTTGGTAATTTGTCTGGCTTAATACTTTTTACTTTATTCCAAGACATTTGTTAGCACTTTTCTTGGTAATTTATTAGCTTTTATTCTATTCTCTAAATACTTGCAATCTGTCTGTACTTCACATAATGGAAATTATTAGGTGGATGAATAAGCTATGTTTGTGTAATATATTAAAAGTGTTACTGGTTACTTTATAGTACATACAGAAACAGGAGAGGCGGCGTATGCGTGTCTTTGTACGTGTGTGTGCGACGAAGAGAGTAGAAGTTTCTTGGAGTTTCATTTAGCTCAATTTACCCTACCTATAGAGAGAACTAGAGAATCGAATAAAAAGACCAAATGATGGTAAAAATGACTGAGAATATCAGATCACAAATATTATATAAAGATTCAGGGCCTCAACAATATTTGCTAAACTTCCACTCTTAAAGGGGCGATCTCCATCCCCCCTGCAAAACTTATTCAACTTTATAATATTTTATTATGCGTTTAAGTATATTTTAAAATAAATAAGAATAATTATCTAATGAAAATGATCAAATGAAGACGTAAAATTTAAATATAGTAACGTGACGAATTATATGCGTGCCGCCGGATCCTCGGCGAACAATGGCCTCATTTTATATTTGGATCAAAAGAGTGAACATACAATTGATCTCGCTTAATGAGGGATCAATTAATTATGGGCACACCCTTAAATAGGGCATAAAATAGCCTCGGGCACCCTCTCAGCTCACTAATCGCAGTCATTGAGCCCCACGAGCCGCCATTGTTCTGGTTTTTCATTTTTCCGGCCGATCGCTCCGGGACGCTGATTGGCCACAAACGGAGGCTCTGGGGCTAGAAAACTAGCGCCGAAAATATTTTTCCCGGAAAAACTACCCTCTTTGATATCGAGCTCCATTCATTTGCATAATTCATAGACACACGTGAATGCCAATTGCAAAATTCACTTAAAATATCACCCAAGAATAAATGCGCCCTATAAAAATATAAATTAATATAATATCTTATGATAAATAAATATTTTTACAGAAGAAATTGCACAATTTGCGTATTCCGGCTTAATAAACAGACAGTTTGTTCTACAACAAATTGTTTTATTCTAAAGCATCCCGCTGAGAAAATCGTATCTTTTGAATAGGAAATAAAGTATTTGGACCGTATTTTATGAATAAGAATCAAGTTGGGGTTTACATATTTACGAGAAAATTCGTTCACAAAGAAAATATATGGGGAATGGGTTGATCGTTCCAGCAATGGATATCCAAAGGTCAAATGTTAATTATAATTTCATGTAAAATTTCGCTAAATCCATGTTCGACATAATTGGATCATCTTATAATAGGAATTAATATTTTGCGAGTAATAATATCCGTGGCAGAATTAGATGTACTCAAAGTACTTAATATTTCTTCCCCTATACACTATTAATAACGCTCATTTTTGATATGATGGAAGATTCCATGTGATTCCTTAAAAATGATTATCAATGTCTGCAGACATATTTACGCGTTATTTGGATAGTTCGTGTAAAATAGTACAAGTAATACAAATACTCGTTAAAATTATTGTAACAAAATCGAAATGATATATGAAAATTAGCTTTTTCAACATAATGATGTAATAGTGCGAGGAATATTCAAATATAACCCGGAATTTTGCTGTACAAATTCATTAGTGATACATTATATAAAAATACAAATATAGTCAACCCTCCTATAGCGTCCATTTCATTTCGCAAATACGGAAGATAAATGACTATCTTTTTATAGCATAGTCCCTATCTCGACGCTATAGAAAGATTGAGTGTATCTTATTTTTTTGTATAGTTTCCTTCATCACAAATACTATTACAAATAAATGCTTCAAAAATCAGTTGCGCACGTATTGTTTGACCGCAGCGTTGTGTTGAAATCGTTGTCCTCCTAATGCCTCTTACAATGGACCAAACATGTGGCAGTCATATGGGGCCAACTCTGGACTGTAAGTAGGGTTTTCAAGATTTTTTTATTGTTTGACTATCATGTTGAAAATCAAACAACAAAATACCTTTCAAGTCCCAAAATTCCGCAACCATAATTTTTCCAGTAGCCCGTTTATCGATTTTCAGATCTTCACAAAACTTTTAGATCTAATCAATGTGTCACTAATAAATATGTAGAGCAAAATTCCGGGTTATATTTGAATCCCCCTCGTATTAATCTGCAAGCCTCTTCAAAAGATATTGCTGTAATTTTAGATTGAAGATAAACACAAAATTGTAGGTTTTTTTACCAAAATTGTGCTTAATTTTGGTTTCATGTGACGATCCAACTGCGAGACTCCCGAATAACGAACCTCTTCTTAAAGCATAACCAAGGTCAGCATAAATCTTTTTGTATCCCTCCCACCCGTAATACAGACCTACTGATAAGATTAATTAAGCCTAGGGCAGGTCAAATATTAATGACTGACTTGCAATAATAAATAAAATATTGCATTTTTATATATTTTTGTCTCAGAATGAAATGCTTTAATATTAAATTAAATCCATTCTTTTTATGACATCAGAATGTAATGATTATGTAAATTTTCTATAAAAAGCTATATTGTTTTTTGTTGAAACACTTTTTTAAGGGGGTAGTCTACCATCTCAATGATTTTTTCAATATATATTTTTTTCTGATGGTAAAATTTATTTAATCATTTTAAACTTTTAATATAAAAAAATAAGAGGTTTCAAGGTAATACAGGCAATTTTTTAAATATATATTTTAATGGTAAATCTTGCTGGTATGGTCGCTTGAAGTTACCCTTGCTTGAATTTGGGAGACATGGCAAATTCAAGCAGAAGTAATTACAGGCGGCCATACCAACAAGATTTACCAATATTTTTATTTTTAATATATTTTGTATTACATTTAAACCTACTCTTTTATGTCTCAAAATTTTGAAATGAATAAATCAATTTTACTATGAGAAAAAAATTCTTGGAAAAGTCATTGAGATGGTAGACTTCTCCTTTAATATTTTTTTTCATAAAGGTACTCTTCAATCAAACATGTCTTCAAATCCAAACTGAAATGTTAAAAAGGCTGATAAAAAAATAAATTTCGTTAAAAATATTTTTAATAATCCTTGCATTGTACATTATAAAGCAAAAAAAAGACGCTTCTTACCCTATTATTAAATAACAATTTGCTCGAAAACTGCACCATCAACTTAAGTAATAGCGAGATAAGTCCTAATAAAAGATTCATTGAACGTTTTATAGGATAAAACCGAATCGTCATATACGAGATTTATTAGCCATAAAATAATGAAACTCATAGGATATCGTAAACAATGAAGTATCGAGGAAACAAATACGCAACGTCCTTTGAATAGACTTAAGCTCTGGTCCTTTTTTTTAATACAACATTCATGTCACGTTCGAATGATATTAAAGAAAATTGAAATAAAGCCTTTTCTGTTCGGCAAACTGTTTCTGATTCCGCATTACTCTTATCGCAGGGGCACAATTCTGCTAAATTACCCCGTTTGTATCCACATCTTACTGTGTTTCTCACCCATTCTGAATTATTCAATAACATGTAACGAGACGCTCCCGAGGAAGACAAAGGAACATTTTTATTAGTATACTTTTATGCACGAATAAATCTCAAGGACTCTCCCTTTTGCTTGAATTTTAGATACATAATGGTAAACATTATCATCCCGGCTATTACTCACTTTGTGTAAACTATGGATGTCGCATGAATACATTGTCTACTCGCTGATGAATTATGAACTAAAATATAAGTCTATTCGAAGAATTTTCGCACAAGATCCATGTGTCTTAATAAAATATCGAATTCCTCTTCGGCGTCTGCAATTATAAAAAAAAATGGATTTAATACATATTTCTGATGCATTATTCAAATTTGCATTGAATCAATGATCTGACCTTTTTGTGTGGTGCATGTGTTTGCATTGCCTCTCGTCGTTATGCAACATGCACATGTTTTTATAGGAGGCAATGCATATAATAAGCCCTCAACTTTGGAAAGAATCGTTCAGCTATGAAGTAGGAAATGTTGATCCCGCCAAGAAATCAACAAATATAAAGCAAGACGTGGACTAACGTGATGAGCAGAAGAAAGAGGATGCACATCCCAAATATTTTTACAATCTTTGAACTCTGAGATAAATATTGAATTTACATTAGTTTTTACGTAAATATTAAACTTAAAGACTAATTCCATTCAATTGCTCTCTTCAAAATTGAGGGCTGATGTACAAATATATTCTCATGAATGCTTAAATCATAATCAACAAATATATTACCTTTTCCGTGTGTAGTGCTAATTCGTTCTTATTCGGAGTCACTGCCAAAAATGGATCTCCAGGATATGGCAGAGGAAAACCTTGTAGTTGTGCCTTCAAACATTCTTGATATACATTTGATTTAAGAAATCGTGGATAGCTGTCGAATTGCATCAGGTTGAATATCTGTTTTTGGGCCTGTAAATGTAAAATTAGTTTTGCACTGATATCATTGTAACAACACAAGCTTATCGCATTGTGGTAAACAGTTGGTGTAAGACATTTTGAAACTGATTAGCATGTTGTATAAATAAATATAACTATAAAAGGGCGTTTCGCTTGTGCTTTTTTATATCAAATACATTATTATTAGAGTCAAAAACAGTTCCATGGTATGTCAACAAAGCGATAACAATAACTTTAAGAATCAATCAAATTATTTTATTACTTGAACAATATTATATTATTGTTAATTAGAATTGCTTATTTTTTGTTAATGTATGTTTACAAAACTAAAAAAGTAAATTAAAGTATGTTTCAGTATTTTGTAAACAGTCCTCTTGTCTATGATTGTTTAAAAGCCTAAACTATTAAGAGTTAAACATGTTACGAAACTTAAATAACCTGAAGTCAATCAGCCGTCAGTAGGGAATCCAATGCCGAGATCCCGGACAGTATTAGATGCTCATGAATCCCGGGATTAGTAAACGTAATCCCGAAAAATTCGGGATTGAAATTTTTATCGAAAAGAAATTGTACACACCTCAACAGCACGTTGAAGGCTACTAAATCGAGACATTCCCGCCGAAAGCTGGACGCTTATAAACTATGGCGTAACTACTAATAGGTGAGCTTAGGCCTACCGGTGATGTATTTACTACACATAGACTCTAATAATGAAAATATCGATATCACACCAAAGTATTATGACGGAAATAAACAATTTGTCAGTAAATCGGGAATTTTGCGTGTCTCAGCAGAAAGTAATTTTATCAGTCGCATTGTTGGTGTTGAGAAATAGTGTTATACGAAAATGGGGACTCACGCGGTCATTATCTCGAACTAGCATTTACATATCCGACTTTATATATGACGATACTTTCAACGAGTGCATTTTCAGCATCTGGTTGCCTGGCTACCAAAATCAGATCCGGACTAAATAACGAAACGTTCGATGCTTTAGATTCGATTCACATTATGGTCCCGACCCGGTCTCTATGGTCTCGGTTCGCTATCGGATCGCTCTAGTTCCGATTCGATAGTGTGAATAGTCTAATTATTACTTGTGTAAGATTATTTGACCGGACCGGGATCGGACCGAGACCGGAGCGAGATCGAACCGTCAACGGCACCATAGTGTGAATCGAGTCTTAATGTTACTTCGAATATATTTTCAAAATAATATTTGATTTTTTTAGTGTTTTATTTATCTATTTTTGTATTATATTTTTATCTTTTCTTAAAAAAAAATTCTTTCGCCTTCAAATTTGAGTACAAGTAGAATATTGTAAAAAAACTTAAGTTTTGTTATATTTACTATTCAGTTACATAATTCCTAAATGCCAAAGTTTATGGAAATAAATAAAAAATACTTAATTTTGCCAGTAAAACCGTATTTTTTATTTAAAAACACAGTCCTCTGACAGACACAAAATTCAGACAATACTCAATATATCCTACAGCAACGGCATGGACAACTTTCTTAGGACGACTTGTCCAGTTCACTGAGAGACACAAAGCCAAATTATACCTGTCTAAATAAATCTGAAGGAGCCTGAGCCAATCTATCGGCGGCAAGATGACCAGCAGCCACGTCAACATTGACAGGATCTGGAGCACCAGGCGCTAGGAATCTATTGTACAAAGCTGCGGCAAGAGCAGGACGTGATCCAGACGGAGAGCGAGCCCATCTTTCGCAAGCGGTCCAAAAGCGTATATTTTCAGCAGCAAATTCACCCTCCAAGAAGACCGCCAGGGAATGGACCCCCGCCGGATCAGCCAGCAGGGTTTCCAAGGATTTTCCCCATGCAATAACACTATCCGTTTTCTTTTTCATCTGGTTTTCACAATCGATTCGACACTCGATTTAAATCCGCTCGAAACTTCAACAATCAACAAGGAAGAACACACATAAGAAATGCAAAACGACGTCCTCACGCCACGCTGATAGACGAATGGAACGGCTTCCGCAAATTCTGGGCGTTTTGCGGCTACCCGCAATCATATGTTTAATGTCGCACAGTAGATTAAGTTCAATTATCAATGTAATGGTAGATATTTCTTCGACAATGGTAACATTTTAAACGCACGCGATAATAATATCCGGTGGATTAATATAGTTGTCGACTTGTTTGCAGATAGAGGCCAATTGGACGCTAACTCTTAATAAAAATTATCTAAAAATACGCGCAATGGTGATAAATGACGACTTCGCTTGCCGGTCCGTTTATAATCGGATCGTAGAAGTCTAAGCAATAGAATGAAGATTGTCAGAAGATAACGAAAAATCGTTCGTGTTGGTAAAAAAAAATATTTACTCAAAGAGAGACTCCCATTACGAGACTAGCGGGGAACTGGCGGAAATAACACATCTTCCCGCGACCAAGGCTATTTATTGAGACTCTCTTTTTATTTTCTGCGCACGTTTAAATGATACTGAGTATTGATACATGATTACTTATGTATTTATATTTTCCAATATTCATTTCGATTCTTTTCCTATCTAAAATATTTTATACGACAAAATAGAATATTTTTGCATATAAAGTCGGTATTTTCCGGACAGCAATGGCACTGTTGTTTACTATTGTGGTAATAGTCACTTCGTCAGACCGGGGTTTCCTTATAAGGCATAATGGTCGTCATGCAAATGATCGTATTTATAAGGAATTTTGTGCTGTGAATCTTTTTTAATCATAGTTTTTAATAAATTTATTAACTAGACATTTTTTAAAAAAAATTTCGAGTGTAATCTAAAAAAGAACGACCTTTGTGCCTCCTGTGAGGTTTGAACTCACGACCCCTGGTTTACGAGACCAGTGCTCTACCACTGAGCTAAAGAGGCAGATATTAACTCTACATATTAAACAAATTGATCCTCGTCGAAGTAACTAAAGTAGCCGTTGTTTGGCATCATATCTTGGATTGTAGTACGATTTCTTCTCATTCTTATGTTATGTATTGGAGAATGCGGAATAATTGCCATTCTCATATTTAAGGAGAAAATTTTCAACTTAACGCTTTCGGGAGTGAAGAGTGAACTATGCTCTTTGGCTGCTTTAAATCGTCCTTTTTCCTAATTTATGAGTTGATTTTAGACATGTTTGAAGAAGTGGCTTGCCTAAACAGTCTATTAATGTGATCAAGTTTATTTTTTAAATAGGTAAACACCTAAATTGAAGCATATATTTTTCAGACTATCTTCATCTACTTTATATTAATATATAGTAGTACTATATGCGTAGTGTAGTAGTAAATCTTTATACGGGTAGTTTCTATCGAAATAATCACATTGAGCTTTGTTATTAGGATATACTATAAGGTCGTCCCAAAAGAAATCCATTATTTTTGCACGCTCTCGTTTGACTTCAGTTTATTTGAGAATGTGTGAATAAAAATTATATAAATATTTTATAATTACTATACCGAAACTATTTTGTAGCTGCTTAAAATGAATATTATATATTATATAATTAACATTCCAATTATTTGAAACTGCACTACAACTAAGGCTTCGTCTATCGAAGATCTAGCCGCCTTGTATTGAAAGTATACGACATTTATTTAACAATAGTTAAAGTCAACTGTTTGTAGACAAAAAAGCAGCTTTGTAGATTTTTATTCAATGCCAATATATACAATTATTCAGGAACTTTAAGGTGTGATTACAAAAAAAGTATACCCAAAGACTATGTCGTATATGTGCAGCCTATACCTAATAAAAAATTTAATGAGTTTTTTGTAAAATTTCACTTTATGAAAAGAAATACTGTCAAAAAATATTTAACTTATATATTTTATGTGAAGTTTAAAAGTATTTATGTGAGTTTATCAAGTTTCTTTAAATATTAATTTTATTAACCCATTGATGAGTAATCACGCATATATACGTCCAAACTCGAATGATACAGAAAGAGCATTCTCGCACATTGAGTACGGAGATTAGTGAATTGGAGACAAAGACGGAGAGAGTGTCTTGCGTCTCATCATACTTTCTTAAATCGATGGCAAGGTCATGCTATAAAGGTACCGCCTAAATCAGTGTTCGCCAATCTTTTTACACCTGCGGACCGATAAAAAAAGGAAATTGTTTTTGCGGACCACTAATATTGAAATAAAAATGGTTATTTATGTAATATTTTTTAAATCTTATATTGTGACAGATGGACATAACTATAATTAATAAATATACATATAACGAAAAATAATAGATTTTTTCAACAATTTTTTGCTAATACGAATCATTTTCAGAAAGTAAATGTATTGTGATCATAACGGGCTGTAATTTTTTTTTTTTTGGAGCACCTTCCCGTAAGCCCCCGACTAGTTTTTTAAGCAACGAACAGTTGCAGAAAGATATTCTGAAGTGGGGAAAATATCTGGCGAGACAGTTTTTCGAGGAAGGCATAAAACTTGCTACGACGTGCTACGACTTCTCTCATGCATTGAACGACATGGCAATTATGTGGAAAAATAGTCAACAAATGCATTAATCAATATCCTGTTATACTTTTTCATATACACTTTTTCGAATGAAATATAAAAATCTAGTACACTTACTTTCTGAATATACCTTGTATATTGAATATTCTTGGCTGCCAGTCTATTGACTTATTACCTTTAAAACACCTTTCCTGTTGACGTTAGCAACGATTAAAAGTTCTTGGAAAACGTGGAAACATTTCTAAATCCTTCTCTTGTATCTTATTTCTTGGTTTAAAAATATTTGTACAAAATTCCTGGAGAGAAAGCTTAAAGTTATCAGGTAAACTAAATTCAAAATTTTGGCATAATGTTTGCGGCCTTGTGGAAAGTCTCCGCGGCACGGCATCGGGTCGCGTACCATTGTTTGGGGAACACTTAATTTTCAGTGATGTGCTTCTATTTCTAATACAATATTTTGTGTGTATTTGTGTGCTATCGACAGTGTTAGGGTTCATTTATTGATATACAAGCTTCACTCACGCTGCGTGGTCTTGAGAGAAAAGTGGATTTGTTTGTAAAATAAGTGGTGGATATTTGAAGATAGTATTAATGATTAACTTAATATAAAAATAACTCACTAATCAAAGGGTTAAACAGATCAAAATTTGTAATTTAATATTTATTTCAAAATATCAACAACGTAACCACATTATTCTGTTGTACTACTAAAAGATGACGTGTTTTCATTGGACGTACGTGTTTCTAGAGCTCTAGATTAGAGAGAATTAATTCAACATAATCCAATTGTCGTCTTTCTTTTAATAAATAATGATTTGTATGGCGAATTGTTGAATTGGCTTTGCGAGTGTATGGGCGGACTGCGTCAGGCGGAAATGACGCACGTGCGGCGCCTCGGCCAGCTCTCAAACGAACGGAAGCTGCGGCGTCCGAGAACAAGCTGTGCACACTTGCGCCACCTTGCCTATTCACTACTCTCTCGAAAGACCATACACATTCAACATCCTATATATCACGAGATAAATACTCCTTTGTATGAAGATTGTCGCTTGAAAAAAGGGCCCTATAAATGATATATATAAGGTTTTGAAAGTCTCAACATATACTAATCATTATTCTAAATAAATAACCTAAATAAAAGTGGAACTATTGTGTTTGTTTCATTATACATACGTATGTCTATTGTTTTATTTCGTATAAAAATGTTAAGCATTTTATTGTTGTTTAAAAATGGCACGAAAGGAAACATCGATAAAATCCTAAAAATACGGGTAATAGCTCATTTTGAGAAAACGAAATATTCGTGAAATTGCAGAAATACTTCAAATAAGTCAACCTAGAATTTTCATTGTAAACAAAAGACTTACAAAAGCAAGTGGTAAATAAAGGTCGATGTGGTCGTCCACAATTGTTGGAGCGGCGTGATAAGATAAATCCTAGAATAAATGCAACAAATATTACTATAGAGATAGCCTTGTTGACAGGAATAGGTGCAAGTCCAAAAACAGCAACGAGAGCTATCAGCAATGCTGGCAGCAAACAAAATGCAGATGATATCGGACATACAGCGACATAGTGGTATTTTGGTATTTTTTAGACACCCGCGCTGCTGTACGGCCTGTTCCAAGTGCTCTCGGATTTTTTTTTCATAAACACTGCCTGGCTCGTACACAACAGTAGTATGGGATTCCGAATTTAACCCACTAAAAAACCCCCCTTGTTCGCCCTTTCTCGTGTCCAGCCCAACTGTTAGGCATTTACCAGACATGACACTTTACAGAGGAAAAGCGCGATCAGAGTCGCAGCAGCATATCGCACAGTGTCAGGAGACGCAGTCCTGGCACTGACTGCCATTCCGCCTATCGACCTGCTCGCAAAAGAAAGGAAAGCTATACGCACCGGGGAAATCAGGCAAAGAGCTAGGCAGTCCACCATGGTGGAATGGCAGTCCCGATGGGACAGCTACGCCAAAGATCGATGGACATATCGTCTCATTCCGGACCTAAAGCCCTGGACAGTTAGGAAACACGGTCAGCTGTGCTACCATCTTACCCAAACACTCACTGAGCACGGATGCTTTGGTAGCTACCTGCACAGGATTCAAAAAGAGGCCGGTCCGAAATGTCACCACTGCGAAGTGGAGCTGGACGATGCTGCGCACACGATATTCGACTGCCCGGCTTGGAGCACAGAGAGGGACACACTGCGGGAGGAGCTTGAAGTCAATTCACTCACTCCCAGCAACATGGTACCTACGATGCTAACCAATGCCAGGGCATGGAACGCGTTGTCCGGATACGTCGCGAGCGTTATGCTGCAGAAGGAGGATGCTGAACGACTGAGACGTCGGATACGCACCGAAGCATCCTCGTCATCCTCAACCCATGAGCGAGAAAACCCAGTAGAGATATAGATCAAGAATAGAACCGTGAAGAATTTACGTTAACACGAGGCCCTAGAGCAATACTTCGCGGTAGCCGGGTGGAGGCGGAACCGGAGGAGGGGTTTAGTGAGTCTGGCGATGCTCAGTCAAGTACTAGCGAGACGCATTACCTATGCTTAGTCAAACCTCACACTACCTCAGAAGGAGGTGTCTTCTTGAAGATTCTACTCCTTCGAAAAAAAAAAGACATGACAATTAGACTCGTAGAGCCCACCCTTCTATTCGTATTCGCTGGTCCCGCAGCCTCATCCAGGAGCCCACATATCCGACACCTCAGCGTCTGTCCCTCTGACTTTTTTGCGAAGGGGGGGGGGGATATTCTAAATATCCCACCATTCCGTTGGAAGTGTAGAATTTTTATCCATTAAAACTCCCCCTCTTCTGCTACCAACCAGCTACTACTTAAGTATTGCACTAGAGTGGCAGCTATGTGTCCCTGCTGGGTTCTTCCGCTACGTCATCTCAGCTCATTGGAGTCAGCTCGATGGGGGGTGTTTCCATAAGTCATCTTCTCCTCCTACGTTCGGCATCCTTCTTCTGCTGCATAACGCACTTTGTATATTTGCACCACGCATTCCATGCGCTAGCATCCTTGACCATTGAAAGAATCATATTACTAGGCGAGAACGTATTATTTCCCAACTCCTCGCGAAGAGTATCCATTTTAATGCTCTACGCTGGACAGGCAAATGTCGTGTGTCCGGCGTCATTATTGCCTGCTCCACAACAACGGCATTCTGGTACTACCATTTTTGTTATTTTATTGAGGTAGCTACCGAAGCAGCCTTGCCCGGTAAGGACCTAGGTCAGAGTAACACATTTGGCCATGCTGTTTGGCCATCCACGTTTCCAAATTTGGTATTACCTCAAGTGTCCAGCGTCCTTTTGTGGTGGTTTTCCTGGCAGCGTTCTTCACTGCTCCTTTTTGGATTACCTGTCTCTCTCGGATGGAATATCCAGGAATGATTAATGTCTCTGGATACTTTCTTGAATAGGTAGTCTTAATACGGCGTTTGCTTTCAAAATTTCTGAGTGTCCAATTTCATGTGATAGCCTCCAGTGCGACAGTAACTTTATTCCAGGTTTTAGGCAAAGAATACGAAGTGTGACTACGACAAAATATTTGAGGCTGCCCTGTAGTGGAATGGTCCACAACCAGGGTTGACGTTACATATTTTGCGGAGGAAAGTCATAAACTTCAACTTGTTTTTAAAAAGATTGCTCGCAGCAATGTTTTAGCCACAATGGCGGCCAATCGGTCCAAAAAATGGGCTTAGCTATCTATCAAGAGCGCCTTGAGCGCCCGTGATAGCGGTGACACACAGGAGTGTCCACCACCTCTATTTGATCCCCAAAAAACACTACGTATAGTTCCCAGGCGCCCAACCCTTTCTTTAAACTACATGCACCCAAAGGTGAATTGAAGGAAGAGGTTATGTTAAAAAAAGGAGCTACTACGCGAGGTCATTTGCCATCACGAGTCCAATCTCAATTTGAAGATCCTGCTCAACTGCTCCTTCTGTGATCGGCAGTTCCACGTTCCACGGGTAGGCACGACACACCCAATTCATGTTAGCTGGGCTACCCCAGCAGCGTTTAATGACTTAACCGACGAGGCTGCTTTCGTCCACCTCTATTCTACATCATTACTCCAGGGGTTTGATAGTTACCCACGGGCGTACGGTTGCCTCCTTCCTGGGTGTTCATGAGTGCTCGCAAAAAAATGCAGAAACCCAAAACTCAAATCTCACATAGACTATTACTCTCATATAACTGCTGCAAAGTAATTTAAACGCAACCCATGGGATGTTCTTGAAAAATATACCAAAAACATGTAAAACTTTAAAGAAAGACCACGAAGAACATAAGCAGACGAATTTGATAGTATTTCAAATAAATTGACCACAAATTTAATCAAATACCAAGAAGTTTAAATAACGTTTTGAAAACAAAGACAATTACGACGAAATATAAAGATAAAAACTGCATTTAATATTCTATCTGTGATTTCGTTTTAATAACTATGTATGCACATATTTTCTTCCGTGAATTAGATGCTTTTTTATTTAATTTTTGCCTCATTAATTAAATTTAACAGATAATTAGTTTCCCTAACTAATAAGATATTACCAACAATTTCTTAAAAAAAAGTAATAAACTCAGCATATGAGAACTTATTATCGATTTTTTTCACAATTATAAATTTGTCGCATGACTTGTGATTCACTGTGTATCCTGCTAGAAAAAGACTCATTTTTATTAATAATTTTGTAGACTAATGTTTGTGTAGTGGTTTACTTTCTGGTATCTCAATATAATGGTTCAGATTTATTTCCGATTTCTGGGAGAAAAAAAATCATTGTTCCAACATATTAAACCATTAGAGTGCTAAAATACGATACATCGTCAATTTTGAAAATAACGAGAACTGCAAACAACGATCGCTATTGGTTCATTGATAATTATTCGAACGTATCGATTTGGATTTAGATAGCGCAGAGAGTGTGCGACTACCTCTCCATCGGAAGAATTTACCGTGATTAAACAAAATGGCAGACTAACACGCAGGACCAAACAAATTGACCATTAGGATCTCTCCTAAAAGCCAGATGTGCCAACTTCGAAATAAAAAATCCCCGCCCTAATGAGCCCTCGAGTCATAATTTCTAGATAACCCTCACTTTTAATAATAAACTCTAAGTATTTAAACAGTATAAATGTACACATATGTGAATATTTCAAATTAAATATTTTGATGAACATTTTTACCAATAAACCAAATTTATTTTTGTTCAGAATAATAAATGAGGTTTTTACGAATTATTAATGGAATATATAGCCACTGTAAGCTTAAAACATGACTGCATATGCACTGCAACAAAATATTGCGATGCATTTCATTTAAAAGCTGATAAAACAAAGCCATGAAGTTTTATTTTAAATTGCCATTGGTGAATGTTTACCAACTTTTAATTTTTCAATAATTGCTTATTGATGTTCAGTAATTGTATTCAGTAATTTGTGACTAACAATGATAATTTTATATAAAATTATTACATTGTAAAACAATCTCATAATTATCTTTATATGAGTATAATAGAGGTAGATGTAGGAGAAGAGTGCACCAGGCTAGAATCTTGAACTTAAACCCAACCTAGATAAATACCCTCATGCGATTGCAGAAGTTACGCAAAAGAAAAAAAATATGGACAAGTAGATCTTTTTTTACTACAAAGAATGATCCCAGCTGCGAGATTACAAGTAATATCGGCGGGAAGCATGCGTCTTTCCGCGACCAAGGCTATCGGTCATCACTGCCTTCTACTTTCCTGTGAAAAAAACGCCAATATTAATCTCGCTTATTGGTTTGAAAGTGACTTCACATAGGGATATTATTTATTCTGCGCTGCAAGAGCATTTAAAATTTAATAGAAAAGAGAATAAATTGGATTATCTAAAAATATGAGTGAATATAAACGAACTTTTTTCTAAATTTGATTTCATTGAGCTGCTGATTATAGGATATAGTTTACTGGCTTATATCACAAAGTTCATTA
The DNA here is from genome assembly GCA_008973525.1 of Stenopsyche tienmushanensis. NCBI lineage: Eukaryota > Metazoa > Arthropoda > Insecta > Trichoptera > Stenopsychidae > Stenopsyche > Stenopsyche tienmushanensis. The sequence continues at coordinate 339,983 of WACJ01000070.1, read as the reverse complement.
TTATGCTTCGTTTTACAAAAAAACGTAATATTACGGAGGCAAGCACAGAAAAAGTCGAGTTTGTTGTGTAAGTTGACATTAGTACACATATAAAGAGAGTATGTTTGCCTAATGGACAGGATACAAGAAAGGGTCGCAGAGGAAATCCACCTCACGGGGAAGGCTCTATCTGAGACGATATATTATGATGTCTGGAGCGTCTATTGTCGTCTAATGATCAATAGGTTCTTTTGCGAGTCCCGAGCATAATGGAGGATGACTGCCAGGAGGCTGATCGGGTACACGAACCCTTCTCACGGAAAACTTTGACGTGCAAAATGAAAATGAGCTGTACGTGAAATTAAAAAGTTTTCACCGCGCGACCCTTCACCAACGCGCAAATTAATATTTAATTCAATACACCGACCCACCATTACTTTGTTTTCAGCCGTTACCCACTTTGAATGTTAATTATGATAATTCTAATTAAAACCGCTTTTTGCGGATCTATTGCTGAATTTAGGGCCCCCCTCCCGGCGAAGAGGAGCTTTTAGCTCGGGCTCACTGTCCAATAACTCCTCTCAGCCTTTAAATGGGCCTTGCTATCTTTCAAGCCTTAATAAGCGCCAAAGGATTATATAAAATCGGACTCTATTTCTTCCAAGAACGCTGTACATATTTTTCTCGAAATTAGAAAACGTTTTATTTTTATATGCTACTAGCGACTACCTAGCATGCGTTGCAATGCCACAAGCGCATGCCAGGTAGTAATATGCGCTAACATGGTGCTTCCGTCAAACATTTCGCGAAACAAATTCCGCACGTAAACAATAGTTGTGTTAATTTAAAAACCTTCTTAAATTAACACAACTATTGTTTACGTGATTAATATTTTAATCTTTTTGGTAATTTAGCATTTTTACATCAACCTATAATACCTAGTCTATATCCATAGTGTGATATTAAATAAGACGTAAAATACAAAGTTATTTAGCAGAACATTCTTTGTAATATCACATTGTAAATATATATTCGATTGTCAATCTCCTTGGCGGGAAAACCACATTGATAATATTTGAGTTGCGGTCTTTTATGTGACCTTATATGAAATATTTTATAATGTCTTTATTGTGTCTTCACTAGGATTAATCATATCAGATGAGTTAATGTCTAAGTTTTGAAAAAATGATTTTAGATTATTCATCTTGGCTCAGGATGGGTTGAAATAAAAAAATCTAATTCCTCGATAATTTTCATTTCCCAAATTTTTCGAGAATTCTCAGAGCGCGTGACGACCTCTTCATCAAAATTTACTGTGACTAAACAAAATGGCCGACAAACACGCGGGACCAAACAATCTGACTGTTAATATCCCCTCTGCATGCCAGGTGCGCCAACTTTGAAACAAAATAACGAAAATAACCATAAAAAGGAGATGGTTATTTTCGTTATTATTTCGATATTATTTAAAAACTGCATTATTCAAATGTATGTGTAAAAAAATAGTTATGTCAGAAATAGAAACGCAGATATTGAAACCGCAAAGTTCAGCAAAGTCACAAATATCAAAGTACAAGATAAAAAAATATTAAATATCGATATTCAGTGTTTTTATTTCAAATTTCCATTTTTACCAAGCAAATAAGAAACTAATGCTCGTTACGATCGCTTTAGACATGCATAGCGGCGTTGAATCGAGTGATGGTTGTATCGCACGCAAACCAACGCTACTCTCCAGAACACGCTTTCAACTCCCTGGCGGTTAATATCCTTATTGCTTAAAATTTTATGTTTTTGTCGAGTCAAGTTCAATGTCGAGTGTCACTCGACATGCTTTGTTTCCACCAGCTCCAATGTCGAGTAACACTCGACATGCTATGTTTCCACCAGCTCCAATGTCGAGTGTCACTCGACATTGGGCATTTTGTGTATTTTTAAGACAATTTTTTTTTATTAATTTTTGTAGATGCACATTTGAAGTAGATACAATTTGATCAACTGTGTAAGAATTTTAGAAAGTTGGGACCCTTCGCAATAACTACTTGACGTAAACAAAATAATGCTGTATTTCGGGGGGTGCTATCGGGCAGCGACAAAACTAAACAGTTACTTTCGAGCCAAGATTTCTTCCATGAACATATTTTATCCGTTTGCGCTATTTTGCAATGAGAAGGGTTATACTGTTATTTTGAGATATTCATAAGTGATTATTTTTTATGTACTTGAATTTATTGTGTAATTAGTGAGTAAATTTTCAACCCATAATGTCTAAGAAAAATGCAAGAATTTTAAAACGAAAGCAAATTGTGTGTTAAACTACACCCGTAAACATAAATACATTTGATAGTGGTGATGATAGTGACTATATGAGAGAATTGAACGATGTATTTGACAATTGTCATATAAATAGTGAAAGTGAAGCGAGCATTTCTCCAATTCCATTATTAACAAGTAGATGACTAAGCAGCTCAGATCCAGGACCATCATTTGCAGCTATCGTGGAATCTGGAATATATATTTGCGCATAGAAGGAAAGCATTGTAGTAAAGTATTGTGTTATGTGCTCTAACAGAAAAATAAAAGGTGGAAGAAAAGAAACATATTATTATTGTAAAACATGCGAGGCAAAACCATCGCTCCATTCCTCCATCTCAACCGATTGTGTTTTGAAAAATACCATACTAAAATACACGTGCGTGAGCTTATAAAATAGAGAGTCGACCAATAGTCTTGGCCGCAGGAAGTTTTGTTCTTCCCACTGGTTCGCCTGTAATCTCAAAGCCGATTCCTTTTCGAGTAAAACAAAGAACCTAGCTAAGATAAGTATATTTTAGTCACTATCTGCTAATTTACATTTTCATGCTTGGCTTTAGCTGCGAAAATTCCAGGAACTTTGTAGCCCGAGCGCGTTTTAATTTTTTTTTTATTGGAGTTGAACCCGAATCTTACCGCCATTATATCGTAACATTTTTCACATTTTAAATAAATCATGTGAAATATCCGTGCAAAAAATGTATTTTTTATAATGTTTAAATTGAGAATTTATGGTGTATTAAAATGGTTGATGTGACAGAATCTTCGCTTAAAATATGTACCCCGTACACGAACCGCATATGAAATACGCACGTACAGAATGTGCAGAAGGCCAAAATTGGCTTCGGCAGATGTCTTCCCGATACCGGATTTATTAACCGTTTTGCCTTTATGCGACGTCTACCAACTTCCGGTTTATGAAGCCTCTCCCGCAGAGTATCGCATATAAGCGTCCGTATGCAAATATCCGGAACTTTATTGTGAATATGCAGCGACGCTTACTTCATATTCATCGTTAAATGGTCTGAAGGATATTAGAAGACGGGTATATGAGCGGGGGTGGAGAAATAGAGAAAAATGTCGGGGAAACTGGGAGGCGACAGGAAAAGTCGGATGCGACATATTGGCAGTGGAAAGAATGAATGCATTGTTCCCGAAGAGTATTATTTGAGAGGGAAGCAGGAAGATTGTTTGTTCAAAAGCTCCGATAGCGCTTTTGCATAAAGGGAAGACAACTCGCTTCGTTTTTAACTTTTTTTTTATTCTTAAGCACGATAGAGTTTATTAGGCTTGCCAATCTTTTGTTCACTGCTAAACAAGCAGTGTTGAATTTCTTAAGCCTGCGCTTTTCTTCCATTTCACTCGTGTTCTTCAAAGTTAGCCCTTTGCAATTTATGAAGTAACTATGCGAAATTGAAAACTACTGCAAAGACTGCTTATACATTCTCATATTCGTATATTTTATACATTTTATTCATAATAAATTTAAAAGCAGCTAGCGTTAAAGCAACGGTCTTCGCATATTTTAGTTCCCTTATTTTTTATAAGGGATTTAACTTAACGATAGAAAGTGTCTAGACATTACATTGCTTCCGTGATCGTACAGATAATAGAAAATGCCGCAAAAAGCCCTATAAGAGGACGGAGTAGCCAAAGGAATTATATGATAAATTGGTCCGCTTTTCGGACCACTGATATGATGAATGAGCGGCTCGCGATTGGATGCAATACTTGAACATAACGATAATGAAAGTAAAAAGGGATTAGACAACTTAGCATATATTATAAAAATGGACAGAGTCAATCAGTGTTGGTTCAATAAAAACCATGCGCAACTTTCGATCGGGTCGGTATTCTTCGTTTTGCGCCCCAAGCCCAGTTGCGCTCGTGGCGGGCGCCTGCTTTGCCACGCTCTAGTTACGGCCCTGCATAAAGCAACCACTAGACCAGTAGTTTATCTATTTTATTATATAGTACACAAAGACAACTTCATCTAAATAAATAAATAAATATTGTATGTAAAAAAATGGCATTCTAGAGCGATGATATTATTTGCCAACATTTATAACAATTTTTGAGGTCTGTAATTAATTATCTTATATGTTCACGAGAGCCCGTGTCAAGAGTCGACATAGGACCCTCCGGACTAAATTCTACTTTAGACCGCAAAGGATTAAAATTAAAATTGCCAGAAAAGTGTTCTTATATTTCATAAGATAAAAAAATATATTTCACTGGTGTCAGATTATTTAAAAAATATATTTATTTAAGCGAAATACGATTTGATTATACAAGCAATTCGATTCTGTAACGTTGATATTGATTCTGTAACTCTCGGGGCCAGAGTCCCCGGGCGGCTCCCCGCCTTCATGTGCTCGTCAAGATGGCCACGCTAGCGCATGGGTCCGTTCTTCTATCGGGCTGTGATGTTGCTAGACTCTCTTCTCTAAATAACTATGTATTTCACACGAGAGAGAGAGAGAGAGAGATGGAGATCTGGCTGCAGGAGGGATAACCTCCTGCAGCCAAGGCTAACCGACGACTCTCCCGAATCCCGCTTCTTGCGCGTCACTACCCAACCGGCAACGCTGCAAGCGTAAGAAGCGATCGGTCGGTAAGCAGGTGCAATGTCTCCGCAGGGCCACAAGAGATGGCGTTGTTAAAATAACACATTGGACCTGAAGAGAGATGTAAGATATCGCTGTTAATAGCGCTATACGTGGAGATGGTAAATCACCCACGCTACAACTACAAGACCCAAAAAGGCATATTTTTATTAGCATAGATTTATTGCACCCAATTAGCATTAGAACAAGAGAAATATAAAGATTGTTCTTCGTTGTCGTAGTGTGATTAACGACAATGAGCCCGACCGAATTAATAAATTTTAAATGTACATAATTTTGAAACTTCAAAAAAATAACTACTACCCATTAAATTTAATACAAGGTATAATCTTCACGCGAATCGGCACTTCCATCGCACGCTTCCAAATATTCCACGAAATCTTAGATGAAACTACCATCGATACGGCCATTAGTCGTCCTGTTTGTCCCTCCAGTCGGCCAATATTAATAATCGTGATCGTTAATTTTATTGCAGCGCTCTTCATTATATTATATAGTTCTTCTGATGATAGCACTATCTACTGTCAAATATTACTCTACTCAGCCGGGGAACTCCCATAGGGAGGGACCATTGTACAACTAATGACTTGGCGCAGAATCAAAGACCAGAAACCGATATCTTAGCTATTGAATTCGTGGAGGACTTCCTCTATTTATGGCTTCCTGTGTCGGTCCTAGACAAAAGATAACGAATTGACAAAGCTTATTTTTACTACCGGTGAAAAGAGAAACACGTGTATGTAACAGGCTGATTTAATACTAGGATATTGATTTTGAAAGCTTTACGTTGAATATCTGCGCTTCAATCGAAGGGACGAAAAACAAATAAATATATTCGAAATAAATAGATTTCCCTGATCTATTTCGCTTATGCTAATCTGAATACTTCAAGGAACATCCTTAGGAGGGTTGATCTATATCAGAGGTTTCCAACCCTTCGGCAGCGCGGGCGCATTCTAGATTGCAAATTATGCCCTATATTACAACATATTTATTACTTTCGAGTACCCGGCGCTAATATATAATATAATATGCGCCAACTTCTCTAAAAACAAATTGCGCTACATAAACAATGCTTGTACTTATTTAAAAACATTATAAAAATAAATACAATAACTCTTCAAAATTTCAGACGCAATCGGACGAATGGTATAGGAATGCATACGAAACAAACAAACCACAGACATCCATTTTATATATATATAGATGAGATATTATAAAAGTTGAATTAAGTGTAATCTTGAGGATGTAAGATGATAATACCAATCGTAAGCAATCATCAATGTGTGGAATCAATTATGGAATCGATTTTGAAGGCTACTTTTTTAAAATGATTATACTTTTTGTCAGTCAAATAAATTCCAAAAGTTTTCATCTAATATCCAAAGATTTTAATATAATATTATTTCATTTTGGAAATCTAAAGCCATTTTCTATGGTTTTTTTTTAAGAAGTTCTATTATAGATTTAGTTATTTCAATTCTATTCATATGCATAATCAAATAATCTTACAAAACATGTAATTTCAAACTGAACAAATTAATTGTCCCCGGTCACTTTTTTATCTTAAGAACCTTTACAAGAGACTTTTCCGATTGATTATTTACCCAAATCTGTATTTTGATTGTAGGCCTTCTGATTATTTGGACGTATGACCTTTTGAAATGAGGATTTTTTGCCTCTTTCAAAATGTTAACCTTTATTTTAGCATAATTAAAATGTATGTAAGATAATTTTAGTCTGAGAAGTTTCGTATTTTTCTACAAGGGCTTTAAAGAATCAGTATGATAAAAATAATGTTTTTCTTTCTTACATTTTTTAAGATTGTTTTTTTTAAGTCGCGGTCACAAGCTAGGAAATCTCTGATCTATGACATTCTACTCAGATGGCATTTATACAACAATTGGTGGTACGGAATTTCCATGCAAAATATTTGTTCATAATCTTCCTTAATTCCATTCTTCAATGAAAAGAAAAAAAATTCAATGCAAATAAAATGGCATTCTACAGCAATGATGTTTTTGTCAACATTTATAACAATTTTTTTGACCTGTAATTAAATATTATGCAAATATCTTATAACTACAAGACTGAAACTACTGTGACCTTAAGTACTGTGCATCTTAAAATATTTAATTTATTTCCGGTCCTTTTAACCCATGATCACTAATCATTAGTCTCACAGACTACTGCTTAGTACCTTTATAAATAAGCAAATTAGTGACCCACGTACGTATGAGATTCCGCAAAATATTAATCTCTCAGACTAATGTTTAGTTAAAACTCTGCATAGTCAATACTTAAATAATTTATCAGACTTGTATGGTAAGATAATGACAAAAACTATTGAAATATTCAGTTTGTCCAAAGATTGGCTGACGACCTTATCGAGCCACTTGCGCAGTTTGTCCTTGTCAGAAGCACAGGATGAAGAAATTCTGATTATGTTGTAATGTGTGCAAATAATATGTTTTTTTTTAGTTATTTGTTGGCGTTTTATTTTACTAGTCTGTAAATGAGGCATATCCCGAAAGTAAGTGTACTACATTTTTAATTACATATTTTATAAAAGTATATTTGAAAAAAATACAAGATATTGTTGATACACTTGTTAAGTTAGAGGAATACAGAGAATGTTTCAAAACATCCCAACCAAAGTCCAAAAGCGCCTTGGTGGCTAAGGCTGTATGAGGATGGGCATTATCGTGCAACAAACACCATACTCTCGTCAGTATTCCTTCTTTTGGTTTGAATGCTTCTTTTGAGTATGAGCATTCAAACCAAAATAAGTATGCATGCATTGATGAAAGTGAAAGTGAGTATGCATTGATGATCTCTCCCTGAAATTCCTACCAAAATATTGCCTTTTCGCTCCCAAAACACTAAGGTCATGAATTTTTGTCCGATTTTGTGGTTTTGAATTTTTTGGCAGATGGGGAATTGGTGTGACATCACTGTGACACTGTATTTTTGACTCAGGCGTATAATGAGCCACTCATAATTATTTTCAGTCACAACAGAGCTCAGAAAATCCTCACCAATTCAAGTCGCCCAAGAAACTCGCGGGCGCTATTGACTATTATACCAACATATTTCACGCAACTGGATACTACAATGTAAATTTACGCACTACCGTGTACTTGCTTTATCAGGAGATCTTCCTTTACCATTTAGTATGCCCAATCCTTAAAAAACACAGCCTGTTATTGTCACAGTACACTTACTTTCGGGATATGTCTCATAATATTATTAAAACTTTATTTCAATTATTGCCTTCTTATCTTAAATTTTACATCATAAACAAGTTATTTCAAAAGTGCTTTATAGCCAAAATATATCCTTCATCCAGTCCGAAGCGTTCAATTCATTTATCTTTATTATTGTCCATGGCACATATTATTTTTAGCAATCGGCTTTTTATCGAATAATCTATATTTATGACATCTTTACTACATTTTTCTGCTGGTGTTTCAATTGCAAAACATTTCATTTTACTGTCTCTTATCCATTTATCATGTGGTGGATCTGATTCCTTGAGATCTTATATTGCAACTGAAGTCATATTATTTACATCATTTTTCAATGAACGAAATGCTTTTGCATCGATAAGTTTTGATGGGATTTATGAAAAAATACACATTGAAGTTGGTTTGATGTATTCACTCCCTTGTATATTACCATACAACAAGGGAGTTGAAAATATTTTTGAATCTGGAATTGAATTTAAACTGTAAATCGAAGTAGGTTTTTTGCTATTCGTGCCTTTATCGAATGAAATGAAATCAAATTACAAAACAAAATTGATACCGTCTGATGTATCGAAATACACAGTTTCCATGTAAATCAAGAAAATCCCCCGACAATTCGGATGGGAAATATTTCGAATACAGAATCCGATGCCTTTGATTAAGTTTTACCTCAGTTCAGATTCGTATCGCTCCGGCAGCATGAATTGCACCAACTGCTCCGATTTGAAGCTGCGTTACAAATCAGCAAACACTTAGATGGGTCGCTGAGATTGCACTTGGAAGTAATCGACAAAGACAAGAGCTATTTAACCTAATTACCCAGGCAGACGTCCTCTAATGTATGGAAGTATCTCCACGGCTCCATTAAGAGGACATTACTCCAAGAGATGGGTCTTTTAACATCGCTATCTGTACTCTTTGAAGGCTCTATTAGGGTCCGGCTATCGGCGCACTTCATTTGCCTCGAGCGTCTTCGAAATGCACAAAGAAGATGCCTTTCAAGTTAGCAGCTCCAGGACATCGGATGGATCTTATCATTTTCAATATTTTTATAAATTTCATTTATCGTCCCATTTAAGTCGACCTTGTGCTGGCATCATCACAAAATAACATTAAATTACCTTGTAGACGTCTTTAGTGCTTCTGCCAACATCATTTTGCTGTTAATCCAATAAATACTTGTAATGATTAAGATTGGACGAGAAACTTTTATTTTCAAATATTATACATTTTTAAACAAACAAAACAAAACAACACGGACAATAGGACTTTGTGAAAGCGCAACACATGTGTCAAGCTTAGCAATAACATACCAAAAGACGATATGGGCGATATTAGAACGAATGTGAAGCTTCAAGAATAATTTGGAAAATATTAAGATAGGTCGGGTATAAAATAGATGCGAAAAGCCAAAGTGAATTAATTTTCGCTTGAGTTGAAGCTCAATTAGAACCGATTAAGTCGTGGGATCCGACCGAGCGTCTTGGCCGCGGGAAGGTCTTACCTTCCGATCTCTTTATTGTAGTCTTTATTTTGTTATTTGCTTATTTACTTTAGGCATATTTTAAACATAATTTTTTGAGGATAACATCAGAAAAACTTAAGCAATGACGAATTTTCATGACAAAGACGATTGATGGCAAAGAATTAGAATAACGGCTAATAAAAAGTGTAAAATGTATCTACAAATTTATACATAGATACGCACAATTTTTAAACTGCCATCAACGGTTTTTTTGTGTGCGTTTTAATACATTAGAACTAGTTTAGATGGTATTCTTATGGCAAAGCTAATAAATCCGTTATCGAATGAAGGCAATTTCAATAGGGTTCTAGAGATAGAAGGATTTAATATGGTGGCTTCTTATTACTATTATATTGTTCTTAAAATATTATTTGCTTAACCTGTTAAGTGGGCGGGACGTATATATACGTTCAACGTAAACTGCATCAAAATTGGTTATGACGTATATATACGTCCTCGAAATATATGTTGAGTCCTAAAACAGACGGGACTTTTTTGTTTTGTTTAACGAATGTGTGAGTTGTCGATACATGTTTTGACAAATTGGTTGCTTCGCTATTTGTTGGAGTGGACCTGTACTTAGTAAACGGTGACTAGTAGCATAAAATAAGATTTAAAGACAAACATATAGTTTTAAAAACGGAAGGACAAAAAAACGTATTGATGCTCAGTTCAGACATCATAGTAAAAAGCCAACCTATGCAATCAAAAAACAACAATACACAGCATTACTTGCGCTTAGTAAAGAAAAGAAAGGGAACTAAAGCCAGGAAATGTCGAGTTTATTACAAAAAAGGGAAAGAATCTACATACTGATGTCCGGATTGTGAGGTAGTACTACATTTCAATAACTGTTTCTATTTTCTTTATGTACTTTTGTTTATTGTTTTGTATTTGTTAACTTCTCTATATGCTTATATATCTAAATAAATAAAATAAGATATGTTTCATTGGTTTTTTTTTATAAATTCTAAGCATCGTTAAAAAAATATATGGACTCACGCCAGGTGGGCGGGACGTATATATACGTCCTAACAAAAATGTGCGCGCCCACTATATGTTGCGTTATTAAAAAGGAACTTCCCCGCTTAACAGGTCAAGAATGGCAAAAATGTCATTATTTTTAAATGATAATGGTTGGGAAATTTAATACATCTGATCTCCTAATTGCATTGACTTGCTAAACATTTTCTGCAATCTGGATTCCATTTCGAGCTTTGCAAAACGCATTGGATTGGCTTTATAGAAACCAAACGTTTGAGCCTGAATAATTGGAAGGAGAAGGCTTAGACAAAACTATCTACGGATCTATTCAAGAGTATACTCAACTGCGAGACTCCAAATACGAACCTCTTCCACAGACATGACCATTTTTTCATGATTTAACCAGTTCTTCCATTATACATGTTGTGTCATACTTCTTTATGTTTATGCACTAAATTTTGCTAGTTTTGTTAATACAAACCTATATTTTTATGATTTTCACAGATTTTTGTATATTTATTTTGATTTATATTATGATAAGATATGAACTATTTAATCGCAGCATATGGAAGTAAAAGTATGGTTTTGCAACTATCATTGGGTGATGATATATTGCTTTCCATTTTCACCATAGAATGACACATTGTGGCTCTATGGTTTATGTCAATGCTATCAAATTTGATGCTACTTAAAGGCTTTGGTGGATTTCACAGAGTACATGCAAGAACTTCACAATGAAGCACGTCTCGATCAGCGTCTTTGCAACGTTGTCATAATACATTAAAACTTTGATTATAAGAGCGGGACTTTGTAGTAATTTCCATTTGAAATTTGAATTTTAATAAAAGGTACTTTTAATTATTAACTGGCTACGATTTTATCAGAAAATCTTTCAAAAATCCATTTTGGATATAAACGATACAAAAACCATAGGTAGAGTTATTTGTTTGGATAACCATATTTCAAATTAAAATCTAATGTCCGAGAATAAATAATATAATGAAATTCAAATGTCACATAATATTACAACTCAAAGCAATGATTGAATTTTTTTTTGTAATTCTTTGACCACTTCCTTTTTATTAACTCATTAATGTCCGACCCATTTGTAACCATTGATGTCACGCAATCGATTCTTATGACAATGGTATTATTACTTTAGATATGTTTGCATGTATAATAAATATAAAATGATCATTACGAATCTTTTTCCATTTAAAATTTAGTTTTTATATACTAAAATGAAATGCGACTGAATTATACGAAAATGTCAGATAAAAGATATAATCCGAGAATCTCAGGATTTCACTGTATTTAAGGGATGGTTAATATTTCAAGCGCATCCTTCTTAGTTTGAAATGACAACATAATATTTTATTTGGCCTCGTTTTTAGGTTGAGAATCGTTTACAAATTTGTTGTTGCTTCGTAAACAACTTTTGTGGTTAGACGATCGTCAAATTAGATCATTTCCTGGCATGATCACTAAGTATAATAATATTTGGTGAAATTTGTTACTATTTCGAATTTACATACTAATTTTTTTGTAAATCTTAGAGATTTTTTTTTAATATATCTTATAAAGGCACTGAAATTTTAATTGATATTTTGTGTAAACATATTAGGCTCGATTATAAATAAGTATAATATTGAAACAAAGACTAAAGACATTGTGGAACATTCTTAGATTTCTAAAAATATATACATATTATATCGAATAACATCTGAAATCTGAATCTGAAAGATATTTTTAATGTGTTATACATTGTTTATGCATGAAATCAATTATAACAGAGTTTAGATGCTGAAGATGATGAAATTGTGCATCAGTATTTTTTCAAATAAAATAACTGAATTTTATTGAAAAAGAAGTTCCTCAATCATTTGGAGCATTGTGTGACTAAGAGGACGTGCTCGGGTCTTGATTTGGACAGCAATTGTGATCGAAAGAGGATTGAAAGTCGTCTACAAATCGTGGATATATTAGAGCGTACCACATGAAGGTTCGGAATTCTCATATGAAAATTAAAATGCCACAACTTTTATTTTAAGAACCAGTAAATTAGGTGAAAAGTTGAAAAATTTAGTTAAAAAACAGTTGTCTGCAATATATGCAGCACAATGTTGTATTGGAACAGTTTGTGCATATGTCTATTAACCTTTTGAGGAGTGAACAAATTTAAAATCGATGAAGTCGTTGATGCTATAATCGCTTTACACCGATTACTTTCTGTCAGCTCCTATCAGCGTAAGACGATCTTCAATTTGAGGAAGAGTCAATTGTAAATAAACACTGTTGATAGCGTACAAGCCATTTCATTTCTTTACATAAACAATACAAAAAAAATCGATTAATTTGCTTCTGCTTTAGAAAGAAATGATAATTGGACAAAGACCCATTCAACAAGCAGAGATGAATAGGAAGCAATTAAATAAATAAACCCTGTCGATAGCGCACAATATTCGGTCATTTCTTTGCGTAAACAAATAGCAGACTTGAAATTGAAATCATTATTAGTCGATAAATTTGGGTTAACGATCTATACAATCGTGTGATGTATACGAGAAAGCTCTCCGTCTCTGTCTCCCGAACTATGCTACGTTCTCTTTCTGTCTGTCAGTCTCCGAGCTTAATGTACAAGAGTTTGAATAAGTAGAGGGGGGATCTCAGGCCATGGGATAGTACTCCTTTGGGGATTAATTAGAATCAGCTGTTCATGACCTTTTTGTACTGACGTCTAAAATCCATGTATCATCAAAAATAATGATGAGTTTATATTAGTTTTTAACCTTTTGATTATACACAAATCGATTCTTTTCCAAAAGCTTTTATATAGAAATAGCAACAATGACTGCGTATTTCAAGACAATTCATAACTACAATATCTTTGTCAATTTCAAATAGTGGAACTTGTAAAATATTGCACTCATTTACGGCCGATCTTTGACTAACTGAAATTCCGAATCTTCATGTGGTACTATCCGATAAAAAGCGATTTTATTTCATTTTTTAGAATTCCCCAGAACACGGACGTCTTTCAAGCTGAATGATTCTAACTATATATTAATGCAAAATGATTTCTTCATATTCTTCAAATTTGAAGAAAATCACGTTCGCCATCATCAGGTCAATCAATGGCTTTACTGAGCAATAAAAATTCTCATTTATCATGCAACAAACGCCATTGTTTCCTTAACGTATACCGTTATTGCTTCTGAATATCTTTTGTAACTGGCCCACATTTGCTGGAACATTTTTGCTGGAACTATACATATGCGATTTGCAATTGGAACGGAAAAGGTTAATCTAGCACTCAATTAAAAGCATTCATACGGCGAGCGCGGCAAAATTAACAGCATAGAGTAAGTCCCGGCTAGAGCCCACATATTTCAGATGGCAACAGTTTTAGCGTCAGCATGGCCCCGCGCAACACGCTGTTGTTCGACGATTTATAGTCGGGAATCGCTGGTTGTTTTCGTTGTTCTCACTGTGCAAAACGAGGGCGCGTGCTGCTCGACGTTTTTTTTTGCGGACCGCAATTGCAAAAATCTGTTATGCGGACTGCGGAAGGGTGGGGGGTAGCCGACGCACTATCGGTGCCTGTTGAGCGGAATCGCCCCATAAATCTACATGCGGAACAGTCAAATACTGCCGGCGATCCCACCCCCCGTATTTGAACAACCTTTACACTTTTAACAATGTTCACTGTCGTTAAATTGTGTGCAAGCTATTAGTCACAATCGTATTATTTCAACCGAATATTAAAAAAAAAAACTATGTAAATCGGATGATATGAAGATTTATTCCGGATGGAGTATAATATTATGTAATGGAATATTTTCTCATATCGATCATTGTTGCTGCAAATAAAATAAGTACTTTTATACAGGGTGTTTTACACATAGACTGATTTTTTTAAGGATTCCAGACAAGGTCTCCAGACCTGACACCACCGAATTTCTTTGTTTAGGGACGTGTAAAATAATTCATTTACATGACAGAGGTGCTAAATAGGTAGATAAATAGAGATGGTAAATTTGTTCAAAGTTTGTACATAAATTAAATAAAAACTTCATAACCTTTAAAAATATTTTTTAACCCTGACCCTGGCAAACTGGTACCTCTTCGAGTTTAACGACAAATTAAGTGATTTGAATGACATGTGGCATATCGTACCTAGAAAACCTTTTAAAATTAAACTAAATTCAAAATAGAAGTTGGCATTTCTCATTCGTTTGCACATTTTGTGATTTAGGAAGCATAGAAGCAATTTTTATTAAACCAATTGCATAAAATAATGTTTTATTTAGATCAAGAGTACATTGTAAAATACAAAAACAATACAAAAATTGGGTACTTTTTCAAAATGTTGAAAAAATATTCTATTTCGACAACCCTGACACTTAGAACGTAGGGTCTATGTGTGAAACGTAGCAAAAGACCCTCCTAACTCCAAAAAAATTTTGTTGGTCCATGTGCAAAACATCCTGTATATAAAAAGGTGTAATATATTTCAAAATATAAGCTTAGTTTATTTAACAAGTTTTTCTTCTTCTTGTGTTAACTCATTATGAACCATCAATACATATGCTGTTTTTATGAAAATTTTACCTGAAGTCCATACGTAATTTTAGCTGATCTTTTGCGAAATATCAGCGGATCATAATGAGTTAATATAAATTAATCTAAAGTCTTGAGTCTTTATCAATGTTTGATTTTTTTCAGCTTCATTTGCTAAGATTCATCAATCGGCT
This sequence comes from Stenopsyche tienmushanensis, assembly GCA_008973525.1. Classification (NCBI taxonomy): domain Eukaryota; kingdom Metazoa; phylum Arthropoda; class Insecta; order Trichoptera; family Stenopsychidae; genus Stenopsyche; species Stenopsyche tienmushanensis. Next base: position 324,553 of record WACJ01000070.1, on the reverse strand, counting down.
TGCATACTATGAGCGGTCATTTGACTGCTGGACTTGCAATATATTAGGGGTGCTCATAAATAATGTCGTTTTTTCGATGTGATTCAAAATATTTTTTCTTAAAATTTATCGAACAATTTGGGGTAGATAGCTAAGAGTGACCAAATGTGTTAATTTTTTAATTGAGGCATTTTTTTATTTAATGTAAAATATGCTATTTATTTCTAATAGTATTGTCACATTTAGCGAATGGTCTTTTATATAATCCCCATTTATCAGCATCAATTGCATAATGTAACATTATCAATTCTGACCGAATCGAACATATCACATTACTTATGGGTTGACCTAATAACATAATATAATAGCGTATAATACTTTTGTGCTATTTGAAGATAAAGCGTATAAATACTATGTTGATATCGGCTAGATATTAACCCTTTGGGGTCCCTAAATATTTTAGACATTTATATGATAAAACGTGTGTTTTTTTCAATTTTTAAGTTTATTTTATAGTTTATAATTATATAATGTATAGTATCTCTCAAAACATTGGCCTAAATACAGAGCAGATTTTTTTAAATCTTATTTTGTATAAGAGTCACTGTCTGTGTTTTAGGGTTTTATCCGGGTAACAGCCGCTTTCCTTTGTATTTCTAGCAGGTAGGCGAAACACTATGAAGGATCATAAAAACTGATATTCCTTTCCAAATTCTGTCCTAAGCACGATATGCAAAATAAAATCATATGATTTTAAATCTGAGTGGGAGAAAAATGTAAAAACAAAATGTCGAGCCAGACTCGACAAAGGATCGCAAAAAGTTAATTAACTTATTCAGAGTGAGCATAAAATTTAAATTATAACTAAGCCCACTTAAAAGTTGCTATATTGAGAGATAAATGGAAGCAATTTAGAGATGTCTCTGATCTATTATTTTGATGACGACATTATTTAATATGTCGTATATAAAGAAAATATTTTACCTTTAATAAGCAACGATATATCGTCGTTTGTAAAACTAAAGAGGACTGCAAACAACGATCGCTATTAGGTCATGAATGACTTTGAAAGTGCACCTTTCTTAAAAGATAACGCGATCAAACAACAGAAAAATCGTAGCAGTCAAAGGGTTAATTGATCTGTATCAAATATTTTTTTTCTTTTTGATGTATTATAAAAAAAGTCAACTTAATGAAATGCTTAAATTTTATAGAATCAATTATTAATTATATATTATTTTTTGCAGCTTTAATCCGTGACTCGCACGTTTACCCGATCTGACACCACTGGATTTCTTTGCCAGGGAACGTGTAAAAATGTTGGGTATTTTTTCAAATTTTTTTTCAACTCTTAAACTTAGGTGTGAAACAAAAATATTTGTCATTCCGTGTTCAAAACAGCCTGTATAAGGGTTGAAGACAATTAATTATATCTCTTAACCAAAGTGTTGATATTGAAAAGAGGGGAATGAATATTGCATTGTCATTAAAATAAAGATTAATTCCTTATTTAATGTATCATAAGGGTCCTAATAGTCGATCAATCATTTTTCAATAGAGTTTGTCTCCCCTAGAGCAGTTCCGTATAATGATGAAGTATTCGGCAATGTTTGCCATAAAATTAATGGTCGCTACGTCATTATGGGCACGTTATCCATAAACAACGTTATAGGGAAGACTCGAACGACCTTCTACAGAGTGTGCAGCGAACACGTCTAGGTCACCCTCCACAGCTCCCTGCGCATAAATGGGATTGTACCGGTTGGGATTTTACTCGCACATACGTGGAATTGTAGCCAGACACCATAAAAACCCAAAACCGAGGGTTGGGCGGGGAAGAAACGAGGAGTGAAGGTCTGAGCGGCGAAGAACTGGCGGCGGGAGCAACGTTAGTTTTACGGTCCTCGGTGTGAATACCTCACTCGGTCATTTGAAGAATATGGCTAAGTAGACCAGGATAATGGTCTATGCACATCGTATCTTTTTAATACGTGTGAGCAAATGTGGCATACAACCCACGCTATCTACGTGCCCGCCCCATTCTGGAGCTGCTGCAACATACGATATGGAATATCTTCTTATGAAAAACTACAATGACTATATCATACGATAAAAAAGCTCTAAAAAGGGTATTCAAGCGGCATGCAACTTCAATTCAACTAAATTGAGCTTACACTGAAGATGAAAATTTGTTTTTGAGGTTACATGTGTACAGAGTAGTCTTGGATCCGTCCTTATGATGTTAAATGTGATTGGACAAAACCTTTATACATCATGATTAATTTGAACAAATCATCGTCTTTGAAATATATTTTTGATAACTTAATATTTTGTATTATCTTTGAATTTTTTCCACATTTTAGGTATTTTTTCAAGGTTTCTTCTGCAAAACTCAAGCACGGTATTAAAAATGAAATGCTATGATGAGACGCAAAATACCCGCGTCTCTGTCTCCGGTTCTAGCACTCAATATGCAAGAATATTCCTTCTGTATCACTCGAGTCCGAACGCACATATGCGCGATTACTCAACAACGGGCTGAACAAAAAAGAGCACATTTTTCAAAGCTAACGAGATGGTCGAGATAAAATCGCATAAAAAATAAATTATTCCTTTTCGCTTTACCTAATATCACATATTTTCACATGAAATGTCCGATTGCGATGCGACATCTAATTGAGTATTTACACTATTTATATGGACTTGAACAGAATAGATCACTTGATATATACCGGAATGATGTTAAATTATTTTAAAATTCAATCGCCAATTATTTTAATATAAATTGCGCTGGAAAATTTGCACATTTTTTTCTCGGTGAAGAAATTTAAGTGGCTTACTAAGTCGCTCTTAAAAATAAATTTACCCAATAATGGACACTCAAGTTTGAGTAGTTTTGTTGTTGAGCTTTCTTGCTGCTAGACTTAAAATTGATATTAATGAACCCCGTTTGCAGTGTAGCTAAAAATACAGGTCTCCTATATAAAACCGAGCTACAATTTTGGCATGAAATATTATTAGTATAGAAAAAATGGCGATTTTGAGATAGATTTATATAAAATCACAATTCCATTAAAAAAATATTGACGCTCAAAATGTACTTAAGTTATAAAAGATATCGCTTTAGACAAAAAAAAATAGCTGGTTATATGAACAAAATTCAAGCTTATTAATTTTATCCTTAAATTTTCTGTAAATGATATAATATAATTTCTGTAATAATAATTCTTAACCTTGTCATCTTATGACCTTACAAGCAACATAATATATTATTCATCGTGAGCCTGAATTTTCTCATCTGATTGTTTAAAGAAAATTTTCATATCGAGTACACGGACGTCATCTGGGTGAGCCGAAGTGGGAGTTCCTATTCAGTCAAAATCTGACGACACTTTTATCAAACATTTTGAAAAGTGGTGTTGGATTATCCAATTTGTGGCATTATAGGGTACCCTTTGTAGTCCAGATTTTTTAAGCGCTTTAACCATCCCTTGTTAGCTAATAAGTCTTCTTTTTTATTATCTCCTTTTAAAATAACTTTGCTTTCATAGCCAATATGGGCTCAGAAAAGGCATATTTATTTCCTGAAGAAACCACACATTAGGTTGTCCCATAAGTTTCTTTCGCAAATTAACACAGATCTAATCATAGTCATGGTTGAAGAAATCCCGTGATATACTCTTCGCGAAATAGCTAACAAGTTAGAAATTTCATGAATATCCGTCCATAATCATCTGACAAAATTGGGCTACATCAATCGTTCAGATGTGTGGCTTCCTCATGAACTGACTCACTCAAATAAACTTCAGCGTATTTCAACATGCGATCTTCTTCTCCAACGACATAATAGCCAACTCTTTTTGAAGAGATTTGTTACTGGAGATGAAAGTTGAATACTCTATGAGAATATCCAACGTAAACGGTCTTGGACCAAGGGTACAGAAGCTTTAACTGTAGCTAAACCTGGCCTACATCCAAAAAAATGTTTTCTATGCATTTGGTGGGACTGGAAGGAGGTAGTCTATTAGGAGCTACTTCAGCAAGGTGAAACGATCAATCAAACAAAATATTGCTTCGGCCAGAATTAGCTAACAGACGAGGCGTTGTTTTTCATCACTATAACGCCAGGCCTCATATTTCTTTTATCGAAAAATTCTTTACGTGGTAAAAATTTTAATTCAAAAGAAGATATAAAAATGTACCTTAATCAATATTTTGCGAATAAACCTGAAATTTTGGCAAGGAAGCATTATGAGGCTTCCGGAGAGATGGATAAGGGTAAAAGAACAGGATGGATATATATATATATAGATATATATATAGATCATATATTATTCAATAAATTTTGATGTAATACAAATTATTGTTTATTTTTTTCTTAATATGAAAACGAAAAAAACTTATGGGACACCCTAATAATAAAAATAAGAAGTGAAGGAAAAATTTACTGGGATTCGAAGCAATTAATGCTAATGCATATTTGAGGACATGCACAGATCTTAAATTTTTTAATATGTATTGATATTATTTAGATTTCATAAGTATTAACGTTTTTTAATGCTATTTAACCCTATGATGAGTATGCCCGCACATGCTGCGGACGCACTAGAGTAGCCCAGATAAAGTATGCCTGCAAATTTAATAACGTTTCTATTAAATTTCCAACGAAGATTGATGAACACAAGTAAAAAGCAATAATATTTGAATGTTTGTCGTAAAAATGCTATGCTTGAGTCTTGAAATGCATAGGAATATAGCCGTATTGGTGTTTGTATGTCCTTTTTATACCCCAATTTATTTTATATCTAATTTTCCATTAAAGTGAATTTTTCGCTCGCATCCAAAACAATTACCCTGTACGTTAACCGAGCAAGAATTCAAACATCCACAAGCCGTTCCGCAATCCCAACAAAGGATTTCGTTCACTCTAAAAAGTTTTTTAACCTTGGTGCATTGCTCTCTTAGATTGCTTTATGCGCATTTGATTTTTACGAGTAAACTGTTACTGACCGTATGACTTCAGCACAGTTAAAACCGAGCTGAATATACATATTTATCGTGGCTAAGCACTCGAACGGATTCGTACAAAATATTCAGCTTCATTTCGTGCACATTTCCAGTACACAAATGTAGCAGAAAGATTCATCTGAGCGGGGAAAGTTTGCACCAGTTCGCGGGGGTTTCTCTTTTTATATACGGAAGAAACGCGAATTAGCAGAAGGACTCCATCACAGTGTGATGTTTTTGCAAATAGAAAAGTGCGGAAGACGTGGCGGAAGAAGAAGTTTGTCATTTGGAGGCTTCGCCAAAACTTCTCGTTGGGGTGGAGACGCGCTCCGGACGCAGTTTTACGATCGCAACTCTCGTTACTTTTTTTTCTGACACGTATTTTTTCGAGACCATTTTCCCATACCCTCCATCTTCTTCTCGATTCTTTCGCTTCAGCCACTCACATTCGACATTTTATTTCGCGTAAAAATGATAACGTTTCGGTCGCGGTACGATTTTTGATTTTCCCCTAATGACGCCGCGAGGACTCGTTAGACAAGAGCGGCGCGCGAATTGTCCATCAGGATTGAGGGGTGGTCGTAAAGAGAGAAAATAAATGTACTTTAACATGTACAAACGCCCTTAATAATCAACCCGATCTTAAATGTAATTTTATTTGAAGGAGCCGCCCCAACAAAACGGGACTGATATTTGGAGAACAAAAAGGAAATGTTGACAAAGTTATATTTGAGCCATTTACTCTGAAAATTAGGCAAGTCAACTTTTCAAAACAAACTTACAAAGCAACTTTGTTAAAATAGCTGAAAATCAATAACAATATTTTCATCGATTTTACATTTAAAATCAAACTCAAAACATATTTTTAATAGAATGATGTATGAATTCAAATAGTTAATAGAACGACACAGCTACGGATATACCAATTTTGATCAGAAATTGAAATAAAATCATTGTTTTTCTATTTAAAAATAGTCGAACTCGGATATAACGAGCAAAAAAATACTAATTACAGGTAGTTAAATTTAAAAAATAGCTTGTTAAATCACACTTTAACCAAAGTAAAATTGCAAATACACAACTTTCATCATAAATTATTATATTAGGTTGATGCATAAGAAACGTCCTATTTTTACATAGACTATGATTTATTATTTTTAACCAATTGTGTGTTTTGTGTAGCCTTTATATTATGTAAAAGAGGGTTTCTTCCAACCAAAAATATATCTGATATGTACGACAGAAGTGCTATCGACGTTCGAAACATTCAATGATGATATGCTAAATCCAGAACTCGTAAATATCAACAAATTATTAAGAAAGAGCAGGGCGCCATGTACTGAAAGCCATACTTAAAGCTGATCCCCGTTAAAATACCAAGATCATCGCAATGAATATGAATATCAATTATAATTTTTGCATCGACTAGTGACAGGGGATGACAAACTAGGAAGCTACACTGATCCAAGTCTGGACAAGTCAAGACAACCAAGGCAGAGCTTCATCAAAAAAAAAATTAAGGTGGCTTTTAGCGATCCCTTTTTTATGGTATCATTACCAACCATTTTGACATGGTTTTTCATGGCATATATATGTTTTTAAAAATGTGGTTGCGGATTTTAAAAACTTCCTGTGGGATTCGAACCCAAGATGATTGGGTTACGAGTCCAACCGCTTAACGCGGGACTACCTACGGGTACAAAAATCATAAAAACGTCATAAAAATGGAGAGCAATATTTATAACGAGTTAACTTAACCAAACGATCAATTCTCAGAAATACTTTAAATTGTTGCAAAAATTAAACTTGGAACTCATAAAGAAACAACCTGTAATAATCAATTGTAAGGGTGTCGTCTTCCATCAAGACAATACACGCCCTCATTCTGCAATGATGACACAGTATAAATTAAAGAAGCTCAATTGGGATGTTTTAAACTTTAAAAGCGGTCTGAAAAGCGGACCAATTAGACACACAAGCGTTATGGCTACTCCCTCTTCTTTTAGGCCCTAAAAGAAGCATCTAACTTATTCTTTTGACTTAGTTCTTTTTGATCTAATAAAGCCTTCTGAAAATATTAATTTTTGTGTCCTTAAAAAAACGACATTATTTATGTATCAACCTTATAATTTTCTCCTGTTGTTCTCCTTATTCCCGTTTTAAATTATTATATTCATCATCATAATCTTTTTTATTTAATTAAGTCGATTCAATGTGTAATTTTGTATATTGAATGAAATTTATAGAAAAAATGCTTGAAATCTAAATTCATCATGCTCGTTATAAGCGTGAAATAATAGTAAAATCAATTAAAATTAGATTTTTTTATTTTTAAAAGAAAAAAAATTAATTTAAAAACACGACGGATGTGTCAAATATTAGTTTTAATCTTACAATTTATTAATTCCGGCGATTCCATTTTTCATTAAAAAATCAAGCATTTAATTTAGATTTCATTTCAACAGGATTTTCGTTCGTTCAGCAGCGACTGTTGTATCAAATGAGCAATATATTAAGAAAACGCCACACAAAAGCAAATAAAACCTGTCCAAAGTCACATCCATCTTCTCTCATGTTCAAATTGTCCAGATATATGCTTCTACGCTTATAAAGAATGATCCATTTATTAATTATATTATAAATTTAGATAAAACATGAGAATTTTATATAACTCAAATATATTCGTTTCTTCGTAAAAGCTGCTAGAAATGCGTGATCGTATGGTCACGCATTGCAGCTTATTTTTGAAATTGGTCATAACTCTAAATACACATTGTTTATGTTAAATTTGTAAACATTTTGGTTAAAATTTCTACTTTGGGCTAAAATTTTAATATCGAGTTTCCACCGTAATTCAATTCATACGTACGCGTACTCTAATTTCCATTAAACCCAACCAATGGAAGTTTGATCATAAAATGCATTTCCAACGAAAGCATATCGATTTTATAAATCTTGTTAAATGAACAGTTCAAAGTAGCTAATAATCCAGAATTAATATTACAATGTTCATCGGATCCACGCCACACTGGCTGGAAAGCCTTAATACTCGATTCATTGCGTGCAGCTACATAATGGGTATAGAAGGGTTGACTCGAACAATATGTGCTCAATTAAAATTTTCAATAGGGCCATAGAATATGTCGCCGAGCACATATGGGCACATATAAATCACATATCAGCTCGTATAATGGACTTTCCTTGCTCGACTCGTCAGGAAGTAGTTGTTGTTTTACGCAAAATCCGCCATGTTAAAACATGACCCCGACTACCGCCCTCGGCTGACATGTTTGTAGAATGGGAAAGTTCTAGCACCTCATCAATGGAGCCTCCAACATCCAGTTATAATCTCTGTGGGTTTTGCAAGAGCTTCGGGGGATGCATGTTATTACTCAAATTTACACGTCACCCCTTCAACGATATTGACCGCTGGCGGATGATCAATTAAGCTTTAAGCTCGCACCTAAAGCTCCCAAGTGGGCATGTACATCAAAAAGACAAACGTAATATTAAATACTCAAAATCTTCAGTTTTTATCGTGTAGTTACGGCATACTAGTAAAAACAATCATGAATTCATGTTTTTGTTTAAAGAACGTCATATCTAAATTAGGGGCTGTACATTTTCAAGGGGCGACAAAGTTATATAAATCATAATTTATCCATAAATAAATTTAAAAATATTTTTGTCTCTAATCTACAATATATAGTGTCATCCAAATATGATACTGTAACATTGAGGCAGGGTCGCTCTCTGAAAGTCCCCGGGCGGCTCAACTCCCACCCTTACGTGCTGTTGTTGTTGGACGAATGGATGGGAATAGACGGGCGTTGAACACAAAGACTCTCTTCTCTAAATAACTATTTATTCCACACGAGGGAGATCTGGCTGCAGGAAGGACGACCTCCCGCATCCAAGGCTAATCGTCTACTCTCCCAAATCCCACCTCCTGCGTGTCACTACTCAACCAGCAACGGTGCACGCACAAGAAGCGATCAGTCGGTATGCAGGTACAATGTCTCCGTAGGGCCACAAGAGATGGCGCTGTTAAAATAACACATTGCACCTGAAGAGAGACGGAAGATGTCGCTGTTAATCTGGCGAATTAAACCTGTTCAGATTTACACCGTTACTACGTGGAGATGGTATATCACCCACGTTACAATACCTAGATGTATTTTTTGTAATGTTTTTTCGAGTTGCTTTCAACAAAGTGTTCGATAATAATGTAAATTCGTTATTGCAATATATATTTTGCCATGATTAAAATTGTATTACTTTCCACAAAATGTCATATATAAATATTATGTAGTACCAATCAGTGGCGTAGCTACTAAGGGGCTAGGCGGGGCAGTGCCCCGGGGCCCTCAAGCTCAGGGGGCCCTCGAATCCTTACTAGAAATCTCGATCGAACTGAACTTTTGCAAATTTCTCCCATTTTCAAAATAAATATGACAGGTTGCAACCCCACTTTAATCATGACAACTCAGTTGAGAGAAATTCAAAAGTTATGCCTAGGGAATTCCCCTAAATTCTTTCTGTAGGTTGGCAGTGTTGTCAGTTTGACAGAAGTGATATGTGCGTTTTATTATTCATCGATGTGCGTTTTATTTTTATTATTATTTTAGTATTAATTGTAATTTATGTTGTTACTGTTTAATATTTTTATTACCTGCCCTGCAGTGCACAAAAAAGAGCTTAAGTAGCTTAGCATTTTTAAAGTATTTGTATACAATAGAACCTCGATTATCCGGACTAATTGGGGATAAAAGTACAGTGGTGCCTCACACAACGAACTTAATTCGTTCCAAGAGCAAGTTTGTAATGCGAAAAGTTCGTTATGTAAAACGTGCAAAAGCACGCTTTTTGGCCGATGGTTTCATGAAAAACCTGTCCAAAGTCGTTCGTCGAGACTTCGTTGTGTGAAGCGAAATTCGTTGTATGAATAATGAAATGAACGAATAGGAAGTTCGCTGTGCGAGGCATTCGTTATGCGAGGCACCACTGTAGTTCAGATAACGAAAAATCCGGATAATCGAAAAAAATCATAATTGATAGGGAAAGTATGAATATTTTTTACTCATTTAGATTTACATACACATGTAATAAATGATTTTTTATTTAAAAAAAATCAATGATCGATTTTTGCTTAAAGCTTGTTTTTCTTTTAGAAGCTCCCAAATCGCGAATATTCTTAAGACATATAAGTTGTTCTTATTTACATTCTTCTTGCTTCTCAAGCCATTTCTTGGCGACATCTAAACACTGAAGAGCTTGAGAATGTGTAGGACCAATATCTCCTCCCTCGCAAACTTCTTTTTCGTCTTCTGGATCTTGTTCGTCTGAGGCAGATATTTCTTCAATTATTTCTTCATCATTCAAAATTTGAAATCCAGAATCGTCTGTATCGCAATTTAACCAGTCGGTTACATCTTCTTCGTCGCATTCAGCACTTATGGAAATTTATGCTATTGCTTCCACAATGTCTTCTATATTAGGTTCTACCGCTTTACTGGATCTTACTAATGGTCTTTTCAAGATTTTGTTCCATTATTTTTTCAAGTTTGACACTTTTAATGAACTCCAACTATCTGCTGTGATGTAGCAACAATCCTGTGGAAACTGATAAATAAATTAATCTTCATTATTTTGTGAGTGTATTTGTATACGAACACAATTCTCCAATTCTTCAGCAAATTGTATTTTCTATTTTTTTATTTTGAACAATCTGGATAATCTAGGTCCGGATAATGGAGGTTCTACTGTATTTCATATTTTTATTTGATAAATCCTAATTAGTTTACATAGCAGTGGGGCCCCATTTTTTTATTTGCCCCAGGGCCCTTGGTTACCTAGCTACGCCACTGGTACCAATATCTAAGAATTAAATTTGGATGGCTATTTATATTAAACATGCAATAATAAGGGCTAATTATGTTATAGATGGGGAGAAATTAAAAATATTCCAATCAAACAAAATATTAAAAACAATGTTATTTTTCAGACTCGCCAAAGGATTTGACGTCTAACGTAAATTGCTGAACTGAAAATGCACTTCGCTTATAAAATTTCCATCAATTTCCAACATGTGCCTGAAGGTCTGAAGTATGCTTTGAATTAATAGCACTTGTTCTTTGAAGTTATCTATTATATTTAAATATTTATTATATAAAGAACGATTTCAGCTTTCTCGATTGTTATACCCAATATCTTGTAAAAGTATATTTTCTCTATTTTTTTAAAAACATAATTAAAGAAATATTCCATTCAAACTTTAAAGCGTATAAAAGAACAACATTTAAACAATGTTTCATCAAATTTTCATTTAAAATTTGTGAAAATTCAACCGTTGTCACAAGTCACAAGACCAATATACGCCAACATGGTGCATCCGCTAAACGTCTCGTGTAACAAATTGCGTACAAAAACAAAACTTGTATTAATTCTATAACGTTTACAAAGATGCGCATAATAAATTCCTAAAGTTACATTGCAATCGGATGAACGGTATGGCAGCGCATAAAATATGAACAAACAGACATTGATTTTTATTTGTGAGATTTAAATAATGTCAATAACTATGGAGTTGAATTCTAGATTATCGTTAATACAGCACAATATTTATTTTTAATTTGATGTTGTACAATGATTTGACTCCATTGACATAAGATTATCATAATCAATTTCACAGGATATTTCTGTTCTAAAAACGTTCCTGAATAAAAACTTTTGGATACGTCTCAAGTTTTAAATATCTCCGTATGTATCTGCAGTTGTTTCGTTACACCGTTTATCGTCAATCTCTGATCGAATAAAAACAGCAAGCGATTATACAATTATTGTTTATAAATAAAGACAAAGGCGTTTCCTGAACCGTGTCTCGATACAAACTGAATGATCTTTCAACATATCGTTGGCTAGATCGAGACATTTCTGTAGTGCACCAGCTTTTGTATGTCAGTGGTATTAGTAGTAGTACCTCTGCTACCTGCTCTTTTGGATTGTCTTTTGGATTCTGGGGTATAGTGACCCACGTTACATCCCCCATAACGATAGAGTTCAAAAGATAGAGTCCCCTTTCCTGTAAAAAACGATCCAAAAATTCACGCGCGATGGTTATGCAATTTTTACGCTACTCCGGTGTAAGTATTCTGGACACTTATTTAAATTTCAGGAAATTCTTTGTAAAGTTCGTTCAGCATCACATGGCGGTCATTTCGCACTTATTCTTCAACTTTTTGCACAAGTTCTTCCAAGACTTCCACTCCTCACCTTGTTGTGAGTATTAGTATGACCTTCTCTGAACAACCTTACCCACTTCGTGATATATTGTCGACTCATCACATCACGACGGCATGTGGTGGGAGCGCGCGACGATCTCTTCACTGGAAGAGTTTACTGTGACTGAACAAAATGGCCGACAAATACGTATGACTAAACACACTAACCGTTGGGTTAATATTGAATACATCTGCATCTTTGCTGATACTTGCATTTGTTGCCTTGTAATGGACGTACTAAATCCACCCCAGTCGATCTGATTGTATCGACTCTACAAATCCACCCAAACAACTTTTAACCTTCGGCTTATTAGCGACCAATATCGAAATACGTATGCAAATATGGAGAACAAAGTAGGCGAGATGATTTTTTGCTCTCAATAGCCCGATGCTGTATAGAGCAAAGGCATTATTAATGTTCACGCCAGTCAGTCGCGTGGGACCGAACATTGTTTCTGCATTAATATTATTTTCAGAGTAACCACCCCCTTGCGGATGGGTTATTCTACAATGACGAAGTGTAAAGTTTCGTAGGTATGAAGGGCATATGACGAGTTTGAACAGCCCCCATACCGACGTATAGTGAGCTTGAACCACGAATCCACCACTATATGTATCGACATTTTTTTTAATTATTTATTTAGACATTATAAACAGCAAGCAAGCAAACATAATAAATGCACATTTATACTGAACAAAAATACTGCAAGCGTTATTATTCAAAGCATGAAATTGGTCAGCAGTTTGATTTTGTACACAGGCTAACAATAGGAGGTGATATTTCATCAATTCGTCGGGATTAAAATTATTGTGGTTACCACATTCAAGAGTTGCATTGCTGGGATATAATGAGTTCCAATGGTTATGTTTTCTATCACTTAGGTCAATCAATAAATCTGGATTATACGAAACCGATCCGAGATTGATAGATTCACCTATAATAATTTTAATCTTTCGTTTGGGCGATTTCAATGTGTTATTGCCTGTATCCAAACTTGTATAGAATATATCATCAATTTTAAATTCAGAATCCATATCAAAACCTGTAGTATCATTTTCCACCGTATTTTGATCGATTGTCGATATTCTAAAGATAATATCCTCAAGATCATCAACAAATGTTGATTCAATTGTGGATATTATGCTCTCATCATTATACTCCGACGAAGATATTTCTGTTAATGTTATATCTTCAACATTATAAGCTTGCGTCGCTGAGGAAGTCGTCATCTCAATATCTTTTGGTTCAATCGTAGATAACATACTGTTATTTAAAGTCATTGAAATAAATTCATGACCATTAGACTGTGTTGATGTTGAATTTTCAAATAATACTTCATCAACATTGTAAGGATCCATTGTTGAAGAAGTCGTTGTCTCCAAATTCGTAATATTTTGCAATAAATCTTCAGATTCGTCATCATCAAAGTAAAAATCAAAATCGATCGGAATGCTTAATTCTAAGCCACGAAACGACGGATTTCTTTTTGATCTGGATCTATCACAGATATTTTCGTATAAAAACACCATTTTATTTTGTACATCAGTCGATTCGATTAACGTCAAGCAATTTAAGAATGGTCGATTTTCTTCCGAATATTTTTTAGAATCAATATTTTCCAGATTTAATATGAATATAAATACTTCATTGCTGTCAATTTTCCAATCCAATTCATATTTGTGCGTCTGCAAACATCAATAGAAAATAATGTGAGAAGTTGAAAATATATGGAAAACGTTGATGGTTGAAAAAAAATGGCATGATTCAATGACACAGGGTATGTGTCATCATAAACAGGTATTGAACCCATGACATACATGTTGTATCATCAATAAAGTAGTACCGATGCGAAAATTATTTTATTTTAATTGTCCAAAATCATATTCTAGCACAATAAAAAGTTTTAGTTTTTAAACTGTAAAGGTAGTATGAAGATCATTTAGAAAGTAAGGTTACAAGTCGAAGTTAGCACACGTGGCGTATAGAAGAGATCCTAATGGTCAGTTCGTTTAGTTTCGCGTATTTATTGGCCATTTTGTTCAGTCACAGTAAATTCTTCCGATGGAGAGGACGTCGCGCAGTCATCCTTATTTTGACTTCGCATAACAATACCCATCGAATATCCATCGGAAGCTTGTAGACGTTTATGATAATGATGTGATGACTCGATAACATATCACGAAGTGAGATTGTACAAAGAAGGCCGTATTGATAATCATGGTGAGACAAAAAATGGGAGACTTTTATGATGAATTTCCTGACATTTATTGAAGTCTCTTTGAATATTTGTTGGAAAAATATGATTACAAGAATTTGTGTGCGAGATGGGTGCCCAAAATTTCGAAAGAAGAGAGAAGCTTTTCTGAACTCTATCGTTCGAGTGGATGTTACACTCTACAGTGCCCACCCATAAAACCCCATGAAAAAGGGCAACCCTAAGCTCATGAGCAATAATGCCCCCGCATCGCATTACACTGGTGTCAGAAGTCTAGGGTGGGTGTTTCACTCACCACGCTGCCTACCCATAATAGTCGAACCCCATCAAACGCTGCAGTGGTAGTACAGCTTACATGAGTTGGGTTCGCATTTTATCCTGTGCTGATCCTGGCGATTCGTTTCCGTGGCTAGAGGTACTACAAATGAGGTAATACAAACCGAACCGATATTAGTATCATGGAGAAGGGGTAACTTCTGCAGATCATCATATTTTACAGCCTTCTTCAAACTGAGGTTGGATTCATGGTGGATTCTTGGGGGCCGGGAGTGAAAGGGACGGGCGCCTGGAAGCTCTGCGCGCTATGTTTCTGGTTATCCACCAAAGAACAGTGGAAGACAATTGAGTCGCTGTCTGTCCTATCTCAAATGAGCTCTATCGTGATAAGGAATGAGATGTGAATATGTCATTACACTACAGACAGAGCCGTAACTAGGGTATGAAGCGCCCGTGGCAGGTATCAAACTTAACGCCCCCTCCCCACCTCTCGGAATTTCAATTTAGTATTTAAAGGTAACTAATACAATTATAATATATGTTTTAAAATAATATACAAAGTTAGTCCCAAAAGTATCCGACCTAACGCATAAATGGCGATTACTGTTGTAAAAAAATATTATGATAGATCTTGTCTAAACGCTACGTTGCTTCCGTGATCGTACAGTTCATATAAAATGCCACAATAAGCCCTTAAAGAGGACAGAGTGACCATAAGGTTTGTATGCTCAATCAGTCCGCTTTTCGGACGGCTGATATGACGAACGAACGTCTCGCGATCGGATGCCATACCTGAACATAACAAAAGCTGATGTCCTAACTGCAAAAATATTTCGATCTCGAAGGCGATTACATTGAAAAATAGTTTAATATATTCAAGATGTATCTAGTGAATTTATATTAAATATACTGACCATTTTTAGCTTTGTAATAGAACAGCTATTATTTGAATATTCCGATGATATTGATTGATTTTCCATATTTGCTGTCAAATTGAGTTCCGTTATAGTTTTTCTGAAAATATAATTTATTTCATCAATCACTGTATGATAATATTTTTGCATGTATTAGATGATCCCTCACTTGATTATGTCATTTCTATAATTTTCCGTACAATTTTGAACCATCAAAGTGTATTCGGATTTCGAAGCTAAATTGTATAATTGAATTTCGGGATACTCCACGTCCATTGCACAAAGCTGAAATATAAACCGAATATAAACACTTCCTCCTTTATTAAAATTTCAGTAATGGCTTCTATAAACTCACCCTCAAACATAATCCGTCTGTTAAATGACCGCCGTAAATGACAAACAATAGGGCCAATGGAAGCAGATGCGTCATCTTCAGGGCGAGAAGCCCTCCGGATATCTTCGAAGGGCTGGCCATTGATTCGTTTACGAATCTCAAATTTAAACGAAACAAAAGAAGCACTATGGAAAAATGACAATTATTTTTTGAAAAATTGGACGTCGGGAACGTGAAGTCACGTGCCCGTCACGTGTTACGCTCCGTTTTTAAAAAATGAAACGTTGTCATATTACGCGAGGCGCTCGCTCGGAAAATTAAAATTGTATGCGGAAATATTTTCCGCGGGAAAAACGTCATATTCGAAAACAATGAATAATGTCCTAAGACATTGTGTGCGTGTGCAAGGGAGAGATGGTGTGCAAATTAATAATCATGCGATTAAAGCACCCACAACAACGGAACCCTCATCATTTTATGCGAACATCCGAAGAAATGTTTACATCGCGGGCGAATCATTTTCTTCAGCTGAAGTATTTTAAATATTTAAAAATAGATTCCATACTCGAGCCCACGGAAAAAAGCCATGATCCACAGTTGCGTAAAAGCTTCCTTTCAAAGCTATTTTCTTTTTGCGTACACGTATGAAAGCTATTTTTTATTTTCGGAAGAATATCCTTTCGCAAAAAGGAAACGTATTTGATATAATTAATAGGATCGTCTCTACAACCTTAGTCCATGGATTAATATTCAAAATATACAAAAAAATAAAATAAAGTTATAGGCTAGTAAAGCGTTAGGGATAAAAAGAACGCATATTCTAATTGACACGATTTCAACCTTTTAAATCATTTAAAATTCAAAAAATACAAATATTATTAATAAAAAATTTGTCGCTCAAACTTTTTTATGCGACTTTTTTTGTGCGATTTCGAAGTTATGCGGTTTTTTTAAAAGTATTTTTTTTCTTTTTTTTAATTTTATAAATAGAGCATATCGAGATATTTCGGATAAAATTACTAAAAAAAATATAATTTGGGACTGTGTAAATCATATTGCATCTGCTATTGCTGAATTACGACCACGCCCTTTGTTCTGATTTAGATTTTTGAAAAAAATGATTTCGCTTTTTTTTGCATTTTTCCAATTTTTTGCATTTAAAAGATACACGATCCAAAAGAATTTCCAAAAAAACTTGGCTGGTCCATAATGAAATCTTTTAACGCGTTTTTTTCGAAACTACTTTTTTCAACGCGGTTGACATCATATCTCAAGTTAATTAATTAATTAATTAACTTCAAACTGGGTACGAATATTTTCTATATAGCCCTCCATTATTCTTACCAAATTTGTGTCAAAATCTATTTTTTTAACTATTTAAAAAAAAAACTTTAACAAAATAACGCCAAAAAATTACTTGAATGCATTTTTTTTAAACAATCGCCATTTTGTGATATTTTTTGAGTTTGGGACTATAGACTACTAATTATATAGTTGTAAAGAGAAAATCTACACAGAACATTGATGACATTGAAACTGGTTATACTATTTCTTCCGAAGAAGAGAGAAATTTTGAGTCATGTTGAAAATTATCATACAGCGATGATAGTTTGTAATTAAAATAATTAGTATTTCTATAGTGGATGTCAAACATCCTTAAAATTTTACCATTGATACAAGATGTCCTTTAACCCATTGACGCACAGTTGCCGTCAAATAACGTCATGCGTCAGCAGATAATACCTGCTTATTGCGCCAGATATGTCCATGCATACCGTCTCCCTACATACTCAAATCTTATCTCACATCGAAGAAACTCATTTAAATGAAAACAAACTTAATAACTCAAAAACTCTCAAACTTCTCAGAGAATTGAAACGAGGCAGATAACGCTACTATCAACAATCAATTTCATTGATTCAAAACAATAATAATTGTGTGTTTTAGCGATGGTTTAACTCCAATTTTACGTTCATAAATTACGAAAATCGTTATTCCAGACGTGTGTGTCAACCAGTTAAATTTTACCAAAAATGTTATTTTTTAATTGCTTTATTGTTTTCCTGTTTTTTTTATTAACTTTTTTTGTGCGATTTTGGATATATTTTATATAGCTTTTTCAAAGTTATGCGTTTTTTTTTAAATCCATAGAACACATCTTCACTTTTTCTATGTAAGTAATAACTTTTTTGTACGATTATCTGCGGAACGCATCTACCGCACAAAAAAAGGTTTAAGTGTAGTTCATACCTCAAAGAAAAAAAATAATAACGACCATAGATTTAAAAATTATGACAATTTTTTGACTGACATTTAGGACATAGAGCCTTTTTGCGAAACGTAGCAAAACACCCACCAAAAAAATAATGGTCAATTCGCAAAACAACCTGTATAATAGATTCATTTTATCAGATACAAATACATTAGTTGTGAACAGTATAAAAAAAAACTTAAACTCCCTGGATGTTAAGCAGCGATATATCGTCGATTATGAAACCAAAGAGGAATACAAACAACGATCGCTATTAGCCTCTTAATGAGTTCAAAATGCTCGAATATAAAACCCTAACAAACAAGATAGAGGAAGATAGCTAATAAACTTCTGTTTATCAAATTACACCATAGCAGCTAAAAGATTAAAGGGGTGAAACAATTTACAATATTTTGTAGTTTTATAATTAAGTATGACGAGCTTTAAGCTATTGTAGCGTAGGCCAAAAGTCATCCCCACGCAATAGCGCTGTAAATCTGTTAACCCGTGCGTTAATCCTACTTCTGACACCAATGTTACGTAATGGCAGAGGCGCTCACGGAGTCTTAAGGCCGCTCTTCTCTTTCACGGCTTGTTGACCCAATTGACACAAGAAAAATTATCCAAGTGTGACGTCGCTAGTTGAATTATTTTCATGCAAAATTTCGTTTAGCGATTAAGTTCATTTCAACATATTTTCGCAATGAAATCAGTTTTTCATTCAATATAGTTTGGCAATAATTTCGCTAGATGTTTTTATTTATTTTGTTGAATCAAAGCAAATCGATAAAGTCAAGGATGGAAGATTAATTGTATTATAATAAAGGGTATATTTATCGAAATTTTAATGAAAATAAATATTCCATCGATTACGCTTTTGTTGCTAATAATAACAAGGTTCGCTTCGAAACGAAAGAGTTATTGGGATACGAAAATAAATGAAGAATAATCATTAAATGAAAAGGGAAGATTTATGAAGGGATGTGGGCGTAAAAAAGAAAAAAGATAATGAGGCATGTATTGAGTGTATAAATTATTGGGTATTATGCTTCAATATAAAGTTTATGCGATTCGGCTTCGTTTTTGCGAATCGAATCGTCGTAGTGGTTTGCGATCCAATTAAAAAATAATCATTGCGTGATTGCGACCGGGGATGAATCCCCATTGATCAAAATGCTATGGGATTAGAGTCAATTAATAGTTGCATTGGTCCGCTGCAACTGTGATACTGCATTTACGGCCACATTTAAGACTCGGAGATTAATCAAATTGCATATAGCCGAGCGAGACGGTCGGATGCAGCTCGGGGTGAGCGCGACAGGGATGCACTTCGCCAGGGGCGGAGCTTGTGCGAAAACTGGGGGTTGGCCTGCGGCGCCTTACGTATGTGCCTTCACTACTGTCTCTTGACATAGAAGCCTCAGTCTTCTGATCGTGGCCTGATGTGGAGGACGCGTACTCCTCAATCTTCCACTTTGCCCTGGTGCCGGGAAAACTTTGTAGTCAGTCCATTAAGTGTCTCAACTGGGGAAAATCGCGCCGTAATGTGAAAAATGGTTGTCAGGCGTACTTTTGAAGTACTTCGTAAGTTTGATCATTTATTTTTAACGAGCATAACCGCTGTACGAATTTCGATATGACCAGTTGCAGGCTTGCGAATGACACTTGACGTATGCATGACATCTTCGTGTCATACACGGGCGCTTCCAATTTCGTGATGCTTCAAGGATGGTACCATATGAATCATTCGCACGAATGTGCAATTTTGATATGGCAGAATCAAACAATAAACATCCTATCCCATTGACATAATTTTGCATAGTATATTATAACCAAAGTACGTCATTAAATACGTTTTTAATTGGGTTTACCATTGAAGCAATGGGCACATAACTCAAAAAAATATTAATTTAAAATCCGATTTTTTTTATAAATTATATTAATACAGATTTAATTGAATTGCAAATTTAAAAAAATCATATAAATCATGCTAAATAAATTTATAAATGGCAATGTCAACGATCCTGCAAGGAGAAATGGCGCCAATTTAACATCAGCACAACGCACGAATGATTTTCATATTAAGATTTTCCTCTTCCTTGTATTAATATTCTGCATAAAAACATTTTTGTATGATTTATGTGTATTTAAATATCAAAAAAATATTAATTAGTTCAAATTTAATCCGCATATTAATGGGTTTTAGATCCAGATTCAGGATTCACTCGAAAATAGCTATTATTGCTATATTAATAATGATCAATGGTAAAAATCGTTCTTCATTGGATACAAACAATGGTGTTTATTGTGTATTTTTAATTTCCTTCCAAGCTGAATATTTTTTGACGTCGGGGATTTTTCCGAGTTAATCTCCTTTGATTGTTCGTTTCCTTGCGCGAAAATTTTCATCCGCAGCCTTTTTCGATTACAACCCCCGGACGCCTTCGCTGCCATTGTCTTTATATTCAATATTTCATTGAATAACAAAGGTATCGAGATCTACAAAGCGATCGCCGGCCAACTTTCCCGTTTAAAAAAGTTTCCATTTTAGCAGACAACGGGCCATCAGATCCAGGTATTAATTTGCGACCGATCCCGGTACAGAGCCCGGGCTCGCCCAAGGGCGCATTTACGTCGTTCATAGCTCTAAATATTTGCAAGGAATGAGATTTTGCAACTGTTAAGTAATTGGAGGAGCCCGTGGCGTACGAAAGGCTTCGAGTGATTAGTCCTGTGTTTTTAATTGTGCTTTAATTAAGGGCGAGTTTTTAATTTCAGACCGCGACTTGAAAGGTGGTCTTTGAAATATTTGTTTTGGGAAATTTTCGCAGTTCATTTGAAAGGTGAGGGAAACTCTCCACGCTCGTAATTCAAGGAGCTTTTAATTTTCGCGAAAATTCCCTGAGATAAACGGCTTAATTTCATACTTGATTTGCACTTATTTTAAGCTACAGATTTTTAATTAACTCAATTGCGAAAGATAAACACACTTTTTTCATTCGAATGACCTATTTGTTAAACGCTCGAGTATGTTTGAACGTCTATATCCGGATTCCTCATTTCGAAACAGGGATTAAGCAGAGCTAAGTAGCTTTATCTGGACATACCACGACACCCCATCTATATCCATTATCCACTAGACACTTCCTTTCAACTATCTCCTTAATCACTTGTCTGTTATCTTGACCGGACGATGCATCCTTTCGGGGCTTTACTAATGTCCCATTTTCACATATTATTTACATGGATGCAAGGAATCATCCCCTTTTCCGTTAACAATTTAAATTGATATAATCGCACAAAAGCATTGGTACTCAATATTTTTTTTCCATTTAATGTCCTATATTCATAAATTAGGCATAATTACCCTGTATATCATAAAAAATGAGCAAATTCTTTAAGCAAAATATTTCTAGATCTGAAAAAATACACACTGAAATGAATGAGAAAGATGAGCATGACGATCTATTATATATGACTTACAAGATTTATCCCAGAAGTATCTAATCTGACGTATAGATAGCGATAGTTGTTTAAAAATATATATTATATTAGAAAATAACTATCTTATAAAGCTTAAGTTTTGAGTTTGGAGATGCTATGTTATTGTAGGGAAAAATTGGTCATTGTTTTGTGATATAATACTTTAATTTGAATGGTCTCTATCCAACCAATATCAAAGCTGAGCTAGATTTCAATCTGGAGGAGTCTAATCCTTCGTTTAGAGAAATAAAATATTGGATGGCAGAGTTTAAACAAGGCCGTACGAGCTGCCAAGACGAACATCGTAGTGGTTTTCCAAATGAGATGACCACACCAAAAATGCTGAAGAAAATGTATACAATGATATTGGATGTCCATGGATTGAAAATGCATGAGATAGCAGATATGATAGACAATTCAAAAAGTGCTATATATCGCATATTGCCTGAAAAATTGTACATGAGAAAGCTGTGCACAAGATGAGTGCCACATTTGCTTATGCTGTTCGCCAGATTAAGTCCCCTGAGGCTATTTTATTGATGGTTCTTATTGTAAATATGCTATTAAATATCTTAGGATAAAATGTAGCCGAAAAAATACTATTTTTTAGAAATACAAATATTTGTTAGGTCAGATACTTCTGGAGCTTGTATTTGCAAAAAATATATTGAATTTATACTTTAAATTTAAATATACAGATATTCTCCTTTCATACAATCCTATTGTTTGGTGAGAAATCATCCCTTAAAAATCACTCACAAGATTTTTTTTTCTAAATTAAGAAATTAATTACTTACACTTTGCTAATATTTTGCCAATAGTTCAGTTTAAAATCAAAAATATATTAAATATAACATGAAAATTTTGAGCCGGCTCTATAGAGCCGGTTGATACAATGATTCAATTTAATTTGGTTTTCATCCACAATTTAGCACAATTATGCGATATTTTAATATAATTTTGTTTATAGTATGAGGAAGCCAATTTAAAAATATACAACATTAATAAACATACTGAATCGTGCAATTAATTTGTACGAGTGTATATATACTTGTAAATAATTGTTGTAGGCAATTTATTATCCATAATCATATTAGGACATAATTTCATAATATTTTTGTATCGAAATCAAAATATTTAATTTGGCGAATTTGAAATATCAAGGTACGGAAGGAAAATTTTTGGAAAATATCTTTTTCATAATTTGTTTACATCATCCCCCTGCCGAGACGTTATTTTTGCGCGTGTTTATTTCGCATTAAAGAAAATTGAAGCATGAAAAAATTTATGCGAATTTCTCATTACAGGTGTACTCAAAGCGCGCTGGAAGGGGTAAATTTACCCCCTCACCGAGAACTTTCGCGTAAAATGGTGGGCTTTATAGAGGCGCACCCCATTACCCTGGGGCTACTCACTTTCTTAATTACCGGTTGGTCTCAATTTCACATTTATACATCAATTAATCAATTTTCTTACAATCAGATATTTGCAAAATTTCACGACTTTATTCTCGTACTTACAAAAATATTTTTGAATTTTGGAAAATTTTGATAGTCGTCATATTTTTCCTGCGGCATATCAAACTTAATCGTTTTTAAATGTGCGTTTAATTTAAACAGCAACAGCATTCCAACCAGAGTTTGCTGAGCCAATTGTCAACTTGACAGTTCCATTAGGCAGGGATGCCACATTTAGATGTCTGGTCAACCATTTGGGTGGATACAGGGTGAGTGTTCTAATTGTTATATATGAAATGTAAATGCACACTCGCCCCCATAAATGTGTACCTGAATTTTAATTTGTTTTTATTATCATATAGGTGGGGTGGGTGAAGGCGGATACGAAGGCTATCCAGGCCATACACGACCATGTGATCACACATAACCCACGTGTCTCGGTATCACACAATGATCACACCACATGGAATCTACATATCAAAGTTGTTCAGGAAGAAGACAAGGGTCAGTACATGTGCCAAATCAACACGGACCCTATGAAAAGTCAGGTAATTAAAATTAATTATAAAAGTTTTGATTCAATAATTGCTACGTGTTATAAAATAATTTACCTTTCTGTCGGTTGGGCATAATTCTACATAAATAAACCTATGAAATATTACTGACCAATCGGATGTAAATAAAGGAAGGGTGTAAAAATTCGTTAATTCAAATTGATTTCCTTAATTTCGCGATAGCATTAAAATTTAATACTTAACTGCTAATGATACAACATAAAGAATATTCGATCATTTCTTTGCGCAAACAAATAACACACTTGAAATTCAAATTATTATTAGTCGATAAATTTGAGCTAACGATCTATGTAATCGTGCGATGTATGCGGGAAAGCCCTTCGTCTCTATCTCCCGAGCTGCGCTACGTTCTCTTTCTGTCTCTGTCTGTCTCCGAGCTTAATGTACAAGAATGATCTTTCTGAAAAGTGGAGGGGGGATGCCAAACCCTGGCACAGTACTCCTTTAAGGGTTAATATATAACGAATATTAACATTGTATAGCAATTTAATTCCATGTTCATATCGCCCAAAAATATGAATATATTGAAATAAACGATTATGATTCACTTATCCACAAAATATGTGTTTTTTTTGTACTAGAAGACTTTTACGCTCGGGTGAACTAACAACTAAACAAAATTTGTTAATTGTCTGTAATTAGTTTTTTGTGTAATATTTCACAAAATAATCCCCAATATGGATCTTCAGTTTATCAGGGATCGTATCAAAATAATTTGAGGTTTGACGTCTACCGCCAGGCTTAATTCCTTTCTTCCTTTCTGTTTGTAAGGATGGAATGGCAAAGAAATGGCATTTGAGTTTGGCTTATTATTGGGCCAAAATATAACTAGTACAGTATCGATCCGTAAGCATATTTTACCTCTGAGTACCAGAAATTTTGTCTATTATTCTTACTGACAAGATTGTTTCAGCCCACGAAAAAATTGAAATGGGAATAACTTATCATTAATACAAGAAATATACCGATACAATAGTGTTAATCAACGGAGCCTTTGGAGTGCAAAGGGTTAATATGTCCCTTATATCCAATATACCCCAAATAGGTGCGATTTATGAAGCTTAAACATATTTTGATTATGTGTTTCATTAATAAGATATATATACGATAATACGACTACACAAAAGACTACTCCTCATATAATAGTTCTGCAAAATCTGATGATTTTTGCTCAAATATCAAAAAGTCCACATTTTTTTTGACAAAATTTGGTCGCTAAAAATGTCTCCCGTAGGATACAAGATGCTTGACTCGCTTTACGTACGGATAAGCTTCGCGCATGCATTCGCCCATAGTTTTTAAATATTTGGTCTTGGTTTGTAGTCGGTCTTTATGTTAGGAAGGAACTCAATTTAAAAAAAAGTCCTCATAAGATAATTTTTGGCAAAAATGTGCAGAAACATGTCGTAATTCATAAAAATATGCATTCCGTACGTAGTTGTAGGTAGCATCCTAACGGTTTTTATTTTGGTCCCGCGTGTTTTCGGCCATTTTGTTCAGTCACAGTAAATTCATTCAATGAAAGGGTCGTCGCGCGCTACCATCACTTTTCATCCATGCGAGATCCACGCGGTCATCCGTTTTTTAGCTTTGCAGAACAATACCGCCGCGAATATCCATAGAAAGCTCCTGGAAGTTTATGGTAGTGATGTGATGAGTCGGCAACATATCATGAAGTGGGTTAGATTGTTCAGATAAGACCGTAATGATACTCACAACGAGGTAATGAGTGGGAGTTCATCAATGATTTCTGATAAACTTGTGCAAAAAATAGAAGAATAAGTGCGAAATGACCGCCATGTGATGCTGAACGATCTTTACAAAGAATTTTCTGACATTTTTCAAAGTCTCCTTGATGATATTGTGTCATGTGGGAATTTTTGGATCATTTTACACAGGAGGGAGAAACTTTTCTGGACTCTATCCTGACGAGAGATAAGACGTGTGAGTGTATCAATACATCTCGATCTTGACGGCGATTACGTTGAAAAATAGTTTAATATATTTGTAAAATATACTGTGAATTTCAATTAAATATAAGCATTTATCTGTTCCACATAAATATTGTAACCTTATTTTCTGGATGACCCTCACAATATGCTTCCTGTAATTAATGTGTTATCGTAGCTGGCTAAATAATTTAATTATAATACAATGAAAATATTAAATTTATATTAGCACATGTGATTATGTTAAGATTATATTGTATACGGAGCAAATAAAAAAACATTTTTACTCAGCGAAATAGACAAAAATATCTTATCAATTAGTTAGAATTTTTGGGTCCCATAGATAGTGTTTTTAACAGGGTGAAATGTAAGGAATCCCCATAGCCAGTGTCCAATGGTTTTCATTTAAAGAGCGCCCGTCGTCATTGCGACAGTCACATTTGAAATGAAGTGGCCATGTTTTAAGCATTTTATTTTTCTTCCTCCCGAACGAGCTCCTGCGATAATATTCCAAGTTGGTGTTTTCTTGTAATTAAATTGTTAGGTTGTATATACAAGGGGCCTATCGTAAACAGTCCGACCTGATGACTTAACGATACAGGTGTTGGGACGTCGCATCCCATACACCGGGATACAGAACCCTCCCCTGTAATCTTCCTACACGAGTTTAATTATATTAAACAGCGCAGTCTTCCCGGTAAACAAACGGGCTTTAGTTTGTGCAGACAAGGGTGGTTATTACCCTCCCTTTCTGTTTGGCTTTAAACTCCTATTACGATATTCAGTCGTTTTCTTTTGTGCCATCTGAACGAATCCGATTATAGTACCTGAAAATAGAGACGATTCGCAATATGACAAAGAAACAATTGACTGTAAATATTTATTGGAATTTATTCGAGCCCAGCAAATAATAAAATTGAAACAATCATAACGATTCTATATATATTTTTTTTACTATTAAATATAATAATTCCCATTCAATATTTTATATGTTAATAGGATGTTTATTAATTTAATTGCGCACCGCTTCTCGTCCTATGGTGACACGGTAGAAATGAGGAGTCGTTTTATAACCTTGGCTGCGGGAAGATGTCCTTCCCGCATGCTCATAGCCATAACTTCTCTCTCCGTAAATAAAATATAAACGTTCATACGAGAGAGTTTTTTTTCAGCACCCGACCTCCATCCTATCGCATAATAATATCGATAAGAAATAATAAAAACGATGAAGTAGATACATTTTATCATCACAAAAACTTGCATATAGTCAATACTTAAAGTGACTCTTATCTGATAATATAAATATAATCAAAATTATGAACTATTAATATTAACAGCAAATCATTTCCACTCCAGATCTAAATTTATACGCTATTAATTTTTAATTTACCAGTATGAGTCCCCATTATAATATTTTTTAAGTATTATAAAAGGTTTTGGTATTATAAGAAAAAACATGCCGACTCACCGGTGAGTCATTGTCACTTATGTGGTTAAATAGGCCTTTGAATTGGATCGCAGCAACCTTTGTTTGAAATGGTCTTTAGTAATGAACTCTAATTCGGTTGGATGAACACAATGGCAATATTTGACAGCACAAGGTGCTAATGAACTAGTTCGTGAGAATCGGTGCATTGATTTGTGTCAAATTTGTGAGAAATTGATTAGAGTTAGGTGTTTCGTATTAAATATGGAGAGATGTTAACGCTTCGGTGGGTTAGATACCCTCTAATATATTATAGAGTGAATTAATTGGGAGCACGTGGAAAATTAATAATCAATTTGACTATGAATGAAATATTATCTTGGGGGTTGAAAATGGCGATTTTCTAACAATTCCGCTTGGTTTTATTTTTTTGCCTATTTAGCGCATCTAGGGTGAGAGTTTAGCAACCTTAGGGTTTTAGGAATGCATCTGGATAGTTATTCAAGCACATCGTGTAGATGGATGTTCGGATTGTCCCTGAGGCTTCTTCCGCAGCCTCCAGTCGTTACAGAGTCTGCTGTCGTAACTTCCGCACTAAAATACTCAGCAGTTTTTCCGCCGAAGGCTCTATTTCATTCGCATCAATGTGACACGACCTTATAAGCCGCCTCGTGAAATGCTCTATTAAAATCTTTATATATTTTTTTCATTCCCCAACTGAAAATATTCCATCCACAGGCCGTTTATGCGTTCTATAAATTTTGGTCAAGCATATCATAATTCTTCAAATATCTTCAAAGAATGTTTGCAGAAGCAATCAAGCTTGATGGTACTTATGTGTAAATACATTCATTGATAAAGTGATTAGCTTGATTATAATATTATCTGTTGAGGACATTAATCTATCAAAGAGCACAATATATAACAGATAAGAGATAAAATCAATCCTGATGTGTTCAAAAATTATATATATCTACATAAACGATATCCAATATATGGGTATTTCCTATATAGCACATTGGACAGATTGAGTATGTTTGATATTGATTTAAACTAAAAATTCTTGTTCTTGGCATCTTAAGATTATCTTTATTATCTGCACTAATATGAATTATTAAGTTAGAATATTTATAAAAAGCATACATTTTTATGGCATTTTGCAATTATTTTTATATGACTATTGCAGACTACATAGTGTTGACTTAAATAAATAAGAATGGTGTAAGTCAATGAACAAAGCAAACTTCCAGATTATGAGAGATCGTTGCTATAGGGTAAATTGATCAATGCAAAAATATTGGAAATTAGTGTGATTTATTAATGTAAATTTTTATATGGTCCTTAAAGTTTGGATTTCCCAGTTCCTCACTGGACTCACTGGCTATCACCGATTTCAGATTGTCCGTGGGGAGATCTGTTCATTGACATAGACTTTATTCTATGGACATATTTAGACATCGCGAGGCGCTCTTTCAATGTGTCAATGGTCCGAAATTTGGACCGGTTGGACACGGAAACATTGCGACCACTTTCTTTCCATTTAAGGGCATTTCTGCAAGAGTTTTAAGTAAAACTGTATCCTAAGGTCTTCAACGACCTCCATGGAATCATAGAGCATCTGATGCAAAATTATTTTTAAATTATAAACCCTAGCTAAATTATATTAAATTTGAGTATGTAGATACATTTATAATTTTAATTTAAATTTCCTTAAAATTAATATGCAATTTCAATCATCTCAATCATAGATGGCACTGTATTTTTTTTTAATTAATTATCTTAAAATCAATTAAATAAATTTGAATTAATTTATCTTAATGTAAATGATCTTTACAAGGATCTACAACTTGCTTTTAGTACTCAGTTTGAAAAATTTACATTGAAAATTTGACCTTAAACTTGACACCGTCGGGAGCACCGCCTTTTGAACTTCGATACGTCACGTAGCTTTCCAAATATTTTCAAGCACCGGTTCTATTTTTACCCAGGTTCATATTATTATTTGCAGACGCTCAACATCATCAATAGTGTACAAAATTTTATTATAACCGGATAAAAAAATATCGTTTTGACGCAAGGCCGCACTATGAACAAACATTTACAAGGCGCTTGTATACAAGTTCCCTTTGTCGAAAGACGTGCCTGTCGTTTAGCCATGTCTATTATGTCATGTAATATTACATGTTACATATTACATCCAACATTTGATAACACCTATTTTTTTCCGGGGGGGATATGAAAAGAAAATTTTCTCCCTTTTCCGGCCGTTTTTATTTTGCGCGCCAGAAAAGGGCGAAATCGGTGATTGAAAACGGGCCATATTTTTCAATCTCTGCTATTCGCGGAGACGAAATATACTTCGACATGTCATAATGGCGTATGATATTTTCGGTAAATGACTTGACCTTTTGACACGAGCTCTAACTGTCAGTCTCTATTTCGGGACAAAAGAGACCCCGTAGATATTGGCCGTGATATATTAATATGCAATAAATAATTCCCAAGCAGCGTCCCCTTCAATGAAGGAGTCTATTAATACATTTTATGGAAGATAAGCCTTAATAGTTCCTTAAATATATTTTTGCTAAAAAATGAGAGCATTTAAAGCCAAATAAGGCAGGACTATGCAT
Source organism: Stenopsyche tienmushanensis (assembly GCA_008973525.1). Classification (NCBI taxonomy): domain Eukaryota; kingdom Metazoa; phylum Arthropoda; class Insecta; order Trichoptera; family Stenopsychidae; genus Stenopsyche; species Stenopsyche tienmushanensis. The sequence goes on along the minus strand of WACJ01000070.1, from coordinate 294,776 downwards.
GAATGACTGATTGGTAGCAATATGTAAAATATCATCCTAAAATAATGACAATTTCCAACTTATAGATCTTCCCCATCCTAAATTCAAATATGTTAATAATTATATCATAACTTGACGATTTGTGAAAGGTTACATACAGGAAACTCCTACATGAAAACCTTTTATCGTTAGAAAAGTCTTCAATGGAGATCGTCTACGTTCGATAGCGAATATGACCCCTTTAAAAAAAGCATAGATTAGACTCAATTCCATTTGACATGGAAAAATAAAATTATATTTGTTGTTTATTTAAAAAGATTTTCCAAAAATAAATTTGCGCGAAATATCTACTTATCGCGTAAATATGAAATTTAGAAAATTTTTTTTTAGACATGGACATTATAAAATTAATTGATTTAAAAATAAATTGGGGATGATTGATAAGAGTTGAATTCCAACAATACATTCAAGAGAAAAGTAAATTAAATTTGACTTGAATTAATGAACCAAAAGTTAAAAAAAGGCTGGTAAAATGTAAGAAGTATAAAAAGGGTCGTATTCTGGTTGACACAATTTCAAGCCTTTTAGTCATTTTAAATATAAAAAAATAATTTTTATTAATTAATTAAAATATTGCTATAGTTCCTACCTCAAAACAAGTAAATAATTTTATTTTCGCAGAATGGCGACTGTTTAAAAAAAGTTTTTTTTTTACCTTATTTTATCACAGTTTTATTTTTTTAAATAGTTAAAGATAAAATTTTGATACAAATATGGTAGGAGCGATAAAAAATTATAAAATAAATATTTGTATTAAGTTTTTTAGTAAATTGATTAATTTAAACTAGAGTTATTATGTCAACCGTGTTGAAACAAGTATTTTCGAGAAAAACGCGTTTAAAGATTTGATTCAAAATAGCTATAACTCCGTAAATAATTAAAATTTTGGAAATTAATTTAAAATATATATTTTTAAAAGTCTAAATATTGAAAATACATTTTAAAAAATCGATTGTTTTAAATATATAAGCGTGTAGAAAGGATTCTTACGGTCAATTTGTTTGGTTCCGCGAATTTGTCGGCCATTTTGTTCAGTCAAAGTAAATTCTTCCGATGGATAGATCGTCACGCACTCCCACCACCAAATATACAAAAAAAATAATTACGTATATATTTATCCCAGTGGGGGTCGTAGAAAGCCCCGGGGATGTATTGTTCCCCACAACTCTTACAAAAGCCCTTAATGTCCCATAATTAGAGTAACAAAAAAGTTTCCGTGTCCAACCGGTCCAAATTTCGGATCGCTGACACATTAAAAGAGCACCTCGCGATGGAACACCATCCCCAAACATGCCTATAGAATATGATCTGCGCCCATGAATGAATCTCTGCATAGCCAAAAGTAGTTAAAATTCCAAAGTAGTTAAATTTCACTTTTCATGTCGTTCAAGTCAATTTGCCCCACCTCGCCTATGTCATGCATATTGGTTAATTGTTGAATATGTAGCTATAAATCGGATTCATTAAATTATCTCTTAAACTAAATACTTTTAATTTTGACTTAATTATACAGATGGGAACATTAGAGGTAGTAATACCACCAGACTTCATCCCCGAAGAAACGTCAGGGGACGTCATGGTACCAGAGGGTGGTACAGTACGTCTATCTTGTAAAGCACGTGGCTCACCAGAACCACGCGTCCTGTGGAGGCGGGAAGACGGCACCGACATAATACTCCGGGAACCCGTCGGATCCAAATCCAAAGGTAATTACATCAATCAAAATATCGATTATTTAATATACATATATATATATTAACAACGCCAATATTGTTACAGTTGCAACATTTCAAGGCGAAGTCCTCAGACTATCGAAGATTACGAGATCAGAGATGGGGGCTTATCTTTGTATAGCGAGCAACACTGTTCCGCCATCAGTTAGCAAAAGGATTATGGTCAACGTTCATTGTGAGTTTATTCAAATACAACTAATGCGAATAACGACTTATTTCATCGGGATTAAAATATACATTATTGTTATAGTTCATCCCGTCATTCAAGTACCAAATCAATTAGTAGGAGCGCCTTTGGGTACCGATGTGACCTTGGAATGCTACGTGGAAGCCTCCCCTAAAAGCATCAATTACTGGTTGAGAGATACAAGTAAGATATTTTTAAACTTTTCATTTAATGTCAAGCATACAAGGGAAAACGGGGTGAAAAATCGTGGGTGTTTTTAAAGGTCAATATTTGATATATAATAAAATGTTATTTAAATAATAATGAGCCACCCTACTCACCGTAATGGTAGGGTAGCTATATCTTATAAGCATTGAATGCATTTATATATCAGCGTTTATAGAGAGGATGAATTATTTTTTTGAATATTCATTACATTACTATATTTAAATTAAGCTTTTGCATGTGTATAAAATTTGGGTAAATAGGATTCTATGTCCAGATATTAACTCATTGCGGTCGGACCACTTAAAAATGTGTGTTTCGTACGGCGCTTTTACGAGTCGATTCACGCACTTTTAGCACACAAGAGTGAGACTTTTAGCATAATCAATAAATGCGTTATATTCTTCTAGTTTTAATGATTTTAATGTGTGCGCTCAATGCTTTTTGTCCCATGTATGTGTATGTTTTTTCATTTAATCTTATTAAGAATTTTTTTTAAAACATTAAAACATTTTTTAAATACAAAAACTATATATTTTTTTGCAAAAAAATCGTGTAAAATATTAAAAATACATTTTTTATTTATAAGTGTAGTAAAAATTTACTCGTTTACACATGGCTACCATCTTCGACAACAAGTTGTAATTTTTCTTTTGTGTTTTTGATAATGTAGACATGAAAGGCTGTGCATCTGTTCGTGAACTAGATGCCTTCCTGTCATTCCCAAATGAACAAACTGGGAAAAATATACATTTTTGGGACATGTGCATGGATATTGGTTGTTTAAACCGCAATTCAATTAAAATATGTCGCAACTTTACAACGGATCGTTAGCCCCAATTTTCATTTCACCACATGGAATCGCATTGTTTTCGACATGAATTCGCCAACACGTGCGGATCAGCGATACACCTATGCCGACAATTATAAATTTGTATGGATATTTGTTCAACCCTTGAATAATTGTCGTTGCGGTTGAATATTCGATAGGACTACCCCGTGGCATTGCTATGGTCTTTCGGGAGCGTTCGTCGGATCGATGAATCCCACGCTACATTTATCCCGACGGATATTTTTCTTAATCCATTAGGTATTAATCTGAAGTGCGCATTTTAGATTTGAGCCAAATTCCAATGTATCATGCATATTAATGACATTCGCAGAGTTTGCGAAAAGTTGCGGGAAGGGCCTATTAATTTCGACACCCGGCCATTATTTCAACACTTCCGAAATAACGAATGCAACCTTGGAACTTATTTACAGGTTCATTCATTACCGAAGATGATAATAATTTCAGGAGCACCAAACTTCGGTTGGAAGCGATGTTGGAAGTTCATCTATTTAAATATTTATCAAAAGCTCATGCTGCCAGCTTTCCTAACATCTGGCGGGCCGTGTGTAAAGTGTTCGCTGCGAAACTTCTTGAAGATAACCATGTCAGGGTTATCACATTGGGAGGGAGGGGTTGAATATGATATTCGATCAAATTTTCAGACATGTGTTCGGATTCCGAATTAAAAATATTCCCATCGGCGATATGCTGCTTGTGCGTCTTTCAAACCATCAGACTATACTCATATTACGTATCATATGGCCCACGCATACTTTACTTCTTAAAAAGCGAGAATATTTTATCTTTCGAATGAATTTTAGCTAAAATATTGTTTCTATCATACTGATGCGTGACCATATGGTCACGCCCAACTTTATTGTGGAAAGAAGTGGGGGCATTTATTTTAAGCCTACTATAACGAATCGTGGCCGACTGTTAGAGCCCTCATTTCGTTGCTTTCGCCGCTGTGACAATCCCCCACCGTCGCCTTATTTAGCGACGTACACCGCACCGGGGGGTCATTAGAAACTCTTCGGCCCACGCAATACTTGCACTAAAAATATTTTATAACAAGTTCGAATTATGTCATCAAAATAGCGTCCCTTCCTAATATTTTCAACATTTTGAAAAAATACCCAAAATGTTTGAACATCCCTAGAAAAAGAAATCCAGTAGTGTCAGATCTAAAAAATGTGCGTGCCACGAAATAGTGCTCATCCCTATAAAAAAAATCCATCGGTGTCAGAACTGGAGACCCATATTTGCCCATATTTTATTGCTCTTAATCAAAATTTAAAGCCTTTATATTCACAATACAATACATAAGGATCCTTATTTGAATGGACAAATATTTATCAAGTTTTACAAAAAAAAAAACATATAATGTAAATAAGATATGCCGTTACCATATGGTTACGCTTGTTTGCGATTAGGGAAGGATTTGCGATCGAACCCATATTTATACTCGCACCAAAATGATAGCAATTTTAACAAACTTATTTTATTTAGAATCAGAATAACTTCGCATAAATATTAATTATTATTTTCGTATATTTAATAAGAATTTAAACTTGTAATAACAATGAAAACGCCATAAAAAACAATAAATAATATTAAACTTTCTTTGGAGGTTTTGCTTTTTTTAAGAATCTCAAGCTTCGAAATGTTATCGATAATATTAGTTTAAATTTATTATGAAGTTCCATTGAATTGGTGTTTGAAAGCATAAGCATTTTTATGGGTCTGTAATAAAACTTTTTCGGTAATATTGACTCAAAATCGGCGTAAAAAATATTTCATGGTAAAATGTGGTCAAAGTATTCCAACTTTATAGTAAATTCAAAGTTAAGCCTTTTAAGTTATCGTCTCTATAATTAAACTCCCCAAGTATCTACTGTATTCAAATTACTCGTTAGTATTCAGGATAATAAAAATAAATCTACAAGCAGAACAGGAAGACGACTATTCCTTTAGTCCATCCTGCGATTAAATGCTTATTTTAATTGCATGCAATTTGAATAAATATCATTAGATACAGATCGATCATTGAAAGTATACAATATATCATCATCAGTTATTTAATATCGCCTGTGAAATACATTCTTCACAATTTGCCTTTTAATTAATTCAATACTATAGTGCTCTTTTTGTTGATGTGCTTAGATTTTCATTATTAAATGAAGTCTTTCTATTCATTCTAGATTTATATCTTTCGTTAAGGATACAAAGTGCTTTAGCTTCTGTCTTTTAAAGGTTGTTTTAATCCTCCAACGTCTCAAATCCCTCAATTGGACAGTCGACGGAATACACATTTAATATCTTCTTACTTCAATTGGACATATTTAACATTTTGTATCATTTTTTTGACACAATTCAAAGATTATCGTCTATAACGCGTAGCATTTCGGAATGAATGTCTTGAAGAATATCAATATTGAAGATCGATAAAATATCTCAGAGTTGTATCCCGAATGTTCAAATTGGTCTTAGGATGACTTTTAAATAAAATATGGAATCAAAACATTAAAATGTCCCTATAGATCTCAAAAATCACGAGCGAAGAGCGATAAAAAGCGTACAAAATTTTAACGCTAGCGAATAGTTGATCAACAAGTTTTGGGAGATGGAAAGATTTAATATTTCTGATCAATAAAGACCTAAAAAGAGTCGCCGAAAGGTGGATGGTGATCAGATAAACAATAGAAAATTGGACTATCCAGTACTGGATAATGTCAATATTGAAGGTAGATGAGGTATACATGGGTGGAGCTGTAAATTGGAGTATATTGTTTTCCTGTGATTCATTTGGCTTTAGATCAATCAGTCAGCAAAATATTCTCGTTTTGATATCGAATTTATTTCTATATTTTTTTGAAGTGCTCCCCACATTAAGGGTCTATATAGAGGATTAACTATATCTTTTGGTTTGTGGCAGTGTACAGATATTTAAAGTTGAAGATGACATGCGTGCAATTACTGTCAACTACCTCCATACGTCACTTCTTGGTTTATTTTTAACAGTCTTCATGCCCTATCTTCGTTAAGATTATATCCACAACTCTATTGTGCTCCCCGGATTTAAATTCCTAAACGTATGATGCTTAATCATCGATTTGTCTTCACTTGTCATGCCCCAGGGCTGGCAGAACTATGGGGAATTGAATCGGCACGTGCTTATCTAGCCGGCTATATCGCGACCCCCAGTACCAACCCTTGCGAAGATCAGCTTTAGCTCTGGGCCAAATAAGCTTTCCCAACTAAATTACGAATTCAAATTCACTCTGAGGTGCGAATAAATTAATCACACTTACGATATTACGACCCCTCGGCGCCTAGTCTTAAGAGCGACACCTCAAATTTGGAAGTTTTCACTTTTCATCGGAGCACGTGGGGAAAGCAAAAATTCATCTTTTATGAAGGGTAACAACCTTCTGCCAAGTTTTACTTGTTTGTAACACCTTAAGTTCATTCATTTTATAGTACTTTGGAATTCAATTTTAACGCGAAAACGATCAACGGATCGACCTTAAATATTCAAATCGCTATTCGATAGTATGAACGCACCCCAGCCCCCTTTTGAATAACTTTTAAGTGATGTCACTTCGAATTTATAATTTGATCATCAGGAGGGATTTTTATTCTTATCGTAAATTTCATTTTTATCTTCGACGATCTTAAAAAATGATATAAAGTGCTATGATCTGTTATAAATATAAAATCTTATATCATCAAAATAAGGACTAATAATACTATATCCAAATATGACAATATGTTTCTCATAACAAATTATTAAAATTATATAAATTAAACATGTAAAATGTTTATAAAAACATTTTGGTGTGGATTTTCAACATTGCCAAATATAATACATCGAATTACTTTTGAATCGATGCTCATAAAAACTATCCAGAATTTGGTCTCATCATTGATCTTAAAATAGAAAAATGTAATAGAAGCGACTCGGAATAGTCTTGTTGATAGAATTCTCAATCAATATTTTTATAAGGCAGTTTTTTCCACATAAGTAAAAGATCTGGTGTTTTCTTTGTGTAAGACGATCCCAAGAATATTGCTCAAGCGAGGACGATTATATTTGTTTTCAAACTTTCCACGTCGTGGATTCATTTTATGGTAACTCTAGCAGATACGCAGCGCGAAATTCTGTTGGTGAGATCAAATTTAGATTTTTGCCTTAAAATGTATAAATCAAAAGATCAATCGAAAATTGTGAAGTTAAGCAAAAATTTAAGAAAAATGCAAGGATTTTTTTTAACCCGTTGATAAGTAATCGCGCATATATGTGTTCGAACGCGAGTGATGCAGAATATTGATTTATGTCTCATCGTATATTCATATATAAATGGCAAGGTCGTACTGTAAAGGCACCCCTACACGTTTAAATATTTTTAAATATTACGAAATGCAATTCATAACGCTTCATATCAATTCCATGCTTCTATCTCTAATACAATATTAACATTTATGGCGTATTCTTAGATTATTGATAATCATAGAATCATAATAAATAGTAGAAAGCCACATTAATCAATTGTATAATTAAACTCAGCCTGATACCAAATGTTATTATATTTAAAACGATATTATAGAGCCAATAATATCAATAGTGTTAAGGCTCATTTATTGATATACAAACATTATTCACGCTGCGCGATGCTGAGATAAAATTGGATTTGGGCAATAAGTGGTGGACATACGAATATAACAACTGGGTTTAACTCTATTTAAAATGAGCTCACTGGCCGAAGATTTAATGAAATATGTTTGTAAAAAATAAAGTAGATTAGAAATAGAAGTGAAAATACTTAGCTCCAAGTAACATTTTATTTTATATATTGCTTTTTTCCATTGGTTAACGGAAACTTTTAGCTAAAAGATGAAACTGTGTGTTGTGTAATATATAATAAAATAGGTGTGCTACTGGTCTAGTGGTTGTTTTACGCTATATATAGACATAGTGCTTATGACAAATGCGATAGAAAAATGAAAAATATTTTTCATTGATAAATTTACATGAAATGTTTTGTATAAAAAATAAAGCAAAAATGTAATCTGAATTTAAAAAAAAATGGTTATTAATGTCATCGCTAACCAGATCAAGTGTTACTAATTATATATTACAATAATCATTTTTTTGGTTTACATAAACATACCTATATAAGATTAGATATTGTATATATTTTTTATGACCATAAATGTATCAATAGTATTGGTATCATCAAGAGACAAGAAGCACGTTTTTTTAAAGTTCACAACAACTTTGGAGCAGTGAGTGACTGTATAAAATCATAGATTCACTCAGGTCATAATTTGGGTGAGCATCAAAACTTGATGGATTTTGGTTAAAAGTATAAAATTCTAAAGTCATGATGTGAAAATATACTCAGAAATTAAGTCAACAATATGTGATATTTATGCAAAAATACCAAATATATGATTATTGCCATGAAATGATTGAATGAAAAATTATATAACGTCATGTAAAAAACGATATTATAGCAACAAGTTGGAAGTATAGACTTTTGTAAAAGTAATACCAGAAAAATAAAGATCCTTTGAGCTTTAATTACATCACTTTGTAAATCAATTGTATTTAGTTCGAGTCTTTTTATCGTGCAAAATATTACATTATTATGGGATCAATGAAATCGTTTAAGATTAAGCCACTAAGCTACTGGATTTGTAATAACAATCCAAATATAATTATAAAATAATACTAATTTCGGAGCTCAGTTTTGATACACTATCACTCAATAAGTTTTGTAGCATTTTTTTCATTTTAAGCTTTTTCTTTTTCAATTGGGGTAATTTTTCGCAATTTCTAACTAAATCCTACAAATTTATTGAGTGATCTGTTAGATCCTCTTCTATTAAAAAAATCTATCTTTTATTAACGATATATTCAATTACTTATGAAAAACAGTATCATGTTATTCAAATTGAATTGCATAAAATCACATGATTTATGATGATGGCCCCCAAGGGTCAAAGTTGAGGGGTGCACAATAGATTGCCACGTGTTTTTAATAAATAAAAACGTCTCAATGATGGATTTATATCGGACCCAATCGAAAACTAGCATAATTTGATATCGTAACTCATCATATCGATACACGTAGAAAAAAGGCCACGATGAACCCTCATTCATGCGAGCAATCTGTTTATGCATGATACGTTCCGCGTAGTATTTTATTAGGAAAATCTCTTTTGACGGGCGGATGATTTATAATGTAAATAGTGTTTCCCATTTTCCAGTCCATGTTCCGTATGTGTTTACCCGTCGGGGTAATAACTTGAGATATTTTTATTTTCTCGAGGGCGTTTTCCTGTGTGCTCTCTCATTGAAAATGCGCAGAAAACACATTAAAATAAAAACAGGCGCGGTCGTACTCACAGCATGTTGGGGCATCAAGTTCCTTCGGATGCAAAGAGTTGAAGGATCATTCCGTAACGAATTAACGTCGCGAACAATTTATATCTATGGAGAAAAATTATGGTTGACTTATCAAGAAATATGCTCATAGCAGATACGCCTTTATATTTTTCGACTTTAAGATACCTTCCTGGAATATTAGCCAGGCAAAGTCCCTAAATGTTGTTCATTCAAATTGAATTTAAATACGTAAATATATACAACTACACTGTTGTGTAAAAATACAATCTCAAAAAGATTTTATACTTCTCTTATGCCTAGATTTAAATTTCAATTAAACAAGCCACAATTAATAGCACAATTGATCAAATTTTGTACTCTTGTCATGTCTTTGTACAGTCTTTTCAATAAAATCATTACCAATTAAGTATTTAAATGTCTTGTATTAGGTATATCAATAAATCTTTACCGATTTTGATAGAAATCTGTTTGAGCTCAGTTTGTGCCCAGACACTGTGAAGACAGTATCTTCGTAACTATTTTTCAGTAATATTAAGGTTAAGGGTACAATTTCGTAGCATAAAACCGACCAATATCACATTTGACATTATATACTGCTATAACAAAACAAATTTATTATATATTGTGGCAGCCCTGAACAATAAATACTCAAAACCCGTAAATGATCCAGCAGGATCCAGGCATTCATGCATATACCAGGATACATAAAATGCTTTTAGATCAGCGCTTCTTACCAGCTCGGACCCCCTCTTGAGCAAAATTTCTTTCGCGGACCCCTTCTTGAGCAAATTTTTTTTCGCGGATCCCCTCGTAAATATTTTTTTTTTGCGGACCCATCTCAACCCTTGTGACTTATAACTTTTTTACTTTTTTCAACATACATTTTTTGGTCAAAATAAATCGTTTTACAATGTTTTCTGTAAATAATTCGACGAAAATATCTTTTTCAAGTATAGATAATTTTTTTGTTTATATTTTCGCGGACCCCAGTTTAAGAACCGCTGCTTTAGACAATAAAATATACAAGTTAAACAACTTATACGCAATATCTTTAAATCGCTCGCAGTTAAAAAATTAAATGAATCATTTAATATGAGAACTTTTTTGTAATATGTCTTATGAGTGTGGTCAAAATCATTGATACATGAGACCCTCAATGACGTCACACGTTGCAATTTTTAAAAATTAGCAAATCATAAATAAATTCTTTAGCAAAATCTTAGAAGTCCTTGAGAAATGTGTATGCGAAAGTTGATTTTTGTTATATAGCGTTGAAATGATGAACTACGCAGATTTGTGCGCATGGCATTTACAGGGTTAAAAAGAGTCGCCGAATGGTGGATGACGGTCTTAATAAATAATCAAATTTTATGGCGTATACATAATATTGACGAAAAATATTCATTATTTTTTGTGACAACCCTGAACAAAAAAATGTTATGTTAAGATCAAGATCATTGATGGGATCTGGAGTTGAATTTCTACCATATGTTTACATTAGATCTTAAATAATAGATCATTCCGAAATTTGATAATTCATAGCAGAGTGATAAAAAATATCATCAAAAATAACGATATAATTTCTCCATATAAAATATGTATTTTTAATAATATTAGTTATTTATCAAACGTTCTTACGGAATCACGAATTATCTTATATATTAAATTATGGGAAACATTGATATTACTATGGGGAGGGGGAAAAACTTTCAGGGGCAGTACTAGATAAGGGTATCTCAATGCATGACTCAATAAGTTCGTAGGATATTTTAAATTTTAAGCATTTTCTTTCTTCATTTAGGGTCGTTTTTATACAATTTCTTCCAAAAAAATCCTACAAACTTATTGAGTGATTTTTTTTATAAAGATTACTATTTTTTATGGAAAAATTCAATCTTGGAATAATCAAATTGGATTGAAACCAATTACCTCTCACTATTCGAATTCTTATCCTAAGTACTGAGCCATGGAACAGAACAAGTATTTAGTATTTGATTTGATGTATACCAATATTTAATACGTAGTGTTTGTATTTTATTTCTAGACGAAATGGTGATATCTTCCAACAAATATGTGGTGCATAATGTGGCTAGGTCGTTATTCGAATCTAAGATGAGCCTGACTGTGAGAAGATTGCAGCAAGCTGATGCTGGAGGCTATAGGTGCATCGCAAAGAATTCGCTCGGGGAAGTTGAGAGCAATATTCGCCTTTATGGTAAGGACACGATGCATTTTATTTCGAATACACATCGTACGAATGGAAGGGTGTTGAAATTGTTTCATTTTCAGAAATACCTGGACCAACTCGAAAGCCGACGTCGTCTCTGCAGGAGGATTTCGAGGAGACCGAATATGAAGACAATGCGCCGAATAATCAATTCGGATCAGCCGAAAATGACGACGATGACGAAGAAGAAGAAACCAATAATTCGGTAGCGGGAAAGCAGCGTGAAAATCTTCCTTTATCTCCTCTTGGTGGCAAAGACCCAAATGCCGGAAATCAGCCAGTCACATCCGGCAAAGGAAAAAATGTCCTTTACAAAAAGGAACCGGATCGCACAAGTAGAGCAAGTAATAAAACGTGTACGAATTTTATATTTCTGACGCTTATCCTGGAGCGAGTACACAGATTCTGGACGGCGAAAACGTGACCTTATGAATTCTGATAAAAAAATATGTCCGGCGAAGAAACGAAGCAATACATCGACGTTAAGATATCGTGCTTAATAAAATCAAAGTCGTATTAGTGTTAATAAGCAATTAATGATAGATATATTCTTTTAAACGAGGCTCGAATTGGAATTTTTCGCCTTTCCACGTCTACAGAAGTGAAAATTTTGCGGAAAATGCGAAATTTTCCAGTGCGTTATCAAAACGTGACAATTTAGCAAGTGTCAGTTTAACTGTGATAAGTGAGAATATTTCACATTCATCGTTTGTACGATGTCAAATAACTCCTTTTTTCATTTATCAAATGGTGCTTTATACGTAAATAAAAATCTAAAAATTATCAAAGAATTTAAAAAAAAAATCATAAAATAACATAACAAATTTAAAATTATTGTACATACAAAATAATCATACGCAAATAATCCAGCAAAAATATAAAAAATAATTAAATCGAAATATATTGCATTAAATACATCTATACAATGCTAACAGTGCAGTATTTTATGGCCGCATAACGAAACATCGTGGGCCGTTAATCGAAAAATTGCCATAATGCAAATTATGGAAAGGTATAGGTGTACTTTAATTTAATTGTAAATATGCCGACAGCAAAACACATTAATATTAAAATAAGTTAAATAATTAAAACAAGTGGCGACCATGTTTTATAATATTATTAATATAAGTGTTACGAAGAAATTTAGATATTTAATTAAAGCGAATGCCATTTTAGTGATGAAACATTTAACATGTATTTCTGCAATAACCACAACGATTACAAGTGGAATGTGTAATAACCGTATAATGCAATATAAAAGCACCATTTGATTAATTTCATAAAATTGTCGTACGATTATTTCATTTATTACAACAGATCATTCCTTTTATTTTAAAATAGATAATAGAATTTGCTAGGGCATAAAAAAATCATCCAACATGCTTCGATATTGGGTGCATTGAAAAGTCTTTTCCGATTGTTTAGCAACGTAGGAATTAGTTTAATTGCATCAATTACATTTTTATTTACGAAATCTTTCAAAACAATTTTTTCATCATTACTACCTACAAAGTCCCATAGGATTTCGAATTTTTCAATTCCTCTTCGAAAGGTCTTCCTTCACCTTATGAGGTCGAAGATGCTGTGTCTGGACAAACTGAGCTCAAACAGACGTCTATCAAAATCGGCAAGATTTAATCGATATCCCTAATATTTATAGTTTATTAAATACTAAAAAAATGAGAGTGAATATCAATATTATTTGCAAAAAAGGGAGATAAAAAATATCAAAAATGCCAAATTAATGTTGATATTTAGTTATTTACTATTTTTTTTTTATAAATTCAAATAATTTTAGATGATTGATTTATCGAACTTTCAAAAATATTAACACTTTACAGTCCTAGTGTCGCGTATTAAACTTCCCCCGGAGTCCGGAGGATTTTCGCAATAAATGGTCAAATTCCTAAACAAGCTAATAGATTCAAACTAAATTTCAGTGGTTTTCAATATTTGGTGCGTGTATCGAATGAGTGGGCATTAATTAATTTAGTTATCCAGAAAGTAAGGTTACAACGTTTATGTAGGATCTATTTTTCTACTTAATTGTCGTTGAAATCGAGACATTTCTGTGTTCGGGACATCAGATTTTGTATGCCAGTGCCATAGACCGCCGCTGCCAGCTCTTTTTAGATTATCTTTTGGATTTTGGGGTGTAGTGATAAATCTGTCTCATCCCCCGTCACAATAGAGTCCAGAAAAGCTTCTCCCTCCTGTTTAAAACGATCCAAAAATTCACACGCGGCGGTTACGCGATTTTGACATACCGGTATAAGCTTTCTGGGCACCTATTTTGCACATAACTTCTTGTAACCAGGTTTTACCAACACAATATCATCAAGGAGACTTCGACAAATTTCAGGAAACTCTTCGCGAAGGTCGTAAAGCGTCACACGTTGGTCATTTCACACTTGTTCCTCAAGTTTTCGCACAAGTTCGTTAGAAGTCAATGAAATCCTTGCCTCGTCATGAGTATTAGTACGACCTTGTGTGAACAAACCCAATTTGTGAAATATTATCGACTCATCACATCACTACAATAAACTTGCACGATCTTTCGATGGTTCCAAAGTTAAAAAGCGTCACACGACGGTCATTTTGCATTTATATTTCAATTTTTTGCACAATTTTGTCAGAAATCACTGATGGTCTCCCACTCTTTGATTAATTGTGACGGCCTTCTCTGAACAATCCAATCCACTTCATGACATATTGTCGACTCATCACATCACTACCATAACTTCCATGAGTTTCCGATGGATATTCATGTGGTATTGTTAAAAAACGGATTACTGTGCAGATTTCGTACGGATGGGAGCGCACGACGGTCTCTCCATCGGAAGAATTTACTGTGACTGAACAAAATGGCCGACAAACACGCGGGATTAAAAAACTGACCGTTAAAATACCACCTACATGCTAGATACACCAACTTTGAAATAAAAATGTTCCCCGACCTCAGGAGCCCTTGTAACCTTAGTTTTTGGAAGACTCCTATTTGACGTATTTGTATTTTTTTTAAATATATAATTTGCTATAGTTTTCCCAGTGACATTTATATATATTTTGTAGGATAATGTTGATCATCCCTAGAATATTTTTTTGAGGTGGCTTTTAGCGATCTTTTTTTATGGTATAATTACCAACCATTTTGACATGGTTTTTCATGGCATATATATGTTTTTAAAAATGTGGTTGCCAGTCACATCTCCTGTGGGATTTTAACCCAAGATGATTGGGTTACGAGTCCAACCGCTTAACACGCGACTACCTACAGGTACAAATTGCAGGTATTAAAATGATATTTAAATCAAGCGACATTGGATGTTAAAATATATTTCAAAATTTAATCAATAATGCTATATTGTAACAGCACTTGATTATTGTTCAATAACATAGAATATTTATTGTGTTTGTGAAAATCAATCATGTTTTTTATTCGCGAATATCATTGAGTTTTCGCCCATTTTTATTGAAGATGGCGCCGAAAATCTCTTGTTGAAATTCATACCCAATTTGGTCTCATATCGGCACTTTCACTTCGATAGTTTCTCTAATCGATATCGAAGCAATCAACGAAATATGAAGAACATTAAAAGTATTATTTTATGATTTATGTCCCTTTGGAACGGTTAATACTGGGCGGTTGGCGAGTGCATGTTCGTCGGCACGTAAAAACACGCAGATCATTTCCACCGGGCGATAAGTCATTTTTAATAGTAGCCATTCTTTATTTGCCTTTTGGTCTTTTAATTTGAGAACGTATTGAAATGACAGTGCTCGAATGAAGGCATAAATTTTTATCACACTCTAACATCATTCCGACGCCAGGGCGTAAATATGCTTATCTGTGAAAGCAGAGTTCAGAAGTTACTCGTCGGGATCATACATAAGGCATCACGGTTGGGGCCCATAGCAGTTAATATTGGGACCCCTCGCCCTTATGTACATACGAAAAACACACACTGGCTGAGCAAATGGGGTGTTTATAGCTTTACGATACCATAGCGAACGATAGCTTATGACCCAGGGCTTCCGCCGGTTTCGCCATGCTTATTTTATTCGCTTAGCGCCATTGTTGAATGAGGACAGTCTGGGGAGAGTTCTTTGAGAATCGCAGATCTGCTTCAAAGGAAACACAAAACTGTGTCAAAAGCTGCCGGAGTGATTGGGGCAGTTAAAGAAAACCGCAGTCTTTTTGGGTTCAACCCCGATGTCGCTTTGTGATGAACGCTGCGGTCCAATAATGAGAGCGCCGCCATCTTTTATAATTACAGCAAAAAACAACCCTTGATATTTTCATACGAATTTATTTCTTTCTTTGGGCATCACATTATCAACTCCAATAATATGAAATTGTGTCATTAAATCATAAGGGATGCCTCGCAGACTATTAATTTTGAGTATGAGCCATATCCCGAAAGTAAGTGTACTATATTTTTTTTTTTAGAAGAAGTGTATTTGAACACATACAACATTGTGTTGTGGATATTGTTGATACACTTGTTAACTATTTTTCAACATAATTTTCATCCCGTTCAATTCATCTGGTGAGTCGTGGCATTGGCTTCTTTATGCCCTCCTCTTTCTGCGCCTACTCGCCGATTGAAAATTAAATTCCACCCATGTGTTCTTTCTGCGAGGGGAAAAGATGATATGGGGGGAGTTCAAATTTTTGAATAATTCTTTTGGGTTTTATTAGGGTCTCACAATATTGTTGTGTATTAAAAGTCTCTTCTCGTGGCAGAAATTATACCAAAATGATACCTTTTTGATCCACAATGACACCACTATGACTACTGTCTTTTTAATTCAGACGTGTAATGAACTATCCACTTTTTATCTACAGTCACAATAGAGCTCAGAAAATCTTCACCTTCCAATTCAAGTCACGCAAGCAAAACGCGGGCGCTATTGACTCGCTCGCACTTAGCGGGATTTCTTACCGTTATCTTTCACGCAACTGGACACTACAACGTGAATTTACGTATTACCCATATTCTTGCTATGCTCGCTTTGTCAGGAGATCTTTTTCTATCACTCAGAATGGCCAACCCTTAAAAAACAAAACACTACAGCCCGTTATCGTCACAGTACACTTATTTTCAGGATATGTACCTACAAATTTTAAAATTGTTTTTATTGATTGTAATTGAAAAATACGCATAAAAGTCTGAATCCCCGATGATATATCTCGCTTTTTCGTCTAAAAATATCATAACGGCATTGGGGCTCCCACTTCTGCTCACCCAGATGACGCCCACGTGCACAAATTCATGACTCTCAATTTCTTCTGCGCAGTTGTGTAAATAGTCATGACACAATAAATTATTTTTAAATCAAATAGCATAAATGGATCAGTTATAAGATGATCGCCATGCGCTTAAGTGTGTCATACGATTCCCCAAAAAATCGATTATTCTTATACTACCAATGCAATATAATCCGGATAGTATTATTTTATCTGCCTACATTGAATGAAATGGATCTCAAAACCCAGAAATGCTGATGATTAGTCAAAAATATTGAATAAAGAAGCCACATTAATGATGTAGGCTTCGCTTTGTGGTAAATTTTGATGTAAAATTATGAGATTTTTTTCGACGTCCAGAAATTAAGGTTACAATATTTATGCTTCTCTTTCCTATGTAAAACGTTCATTCTGGGCACCCATGGAGCACAGAACTTGTTGTAACCAAGTTTTTCCGACACAATATCACAAAGGAGACTTCGAGAAATGTCAGGAAATCCTTTGTAAATTCGTTCGGTGGTCATTTCGGAATTTTTCTTCAATTTTTTGCACAAGTTCGTCAAAAATACTGATGATCTCCCATTCTTTGCCTCGTCGTATCAGTACAGTCTTCTCTGAATAGCCTTATTCCTGATATATTAAATCATCACATCACCACCATAAACTTCCATGTGAAAAAAATAACGAATGACGGGAAGTAACGGGAGCACGCGACGATCTCTCCATCGGAAGAATTTACTGTGGCTGAACAAAATGGCCGACAAACACGCAGGACACAAAATTACCATTATGACCCCCTCATTTTTTATTTACACACAATCGGATCACTCCTAAGCGTAATATCATAGGATCGAAAATGTGCATGTTAAAATGAACATATGTATATATCGAGCTTAGTAATAATTCCAATGTGTATCCATAAATTATGTATATATCGTTAATACGAAGACAATAATATTTTATATAATATGTAATTGACGACACTGTACCATATGAATATGAAAAATGCGCTTTCCACGCAAAATACTTAGTATTTTGCCTATAAGTTTGAAATGTATAACATATATGTATCGAATTGTTGTAACATTTGAATGAAAAAATAAATATTTATCCACAAATGAAATTTATTTCGAATGCATTATTATTAAACAGCCATTTATATCAAATCATTAAAGTAACCCTATGGTCACATTAATTTTTTTCGGTTATATAAAATACATTTGATAAGATTGCTTTGTGTATGACCACATTTGGATGCTTTATAAATAGATATTAGATATGACGTCGGCAAATCCTCTTTTAGAGAAAGCTTGCCCAATATCAATGGTGTGTTTTCGATACGTTTAAACATGTTTCCAGTTAAAGTACTTCAAATCTGTTTTGGATGTATCGGGCCAGAACATGAAACCAATAAATAAGGCTTTGCCGCGACAATGAGAAAACTGCGCAAGGATGTGTAGGAGAGCTATTTACCTCCGCCGCTGAAATATGACACCCCCGGGATTCGACCCTCTCTCCTATTTGCCATGGCTCAGCTTCCACGACGAAAGAAAACATTCTGATTTCCTCAACAAATACATGTTTAACTATATTCGCAACTCAAATATTGACGGGGTCGTATCGAAAAAAGCTCCCGAGCAAATATGTGCGTCGTTGGTCCGCGGGTGTCCCGAGTTTATAATTAAATTCGGCTGCAACCCGAAACTTGGATAATTTGAAAACTTGCATCGGTGTCATCATATTGGGATCACGATTTGGAATTCTAGACGCTGTTCAGTATTCAGTTCTTAATGAAAGTGTGCTGCGGATACAGTATGGAAATTAGAATTGTCATACACAAGGCAGCTTCTTGGAAAACTGTTTTCTTCTCGCTCCCATATATATGCTAAATTAAATTTATAAAGCAAGAAATTCTTCATATCGTATTCATTTATATTTGCATAATATCTTTCATATATGAAAAATTAGTTTAATAGAACTTAAACTAAAAATCATTGAATATTTACGAACACATGGTCAAAACTTTCTTCAACATATGATGATAAAAAGACAAATTTAAGAGTAATTCAATAAGATTTTCAATAATTTTTAAACAACTTCCAGTCAATCAATGATGAAAATCAAATCCTAAAAAATATCTAAGCCAATTGGATGGATGATCAGGTGATAGATGGATGATTTGGCTTCTTAAATTCATCAGTAATATTTAATAGATGAGCTATATTTACCCTGAAATTCATGCAAAAACAAGAAAGATCCTTGCAATTTGGATCATAGCTTTTATCTTAGAACGAGAAAGTAGAATTAATAGTGAATGCTACAATTTCAAAACTTACGGAGGAGTTTGAAGATTGTGAGGAACGACTGAATTATCCAAAACTCAAACCTCCATGCACCAAAAGATGGAATAATTTAAAACTTATTGGCAAACTTATTTTCAAGACATTGCAAATCCATATATAATATTTCTTCATAACATTATAAATTTAATATTTCATAAACCCTTTTAACAGTGAGCTACATTCAGAAACAATGATAGTGTCTCAAATACGATCAATTTTGGTTCTTATTGTAAGAGAAATAAAAGCACAGCATTGAAAATTAAGCGCTGTGGATCAACGCACGCCACATGTGCGTGCATACTCTCTCTGGATCGTTCGAGAGCGCACTCAACATATGAGTGTATGCTCATCAAAAGTATATGGATTCGTTAATTTATAATCATTTTAAACATAAAAGATAAAGACAATCTCGAAACGTTACATCAATTACAACCCCTAAATCCGGTTTAAAATTCGTCAAACAATTCAAAAATTTGTCTATATTGTAAATATTTATCCAATGAGAATATATATCAGTAATTATTCGATCAGATACAAACGATTTCGAAATTAAAATACAATTAAAAATCACCCCTTTTACACAGTTTAAATTTAAAAAAAAGGTAATACAGGATGCAGCAAGGAAACTTCTTTATTTAAAACGCGTGCCCTGAAGCAACAATTATTTTGATGAAAATAAAATGGCACTCATTCGAAAGAATGAATTTTAATGTTTTTTAAAGTGTAGATTTAATAGCGATCATATCGTGAATGAAGAAGGTGCACGCATTCGCCTTAGAGGCGTACTTTACAAGCGATCGTTTAATCATCAACGCGCGACGTGCATTCAAAAGCTGTGTATATCTGATCAGATATCTATTATTTTATTGGTGGACAGCTTTATAAAAACAAGTGACTTGCAAAAACACCCTGGATATTCAAGAAGCATCGTGGGGGATGTCTGATATCAGCAGGATGGCCGGCGTGACTAGGTGCGGCAGGGAAATTTCCTTATTTGAAATGCACATCTTGAAGCGACAGTTATTCTGCAAAGAGTGAAATGGCACTCATTTGAAAGAACAAAATTTACCGTTTTTTGTCATATATATTTAGTAATAATCATGTAGAAGACGAGAGAAGAGCGCGCGTTCGCCTTAGAGGCGTATTTTTTAAGTAGCTATTTAATCAGTTTTAGGAAACCCGGGTTTTTGATTTGAGGTGACTTTCTACCAAATATCTATTTTAAACTGACCGTCCAAGGATCTTGGATCAATTGAAGAACAATATTCAAGCTACTATCGACAATATATCCATCGATATGCTGGAAAGAGTGGAGTGAAGCTTCAAAGCTCGATTATCTCAATGCATTGACCAGAACGGAAGCTTAATGATACAAATTTTTAAATATAATAACTAAAAAACTTTGAATGTTTTATTATAATATGAAAATATAATTAAATTAATATGTTTTATATTTTTAGAGTTATTTATTTTTAAATTAAGGTAGTTTTACTGCCGCACTCTGAAGTAGCTTAACTTTAGTTTTAAGAAAGAAGATTATGTAATCAATTATTATTCTTTGAATTAAATTAATAGTATTGAATAAGTAAATAACATGAAAATTAGGTCGATAATATTAACATGATATCCATATAACAAATCCAATGGATCCCAACGGTACATTTGGCTTATTGGTGGTTATATATTTAAAAAAAATATGGAAATGCAAAATGCGATACAAAAATAAATGCTTTTGCAGGCGCAAGTATTAAAGAGAAATCATATAGAATTCCACCCTCGAATCGTGTCATCGGTAATATTTCAACGAAATCGCGTTACGGGCTTCTTCTCCTCGAGCGGCTTCTCCACCACGGGGAGAGAAAAATACGTTTGATAGGAGGAAAACATTCTACAACAATCAAAGTTAAACATCTTCGTGCTTTTCCATTTTTCTACGGCCTAACAATGGACTGGAAGTAGAGTTTTCCGCAGGAGGACCGGGAACACGTCCCGTTCTCCGGCGAGGGGACGACTGTAAAACGCACCTGGCGCTAAAGCCTCCTCCGGGGGCAGACGATCTCCTCCGCCAAAAAGCTCTGTATGTGGTCCAACCAAGATTTAGCTAAGATCTCTACACAGACTCTATATTTTCGACAAATTGTTTCCGTATACGAAACGTGGAAATGCCGAAAAAGTCGCAAAACCAACTTTATTCGTGGACTATTTTTTCTTTCACTTTTTTCACGAGCGTCTTCCCAGTTTACTAACCACCGTGGATGCTACTGGATGTAGGAAAATACTTTCAATAAATTTAAAAAGAACGCAAATTTTCTATCAAACATATTTATTTCATATTCATATTAAATAAACCCTTTATTAAGGGATTACACTTATCAAAAAAAATATCAAACAGATACGTTTATATTATTTTTTCGACAGTTAATTATCATCAATCCTGGAGCAATTTAAAAGAGCTTTATCATAAACAATTTATCCTAGGTAGATTTGAAACAAGATCTTTTCATTTTACAGGCACATCCCCTGACTAATGGGATAAAGGCTAACCGTTCCACGAAAAACAATGAACAAAATCCACACCTTTTCCTGCATTATTTTTTAGCTTGGGTATAGTAAAAGAGCTCTTTATTTATAATTTCTTAAAATAACAACTATACAGTCAGAAATGAATGTCATTCCACCCCATTGATAGCCATTGGTGTGGTCATAGACCTATTTAGCTCCAAAATCTTAAAAAATATGAATAAATCTTCAATAAACAAAAATACATGACGCTATAACAACCGTGATCGCACGCGGGTTCGTTTTTCAATCGGATCGCGATAAAGTCAAGAAGTAGGATGGAGGTGGTCGAAGTATTACTGAAGGAAACTCTTAGATCTTAACTATTAACTTTTATTTATGAAGAAAGATGTTACAGCTATGAACCTGAAGGAACAATATATTCCCACAGCTAATAACTCCCCACTTCTTGCACATCACTACAGGATGTGAAGAGACCTCTAGAAAGATCCAAAACTATTGTTAGTGATGAAGATTTAAAAACTATAATGAATTCCAACCTATATACAACAATTCAAGCACTTGTGTAAATGTGAGTGTAGCATGGGCGATATACTATCCCCGCATAGTAGCGCTGTTAACAGTGATATCTTGTATCTCTCTTCAGGTGCAATGTATTATTCTCCGCCATATAGTTTCTTGCGTTGCCGGTACGCGTCGTTTGTCGTCGCTTTCCATTCAAAACGCTCAGTATTCACAACCCCCCGATTCTGACACCAGTGTAACTTTGAGGCGGGGGCGCTCTCGGGGGCAAAGTTCCGCGTGCTCTTGCCACGTGTGATTGCTGGACGAATGGATGAGAATAGACGGGTCCTCGAATGGAAAGACCCTCTTGACTAAATAACTATTTATTCCACACGAGAGAGAGATCTGGCTGCAGGAAAGATGACCTCCCGCAACCAAGGCTAACTGACGACTCCCCAGATTCCCGCCTCCTGCGCGTCACTACCCAACCGGCAACGGTGCACGCGCAATAAGCGATCGGTCGCTATGCAAGTGCAATGTATCCGCAGGGCCACAAGAGATGGCGCTGTTAAAATAACACTTCGCACCTAAAGAGAGATGGAAGACGTCGCTGTTAACAGCGCTACTACGTGGGAATGGTAAATCGCCCACGCTACATAACGAATAGGTATTAGTACTGCGTTTAGACAGCGCATGCCACGATGGATATCTTGCATGAATGATTTGAGGACATGGTGGCCACCGAGATCGTGCGATTTAAGGCCTTTAGACTTCTTTCATTCAAAAATTGGACCTCCTGAATACGTGCCATAAATCAAAGCCGCGGTGGACATTTGAACGAAGCTATATTTCATACTTACACAAAATGTTCGTAACAAAAAAAATCCGAACGTTGATGTGTAACGCCCTAATAAGTTCGATAGCCGAAACATTTCATGAATGTAAAATTAATGATGCATTTATATTATTTTTTTAATTCAAAAAATAATGTAAAATTCCACGAAAGCCTTCTACAACTATTCGGTGGGAGGTGATCTTTAGTATTCTCCTCATAGAGAAGAACAGTAAGTGTCTGGTGTAACATCTGCCGGTGCCGCACATACAAACGTTGTATAGGACCTCGCAAACAACAACCTTAACGCACACAAATGGGGATTGGCCTAGGATAAGGAAGTGATAAACTTAATTTATGACGCCCATTTTAAAAATCAATACCGAGAAATAAACATCGGGTCAATTTTTTCGCAAGATACGTCTGCGGATCCGCCCCGCCTTATTTACAGCCCCCGTGGATGTTTTGATGTTTCGCCGTAGTCAAACCGCGCCTATGTATAATACAAATGTTGTGAGTAAATATGCGAAGTGGTCTCAGCCAAATTCGTCTAAATAATTGTTTGCCGAATTCGCTATGTCGGAGATGAATTTCAATTTTGTTTGATAGCGATACATATTGAAATTGGCTTATTTGATATAATCAAAGGAACCACAATTAAGCAAACGTCTACTGTAGATATCTTATTCGGGACGATTCCACGAAAGCTGCTTTGAAAATCGGCAAAGATTAAAAACGCAGTCCGTTATTTGTATTTTAAGGCCATAATTCAGTTCATTGGATATTTTGTTGTTTATGCTCTATAATATAATACCGCAAATAACAGCAAAATTCCTACAACAATTACTGGCACGTTTTTGTCAAATCAATTCCGATTGTTGAATAAAAACAGTTGTAGTTCCAGTTTAAAGGCGATATTTATTGTTGTTGGAAATTCGTACACAAACATGTATTTTTAGTCGCAAATATAAAACCATATTACGCCAGAGTTTTCCTTGTGTTTTCTTAGAATTAAATTTAATCTTAAGAAAAAATAGCATGACACAAGCATATTATAATCAGATTTCCAATTATTACATATTTTTCTGCTGCGATTTAAATAAATAATTTTTTCTCCAATTTTTACCTACGCCCGCACCAACCAATTCTTCCGCGTTCATATCAAAATTTAGTGCTTATGTTATACACAATAATTCTTGACAATTTTAATAAAAATATATTATATATGTCATAATAAAAAAAAATCAGTATAAACTTATTAATAATTTGCCTCTAATAAAACTATTTCAATTAATTAAAAATTAGATGCCTTTTACGTATGAATACCGTCCGCACAAATTTGTGCGTTTCAACAATTCAACTTCATATACAAAAAACATATTATACATTATTTTTACTTAATTCATCTCAATTTTTACATTATGACATTTAAAAAACAAATATTAAGGTTTAATATATTGGCTTGTTAAAGGGTTAAGTAAAATAATGGGTATATCAAAAAGTATTCGCGTATTTTGTGACCTTATGTTTGAACTCCGTTTTTATCAAGACACAGTGACGGAAACATCTTTGTAAGTTATTTTATTTGTAGATATTACTATTATTAATCATTATCTCTGCGCAAAATATTTTTTTAATTAATTAGGGTAAAATGTCTAGATCCAAAATGAACGAAATCCACAACCAGTATATTTATGTATGTTGTTTTTTTTTTTTTAATTTGGGTTGAATTGCTACAAAAGCCAGTAAATCAAAGATGTGTATGGTGAATAGTCCGTAAATACCAATATCAGTTTTAGAAATTTAAATCGAGCAATAAAAGCTTAAGGGATGACGAATTTTGAGTAAGATCAGATCCACGGCAAGCAATTGAATCCAATCCCGAGCCAAAATTTTGATCCCGAAATTTCAGGATTGCATTAGATCATCCCGGGATCAGACCCGGTACCCCAGGACCGGTATTTTCAATAGTTTAAGAAACTACATTAATAAATTTGATCAAAAATTACTAATAAGTCCATTTGTTTAAAATAAAAAAATAATTTGAAGGCGAAAGAATTTTATTTATTTAAGAAAAAATAGAGATAAAATTTAAAAATAGTTAAATAAAATATCAAAAAATTCAAATATTATTTTGAAAATATTCCCGAAGTAACATTAAAGCATCGAGTGTTGCGTCATTTGGACTGGATCTGATTTTGGTAGCCACGGAGTAAAACTCGCAAAATTCCCGATTTCCCGACAAATTATTTATTTCTGTCGCTGCAGATGAATTCTTATATACACTATAATACTTTGATGTGATTCGTAATTATATTACGGAGGAATACAAAAATTCTGAAGCCCGTATCTATTATATTTCATATCGATATTCCCATTATTAGAGTCGAGGTGTAGTAAATACATCACCGATAGGGAAAGGTTAATATAACAATTTGATATGTAATATGTACATAAATGTACTGTATATACCATAGGTGTCGCCTAAGTTTACCAATTAGTAGTTACGCCACTGTTTTCAAGTCTAAATGTCTGGATTTAGTAGCCTTCAACGTGCTGGTGATGTGTACGATTTCTGTTAGATAAAAATTTCAAACCTGAATTGTTCGGGATTAAGCTTACTAATTCCGGGATTCATTAGCACTTAAAAGTATCCGGGATCCCGGGATTGGATTCCCTAGGTAGGATGATTATCCCCAATTCCAACACCTGATTCCGAATTGACTATAAAAAGGTTATTTTGGGCATATGATGGGATATGCAGGAAATAATTCATTATAAATTATTGTATCCTTCTTATTCACTGAACTTTTCAATTTTTGTTCACACAGCACGAATAATGAAAGGAATTATATTATATATATATAAAAATTCTGTTATCAATAAAATTAAACTTTTTTTTACTGAATATTCGAATACTTTAGGGAATTCGAATGCTAGGGTGCTGAGAGGTTAGGATGCGTGCGCTCTCCCTCACTTCGTATAGCTACTGGCGAGCCGCCGAGCACCACGACGCGCCAGCTGCCGAGCGCGACCTTGGCTGACGCAGCCGAGCGCTTGGACAGACACACATTAGATCGATAGCATTATCGCCTCTCGACATAATTGACAAAAGGCTTTGTTTACCTTAGCAAATTTTGGACAGACACACATTGATTTTTATATATAAGAAGAAGATAATAATATATTGCAATGTGAGCCGTCATTGAGGGTCTCATGTATCAATGATTTTGAACACACTTGTATACATTTTACAGCCGTATAAGCCTATAATATTAAGTGATTGCAAAAGATCATAACGTATTGCATAAAAAGTTTCATTTATAGATATGCGTCTTTTGGACTTTTCATTCAGGGTTTATTTAATCCTTGACCACATAAATCGGGATCAATGGATCTAGATAACTGGTTGTTTATTCAACAGTGTTAAACTGTCTTGTTTTGAAGCATTACCTCTGCCATATGAGTCTATCAATTTATCTATTATGCCAGCGCCCTTTCCAACTATTTATCAACGTATTTTGTTGTCGTGTTTGGACCATTGGTAGTTGATACATGCATATTCAATCAAGCCAGCCATGACTTTAAAATGATAAATGGTTTACGGATATCAACTTACCGCAATCGGAAACGCGGACACTGAATGCGCGTTTGCAACTGAATTGCAAGAATCAATTAGGTTATAAATCGGACATTTCAGCAATCCAAATAAATCAATCGCTGATAAAATCAAAGTCATTCAACAAAGGGTAGCTGCATAAAACGCATTTTGCATAAGGTTAATTTACGAGGGAATCTAATTTGAATAATGGATGCAGTATGTTGACTATTTGTTATCAATTAACTATAATCAACGTAAACGCCAACAGAAATACCTAATTGCTGCTGAGTGCATAACGATGACAACAAAAGGTCATTATCGCAATGCAGCAGCGGGTTGCATATCGGATTGTGCAGATTTCGGCTATAGCAAATTGATTGGGGTGTAAATGTTTATGCCTACCAAAATTGATATTTGAGCATATCCTTTTTAATGGACCTTTGACAGCGACATTCCATTTATAAAACCTAATAAAATTGATCATGATGTGATAAAATACTCGATGAATGTCTATGGAACGATGATTACAACGAAAAACCGCGATAGCATAAAACCACAGCTAAAATCTCGCGGTTTTCAACGGTAACTTTGCAAATAATTAATTAAATGTAATCTATCAGCGGAATCATATAACAGAATGCGGTTATGATAATAATTGTATTTTCCGAATTTAGCCCAAAATTGAACCCTTTTTTATATAAATTCACTTTTTAATTGGTTCTCTTTCGGCTCTAAATTCAGATTGGGGTACACGTTATTTTTACCCCGTACGAAATTACGTGTATCTGAATAAAAAAGTTGATTCCAATTGATGTACATAAGAACATTGATGTATTTTGGACACTTGGCTAATAATAAAGTTAATTAAAACGAGATTGGTAGCATTGTTCAAAAGTTTTAATACAATTTATAAATACAATCGTTTCGTATGAAATCCGAAAATAATCATTTTGCAAATTAAATACGAGTGTATTCCAGACACAAAAGCTCCGTGCTAAAAATAAGGATGTTTCGCAATACGAAAATATATTTCATCCCCTCATAGCTTAGGATCAACCAGATTCTTAATCCGACACTGAAGATGGCGACTTTCTTTACAAATTTTCAGAGAGTTGTTTATCATCACTATCATCTTGTAAATTATAGCATAAGAATCGTTCATAAGTCACGTGTAACAACAGTGGTCGCAAAATCCTACCGTAAAATATAACAATAATTTCAAATATAATATAATAATAAGGACAAGACGACAGACATCAGACAGTGATTGACTGGATTGGGGGGTTCTTATTAATCGAACCCATTTTCTGTGCTGGTGTATGGTCTGTTTGGGTCGGACCCCGGACTAGCCACACAAATAGTGTCTTCCACTGATCCCTTAGCCCTGCGAGAAACGCTACACGCGGAGCGTCCAGGTGCCCACTTCTTTTGCTCCACACCCTCCAAAGCTTCAGATTATGTGCATCTGAAGGTGCGATGGAGGAGGAAAGACAAATGTTATTCTAAGTTCAAGGAATTTCTTCTTCAGGTTCACTGCCACCACGAGTTCACCTGATACTTAGCCACGAAGACGAGCCGCCGTTCGAACAGCCTTAAACTGTTCTTCCCTGTTTGCCTAGGCTGTTGTGGATAGTGGTAAGCCTTTGACACAGTCTCCACCAACTACTATAACTGGCTGTTCCACACATCCCTTTATGGGTACGCAGCACAGGGTGACCTGCGCACCCAACTCAATTTAGATGGGCTACCATAGCAGCGTTTGATGAGCAAACTGACGATGCTACTTTCGCCCACCTCTACTCCACATCATTACCCCAGAAGTTCAACAGTTGCCCACGGGCGTAGGATTGACTCCTCCTCCATGGGTTTTATGGGTGGGTATCATGTAGTCTAACACCCAACCGGGATAACTAAGGACAGCGATGCAACACGTGCAAAGCTTTGTTGTCAAGACACTGAATTCGGATAAAAATGGGTTATTTATAATAACATAAGTTGTAAACATCAATGGCTTTCACTGAGATGAAAACCATTTCCGATTCCGAAACCTGGATTGACGACACGCAAGATTCTTTTGTGCGTTTGGTGGGATATTCAAGGAAGTATTCGCTATGAATTTATGAAACCTGGCGAAAAAATAACCGCGGATATCAGCAATTGGAAAAGATGAACTAAAATATTGAGTCAAATATCGAGAATTAATCAAAAGCAATTCAGTGATTCTGCTACAAGACAATACATTACGAATTAAAATGGGAAGAACTTCCACACTCTCCATATTTACCAGATCTGACTCCGATGGATTATCATATTTTTCGATCTTTGGCACATTCTATAAAAGATAAACGCTTTCGAAGCGTAACTGAAATCGAAAATCATATTTGTACATATTTCAACATAAAATTAGAAGAAATTTTCAAAAGAGGAATTAAGGTAGGTAGTAATGAATGAAACTATAATTTATAAGATCGGCAAAAACTTTTCAATACTCCTAGTATTATTTTTATGGCATGCCTACGTTTATTACATTAAATATCATGTCAAATAATTCGTCATTAATACCTCTAAATTGTTCATAGAAACGTAGATTTATTTAGACAAGGATAATTTAAGATTTTCTTCCTGACGCTTGAAATTTCGTCTCTGCTACTATTTTTCCTACTTTCATAAATATTGCTACCAGTGATTACATTTAAAGCTGATATGTGTGAATTTTGGCTTCAATCAAATTTGAATCTCAATTACCTTCATTTCCATATGATAAGGTACCGATATTAGATAAATATGTTAGGAATGTAACTGAAACCACAATCGAAATGAAAAAATAACGGTTCGATAGCCTGGTAAAATTACAGTGTTACATATGAAGATTCGGAAATTCAGTTATTAAAAATCTGAGACCGAACTTGATTGAGAAATGTTCTGTGCAATATTTTACAAATTTAACAATTTTAAATTTATAAATATATTATTCTTATCAATTATCTTTAACTATGGAGTAATTTTTATATTTTTTATTGCTTTTTATGACTTTCAACATGACGGCGCCAACGAAAGATTTCCGCCCCTTTATTTGGGATGAGTTCAAATTGGGACAAAACCGACAGCATATATCTAAGTAACTGTTTCTGGGTTAGGTGTTAATATTGCGTCTATTTATCGTCATCTCGCTTTCATTGGAAAGGTGAAAAAACCGGATGAGTGCCGCACGAACTGTCAGAAGGCAAAAAACTCCATTTTTAAATCACATAATTACTAGGACATTCATCGCGAAAATGATCTCCAGAACACTTTCTAAAGCTTTTAATGCATAGAAAAAGTTTGTGGTTATTGAATGGTGTACAAATGAAATTGTGAATAAAATATCTTTAATGGGTTTGGCAACCACAATGCAGTAAAATTGGTAACACTTGATCTGGTGGATCAATAATATTATTTTGTATTAAATCAATATTAAAAAAAATGCAAAAAAATATATATCCACTTTTATAAATATGAAAATTCTCTAAATATGGCCATTTTCGTGAGAAAGAACACAAAGCAGACCACTTACCGGATGAAGATATGACATCACAAAAATGGCAGACTTGGCCAGGATGCGGATAGAATAACATCCGGAAAAGTAAATGATTATTATTGTATTATTTTATTGTCCTTCATGAATCCTTATTATTCAAATCCATAATCCGTTTATGTGTCTATCCAATCTATAACAAGGATTCAGGATTGGCAATGGAAGAGAATTGACTGTTAACAATTCTCTATCTCGCATGTCACATTGATGATATCTAATTTGTGCATATTTAACATAGCTATTAGATTGAAAATGTATATATATATATATCTTTAACAATTCAAAGTACAAAGCAATCCTATATGTATTAAAACGAAATTGCTTTTAAATTAATTGCAGACACGCACGTTGCTCCATGATATCTGTAATTATCTAATACGATGGCTGTCAGCCGGCTGTACTTTAAACAAGGGGCTAAATTGGAAAGATTCAAATGATACGTTTGAAAAACAATAATTAAAAACTTAGATGTCGAGTATATGTTGAGATGAATTTATGAATTAGATGGCATAAATGCGCAACATATCCTTTATATATTTTCGACCAGCAATCATTTAACCACATGAATCGAATGTAAACCATTGCAAATCATGACGAACCGAATGACAAAGTCGATTACCCTATAAAAGAACCCTACGCACATTTCCATATAAGGATATTGCATTAAAAATATAAAACGTAATTATTGAATATTCAGCGCAAATCATCTTTTATTAAAAAAAACACTTCATCTGACTCATGTTTAATAGACGACTAGAGTACCCACTTAGATTTACATGGTTATGGTTATGCTGATGTTTTATTTTAGTGGTTCAGATTCAAATCCTTCAAATAATATTTCCAGACTTGAGAAGAGACGCCGAAAGGTGGACGATGATCAGATTTATTTCAAAATAAATACCCCGAATTGTTTGATTATATGGGTTATATACGGGTTATATCATGATTCAAAATATTGATATTTATCAGGGGAACCCATAAGTATTCGCGTATTTCGAGGACTTATGTTTGAGCTCAGTTTGTGTCCGGACGCAGTGACGGAAACATCTTTGTGAATTATCTTTTATGTAGAACTATTGTTAAACATTATTTTTGTGTAATAGATATTTTTCTATTGTTAAGGATAAAATGTCCAGATCCGAAAGTCCACATTCGGCAATGTATGCTGCTTTTATTTGATTTGGGTTGGAGTGCCATAAAAGACAGTAAAATACGCTGCTGATAACTATGATTATGTGGTAACAGTCCCAAAAAATTAAATCGTGTAAAAGAAGCTTCAGGGATGAACTGAGAACGGTACCATTGAATTTGAACACTAAAATATCTAATCGAGTCAGATCTATAGCAAGCAATCGAGGATTTATTGTATCACACTATACTTATTTAAAACTCATCATAAAAATGAATAGGATGGGTGATATGGGGTAGGATGGATGATATGGGGTAGGATGGGTACCGCACGTCTTGATCGAACACAACAGATATGCCTTCTTGACAATACAAAAAAAAACATTTTTGAATAGCATCGTAATGGGTGAAGAGAAATGGTTCATTTGCGATTATATTAGGTGTATCGATAAGTACTTGCCGATTTTGATAGACGTCGTTTTTATAAAAACGAGTACAAAATCCAATCAACATCACATTCGGCATTATATGATGCTGTCATTCGATCAAGAATTGGACGCCGGAGATTTTTTTTGTTTTCAAGACAAAAAGCTACTCCTTTTTGCATCGAATTGTGACTGGGGAAGAAAAATGTTTTTTTTTTATGATAACATAAGTTGTAAACGCCAATGGCTTTCGCTGAGATGGAAACCATTTCCGACTCCGAAACCTGGATTGACGACACGCAAGATTATTTTGTGCGTTTGGTGGGATTCAAGGGATTGTGGGGAATTTACGACCACATAAGAAGATACCCTCCATATTAACCAGACCTAGCTCCAACGAATTATCTTCTTTATCGACTTTTGGCACATTCTCTAAAGCAGGGTTGTCTAACCGGTCGATCCGGATCGACTGGTCGATCTTTAAGCAAAATTTGGTCGATCCCGATGACTCGAAGACTTGATTTGAAGAAAAATCGTTTCTAGTTTCTCCGTCTCTGTCGCACTACACCATAGACATATTACACTATATGCAGCATAAAGCAACTATTAGACCAAACGCTTGCCTATTTTAAAATATATTACACAAACTTAGCTTAGATATTTTAGCAATGTTTCACTTTTAGCGATAGTCTGATGCACGTTTTTATATTGCCGAGATCATGCTGGAGTAGTTGATTATGGGGTTGTCATATTCCAATAAACGATGTACACGACAGAGTTAAGTGCTGAAGATTCGGGAAAGGATTTAGCTTAGATGTGAGATGCAAATTGGAAAGTCATGTATGGTTGAAGAAGTCCTGTACAGGGATGTGATGAGTTTAAGCCGTGGTAATTCCGGGGCGCGTTATTCACACCCAGGCGTAGCTGAGCACGATACATCCTAACGCGCGTATCTTGACTGAATTTTAAGCAGAATAGCTCGTTTATTTCTAATCAGTTTGTAGTTAGGCGTACGTCTTGATGCCGTAGACACCGGGCCAAAATTGAATTTGGGCTCCTCGGAGGATCCCGCGAGGATGAGGCATGTTTTACCCGTGACACAACCGACTGTGATTGCTCGGCAAATGTATGTAAATAAAGAGGACGTCTGCGTGAGTTCCTCCACTTTACCCCCTACAACTAGTTAAGGAACGCTGTCACGTAACAATTTGCCGACTAATTCTCGCACGGAGCCACGCTGTCATGTGCGCCGAAGACTTCTGATGCTGCTTTCAAACTTTGTATCCATCATCAGCCCGGCTCCGCCGAAAAAATGTATATATCATGAATTATTTATTAGACGCCCTTGCGGATGTTCCAATTGCTAACGGAACAATTCCAATTTGTTCCGATGTTCAAATTAATTGATATTGTGGTATTATTACGCCCGATGAATATTTACCAACGTCTGAAACGACTGCCTCAATCGGTTCACGTTTTATTAACTGAAACACTTTACATTAAAGCTTTATTATCAAACACAGGAGGAGCCAAAACTCAAGCAACATGATGAATAAATCATATGATCGAAAGAAGAAAAACTCTCGGCTTTAATCATGGAGTAAAATAAATCCTCCATTTAAACGAATCACTTAATGTCAAACCATATGATACATGTGGGTAGTTGTAGGCTGCGATTAACACTTTGTATGCGGAGCTGCTTTGGCTCGGTCGTGCGTGAAACGCGATTTTTTTCGGACAACTGCGCGTAATCAATTTCATTTTCATTTTTCCTTTGGCGGCTATTGTTTTGTGTATTAAGTTGTGTAAGGTAATTTTTTTGTCAAGTGTGACGCCAAGATATTTTACTGTGTTGTACCATTTTAGTATTTTGTTGTGTAAAGTTAGAGTATTGGGATTGGAGCGTTTTTTGGTTTTGAGGCTGAATAGAGTTAATCGAGTTTTGTCGGAATTTATGTGTATTCTACATCGGTCGCACCAGTCTTCGAATTAGTTGAGGCTTATAACGATATTCACGCGTTTGTGGAAGGTTGCAGCCGATTTCAGGTGCATTTACAAGGCCAGTCCGAACCCGCTACAGCTTACCGACGCCATTACTCTGCAACCCGAACTATCAGTCCCGTATAACTTTCCCAAATAAATGCGGACATATCGTGCCTTGAATTTCGCGCTTCAATTTTGAACATTGCCCGTGAAGTTAGTTCCTCGGAGCAAGTACAGATTTACGCCTGGCCGGATCGTGGCGTCCGCCGTGGCGTCCGCCGGGGCGTCCGCCGGGGCGTCTGTTCGGTGAGCTCCGTTCGCGTTTATATCCACGCGTATCTACGAATTTCTGTATTGAACGCGCCGACGCTAACCGATTGCCTTCGCACGCGGATATGTGAAAACTTAATGAACTGACGCAAACACATCGTAATCTATAACAACTAGCCTATTTTCTCTAATTTATTAAATAATAAGTATAAGCTATAATATTAGGGATATCAAAAAGTATTTATGTATTTTGAGATATTATATTTGAGCTCAGTTTGTGCTCAGTTATATAGTACTATATTTGAGCTCAGTTCACTTTACAGTAAAATACTGAAAAGATGTTTATGGTGAAGAATATTAATTCCAAAAATTAAAATTAGGCAATAGAAACTTAAGGGGTGAACCAAGAATGGGATGACCCCCGAATTTTGCTGATGTAGAAATAGGTCAGGAAATATGCACTAGTGATGTAGAAATAGGTCTTCAGGTGCAATGTGTTATTTTAACAGCGCCATCTCTTGTGGCCCTGCGGATACATTGCACCTGCATAGCGACCGATCGCTTATTGCGCGTGCATCATTGCTGGTTGGGTAGTGATGCGCAGGAGGCGGGAGTCGAGAGAGTCGTCGGTTAGCCTTAGCTGCGGGAGGACGTCCTTCCCGCAGCCAGATCTCTCTCTTGTGTGGAATAAATATTTATTTAAAGAAGAAAATCTTTCTATTCGACGCTCGTTTATTCCCATACATTCGTCCAGCAACATCACGGCCCGATAAAAAAAACGGACCCGTACACTAGCGCAGCCATCCCGACGAGCACGTAAAGGTGGGGAGCTACCCGGGGACTGCTCCCGAGAGCACCCCCGCCTTAACGTTACAGAATCTAATTACTTCGTATAATCAAATCGTATTTTAGATAATTTCGCTTAAATAAATATATATTTTTTTAAATCTGACACCAGTGAAATATTATTTTAACGTATGAAATATAAGCATCATAATATTTTTGTGTGAAACTAACGGATATACAAAGATATTTTTTTTAAATAAATGTCTTAAATATTTAGGGACCGAGTTTGCTTTTGTTGGTTAGAAGACGTGGACGTCGCTTGGGTGAGCAGAAGCGGGAGCAGACATTTATTTTAAAACACTTTAATGGCGAAATACATCATCGATATAACATTAGATATGTATTTCCAATTATGTATATTATTGTTGTTGGGATTGTTTGGGTGAGCCGAAGCGTAAGTCTTTATTGATGCTCTATTGACTTTTATAATATAATTAAATACCCAGTTATCCTGCACTTATTACATATTATAATCGATGTGATGATATATATTATCATTATGTTGTTTGGCAAAATATTGATGCTCACCACACCAAATGGCGTATGCCCTATGTACTTTTTAATCTGCTAATTAAATGAGGCTTATACGCATAGTTGGCGGATTCTGAAGAAATAATATCGGATATGAAATGGCGTTCTGTGGCTAAAGTAACAGCAAAACTAAACATCAGATGAATGTCAATAGTAATTTAACTCGGGTGCGGAGCCGTCGCAAATACAGCATTAATGCGACATGATGCTAATCATCCGCGACTCATCCCAGCCTCCATACCAACCATCTCCATGTACATCCTCCAGCTAGAATTACGCCAATTCGCAAACATGTGAATATACTAATTATTCAACTCAATCTCTGCCGTTTACTATAATATATAACACGCCGAGCACCAACAATTTGCCTCCTATTCGAATCGCGTCTATAGAAGCGCCAGACCAAATGTTACCAACGGTGCTTTATAGTGGCTATTAAACCGGAAGATAACAGCGTGATTATTTTCGATTAAACAATATTTTTATTTTTGATGTGAAATTATATTTTAGTTTTTATACGATAAGTATTCTATGAACTTATACAAATAGTAATCAGACATGATATAAATCCACGCTCATTCAATGTTACAAAGTACACCAATCATTTAGAACAGCGAGTGACCATAAGAAAGCAAGGACTATGCAAGGCGTTAAAAAATATTTTTATTTAATAATAAAAAAGTAATAAAATGATGCATTTCATACAAATTAAATTAAGAAGCCGTATATGAAGGAATCCTGATAGATAATATTTTTCGAATATTTTCATATGAAATCAGTATTATTTTTATGCACTTTTGGCATTGTAAAATGGCAATAAGCCACATGAAAAATCGGTTATAAATTATATGTGCTAGAAATCAGATTACAGCTTACATTCGTATTCTCGAGAGAAAAATCGCTGCACGAGTTAATAGTATCCCGGCGGGATTCTCTGAAATATACTGGATTCTGCATCAGCAGTTTTATATGTTTGTTTTTTTTTTATCGCAACAAACTGAATCTTCATTTCTCCACTTTGAATATGAATATGTTAAAGTGCGATATTATTCAATAATGTCAGCAAGCGACAGCGTCGACAACCCCTAACTGTATTCAGAATTTAAATAGGGTATACGTTCAAAGGTGTCTGGATGCAAGCAGCATGGCCGGGGATGATATGTTTCAATACAATTTAATTTCGTATCCAATTAATAATTAATTTTATTATTGATATTATTGAATGCATTTTTCATGCAAGCGATATTATGATTTTTTAATTATTATTATAGTATGAAAATTACATATTACTCTCTATAAGAAGTAGCAATCTAGCTTTTTCATATTCTCGAACAACCCTTGAATATCAGAACTAATAATTTATTACTCAATATTTATATATTTTGCATTTGGGTTAAAGGGTGGGAAAAATATAATGCAAAAATTTATTACAAAAAAAAATGTAGGGTGTGTGAATAAGTTCTCGCCGTTCTTCGCAAAAATAAATCCTTCAAATTAAAATAGTCAAATGTTTCAATACCGTTGCTCACTCAGCTTCTAATGATTTTGAAAGTTCAGATTGCGTTTAACATGGATCTTCATTAAGCAATTTTGCCATCTGATGATGAAACGGCAAGAACTTATTCACACCCCCAATATGTATAATAGATTAGTATGATATTTAAAGGGTAATTCTTAGAGGATGTTTATTTTGCATCTGAAACTTCGGGGCGCTCGTCTAAACCTTTCCCTGCCGGTGATGTATTTACTACACTTCGACTCTAATAATGGGAACATCGATATGAAATATAATAGATACGGGGTTCAGAATTTTTGTATTATTACTACCAAAGTCTTAAAATTTGTCTCGTTTTATATTTTAGGGGGACCCGAAAGTATTCGAAATTTTCGTAAAAAAATTGTTTTAATGCATTAATAACTATAATTTTATTTACAGCCCACGCTAGATAACCGCGCTAACGCACGTGTTCGATCTTTTTTCGGATCATGTGTAACCGGACGGATGGATGGGGTGGAACAAAAAGACTCTCTTTTCTAGATGAATTTTCATTTGGCTGCGAGAAGGACGTCTTCCCGCAGCCAAGGCCAACCATCGACACTTTTCAACTTGACGCGAATTAAATTCGCCCAGATTAACAAGAATTTTTGTAGAAAGCCTTTGATTTTTACCATCGTATATTGTCGTAAATGAGCTATTTATTTTTACCGATTTCAATTCTATTCAAAAAAAGGACCATTTTTTATGTTCAGCCAAGACGTGCAGTACCCATCCTATTCGTTTTTCGATGAGTTTTAAAAGTGTTAGTAGAGTGGTCCTTGAGGATCCCAGCCTTTGCATTAACTCTTCGATTGTTTTCCGTGGATCTGACCGGATTAGGGATGAACTTATAGGCATATTTTTAACACAAACTGTGCTCAAACTTAAAATTTCCGAATACTTTCGGGTCCACCTAATGTAACAGAAACGCAAGCAACGATTCGGAATATTTTAAGATCGATCGTGTATATTTATAATTTTATTGTGACATATTCATGGATCCCAAACAGTTTTAGGTACTCATGAATCCCTGGATTAGTAAACGTAATCCCGAAAAATTCTACTAAATTGAGACATTCTCGCTGAAATCTGGACGCTTGGAAACCGTGGCGTAACTACTAATTGGTGAGCTTAGGCGACGCCTAGGGGCAGTAACTTTCTAATTTATGTATACATACATTGAGTACATATACCGGTGATGTATTTACTACACTTCGACTCTAATAATAGGAATATCGATGTGAAATATAATAGATACGAAGTTCAGATTTTTTGTATACTTCGGTAATATAATCACGAATCACATCTAAGTAATATAGTATATAAGTATTCATCTGCAGCGACATAAATAAATAATTTGTCGGGAAATCGGGAATTTTGCGATTTTTAGTCCGTGGCTACCAAAATCAGATCCAGTCCAAATGTCGATTCCCTAGAATCGAAAAGTATACTTAGAATAAATTTTTAGCAATACAATTCACTTAATTAAATATAAATTGTTGTTAATTATTTCATTAAGAGCATTTTTTAAGTAGCATAACCAACATTTGCAGACGTCCGTGGGCATGGACAGACCAACACGTCCGAAAGAAAATGTTTTTATGAAAATGCTTTCATTAATATGAATATCAAATTGATCATTTCAGCAACTCTCGCGAAACAAAGTTTTGACAGAAAGTTGGCCGTTTTGAATGCGAAAAAAAAAAACGAAAACCAAAGTTGTGCACAAATAGTAATATTTTAGAGCGCTAATGTATATCTGTGTGTATTCCGACGACAAAACAGTTTACGCAAAGCTCGTTCTACGGAAACATATTGTTCAGCGAGTATTTTATTTTGCTACAAGTCCATTTATAAAAGTTTTCAGCTCCGGCAGAGCGTCGAACCCTATTCGTAACTTTTTACCAGTTGAATATAAGTTGAAGTACCGCAAGCGTATTATTGGCACGGCTGAAATGAAACCATTGTTCATAGCTACGTAGCATCGAATCTATCGAGACGGTCTTTTTCTCGGCCGCGAGACACCGGGAATTAAATGCGGGCAATTTTGCATATTTGTGCTCGGTCGTTGCACACTATTGCCATCTGTCGCCCTTCCTGGAAATTCATAGGTTTCGTTAAATTGCGCAATATTCGCAGCCGTATAAAATACGGACGACAACACTTATGGTCGTACCCTTATGGAGAGGCCCAGCGCCCGCCATAAAGAAGGTCGGTTCCTGCTTTAATTGCTAGTTCCTCGGATTGTTATATTGAAAACATTAGTTCACACGTGGACTAAGATTTTATCATTCGGGACAAAGGCTTATTCTATTGTACTATTTATAAAAACGTGAATTAGGTTTGGGCTTAAATTAGGTGACCAATAAACGTAGGCAGGGCCACCTATGCATTTTAAGATAATGGTAATTCCACTACTGAAATGATGGCATATAAAAAAATCCCTAGAGTATTCTCGTATGGAGATGCCTACGTTTGAATATATTTTAGATTGAACCCGAAGAATTTAATTCATCCCAGTTAAATTTGAACCATTGAACAACTGGGATTTGCTATTTCTCCGGATCCAATTAATCCTTTCAATGCGCGATGCATCTATTTGTGCGCTATGTCCAAGCAAAATGTTCGAATACGCCTATACATTAATAATGAGCTTGACTTTAATCTCTTCTTTTTAATTAGGGAATCTAGTCTCAGGATCCCGGACAGTTTTAGGTACTTAAGAATCCCGGGACTAGAAATCGTAGTCCCGAAAATTTCGGGATTGAAATTTTTATCTAACAGAAATCGTACACCTCACCAACACGATGAAGGCTACTAAATCGAGACATTCCCGACGAAATCTGGACGCTTGGAAACAGTGGCGTAATTACTAATTGGCGAACTTAGGCGACGCCTAGGAGCAGTGACTGTCTAATCTATGTATACATATATAGCGTACACGTATGTTTTTCAAATTATTATATTTACCTTCCCCACCGGTGATGTATTTACTACACCTCGACGAATAATGGGAATATCGATATGAAATATAATAGATACGGGGTTCAAAATTTTTGTATTCCTCCGTAATATAATCACGAATCACATCAAAGTATTATAGGATATAAGTATTCATCTGCAGCGACGGAAATAAATAATTTGTCTGGAAATCGGGAATTTTGCGAGTTTTAATCCGCGTCTCAGCAGAAAGGAATTTTATCAGTCACATGAATTATGTTATACGAAAATAAGGGCTTACGCGGTCATCAACTCGAACTTGCATTTAAATATCTGATGACGATACCTCCAACGAGTGTGGAGGCTGAGCGTGCATTTTCAGCAGCAGGTTGCCTGACTTCCAAAATCAGTTCCAGACTAAATGACGAAACACTAATTTATTTATTTATTTATTTATTTATTTATTTGTGGAAACCCAACAGCTTTACATATATAATTAGCTGTAGATTAGAAATATTACAAGCCAATAATAGGATTTCACATATAGAATTAGTTAAAATTAAAGGTAAAATTATAACATGTACTCAAATTTAAAATTTAAAAGTTCGTAACCTTGTAGTTATTTCGTTTTTTTTTATTTTTTTTATTTTTTTTATTTTTATTTTTATTTTTTTATTATTTTTATTATTGCTGTTATTACTACTGATTTACTTTATTCATCAATTAAAAGATTGATTAGCTGACGTTTGATATCGATTAGATTACAATTGAAAATATCCAACTCAAGATCCCTTAGCACATCATTAAGGTTTATTATGGCTCTACTCAAGAAGGCATTCTTTCTATAGTTGGTAGAGGCCAACGGAACCGCGATTGGTTGGTAAAATCTCATAGATCTATTAGGTATATTGAAGTTAATACTACTCAGCAGTTCAGGACAGTCAATTATGCCGTTTGTAATTTTGAGTAAGTATATAATGTCTGCAATTGTACGGCGCTTATTAAGGGCTACTAAGTGTTGATCTGAGCAAATACGCTCATATTCTGACGAATTATACGCTTTCCCCATTTTGAAGCATAGGAATTTTATAAACTTCATTTGAACTCTTTCAATTCGATCCACATATTTTTGATACCTGGGGCTCCAGATTTGAGACGCATATTCAAGCTTGCTTCTAACATAGGCACAGTAGAGAATTTTTAATGTCTTAGGTCGTTTAAAAAAGCTTGAGTTACGCATTATGAATCCCAATGATCTTGTAGCTTTTGTAACTATATCATTAATGTGGGGATCAAAGGTCAGCTTAGAGTCATGAACAACACCAAGATCTGATATGTCATTCTTTTTTAGTAATGTGTAATTTTTTAAGTTGTATGTCGTTTGTATAAAATTACGTTTACGGGTAAACGTGACAGAAAAGCATTTTTTTGGGTTGAGGTCCAATTTATTGTTTATGCAGTATTCATCAAGGCATTCTAAGTCAGTTTGTAGGGCATTGGCATCCTCGATTGAGGTGATATTGGCGAAAATCTTCATATCATCAGCAAAAATTAAAATATTAGAATTTCTGAAGCAGTCAACAATATCATTTACAAAAATGTTAAATAAAAGAGGCCCTAGATTCGATCCCTGGGGGACACCACTGGGTATGGCGACCCAGGTGGATATGTAATTATCAATGACAACAGCTTGGGATCTGTTTGTTATGTATGAGAAGAACCACCTATGTAGATCTCCTCTAATTCCTGCATTGTATAATTTGGTCATGAGAATGTTGTATGTTGTTAATGTTTAATGTTAATGTTACTTCGGGCATATTTTCAAAATAATATTTGAATTTTTAAGTATTTTATTTATCTATTTTTGAATTGTATTTTTATCTTTTCTTAAATAAATAAAATTCTTTGGCCTTCAAATGATTTTTTTATATTGAACATATTAGTAATTTTTGACCAAATTTATCAATGTAATTTCTTAAAATATTGAAAATCCCAATCCCGGGATCCCGGAACTGGTCCCGGGATTGTCTAATGAAATCCCTAAATCCCGGGATCAAAATTTTGGCTCGGGATTGGATTCCCTATTTATAATGAAATCAATTGACCTAATGACGGACAGATGGTTGGAAATGGACGGGCGTCGGACAAAAAGACTCTCTTTTCTAGGTAACTTTTTATTCAGCACGAGAGAGATCTGGCTGCGAGAAGGACGTCCTCCGCAGCCAAGGCCAACCGACGACTCTTCCCGACTCCCGCCTCCCGCGCATCACCATCCAACCGGTAACGGATTAATACTGCTATTGCATGGAGATGTTAAATCTCCCACGCTACAGTGATTCAATAGTTGGCGCATTATTCTTAAATTCTGCGTCTACGTATTTGTTATTTAGGATTGCCTAAAATTTTCAGCTATCCTTTAATAAAAATTAGAAGTATATAATATCATAATTTATTTTAAAAAAAAATGATATTGGCTCAACGCTTATTGCCTGGTAGTTTGAGAGTTCCAGGTTGGAGCTCATAACACTAGAAATCAAATAAAATATGAGAAACCCAGTCTGGTTATATGTTATAAAATATATAGGAAGAGGTAAGCAAATTCTACATAAGAATGCTGAAGGTCACATATTATATTGTAACGTGGCGGTGAAGCGGAGGCGCTCACAGGGCAGAGTCTCAGGGCGGCACTCCACTGCAACATGATAGATGGAGGAGGACGGGTGTCGAATAGAAAGACTCTTATCTTAGATAGCTTCTTTATTAATCAGAAAGAGATCTGGCCGCGAGAAGGATGTATTCCCGCAGCCAAGGCTATACGACAACTCATTACGACTCCCTACTCCTGCGCATCACCGACAAAATATGTCACTGTTAAATTGCCCGCACAGCGTGAATCAATCCTGTATTTCAATAAATAAACACTGTTGATAGCACACAATATTCGTTCATTTCTCCGCATAAATCATAAACAATACACATGTTTGTCTTCGCTCTTAATTACGAAAGAATACACTTGTTGAAGCTTGTAATCGATTAATTAGGGTTATCAATAAAATATATAACAAAATATCAATTTTTAAATAATAAAATAGTCCCATAGATAGTTGAAGTGCTATAAAATGCTCCGTGTAAAACAAACAGACACATCGTTTTGTATTTATCATTGGTTGCAGCTAGTTTTATTTGATCCATATTCTTTTCCAAGCGCTTCCACGCACCCTTATTCCGACATCCGTTGCCTCTTTACAAAGACTATCGCTTATCTCCAGCTGCATTTTCCGCCGTATTTTTCATCCCCTTTCCGTAAATGAAATAAGCATAACTTTATTCAGGGGAAGAGTATTGTTTGGGCTCGCATTAGAGCGCACCGGATGACTGCCAGTTGTAGGAAGGAGCGAAAAGTGGATCGTGTCGAGGATGCAGCAGGATGTGCCGGCAGAAGGAGGGAACACGTAGCCGATTCGATCTGCATAATTGATTAGATCGAAGTGCGCTTTGTTCACAAAGCCTCCGTGTTGTGTCGTCGTCGGAACCTTCGCCCTTTTCTCATTAAATGTTTCCACATTCGCGCCAATTCGGTTTCCATTTCTCGGCGCATGCATGTTCCGGAGCCAAAGTTTCGCATTAGCATACAATTCGCAAAGTGTACCGAGAAATTTGGACAACTCATGGGCACACGTGCGCTGCAATTCCGTTCGCAAAAAGGACACACTGCGCTCTCGGCAGTTGGATAATGTCGGCTTAATAAATTCATTTAATTTCTACTTGAATAAACATCCCTTATATTTCATTTTGACTGTTGAATTCCCTTATTAGACCATTTAATATTTGAAGAATTTGTTTTGGGGATAGAGATTCGCCTTTATAATAGACGCCTATTAATTTCCACAAATGGCAAAGAATTTATGAATGTATTGCAAAATTATCATGATC
Source organism: Stenopsyche tienmushanensis (assembly GCA_008973525.1). Lineage (NCBI taxonomy): Eukaryota > Metazoa > Arthropoda > Insecta > Trichoptera > Stenopsychidae > Stenopsyche > Stenopsyche tienmushanensis. Next base: position 250,925 of record WACJ01000070.1, on the reverse strand, counting down.
AATAGATCAAAAAGTCAAAAAATCTTTCATGCAAATTTCATTATAAAAACGTTGCATTTCTTTGAAATAATTGGCATAAATATAATCGAATTAAAGTCTTGATCTTGTGAAGATTTATATATTATTGTAAAAAGAAGGCCTCCAAACCAAAAAACTCTCTGGATTTGTCCCAATCTATATGCGCTCTCCAAGATGAGTGTCCACACGCGGGTCGGTTTGCTATCGGATCATTGAGGATCCGAAAAAGATAAATAAGATTGTCTGGTTACAATATAAAGTTGATATTACTAGCCAATATCTTTATTTTTCTTTGAGTGAAACATCTCATCTACGAGACTACCGGTGAGCCGACGGCACTAATACCTCTTCCCATTGCCAAGGTTATCGGTCGACTTTCTTTGTTTTTCTTCCCGTTTTGCTTTTTGCTAAGTAATAAACGCCATTTTGCTAGTAATAAACATTAAATACATCAGTATAATTCAATTATGGCCATAAAAAGTCATTCAACATCGATTGGTATGTCTCAGCATTCACTGTAACAGCATTTGTGTGCAAATGCGGCTCAATGATTCCATTTGTCCAAAATGCACACCAAATATTATTTTTTTTAGGAGTAGACATCTTTTCTGAATAACACAAGGATTTTCATCATCTCAGATACAACAATTTTTTTATTGATGAATCCATCAATTGTGAAATGAGTTTAACTCCAAAGGAGTACTATCGTAGGGTTTGCGATTCACTTATTCAGAAAGAGCACTCTTATATATTGAGCTCGGAGATAGACAGAGACAGAGAGAGAACGTAGCGCAGTTCGGGAGACAGAGATGGAGAGTTTCCCGCATACATCGCACGATTGTATAGACGTGGCGGACATATAAATATAGCATCTACGTTTAAATAAGTTTAAAATTAACTCACTACTCAAAGGGTTAATGGACATTTTCAGAATGTACAAAAATATTAAGGGATAAAAAAGAGAGTATCCTGGTTGATATGATTCCAACCATTTTAGTCATCTGAAACTAAAAAAAATAATGTTAAAGAGTAAGAATATCGTTATAATTTTTACCTCAGAGAAAAAAAATATTTTATATATATTTTATATATTTTTTTAAATAGTTAAAAATAAAAATATAATACAAATCTGCTAGAAACGATAGAACATTATATTTAAAAAAATAAAACAAAATTTAAAGTAAATCTGTTAATTAAAACTTGAGATATCATGTCAACCATGTTAAAAAAAAGTAGTTTGGATAAAAGTGTGCTTAAAGATTTCTTAGCTATAACTCCGTAAACTAAATGATGATTCAATAAGATAGACTTAATATTTAGGTCAGATGCTGGAAACAAAACTGAATCCAATGCAGATTTTTAATTTCAGTTAATTCATACGATGCCAATACCTTCCAAACAAAAGCATTAAAGGAAAAATATCCAATTTTATGTATTTTCTCCAAAATTGTATGGATGAATGATCTATGGATTCATCTTTGACATGGTATATCATTAATATAAATATGCAAATGGGTCGAAGATGAATTCAATGCAGCATTTGTTAAATTTATTAACTTAAATGATCGTTAGAATTAAACCAACATGGTCCAATGGATTGAGACAAAAATTGAAGAGCTGTAAAGTTTGCTGCAATAAATTTCAATAATAGATCAAGACTTCGGTTCAACTTTGACACTCGAGATAGTTTTTATAGTTGCAGCCCTCTCTTGACAAATGTAATGGTTTTTCTAAAATAAATCAGTCTGAGTATTTTATGAACGAGTTTATGCGAGACGAAGCTCCATTACGCCCCTGCAGCATCATTGAATAAATAGATATTATTTTTCACCATCTCTCTATTGACTGAACGTGGCATTTTTCATTGATTCATTGAATGCAAACAGAGTGGTCGGTTTTTAAACACACCCCATCGTTCACACTCGCGCAATTCAATCACGGACGTTGATGTCTTTCGTGTCGTTTTCTCCGATTCTTCCGGTCAACGAAGACACTTTTGGGGGAGCATCGTTTTTCCAAATACACAAATGATCGATCATGGGGCTCGAATGGGGGTGGAGTGTATCATTAACCCGCTGTGAGTGGTGATGGATGCGATCGAACGAATTGATCCCGAGAAAATCGCTTAAAATTTCGGGAAGAGGATTTCGACATTTCAGTTTTTGTGCACCTCCAGATGTAGGCTTTCGCCGTTCATTCATATTAATGCTGAATTAATTTAAGCATTAATATTCGCTCTAATTTCCTGCATACTATATGGATTGAATAAATATAAATTTAGTAGGGTGTATGGGGTTGAAGGCAGACGCTGGTGATTAAATATGTACCAACTACCTTTTCGCGGCTCTATCAATGTTATGTTTTAATTATGGAATCATATTAAGGACTATTGTATTATTAATTTGATGGTGAAATATTTCTACAAATCGAAACTTTGTAAAGCATAAAGCAGTTATGTAAAATAACTAGAAAGGGCTCAGTAATTTTTCAAGCCAATATACAGGATGCGGCAGGGAAACTACCTTATTTAATTAAAAATGAATAGCAAAAAACAGTACAAAATCAGTTTTAATTTATTTCATGTTTCCACACTCTCCAGAATATTGACGGGTATTTTGTCGATAAGCAGCTTATTTAAGGCTTATTTTCTGAATATTACCATCCTTTTGCATGACGATTATTAAACCTACATAACGAGAAACAATAGGGTTTCCTCTTTTAAATGAGTGTACGTTCATTCTTCTCAGAATAACTGTCGCTTTAGAACGCGCATTTCAAATAAAGTTTTTAATAAGTTTCCCTGCTACACTCTGTAGAATGCCAAAGGAAATCAGTTCTTTATAGGTTTAATATTGAGAAAATCAAATAGACTTTTAACAAATCCAATTCGATTCATATTGTGTTAATAAATTAATTACCAAACAATCAGGAAATAGCAAAATAAGCCATGGTTGTCCATGGTTTCCATATCAAGAGCACATCCATCGTATTGTTGGTAAATAAAATCTAATATATAAAAATGAATTGGTTTTTGTTCGTTCGAAATGCGCTGCCATACCGTTCATCAAATTGCAATAAAACTTCGTCCACTTATTGTTAAAAATTTTGCAAGTAACATAAGCATAGTTTAATGTATAAAAATCAATGTTTGTTTGTCCGTATTTAATGCGCTGCCATACCATTCATTCGATTGCGATAAAACTTTGCCAACTTATTGTTTGTACTTTTTCAAATAATATTGATATAGTACAATTAACTTACAGTATAAAAACCTTATATATAAAAAAAATATAAATATATACATAAAAATCAGGCCCTAAAATACTACCCTGAGGAACTCCCACTGAAACAGACTAGGGAGTTGACGTTGCTCTATTTAAAATTGCCGATAATGATCTTTTGCGCAGATAGGATTGGATCATTTTAATAAGATAAATAGGAAAATCAAGGGATATCGAATGCCTTTTCGATGTCGAGTAGTACCATACCGGTACTTCTCTTCGTGTTAAGGTTTCTAGTGATGTGTTCAGTCAGTCTGGTCAACTGATGAGCCGTAGAGTGATTCATACGAAAACCGAATTGCTCATTATTAATAACATTTATATTAAGTTCATCCAGTTTATTTAGAATAAGTTTGTCAAATATTTTGCTTAGTGCAGAAAGTAAACTAATCGAGCGATAATTTATCGGGTTGCTGGTGTCTTTACCTAGTTTGGGCAATGGAATGACTTTCGCCAACTTCCAAGTCGATGCTCAAACACGCATTTAATATTTTTGTCAACTGAATAATTATTTTATATAGGAAATGTTTGATAATTGTAGTGTCGAAACCTGGGGATTTCTTGCTTTTGAATTGTCTGATTCTTTTTAAAGTTTCAATGGGTGTTATCAGTTTGAATTAATGTGCTTTTGTATTTGTAAAAGTTGTCATGGGAATCCTTGTTGATTAGACTTTTAATTTGATAGTTGAAGCGATTGACTAAAACTTTGATAGATTTGAGCCGATATTTTTGCCATAATTTCTTTAATTTATTTCTATTTCTAGACTTTCCTCACCATTTTTTTGCATGGTCACCTCATTTGGGCGACCACTGCGATATTCGTCTTAGCAGCTCGTACGGGTTCGTTTAAACTCTGCCAATTCATATTTTACTATTGTAAACGAAGTAGCAGACTCCCTCTGAGTAAATCTAGCTCGGTTTAGTATTAGTTGGATTGAGTCCTTTTTTTGAAACAACAACCGCCATCTATACGCCAGGTCGGATACTTCTGGAAGTACTCTCGTATCGTTGTAAGATTATTCAATTTGAATTGCTTTTTCCGTAATGGGTGACAGAATTATCACCACTCCATCCATCAGCAAACAGTCGTTGGGACATAACGGAATTAACTTGATTTATGTCAAAACTTTAAGAACTTAAAAAATTAATCCAAAGCAATTCGCGTTGACAACATAACTCATCACGAGGCCCGTTCTTCCGACAAGTATCAAATTGTAAGCTCAATCGGTTGAGTGTATCCAATCAACGGAGTACAAATAATGTTAGCCGATCCGATAATAGAGTGATACGTCAAAGATGTCCGGTCTCCAATTACAGAGAAACTCGGTGGTATCAACCCTCGCCCGCCCGATCCACCCCAATGACGACCCCCACCCATCGAGCTGTCAGTTATTCACCACTGCGATGGAACGACTGGGTGCATTTGCGGATGGCCACAATGTGCAATTACGAATGGATTGCAACAAAATCGTCCGGAAGCTAACGAGTGGTCAAGATGAATGACTACCCATCAGGCTCCTCAATACTTTTATTTGCTAAATCTCAAAAGAATCGGAGTACTCCATCGCACTGAGCAAAAACAGCTTACGCTCTCATTGGAGCAGAAGAGCTTTCAGCTACAAATAGCATCAGATCAAAGCAAATCAAATTCATTAATCAGATTAAAATGAGTTTTTGCTCATTGAGCAAAATTTTCTGCTATTTATATTGAAAACTCATTCCTTTTCGAGATGAAAATACTCCTAATTTCAACGTTAATTAATTCGAACGAAATAAAAAATGCATGGCTTAAAATGCAAAGCTTACACGTGTAGTTCCTGCGCATAAATAATGCAGCGATATTTTAGCACAATACAAATATTAATGCTAAACTTCAAACGATAATGTTCAAAGGATGTAAAATAAGTTCTTTATAACAAGTAAACGGGACAAACTTGCATCCACTGATAGCAAGCTTCTATTTATGCACTACTTTTATATATATATATGTGTGTGTGTATATTTTACAACGCTGAAACTTTAGCGCTAGACTAAGATAGTTTACACGAGAGCAATATACTCAAGAATGATATTTCTTTGAAACTATGCTGCTAATCAGCTAAGAGTGTTTTATAATTTGAGATCTTGCACAGCAACTAACTTTTTCATAGCCCCTGGCTCTCAATATAACAAGGACAAGTGCTATTTGTACATTCTAACACGCATTTAAAAATCGCTCTATTTGAAAATAGTTTAAAAAATAGCTATTTTGAAAGTTTTTCAGGCTGTGCGAAGCCGTCTGTATAATTTGCAAGTGACACACATTTCCCATTTAAGTAGAAACTCTTCGTTACGTGCCACCGCGGGGATCTTATTTTGTTTTTCGCACTTCATCTCTTCTCAAAGTATTTCCATTCTTTCGCGGGGGCTGGGGGCGTGCGGGGTAAACTTTTTTATTTGAGTTTCATGTTTTTTGTCCGATTCGAACCGAAACGATGAGAGCTTTTTGTCATATTACCGAAATGAATTAGGGAAAACTTTTGCATTTCTCCCATTGTAAATTTTAACACGTGCCATAAGAGGCTTCAGCGCCACCAGGCCTGGAAGCGGAGGATCCATTTGTGCATGGCGCAAAAAATAAATAAACGTATTTTATTGACCGTCCGAAGTTGCGGAGGCGTAAAAGTATCGCGCCTCATTTGAGAGGGAATTCGAAGCAAAGTTTTTAAAACGGGCATTTAAAACGCGGAGAGTACTCGCGCAATGAAAAAGTAATATATTTCATCCAGATAAGAAAGTTTCGCACGCATAAAAAACAATGCGGACAAACATAACGAATTTATCACCGCAAATTCGAATTTAATGTATTGGCAGAGACATCTGTGAAAATACGGCGAAATTAATTTAATTCGCCGAATATAATTTTTAAATTTATTATAACTACAGCATTTATTTTTTAAATGTATTTTCAATAATCAAATATTAATAAAATGCAAAAATTAAACATAGTTTTTAATTAATATTATTACATTTAAAAGATTTGAACTTTTGGTTGATATTAAAATTTTATTAATTTTTCAGAGATGTCGTTATAAAATTTATAATGAAATCGCAAATATTTTAATATTTATTTATCATGGCAGACTTAAAATAGTTTTATTAAATAATCATAGATGGAAATTTTTACCCAATTTTGATAATATTTATAAATTTAATTTATATTAGTAATGAAATTAGTTACAAATAAATGTAAAATAATGAAAAGTATATTGTTTATTCAATTCTGAATTTTATTGCATTTTTTTTGTAATGCTATAAGAATTTAGGCGGTAATGAATTTCAATCCATAAATATTTATTATTTCACCAAAAGATGCCTTTAAAAATATATTAGAAATTCTAAATGCTCTTATGCTTAATATAAAATTATCTTATATTAAATAAAAATTAAATAATATTGTAAATGGAGGTAAAATGTAATTTATTTGTTTACATCAAGGAGACCTGGGGAATCTGGGAAAAACGAATCTTCTTTAATTCGCGAGAAATCTCGCGTAAACAGAAGATGACAATAAAGTGCAAGTATTCGTAATGGGTCGAAATTATGTGAGCCGGAGGTGAATACTGTTCCGACATTTCTGGGGTCTGGAAAATTTATGCATATCACTTGGGACCCTCTAGCACGGCTGGAGCTTAGGTAAGGAACACATACGTAGGGGATAAGGAATTCTCTCATTACTGCATTATTAAATTCGTCCAAGTTTTATTGCATTAGACTATCAAAGGCGTCCGGGATGAGCTTCCGGGGTGGCGAGGGGAATGAGTGATACGTCCGCTCCCGGAAAGGGGTTATTTTAACTCCGGGACTGAATTGCACCAGCAACTGAAAACTTTAACACTCTGTAGACACAGTAATGGAAACGTGACAATTGCTTTCGGGGTTTCGCTATTTTTTATTTCACTTAATTCGAGTATAACCCTATTTTGCCATATCCAATTTGTCTTTATAACCGTACTTTTTATATTAGTAGCTTAAATTCTTTGGGAAATCTGCTCATTAAATAGTTATTTTTTTACAACTTATTAACCAATGACTTGTTAAAAAAATATGCAAGATAAGGTCATCTTTAGTGATCTTTATAATAAATGGCTATCAAAAATTAATTAACTTGCAATCATTTAAACACAAGATCTTTATGGAAGACTTTATATGATGATGAGTTATAATACAATGCCAAAATGGTATTTTTAATAGTAATTTAAAATAAAAACAGAGCGCAAATCTTATAAATTCATGTAATAAAATTAATCCTAAAACTCATTTAAATCGGTATTTTTTTCACGATATTTTTGCAAACGAATTTCTGATCTATTTGATCCAAAACTTCGATCTGGAACTGAAACGAAAACCAATAAAAGCGACAAAGTTTTATCGATTCGGTACACGTCTTACATGAAAGAGAGTTTGGATGATTTTTGTGTCGATATGCAGAATTTTTTTGATTATATTCATCTAAGAATACTTTAATCTTTAGTCTTATGTTCATCTTATAAAATCAATACTTCAGATAATATTATTATAAATGAAAATTGCACCTTTTAGTCTTAATAAACATCAAATCATAATCCTTTCGAGGTAAATAATAAGCTAAGTAACGAATCATAAATAATTAAAAAGAGTAAATTCGACAATTTTATTAATGTAGAACACTTATTATATTAAAAGAGGGAATAAAATGTACTAAATTATGCTTGAAAATTAGGTTTTAATACAAATTAAAACATGTTTTTTTAACCAAAATTCAATAATGAACACTCTCAAAAAATTAAATGGAAGAATCCATTAAGAAATTTATGTAAATTTACTTTATACTATTTAATTTGTTTCTCAAGTTGCCATCTCCATGGAAGATTTTCCTATGAATAGAACATGTAACCCTTTGATTAACGTGTTAATTTAAAATTATACATCACTTATCGTCCACACAAATCCATTTTTCTCTCAGGACCGCGCAGTCTGAGTGAAGCTTGTATATCAATAAATGTACCTTTAACACTTTTGATAGCACACAATATTCGTTCATTTAATTCGTTCATCAAGTATTAATATCTGTTCGAATTTATATTATTTAAATTTAATTTTAAATGGCATCAAACGATATGCAACGGAAGCAAAAGCAGTGTAGATATACGGATGCGAATTTCCCGTCTGAAAAACGATCCCCATGCTCGATAGTATATTGTGCACCGATTTGAAAAATGACCTCCGTAACAAATTGGTATCCGGAAACTTGTAGCAATTGTAGAGAGCTCGGGGAGACTAAGAGAGGGTTTATTTGGACGTTTTGTTATGTTATCTCCACAAAGAGCAAGTAGATCCCCAGGAACCGTTGTCTTGAGTCTACTGCTGGGGACTCTCCACTACAAAGTGTGAAGAACTCTTATCGTTATCATCTATTTTCTCTTCTGGACTGAAACTAACCCACCCTGCATTTATACAGGATGCTGCTGAACCGGGCAATATAATCAATGTCACAATATTCATTTATATTTCTCGAGCATTTAAGCTCGAGCGCTATGTTTCGGGTGCAAATTTACATTGCTTGGAATATGAATTGTTTGAATAATAATGCTCATAGATCCTTGCGGGTCCTGGACGGGCATCGCTCATTATTGGCATAAAAATTAGAATATTCAGTAAGAGTAGCCGCTTAGCTTGGTACCCTATCGCGGAAGGAAAATCATTAGAATTCCGCGTGCGTGAGGCTAAATGAAGTAAGTCCCCCGCCCACTGTCCCGGCTTGCTCATCCGTCCACCCGCCACCCACTCAACCCCGACCCGAGCGCCCACCCCTAGGCAAAGATTTTCACGAATTAACTCTTTCGCAAACTATCCCCCGGGTAACTTGCACCTACGGTATCAAATTTCCAACAATTTTCAATTAGTTGTTTGTCTACCGAATTGAAATAACTTCGCATTGCGTGCGCGGAAAGTTGAAATTATAAGGCCTTGGCCAAAAAAGAAAATGCGATGATGAAGTTGAAAAGTGAAAGAATTCGGCTCCCGCCTCAATAGGGATCGCGAGCGCTTTCAATTATTTGGAGCGATCTCAAAGTATGCGATCTGCGCTAAAAATATTCGCTTACGATAAATTCAAATGGGCGAGGAAATAGGCGATAATCACATAATCATCATCAGAAAGTGTAACATAATATTTCAACCAACCTTTAGCGAAATAAAGCCGCAATTTTCGCGGGAAGAAAAAATATTTTGAGTTTTTATTTTGGCATTATAAATACAGGCACAGAGCGCTTAAAACATATGTGAATATGGATCCAAAGACAATATTGGCGATACATTAACAAGTGGATATTTCGGGTGTTGTCATTGAAAGAAATCCTTATATATTATGTTGGGGAATAAGTTCATAGCGTTTTTTTCAAAAACTCTTATGTAAACAAAGATCAATATTTTTAACAAAACAATAATTAATTACGTATTCGCCGTTGCTGTTTACTACCTCCCCCCACCTCTCAACCAATTTGTCGTTGCCGTTATACTAAAAATCGCCCAGACTGGTATCGAAGAATTTGTTGTGCCAATTTTTAAGATCGTCTTCATTGTTGAAGGTAACGCCTCTCATATGCTTGGACAGGGAGCGGAAAAGTTGGTAATCCGTCGGTGCAAGGTCTGGAGAATACGGCGGATGCTGAAGGACCTCCTTTTCAAACTCCTGGAGTGCAGCTTTGACAACTTGTGCAACATGGAGCCTGGCGTTGTCGTGAAGGAGTATGGCTTGGCCTTGTCGATGGGATATATTCAGTTGAATTCGGTGTAGCTGAGCTTTGCAAAACTCCATGTTGACTGTGGCATTCCTTTCGAGCATTTCCCAATGCACCATGCCCTCCCAGTCCCACCAAATGCAGAGCATTTGGTGGGACTTTCTTTGTTTCATGTTTCATTTATAGGCACCATTCTAATCTCCCATGACAATTCGATACAAAAAGCGCTGCTTATGACCATGTGTTGCTTAAAATGTTGCTTTTTATCTCCTGGATATTCCATTTTTAAGACTCAAAGGTAATAAAAAATTAAATTATCCAAAAAGATGCAAACACAGATTTGTAGAACAGAAAGAGCTCTATCGATTGAATATCATACACTTTGCCAAAAAGTAAAAAAAATGTTGTAAAACGAAATAATATAAAAACGCTACGAACTTATTCCCCAACCAACTTTTCCCCCAACAATTACAATTTTAATAAATAGGGACTATTTTATTGCGCTGTTAAGAAGGCGTGTGGTATCTATCCTACTCCATAGAACCCATCCTATTCATTTTGCCCATAAGTTTTAAATTATCCCAATCTTTACTGACTTATATGGCATTTAAACTCAAATCAAACGTAAGATCTCAAAATATTCGAAGACATTATGTCCAATTGTAAGTTTTTTTTTTGTATTCAAAAAGGCGCTTTTTTGCATTGGCATCCGAGACATTGATCAGACTTTTTAATAGAAGCCAATAAGTCATCCAACAACTCTGATTTAGAAATGCAGATAACAAGAAAAAGTAATTGAAACAAGATAATCAGAAACATTACAGGCACCTCAAAAATAGGTGTGATATTTTAGATATTCTTTGTGATCCTATTGTCGATAAAACCAACTCTCATCGACAACAGAGAGGGTTTTTTTTCGATAGCAGGATCAATAAAAAGGAAATTACAGCCAAGTTTAACCTCTTGATGAGTACAGTCGCGTATTTGCGATCGAAATCCAGTGATTTAGAAAGAGCATTGTTGCACGTTGAATTCAGGAAGAGACAGAGGCGGATAGAGTGTCTTGCTTATATCGTAAGTTATTTCATGCTATTAAGACCACAGTTTAAAAATTTATGATAATTTAAAGGTGAAATTTTGGATATTTTTTCAAAACTGTTTTTGTGGTTATTTAAAGGCGATAAATATTTGTTGTATCGTTTCAGCTTAAAATCATTGCAGTGGCGCAATTACGGTATATCCCTAACGGATTATGAATTCGTCCATGCCTAATGGCGAGGGCGTACTAATTGATTCCGAGATTTTAGGGTCAATTTTAGTTTGAGATATCCTACAAAACGGCCCGATAATGAACATTCAACAGTTCATTCTGTGCACAGAACAATGGCCCAATATTTGGGATAGAAACCAATTTATACTGCTGTTAAATATTCGGTTTCGCCTTGACCGGGTTGCCCCGTACAAATGGAGGGAATCGTCTTTAAGTGTTTGAGATGTTCTCAAAACGGGGCTCGCACTCGAACAAACAAATTAATTCTTCGGATAGCTTCTCGAGTGCTCTAAATATATTCACGATTCGATTGATATCGAGATTTATTATTGCGGGTCGATTTAAAAGCGATCAAACACGCGCCGGATTGTAATAATGGAATATCGGGCATCAAATTTGTCTCGGACTCTGCGTGTGATTAAATAATGATGCTGGGGTGCCATTAATATTTCGGAGGGTGGTTTACGAGCCACTGTTGAGGTGTCGGTGGCCCACAGAGGGTGGCCACCTGCGGTGTTACCTTACAGCTTCCGATCCGGCGAAATGGGCGCCTATTACTTGACTTAATAACGAAGCGAATTTTAGCGGTTAACTCACTTTACCCTTCCCTGATCCACTAGAATCTTCCATAATGGTCTTTTAAACAGGTCTTACAGGAGGGCAGCCTCTTCCAATAATGACTCATAAATTTGGACAGTGTACATTTCCAGCTCGAGCTTCCAGCAATTTTCGAATCGTCGTAATGCGATACTTAATTGTTGAATTTGATCGAAAAAAAACTTTCAATGACCATTAAAATATTTTCTTCTATGAATTTAAAAGCGAAATTTCTGCAAACGAAGCCAACAAATGTTTACAAATAATTGAATGTAATAAAACTTCATATAATATATGATTTTGTTTGAAAATATCAACGTAGAAGACTCTTTTTGTATCCTTATATGCACAAGAAATTGCGTTTATTACGGTTAAATCGGAATTTAGGGGTTGAAATTTGTACAAATTGTAGATTTTTTAAATGGTGTTAAAACTCCCATTTTATTTACTCCCAATGGGCTTTTAATAGATCTGATTCATCTATATATATCAGCAAGTCATTTTCGAAATTTTAAATTTTCCTCGATCTAAGATTGTTTTTTTTTAATATAATTTATTGAAGCCACATTAATATAAAAAGCATAAAAACAAGCATATTTGAGTGTAATTTTGCAATAAACTGACCACATAAAAATTATGCTTAAAAAATGGTATACTTTAAGATTCTTTGATCAATACACATATTGATTTTTTTCACGAAAAAGCTTATAACTTTTTGCTTATTGGCGTTAATTAGATAAAATAAAAATATTTATAAAGCGTATAGTATATTGCATAAAAAAATGAGACATTTCTTTCAAAAAATAAAATAACGAGCTAAAAAAACAAAGATTTATCTATATTTTTATCTGAAAAAACAACACATTTTTTAAATTTTTTATTTAACTTAAATATGATATTATCAATGTATTTTAAAACCATTTCTCAAAATAACATGTACAATGAGCGACTCTAGAACTGTGGTTAATATAGGTAAAGACTAACACAATGACTTAATCTTTTAACCGCCAGAGATACTAGAAATTGCATGAATAATCGTTTGTTTTATATATTTTATTGTCTTAAAGTGACTTGTGTTTCCTATTTTATGCATATATACCACATGTTATCCTGTGGGATTTTTTAAAATTTAAATTGAACTTCCCTGTTAAAAATTATTATTTAAATTCTGAGTATATGCATTTTTATTTTTAAAAAAAGAGTTCAAACCCATCAAAACCGACTAAAAATTATAAAATTAGCCGCCCTCGAACACAAATTTAATCATGACCTGTTAAAGCACAAAGGGCGGCGCCTCGACGAATATATTAATTTGCATCCCCCCCGAAATATTCGGACGCCCCCTTTTTCATTAAATAAATTGATAAGATTTTTTCCATAAAGTTTATAGAGTTAATAACATCAAAACCCCCCCAGTCTGATAATATTAAATTTCCATCTATGTAACAAAGTGCCCATTAAAAGTTGGAAAACTTTGAATCCTTCCTTACCCTCCAGATTTCTTTGCTCGCATTCTGCAAGATTCAGCGTAATTCCTCACGGTAAATGTATATTTGAGAACTTTCGGTATGTAAGGAATGTGCTAGGCATTCTCAAGTTTTTAGTATATCCGACGACCATCCTATGTCAAATATAAAGCAGACACTTTTAAAGGGTGGATTTGGAGGGCGCATCCAATAATTGAATGGAAAAATTGTGTTGCCGCAGAATTAGTTTTTATTCTTTGCCATGGGTGCTTGGAACTGACATTCAGATCAACAGTTGTCGTTGGCTCTTGAATCTGAATAATTTATTATATTCCCATTGGATAATGGATGGAAGAGCTGGAAGATTCTGGTTACATCCCTAGTTTTTGAAAGATAAACAGGTTAAATATTTTAGTTGTCTATACGTTTGACCTTTCGTTGCCTTCGCTGATGCGACAAAACCCGAGTGTCACCTTATTCCGCTGCGGACACCACAACGGAGGGGTCATTAGAAGCGCCAACATTAGCATATATTGTGTTTATATTTCTAATGAAATATGGATTTCTGTAAATGCAATATGAACTTTCAGGCATTAATGAATCAGATTTTCGATCAAATGCACTATGGAAAGATGTTATTAGGCATATCTAAGCATATTTTAAATATCATCTACAATTCGTATCGTTACCAATTAATATGTGAATCTTCTTTAAAATCATCCCTTTAGTACATAATTAAATTCAATATTCTCCTCAGCCGTATTATTAGTTCTCCAGGCATCGATTAAATGTGATTCAATATTTAATATCAGTCGATAGGGGGATCGTGGTGATCGTGTAAAAATATTTATTTTGCACCCTGCATATACGATCGGGATAAACGCTGACGGAGCAGGACGGATGCATGGGGACTTACATGGGCGCAAAAGAGAGGCGAAAAGCATTCGGCTCTGTCCTCTTGGTGGCAATTTGCACCTGATTGTATCCGCTTACGGCTCTCCAGCCTAAGGATATCTCTTGAAAGTGGGTACACGGGAACGAATCAAGTCTTATCGGACCTATTTATTATTTTTTTAAGTACTAACTTTACAAGTACTAGAATAAATCATTTTAAAAATGAATAAAATTTATTATATTTTCGTATGACTCGTTTTCCAAAAAAAAAAAATTAATTTTACACGTATATTATCGACAATAAGTTTGGAAATATCTGTCATATTATCGACTTTAATGTAAAAACATAGCAATTGACAATTGTAAATTACACTCAAATCTCTTTTTGTGCGATTTCGAAGTTATGCGGTTTTTTTAAAGCGATGTATATTTTTTTATAAATCATCAACACTAACCGAAATGTTATCAAAAGTGTTATTTTTTAATTGCCTTATTGTTTTCCTGTTTTTCTATTAACTTTTTTTGTGCGATTTTGGATATATTTTATATAGCTGTTTCATAGTTATGCGGTTTTTAAAATCCATAAAACGCATCTTCACTTTTTCTATGTAAGTTATAGTTTTTTTTGTGCGATTTTCCGCGGAACGCATATACCGCACAAAAAAAATTTTATTTATTTGTTTCTAATTTTCAATGCATGATTCTATTTACAAAATATTTTTGAAGTGAAACTCTTATGATCGCGATAGTGCAAATTGGTTTGAACTTCACTGAAAATTAAAACTACAACCGACAGTTTTTCGGAAAGAGATGTGTGTATATATGTGTGTTTATACATAGCATAAAGCAATCATTAGATCAGTAGCCTGCCTACAACTAAAAACATAATTTTATAGATCGTTTATTGACCGTGATCGTTTAATGTGTCAATTTTTGTGTATGTATCACATTAAAGTCCCAAAAATCCAAATTAAACATTAAAAAAATAAAAAAGACTAACCTGAATATAAAAACATATAAATGACTTAGTTAAATGAAAGAACGAATCCAAATTTAATAAAACATTTAAAATAGACAATATTTCAAGTATAACCCACTTTTTCCTTAGGACCGCGCAGCGTTAGTTAAGTTTGTATATCAATAAATGTACCTTTACCCGTTAAGTGGATATGACGTATATATCCGTCAAGACCAAAGTCCATGCAAAGTGGGTATGACAGATATATCCGCATTATGAGAGTTAAGCAAACTTTAATAGAAAATGACGGATATGTCCGATTGCATAATTGTCTGCGTTAAATGTAAGAATGATTCATCTCGGGAGCTGACTTGTTCGAACTTGATTAAATACTATTTTCGTATACTGGATATGACGCGAAAATATCTAAAAGGCGAAAAGATCGCGTCACTACGGATGACACATTTGACAGTGAATCAAAACGCTGAAGGAGTTGTTGGGCTCTATAATAGCGGTTCGAATAGAAATACTTTTACGTAGGGGTACCTTTACAGCACGAAAAGTCGTGCCATGCGTGTCGGCAAAGGCCATCTATGTACGAGTATATGATGCGACGCAAAATATCCATCTATGTCTTTTATTCAAATATCTCCGCACTTAATGTGTGAGAATACTCTTTCTGTATCACTTAAGTCCAATCGCAAATATGCGCGATTACTCATCAACGGGTTTATGTTCATTTTTTATGTCAATAAATGATTGTATGTGTTATGAGACTTAGCCATAAGTTTTCTGTTGTTTGAACAATCGTATTTCTTCTAGTATTATATTTTGTGTCTTTTTATTTATTAATGTCTTATTTTAAAAATAATTTAGATTTTTTTTTCATTTTCAGATATGGATATTAATGAAAATATACTAAGACATGAAAGACCGAGCAGACGCGTCTCTGTCGCTGGGAATGCGTTCCCTGCGACACTCTATCGAGGGATTACAACTGCAGGTATAATATAAACCTAATTGAATCAGGTAGGATAATGGGGTTTTAACGTACGTACATCTCAGCTCCTGTGGGACATCCTCGCGACCCACGACCTCGCCTGGTGCAATCTGCATCCAGATGCAACACCACTAAACCCATTATTTACGACCCATCGCCTTCCAGTCAAAGCGAGTTATTGACTTGACTATAGTGCATGCCAAATAATCCGAGACATTCATCCAGCTTTCTCAGCCCTGCCAACACTAAAAACGTACACCTATTAACCATCCTATCTATTAATAATCTATCCAGTGATATAAATCTATTTTTCGATATTATCTTAAATATTTTTTTTAATATTAAATATTAGGTATTCCAAGAAAGTTTACATAACCCTTTGGCTGCTATGGTGTATTTTGATACACAGAAGTTGTTTTAAATGAATTAATTAATTTCTACGACCAAAATTCATTTAGAAAAATTATTTTACATTATTACTTTGCAGAAGTGTGGGCCAAAGGGTAGTCATTGAACCATTGATTCAAACAATATTTTCGCAGTGCACTTTAATGGGTTAACACCGCTTTACACGGCCATAAAAAATATCATAAAAATACTAAGAGGGATGATTCAAGTAGGCTTCAAGTGCAAGTGCACTAGCCGCAAGAGCTCCCCCGCCAGGGCCTAAATCATCTGATAACTGCATTGTAGGCCAGGGCGCCCTTTGTTCCTCGGGGCCTGCAAATGTAGGGGGCGTAGTTTTTAAATTTGCAAAAACGGCCGGCTATAGCTTTCCGAAACGCCCAGTAGTGCAACACAGACGAGAATGCAATTAACTTGATTTATATGCGCCATTTACTCACGACCGAGCTCACGCAACACTATTGTAATTTTACGGCAGGACTGCGAGCCATTGCCGAGTTGAACACGTTTTAACCAATGCTAACACCTCGTATATCCTTTCGGAGGCTCATGGATACCGATGTAGTTCAATTTGGATCTTCGATCAATGTGCACCACAAAAGTTGTTGTTGTGTGAGCACGCCAAAACGTGATAGTGCGCTCAAAAAGTTGCGCTGTCCTTTTCGCGCTCGATCACAACATTCGCGCCGAAAAGAGACAGTGCAAAACCACCGCCTAAATGCTTACGAAATATTTATTTAAATGAATAGTGTTTTTAGCATCTCATTAAAACACTATTTACATACAAACATACATACATACCGACAACTCCTAGGCTTATCTATCCCAGCGGAGACAAGGACTTCCGATGGATTTACTACTACTCGGTTCCCAATTTAATATGGCTACGCCACGTGACCTACCTATTATAAACCAGTTTGGGTAACCAAATTTTAATGTAATGGTTTGTAAAAATATCTTTATTTGAATGACTATAAATCTTTTGTTTATTAAAAAAAGGTTGACAAAACACTTTAAATGATTTTTAAAAAAATCTAAAAATCAGTATATAAATAAAAATTATTTAAATTTTCATTCCTTGTAATTGTAAAGGGGGGGGGGGGGCTGAAGGGAAGATTAATGTCTGGCTTTTAATAACATGCATATTAAAATCATTATGGATGATTCTGACCATGTTTAAAGAGTACTAATTTGATAAGTCTATGAGGCTAATGATTAGTGATCTAGGATTAATAAAGATTTTGTTTGTAAAACATTTTTGAACATATTATAAAAACACGATGAGTGCATTTTGCGTGTGCGTGATAAAGGACGATCATCCTTTTATGTACATACATGGAATAAGTTCTTCATTCCTGGGAAGGAGAAAATCTTTTCAGATTATAGATCATGAGAACTTGTATTTTTTCATTTATTTTCTAGCTGATTTTTGTGCTCAGTCGCTTGCAATCGTTGTAGTCTCATAGTTGTCTTATTGCTCTTTCTGAAGACTGCCAAATATAATATTGTAGCATGGGCGATTTACCATCCCATGTATAGCCCTGTTAACAGCGACATCTTCCATCTCTCTTCAGGTGCAATGTGCTATTTTAACAACGCCATCTCTTGTGACCCTATGAAGACATTGCACTTACATACCGACGGATCGCTTCTTGCGCGTGCACCTTTGTCGGTTGGGTAGTGACGCACAGGAGGCGGGAGTCGGTAGAGTGATCGGTTAGCCTTGACTGCGGGAGATCGTCCTTCCCGCAGCCAGATCTCTCTCTCGCGTGAAAAAAATAGTTATTTAGGGAAGAGAGTTTTTCTATTCGAAACCCGTCTATTCCCATCCATTCGTCCAGCAACATCACAGCCCGATGGCATTCAACCACGAGGCTTTATATCGATGAATCAGCGGCCCAAATTTTGGACCGGTTGAACACGGAAACCTTTTGGCTACTTCCTCCAGCTTTAAGGCATTCAGGGCTTTTTGAAATAAATTTGGGATAAATGCATTTCTGGGGTCTTCTATGATCTCAATAGGGTCGTATATTATCCCCCTCCCCTTCGGTGACTAGTAGACACAGCGGGCTTGCACCTGTGGGCAGGTATCGACGTAGTGGAGGATCCCATGATTTTCCATATTTCGGTGTCTCTTCTCTGACCTGATATTAACATATTTATTTTTTAATGTAATATATTATTGTAAATAATAATTAATATAAAATCCGTACTAAAATAAGATCCCAAAGCGATTATCTCGTACACAATGGCGGTTATATTTCTTAGACGACTTAAAAATTTGGCGTCGGTTTTTCGAGCCTATTTTCCGCCGCGTTATTCACACCCTTTTCCTTTCCCAATTTTCTTTCTCCGTGTAGGGTTATTTGAAATTTAATCGCCGTGAATTCAGTATCATGATAGGGTTGAAACCGAAATGGGGGGTTAAATCATATAAAAAAATAATGGTGGTGTAACGTCCGTGCCGGTTCGAGCCCTCCTTGTTAAGCGGCACATATTCGTTTATGGTCGGGCTGTAAAATTTACAACTTGCTGATGGTAATTACCTTCGTATTTCGGTTTTATCCTCGATACCCATCTCTTTATAAGCCTCCATCCGATAGTCACGACCATTAATGTTTAACGGCCAGGACTCACTTATGACCGAAGACAAGTGGTCACTGCGAATCCTTTTTCATTGCCCGCTCTGCACATTTCGCTGTAAAATTGCATCATTGTGTCTTATCTTCCAGGCTTTTTATTTATTGCCAGTTTCGTCGAGTTTTTCCGTAATATTCCTTGTGAACATCACGTGAAAGTTTTTATTGGTTGAGTCTGTAAAGCAAACGACTTCAAAGTTTAGCCACTTGTGTGCAGACGATTCAGTTGCAAATTGGCAAGTATGAGTATGATTGTATCCTTCAATCTCTATTGTTTTTAGTTACAATAGTAATTGACGGTATAATGAAGCTTCAGGTAATGGAACACAGTCACAAAATTATCGTGGTAAGTGGAACATCGAGTAGCGCTATAATAATTAGTAACTCTGTGATTTTGCAGCAATATTGCCTTTAGGGCGACAATGTACCTTGCAACATTAAATTTTACAATATTTCGATACTGAAGTTTTTAACTTTGAAATTTGAATGAAACTGCATTAATATCAGCATACATTTATGAAATGTACTTCAAAACCGTAATATTACCCAGTGGAACTCGTTTATAACGAGCGATAAAATATCCAATTTAACCCGTTAATGAGGAATCCCGATTTTTGACCAAATAACATTAAAATTATAATAGAATTTGTCCGTATCCGGTTTAAAGTCATTAGGAATGGGGTCTTCTTAGATTATTGATGGTCTTCTTAGAATCATAATAAATAGTAGAAAGCGACATCAATTACATACTAAAAACTCAGCTAGCTATCAAAAGTGATTCAAGTTGAAATTTTATTATAGAGCCCAACAATATCAATAGTGTTTAGGTTTATTTATTGATATACAAGCTTGACTCACGCTGCGCGGTTCTGAGAGAAAAATGATTTTGTACGTCCACATCTTCATATTTCCTCATCGCATTCTTTGTAATTGGAGATGACAAATCTGAGGTGGTTGACAAGAATGAATAAATATTTATATCCGTTATAAATATTCATTATAAAATGAAGATTTGACCATTTTGACTACGAAAAATATTTTTTCTTGAATGCTATTATCAAAAAAAAAAATGCTCGTTATATCCGTTATTTTGAATTTTACTCTATATATACGCGATTATTAAATTCAAATATATTTAATTTATTTTAAATAGAGAGTTTTATTACTGTAGCTGATAGGAATTGATATCAATAAGAAGCCTATTCAAACAAGAAGTGCAAATTTGAATTATTCGCTTGGTGAGTTTCCAATAATATTGCAGTTTCTCGATTGAGTATCAAATATGGTTGATTTGACTTTAATAATAAGTATTTGTGTTCAAATCCAGATAGTGTTTCATCCCTGAGAAAATCTTCCATGGATATCGTCTACGTTCATTAACAAACATGGTATCTTGAGAAGAATACGAGTATTTCCCATGAAATATTTCCAGCATTTTAATTCTTTTGACAATAAAAGAGGGCCCGTCATGTTAATAATTCATAAAGAATAAGCAACCCCGTGTATTAAGAGTGCACCGTCCAACCCTCGGGTCTTCCTCGCGTTTTATTATCCTGTCGTCAGTCATATAACTCAAGTGCATTTGCAGTAACAAATCTACCACTTTGTAATGATGTAATAATCTCAAGGTGCACTCTTCTGCTGAAATCTACCCATTGTTAACCTAGCCGACGTGTAAATTAATATCAGTCTTCAGTGCTAACATTTCTGCAAAAGGATAGCAACGGACGCAGCCGTTTCAGTGCGGCGCATAGAAAGCGCATAGCGAGAAAAACTTTCTTCGCCTTTATAGGAAAAATATGTTAGCGTCATGTTTGTTTTTGTAAAGTTGGCCGTTTCTCGGAAACTACCGAGAAATGCGCTCGAATTTAACCCAAACTTGAGAAATGAGTTACTTTCGAAATAGTTTCCGCGGGCAAGAGGCAATATTTATCATAAAATTTTGAAGCACGATCGTAACAATGCCTTCGAACTACTCATGTGATTTCGTGCCACGTATATTTTATGGGACATAGAGTGCTTCATAATACACTCGGCCCTCGTATAACACGATTATGTTCATACAAAATCACAGTGTTATGTAAATCCTTGTAATAGGAAGTTCGAACCAATTTAGGTTTGTACTTTCCGAAAACATAAACACAAAAACGTATTTATTAAAATCCTACATCTATCGATTCCTTTTCAATTTGGCATATAGGTTTTTAATATTCGCAGACTTTTTAAAAGTTTGGGATTCTTTAAAATTTATAAACTCTGTTAAAAGCGATTACCTTCTTACATATTAGATAAAGCGGAAAGAAATGTCATTTTTTTTGGTTGCGTCTTTGCCATCAGTTCATCTCGGGTTGCTGTCAAGTGAATACGTCAAAATTGGTGTCATTTTGAAGCTCTGTTATTTGTCTTACTTTTTCAAATATTTTTATATTTTTTTAGCCATAGTGAAAATGTCCAAGCCAGAAATTGATGAGACTCATTTGCGATCTTATTTACTGTTTTTATTCGATAAAGGATTAAAAGCAAAAGAAGCTACCCAGAGCATCTGTGATACATATGACAACATATTGAATATTCGAAAATGCCATAGATGGTTCAAAAAATTCACAAATAGGGAGAGAGATTTGAAAAATAAACCAAAATCAGGACGATCTCCTATAATCGATGATGATGCATTAAATTCTCTGGTAGAATCTGATCCTCGAAAAACAATAAAGGAATTATCGCTAGACATTGGCTATCCCTGATCGACAGTAAAAGACCATTTGAAAAGACTCGGGAAAAAATATAGACAGGGTAACAGTGGCTTTCTTCAAATCAAGTACCTGTTTCTACCCCTCGACCGTCATTATCCTTGAAACAGGTCCTCCTTTGTGTTTGGTGGGATTTTTTAGCGTAATTCACTACGAATTAATAAATCTTAGCCAAACTGTTACAGCAGAGCTATATTGTGCACAATTAAATAGGTTAAAATCGGAAATGCTCAAAAATCGATCAGTACTTGATAACAACCAAAGAAGAATATTACAGCATGATGATGCAAGACCACACGCAGCAAGGATTACGCAGAACAAAATAAGGGAGCTGGATTTGGAGGTAACTTCTGTGGAACAAGTGAAAAATCATTTAGATTCTTACTTTAGTGGAAAACCGGCCGAACTTTATGAAAAAGGCATTAAAAAGCTACCTAGTCTGTGGATGATGATTACAAATTGTACAATATTGTACAGCTTTTATTAAAATAATTTTTTTCTCCAAATAATAAAAAAATGACATTTCTTTCCGCTTTGCCTAATATTTCATTCAATTCAATTCAATTTTTTTAAATATTTCTATTTCAATCTTAGATTTCTTCACATCAAAGAATTACCTTCTACAGCGCGTCCAATGAAGCGCTACATCATCGATATATGTAATTTCTAATTAATCTTTAATTATATTTTTTAGTATTTTAGCAAACCAAATATGAATTAAATATTTTTTTGCTTTTACCTTATAAATCGATGCTCTTCACGTGGAATTTTTATTTTATTTCCAATTTCACGTTTCATCAAAACATTTATAAAAAGTGGGCTTTGTCCCATGCATCGTCCGCTTCGTCGCAGGGGAGTTTGTGTGGCGAAAAATCCAACGCGGCCCAGATTCACCCCTGCCGGAAAAACGACGGAGCACCCTTTGTTTGTCCCGCCATTTTGAAATTTAATTATCCGAAGTATGCTTTGATAAAACAAGCGCAAAAAATCTGCGCAAATACATTTCAGACCGCATCCATTCTTCAGCAAGCCGCCGTGAAACTGAAACTTTGCGCGAAACTTTTCAGGAATGTTAAACAGCAAAAACTGAGCTTGACGCATCCGCCCTCGAAGACGTGGACAACTTGCAGGAAGAAAAGCGAAGAAAATTTTCAGTTCCGGGAAACACGGTCGATTTTAATTAAAACTCGACCACTTTTGGTTTTCCTCGAACGGTGAAAATTTAAACCGGACATCACTGATGCATTTAATGAATTGCGGAAAGCAACTCTAGACAAAACCATAAACAATGAGATACTTATAAGATGGGTGCTTGTTTTAAGCATATTTGAATTAGAACTTAATATCATACATGAATTAAAACATTGAATACATATGTATTTATTTATCCAAGTAGTACATTATATGACATTTATATAATAAATAATAATGAAAACCTAACGAATTTTTCTAGAATAGGGAGATCTCATCAATATTTTATCATATTAATGGATATTTTACTCTCGGATTACTATTAGAATTGATTCTTATTTTATTAATAACCAAATTTTGGCTTAGTCTCGTTATTTAATAGCCATGTCTCTTTTAATATTTAAACATAGATGCTAAATTCGTATATCTACCATATATTGTACACACAAATCCGCTTTTCTGCCAAAACCGCGCAGCGTGAATAAAGCGTGTATATCAATAAATGAACCCAAATATAATTGACATTGTTGGGTCTTATAATAGCATTTCAAATAGAATCATTTTTGGTAGCAGCCTGAGTTTTAACTAAATAATTAATGTGGCTTTTTACTGTTTATTATGATTCTAAGAAGACCGTCTACGGACAAATTCCATTTTAATTTTAATGTTTATTTTGTCGTCATCTGTTGATGATTAATGCAACATAGAGTGGGTGCGCACATTTTGGTTAGGACGTATATATACGTCCTGCCCACCTGGCATGGGTTCATATAATTAATTTTTTTTAATGATGCTTAGAATTTATAAAAAATCAATGAAACATATTTTTTTCTTTATTTAGATACATAAATATATAGAGAAGTTAACAAATGCAAATATTTTAAAACAGTTGTTTACACGTAGTGCTACCTCACAATCCGAACACTAGTGTGTAGATTCTTTCCCTTTTTTGTAATAAACTCGACATTTCCTGACTTTAGTTCCCTTTCTTTTGTTCTTTGAAAATGCCTTTCAACTAAGCGTGAGGGTTTAGGGGTTATGCTGTTTTTTGATGGCATAGGTTGGCTTTTTACTATGTTGTCTGAATTGAGCATCAATATGTCTTCCATTTAAAAACATTAAATTTTGCTTTGAATCTTACCTTATACTACTAGTCACCGCTTACTAAGTACACGTCCATCCCAACACAATAGCGAAGTGCAACCAATTTGCTACCCATCTTAAATTCATGTCAAAACATGTATCGACAACTCACACATTCGTTTAAAAAAAAGTCGCACCTGCTATAGAACTCAACATATATTTCGAGGACGTATATATACGTCCTAACCAATTTCGATGCAGTTTACTTTGGACGTATATATACGTCCCGCCTACTTAACGGATTAATATGATGACTCTATCTTATACTCTAAAAATAATATTTCAAATATCGTATTTATTTATACGAGAGATAGTTTGTTTTTATAGAGCATGGTCGGAAATTTAATTGAAACGTGACAAAATTATATCATAAATGTAATGTTTGAATAAATTTGTACTAAAAATTTAAACACGCCATTGAAAATGAAGCGCTATGGATCACTTTTCATAATATTTAAACGTGTAGGGGTACATTTACAGCACGAGACGCAAGACACTCTCTCCGTCTCTGTCTCCGATTCATTAGTCCCCGCATTCAATGTGCGAAAATATTCTTTCTTTATCACTTGAGTCCGTTCGTAGAATATATGGGATTCCTCATCAACGGTTTAAATCATCTTTTTATTTTATTTAGATCAGATTTATTAAAAAAAGTCCTCAATTCCTTTTTGCTATTTCAAATTAAATATAATTATAAAAATATGCATTTGAAGTGGAAAACATTTTTTAAAGTGCATCCCTCAGATGCAGTCTTGTCTTTTTGGATTTGAGACATTCTTCGACCATTTTCCTAACATTCATCAGCCTCCCTCCTCATCTCCTAGATCTCCTTCCTGTGGCGGTAGCAGGAAGGAAATTAGAATTCCGTTACACATCCGAGAGTTGTGTCGAGCTACTGAAACCGTCAGGGATGGATAAAATGATACAAAAAATATATATACTCATAACAAAATACAATATTCCTTGCAAAGGATTAATATTAAAATTCTTGATGGATACTTGCCGGAAAAATATAGCATTTCCGCATTTTTAGCGAAATTCAAAGCAAAATATTAACAATCAAATCTAAATACAGCCACTCTATAACATCATCGAATTATTATTTATGTGTTATTAAGTTTTGTATAAATTAAGAAGATCATGAATAATATTAGGGTGCACACCCTGTAGTGCACGGCTTAAATTGGAGTCATAGTGAAAGTCTCCCCCAAGCATATTAATCGTCTTAAGTCACAATTACAAGCGCGTCGCTGGAAGGGTTGACTGTAGAAACGAGATGAATGTTGGCCATCATTGAGGGAGTTGCATCCCTCAGGACCGAGACCAGCTCGATGATAATGCCTACACGTTAGATTTACACGAAGAACTCAGCCATACAGGCTCAATGTGCCGAGGAACAAGGAGACAATAACGATTCACTAAATAACAGTAAATGGTTTGTAATCATTATTGTCTCCCATTGTAGCTTTCATTAACAAATAAATACGAGGCCGTCGAGTAAATTAAGTTTAAAATTTGCCAAGGTCTTTTTCGCTTCCGTTTCGAGAATTTGTGTACTTAAAATGAGCAATAATGTAAGAATAGAAACGGAATTAAGCTGCTATTAATGTGTATTCTTTAAGCAATTTTTCATTATTTTTTAAGCAAATTGTATATACAGAGTCTTTAAATAAGGACGCTCCATTTATTAACTATATAGAATATAACGTCGTTCAAATATCCGCCGCGGCTTTACTTGGTGGCACGTATTCGGGAGGTCCAATTTTCGATAACTTTGTCGCATAAATCCAGCTGAATTTGCTGAATAGCTTTCATTGTGTTGACTTTGAGGACATTAATTGTTTGCATGCTCTTAAATCGCTCGTGCAGAATGTTCATCGTGGCATGCGTCGTGTGGCACGCATCCAGTTTAGACCCAAGAAGTAGCTTATCAGTAATCTGTAGCGTTTGCCGTTGACGGCTATGACAATGTCAGTTTCGTTTTAAAATAAGTAAAAACCAATGATTCTGCCAGATTGACAAACTGGATCCAACTGCTCCAAAGCCCAATCATTGAACACAAGGCTATGGTCGTTTACCTTGGTTTCATCGGTCAGTTGGATTTTATACGTATGCAGACCCAAGTCCTCCAAGACTCGGGTGTTCCCGTACACTCTAACGCACAGCAGCAATGTTTTCAACAGACCTTTCATTTCGGTGATGTATATGTATTGATCTTTTCATTATTTTGATAAATTCTTTATGATGAAACTGCGTTTGAAGTTTAATTGAAACATAATAAAACAATAACACAGATCGTAAATGTAATGTTTGACATCATTACGCACGGCATTGTAGTGCTATGGAGCGCTGACCGCAACTTGTGCGGGCATACTCTTTCTGGATTACTTGATTGTGCTCGCAGCATGTGCGGGCATACTCTTTAAAGGGTTAAATAGTTTGATCCGTTATCGGAAATAGGTGACCTCAACTATCTAATAAATATCTTACAATCTAGATTTAAACAAAATTTAGTTCATGAAGTAACTACCTGTACCTATACCTGTAAGTAGTCTCGCGTTAAGCGGTTGGACTCGTTTTTCGATTTCGATCCCGGGATCTCAGGATTGCATTAGACCATCCCGAGTTCAGTCCCGGTATCCTAAAACTAAAGCTCGCAAAATTCCCGATTTCCCGATATATTATTTATTTCCGTCGCTGCAGATAAATACTTTAATACTATAATACTTTGATGTGATTCGTAATTATATTACGGAGGAATACAAAAGTTATGAGCTCCGTATCTATTATATTTCATATCGATATTCACATTATTAGAGTCGAGGTGTAGTAAATACATCACCGGTAGGGAAAGGTTAATATAACAATTTAAAAAACATATATGTACTGTATATATGTATGCATAGATTAGACAGTAGCTGCCCCTAGGCGTTGCCTAAGCTCACCAATTAGTAGTTACGCCACTGTTTCCAAGCGTCCCGATTTCGGCGGGAATTTTTCGATTTAAATAGCCTTCATCGTGCTGGTGAATTGTACGATTTCTGTTAGATAAAAATTTTAAGTCCCAATTTTTTCTGGGATTACGTTTACTAATCCCGGGATTCATGAGCACCTAAAACATCCAGAACAAAATTTATAGTTGCAGTACATTGCAAAAAGCGCGTAAATTGAAGATCGATTACTCTGGACTATGATATTTAATTAAATTACTTTTAGAGATTTTTAATTCATTTTCGTTGTATAATGTTTGTGTTTTTTAATTATAATTATCAATAAGGGATGATATTTTCAATGTTAATGCAATGAGGTAGTTCATTTTGTAATTAAAGTTTCAATAAATTGTCGTAATTGTCCTCAAACGATTATCATAAGCCGTCTTTGAATATAATGCCATGACTATGGTTTATTTTACTCCGTAATTTCAATTAATTATCCTTTGTTTTCCTCTTATATGCCACATTCTCTCGAACTTGGAAAGGATGAAGAGCAAGAGGAAAATGTTTTAGTGAATACAATGATATATTGAATTACAAAGAACTTTTGTAATACATGGGAACTTCCACGTCTATACCACTCATCCATGAATAATTTCTCCAAATAGAAAACTCGGTAACTTTCAAGATAAATAGAGCTCCTTTGAAACAACCATGAATTACCCGGCTTGTTTGAATACGACTTTTCGAATTTGGAAACTCCAATGGCATATCTATTTTTCATAACATCAAGCAAAATATGCGAAATTAGTTTATTTTTTGAACGCGATTCTTTGAGTGGCTTTGCGAAATTACGGGGCAGAATGCCACTGTCTGTAAATTGATTATAACTCAAGACGTTCAAGCGACTTCAGTACAGAATATTGCAATCAGAATCGATGCATAATTCATCTTCAACTCTGCCCAGTCTTCTATGACAATTTAAATAAGTCTGCGAACAAGCTGAGAATAGATTTATGAGGTGTTGCTAATAAAGTTGCTTCAAATTAGTTATTATTGGGCATCTCATTAATTTTGTTTGAAGTTAATTTCTTACCATAAGGGATTGTACTTTTTTGTGGCTCAAGCTGCAATACAATCGTAAACGTCATTAAATTTGCAGTCCTTTTGTGATTTATGACTGTGTTGTTTAATGTTATTATTCCTGTTTGGGTCTTAAATATTTAGCAACTATAGATCAAGAGTATAAGGAGCACATAACAATTTAAAATTATTTTAATGATTAAATTTGGAGATTGTATGATTTGATTTCAACTCAATTTATCAATGTCAAAATGAAACTCGGACACTTTAATCAAAAATTTGCAAAACTACCACATTTGAATAATTTGATAGCCAAATTTATTTTTTCAGCTCAAAGACCAAATATTTATGATCTTAGGCTTAATTTGCAAATATCATACAATTTTTATTCGAGATTCATTTTGACATTTTTTTCTGAAATGTTGATTTTTCACAATATTTAAATTAATTAAATTCACCAATGTCAAAATTAAACTCGGACAGCTGGCGAAATTGATTGATTTCAGTGGTTTAATTGATTTTTCAGCTCAAAAAACAAATAAATATGAACATTCTAATATAAAACATATATGTGATAAATTACTCAATATTGGATATATTATATGATCATGAAATAAAATGATAAATTTAAATCGTGTTCATTTTCGGCTTCATTTTCGATGAACCAATATTATAAAATAGGTTTATTATTTAAACGTTTAAAGTTCATAAACATAAATATATTTAGATTAAATAGGTGTTCTGGTTCTGTTCTTTTGAATTTCGGTTCATATAATTAAAATCTAAAATTTGAACTTTATAATATTACCAAATTTAACTACCAATTGCAATTTTAAATAGATCTGCATATTATTTAAACATATTTATGATGCATTGTGTATATAAAAAATATATCATGTTCAAATTAGTTTTTTATATAAGGGAACATTGATTTTTTTACAAATTCATATTCATATCTATATATAGACCAAAGCATTTTTTTTGTGAATTAATGTAATATTTGGATTATTATGGCTATAAATTAAGCCATAATAATTAATTAATACAGTGGTTTATCCAAATACATTGTAGAGGGTAAGCAGGAAACGGAAACTCACATACCGAGGAACCCTCGTATCCATATATTCAAATTCATGGATCCACATTAATTATTTGCATATTGAATTTTAAGGCTATATAATAAATTTGTATTATTCGCTCATTCGATCCTAGTCGCTGTGGCTTCGGACGAGAACAGCCATATTTCGATGCAGGGCATTAATTTTCGGTCGTGACGAACATGGTCGTTAAACGTTTTATGCGATTGCAAGCGTTCTTTATTGGGTGATATTAAGGCCTGGGTCATTTACAAACGTCATTCAGCACGACCCTTGAGTGACAATGATGGTACAGCCCTGTAACGGGTATTTATTAGTGTTGCGGGCACGTGCTCGGCGCCCGCGAGGGAGGGCGCCCGTGTCTATGGGCTCGACCGTATGTATAATGCACCGGATGGGCGGCGGGCCGGTGGCCGACAGGTCATGCATCAATCAAGGGCGGCCGCCCACCGACCCGTCTGGGTAAGGTGCTAAACCTGAGGGTCTCACCCGAGTCACGATCCGGATGAAGGTAGCGCTTTCCACCTCTTCCTTGTCAAAGGAAAAAATATTTTCTTTCAACACGTGTCGCCAAAATCATGTCCGGCCCTGGCAGGATTCTTGCGCAAGCCTGTTGGAGACAACCCAAGGAATAATTCTGTCACAAGTGTAGGCTTAGCGTATTCAAAATTAAATCTGTGTATTTTCAACCAAAACGTGTTCGCAGTTATATTTACGTTTAGGGTAATTTTTCATTGGTGTCAGATCCATGACGTTCAAGCCAATTTGCCCTATAGCGTCATTGTTATTGTAAGTTTCACTTCAATAAGAAATAGTGCCTTGTCTATGCTTAAAAAATATTTTTTAATTTATTTTTATCTGACATTATGAGTAATGGCATATATTTTAGATGCCAAAAAATTGAATAAACACTCGAAATCGATAATAAAAATTTGGAAAGCTATGCTTCTCAATATTTATGGGCGCGGTATAAATTGGTCTTCAAAGATATATTTTCCATAATCTCTTGTCGCACGCGCGCAGAAGAAACAAGGAAGCGGGAAAACCTCACGTAGTATTGTCAATAAAGCGGAAATTTATTGTTTACATGAGATAAGGAAAGACTATACCTATGTCGTGATATATCGAAGATATCCCTTATTTTTCCGGCGCTACAACAGATGTTAACATAGCATGTATCGCACAGTGCGGGCCTCTAAAAGCGATCACGCGATATGATTGCGCTTAAAACGCTGTACGTATATCAATTGTATTGAATTAAATGAGCTTAAACGGGGATGGATGTCGGGCTAAATTATGAGATGAATATCTCCCGGTTATCCTCGATTCGATCCGGAATCCAGGAAACAAATAAACACGGTACTGAATGTTGATTTTACATTGATACGTAACGAGGAGGGCTCCCGGCCCCGTGACCTGCCCTCGATAATAAATTTTCAGGGAGCCACTTTTCACATTTTCCGTTCCGTGCTTAAAGCTCTCAGACCGACCGGTAAAAGCTGCGGAAAGCCGTTTGTCTAAAGAATTCCACATTTTAACTTCAATCTGTGAAATATCATCCGGTCACTTAAAATCCGGGGATTCAAGGCGGAAACCACTGGTCACGATACACCCCGATTGAAATATTATCACTCGGCTGAGGGCTTTTTTACCTTTGCAGCCTCGGGGTTAAATCGACCATTCACGAATCGAACATCTACTTCCTTTCACTAAATTGATGTTGAAACATAGATAGATATTTTGGCGTTTATATGTGAATATTTATATCCTCAAATTCAAACATTGAAACGTGAATATTTTCTTGTGAATAATCTCTTTCAGATTCAGTTCGCCAAATTAACAACAACATCTTTTGTGGTATTGTGGACACATTGCATCTGAAAGAACGACCTCTATCGCTTCTTCTGACACCAATGAAACATAGTGAAGCGGGGGTGTTCTCATGACAGAATCCCCGGGCCGTTCTCCACTCCTACGTATTCGCAAAGATAGCCGCACTTGCACATTGGTTAATTCTTCTCTTGATTCGTTAAGTAGCCGAGCGATGGAATAGAGGTAGACGGGTGCCAAATAGAAACATTATTGCTATATCTGATTTATTTATTGATGGCGGAGAACACAAAGAACGTCTTCCCGCAGCTGTAACGTTTGAGGCGGGGGCGCTCTCGGAGGCAGAGTCCCCGGACGGCTCCCCGCCTCCACATGCTCGTCGGGATGGCCGCGCTACCGCACGGATCCGTTCTTTTATCGAGCTGTGATGCTGCTGGACGAATGGATGGGAATACGAAGGGCGTCGAATGGAAAGATTCTCTTCGCAAGATAAATATTTATTCCGCACTACAGATAGAGAGAGAGAGGTCTGGCTGCAGGAGGGACAACCTCTCACAGCCAAGGCTAACCGACGATTCTCCCGACTCCCGCTTCCTGCGCGTCACTACCCAACCGGTAACGATGCACGCGCAAGAAGCGATCGGTCGGTAAGCAGGTGCAATGTCTCCGCAGGGCCACAAGAGATGGCGCTGTTAAAATAGCACATTGCACCTGAAGAGAAATGTAAGATGTCGCTACTATGCGGGGATGATAAATCGCCCATGCTACAGATAGAGAAAGAGAGATCTGGCTGCAGGAGGGACGACCTCCCGCTGCCAAGGCTATCCGATGACTCTGACGACTCTCATCTTCTGCCCTTCACCACCCGATCGACAACAGTGCATGCGCAAGAAGCGATTGATATCGTTCTTTTAGGCGCTTAATGTCCGCAACGGCAATTGACATATTACGTCTAAAGAGAGACGGAAGATGTCGGTGTTAATCTGCACAGATTAACAGCTACATTACGTAGAGATAATATTTAGCCTACGATATACTTTATTTTAACAACTTACATAGAATAAATATAAGAGATAAAATAGCAAAAATACTTTCAGATAGATTGTATATTGAATATATTTTCATGAAAATCCCGCACCTTGTAACAATTAAATCAAACACGCTTTTGTGAATTGCATATTGTTTTGAATCAGTTCAGTTCGGATTTTCACTCCGGCAATAATAACGTTTTTATCGGTTCAGTTCCGGTTCAAACCCCTGCTTTAAGTCTCCGCTTTGAATCCATATAGTGCAAAAAATCAACATATTAGGGGGACCCACAAGTAATCAATTATTTTGAGAGCGTGTCGTTACATGTCAGTTATCGCTAACGCATCGACTAGAGAGGTTTGTGCATTTAGTTGTATCTTTTTTAGTAGACTCTAAACCTCATTAATTCACCAACAGATAAAAGTAAACTCGTTATCTACACCATATCAGATACACAGACGTCTATGAGTGATTGAATTAGCAGCAATAATTTTATTATCACTAATGAATGAATGATTATTTAGCTGTTAACTTAAATTCATATTAAAATAATCCTAGCCTAACTTAACCATATGAAGAAGGTAATCCACCGAAATAAATCCTTTTTTTTAAATATTGTCAATATGCTCTTCTTAAGATTTGCCCATACAAATGTACTCAGATCATATCTATGAAAAAGTCGAATAAACGCCAAATGCTGCTATAGTCCGTGATTTAAATTAGCTGATAAAATCAACACGAATATAACATATCATTTTCATGTCCTATTCAATCAGATATCACCTGACATATATAGAAATTGAACCAATAAATATCGATTAGACGCAAACACGCAAAAGTGTGTGAACGGTCATTTGTGTGTTGTTCTAAAACATTAACTCGTTCCGATTTGTTTTTGTGCAAAATTTGATGAAATTTATCACGAGCTCCACATTTATCCAGCACTTTCAAAGGGGCAGGTAAAAACTTGGCATTTATTAGGAAGAGCAGTAAGTGCAGTGAGCGCAGCAAGCTGGTCCGCGAGGAAGCTGGCAAGTGGAGCGTGCTAAAATAATTTATAGCGACAGTGTAATGTAGTGGCTTAGTGTATCTGTTTTATTGCATTCGCCAACATTAGGGTCACTGCATAAAAACCCAACCTGCTTCCGCCTACCGAGGCACAATTCGTAAAGCGCAATCATACGTCCGCATTACCACGACACCGCCGCCGCCCGCCGTTTGTCATGCGACTTTTTTCGCCTCCTGCCCACCTTGTAACTAATGGCTTGTTCAATGTGAAAACTTGGTCGCCTTAATTGCGATGCACCCTCTAATTAATATTACACGTGTAATTTACCTGCCCGACCCAAATGCACGTAATGCCTCTGAGTGGTTTTTCGAACTACCTGCATTGAAGATCCCGCACTTTCCCGGCAGATGGGCAACTGACGAAGCATGTTCTGGGAAGACATTAAACAAATACTACCTAATTTATTTTGATAATATTACATGCATCAAAGCAAGCCCAAATGTACTTAAGAGCAATAACTTGCATAAAATAATTTTCTTATTTAAGCACATTTATCGAATAAAATAAGTCAACTTTCTATATAATATTTAAAACATATTTCATATGGATCTTACAAAAATATGCCAATCTTTTTTTTAAGTTAACAAAAAATATTTTAGTCGCTTTGACTAACATCCAAAGTTAAACCTTTCTGAAAGATTACTATATTTTTTTATCTTGGCTCAACATTTGCTTTGTCATAGTTTCAAAATAAAGTTCAAGCTGCAAAACTTTAGACGATGAGTCCTTTACTTTTGTAAACGAGAGAGAAGACAAAATTATTAAAATACCCCCTCCCTTCTCAAAAATTCAACACTTGCTGAGAAGAAAGGTCCCGAAACCAACCCACATAACTCACAAGATGAAAGTTTATTTGGTATCTTTCTCTTTCTTGTTTGATCACGCTGACATATGAGCAAGACGTGCTACATTAAATACTGATATCCTGACGCACAGAAACTATTCATATGCGATCATTTTGAAGCCATCAATGAGCCAATGGCGATCGTAGTTAGCAATTCAAGCTAGTTTTACAATCGACACTATATCGTTGCTCAATATCTAAAGAGTTAAATGTTTGTTATTTTTTAACAAATATCTGACACCAATTTTTCATTGTCTTCTGAAATTACAGCTCAGTCTTTAAAATACCAATGCACACTACTTATGGATACAGAAGGACAATTTGACACACTCACCCAGTTAAGCACTGAGTAATCGTTACAAAATTCGAATGTCATTTTGTCTTCAATATTGGGTATCTTATTTTTCTTCATAGTTCATGGAAGAAAAGAAGGCGGGTGCTCCGAAAACCAGTTGCGCACGTATTGTTCGACCGCAGCGTTGTCATGAAATCGTTGCCCTCCTAATGTCTCTATAAACATAAGGTCAATTCTGGACTGTAATGTAGGTATTTCCAGTGTAATTGGGTGAGCTTATCACGAGTTAAAGCATTGTCACGCAAAAGAAGGATAAGACGACAGACATTCAGACAGTGACTGACTAGATTGGGGGTTCATTATAAGTCGAACCCATTTCTTGCGCTGCTGTATGATCTGTTCCGGGTTACCCCGGACTAGCCACACACTGGGTGTCTTCCACTGATCCTTTAACCCTATAAGAAACGCTAAGCGCGGAGTATCCAGGCGCCCACCCCTTTTGCTCCGCGCCCTCCAGAGGAGGCGAGGTTTCCGTGGAAAGACCAGCTTCAGACCATATGCACCCGAAGGTGCGATTAAGGAGGAAGGACTAAGGTTATACTAAATTCAAGGGATTTCCTTCCGCGGATTCACTGCCACCATGAGTTTAACCTCAGTTTTAAGGGGACTACAGCAGATGACGAGCTGTAGGGGCTACCCCTTCCCTATGGTACTCGTATCGGTTCGGTCATTCTTAGTACCTAGCCACGGAGACGAGTCACTGTTCGAACATCCTAAAGCCGTTCTTCCCTGTTTGCCTAGGCTGTTGAGTATAGTGGTGAGCCTTTGATGCAGTCTCCACCAACTACTGTAATCGGCTGTTCTATTCTGTGTGGGTACACAGCACATGGTGACCTGCCCACCCAACTCATGTTAGCTGGACTATCCCAGCAGCGTATGATGAGCAAAGCGATGAGGCTGCTTTCGCGCACCTCTACTCCACATCGTTACCCCAGAGGTTCAACCTAGGCTTAGGATTGGCTCCCCCTCCTAGGGTTTTATGGGTGGGCATCGTGGAGTCTAACACCCACCTGGGTAAAAGAAAGATAGCTCGGATCGATTTAATTATTTTGTAGCTATCACTTTTCCAGCAAACGAGTGTTTGCCTTGATTGGCACATTTTCTCCATTCTATACTTAATCTCATGTTTTCTGGGTTATAATCGTGAACTCAAAGCTTTATCTTCTTCTTCGTGGTGATTTAAAATCGCTGAGAAATATATTTCTCTACATTCTTTTGTGTCTCACTGAGCAGATGTGTGGGTTCCTTGCTGGTATTTTTCTATATCCAAGATGATCCGATACAACGGTATGAACACTTCCAATACTATTATTAATGATTGTAATGCGACGATCGTCTTCAATTAGCTTACTCATGAGTTGAATGTTGTTTTCATTGATGCTCGCTGCAGGACGCCGTGTATGACTTTCATTTTGCACAATATCTCGACATTTACGGAACTTTTAATTCGAAACACATGAGTCATTAACAGCGACATGACCAAACTATTTCTTAAATTTTACTTAATTTTACGGCTTCGTTTTAAAAAAAAAAAAACAAATAAAAACGCGTTGCGCAACAGAGGATGCTACTTCTCGCTCACTCATGGTAGTATTGGAGTGGCAAACGTTTATGTTAGGATTGTGATTAAAAAAATCAAAATTCCGGGTTATATTTGAATGTCACTCGAAGATATCGTTGGGGTGGTTTTTCGACCATTTCAATGCTAAAATGTGTTTTCATATTATTCTCACATTATTACATGCATTAATTCCGTCCCAACAAATCCTCATAACAATTATCAAATACGTGAATAGAATTCCACACCCCCGAATTCAAGCACCCAGGGCGCATATTTAACACTCTTAATTTGTGTTAATTTCTCCGTTAGCAGTGTGTAATTGAACACGCCTTTGATTACACACCCCCTCATCAAAGTCGCATCGAAGAAGGCGTATAACGAAGCAGATGAATAATGTGTTTTTAAAGCATAAAATACAACAGGTTCGGCAATAAGGCGCGTAAATGGCGCAATTTACGAAAATAATAGAAAATGGTGCATTAAATGTTATAGCTCTATTAAGCTCGGTAAGCTATAATATGATACGTAAATATATCAACATTCCTGGTAAGAATAAGCGACTAAATGATTTACTCAACACATTAGATACTAAGTTCCCTTACAGCGGGGTAGCAATTTACTCCCCTACACGGCGTAATGTACCTCTAATACGAGCGCCCTCGGAAGCTTGCGCTGGCATCCAAATTTATTTATTTATTTATTTATCATTGCAAATTCATGCTTTAATGCGAGACTTTATTCTGGACAATTATCAGCGAATTTATTTAAACCTAGCAATTTAAACGGGATGTGCAAAAAAGCATTTAAAATTGAAATGGCGCATAAAAATAATTGGTAAATTTAACACTTTCATATTATATATATGTGCCAACGGTAAGTCGATAAATAAGATATTTCAAACATTACCATAGTTTATGCAAGTAAAAGTCGATGACATGCAAATAATTGACAATTACTTTTCGTCCCACATCGATCTCTTATTGGAAGAACCGCAAAATATGCCAAAAACACATCATAATATACCCATAAATATTATCTTCAATCAATTACAAGGAAATCAACTGGCATCGACACAATTCATGCTGTATTAATGATCACGTTTTCCGTTTTTCAATGATGCAGTTCGAGTACGTGGGTGACGTGTCATCTGGGTGAGCTGAAGCGGGAGCCCTTGCATAATAAAACTCCCAGCATAAGTAGTGATCATCAAAGATCTCAATTACTTTGACGACTTACTGTGCTATTCCAGCTGATGCTTAATGACACAAGTATTTGAGAAAGTTCATCAGTGAGCATCAAAATCTGTGGGATCAAATCCCGTTTAGCAAGAGAGGGCATCGATTAATTATCTGGTATGTATTAGCGATGTTGTTTTGTTGTTACTGTGAATTTTTTATTAAGTTATCAAATGCTATTATTTCAAACATTACCATATTGGTGTCTTTTTGGTGGTTTTTTTCCCGTGGGAGGGGAATTTTCGCACCAACGGTATTCCACGGATGAGCTCTTACAGGCCAAGACACCCTTCGCGGATAGTGTAGAACTGTACCCACTAAGCCCCTCCCTTGTCCTTTTCTGTCCCCCTGGTATTGTTTTCCGCATTGCTTTAGAAGGACAGGGAGTCTGGCCTTAGGTGATTGGCTCTATTCTATTGTTGGAGAGGCGCTCTGCGTCTTTCTCTTTCACTGCCCTCTTTGGCGCTCAGAATCTCTTCTACGTATTCGCGCCAAAGGTCCTAGTTCTTCTTGCTTTCCATCGTGCTGTGGACCATGTTGTCGACATTGAGCTCGGCTACCCTGAGTGCTTGTTTCAGCAATTTTCTCTGGGGTGCCCAAGCCTCATAGCTAATGATGGTGTGCTCTGTGTCGTCGACCTCCTCTTGGCAGTGATGGCACGTTGCGGATGGTTCTTTGCCAATTCGCTTTAGATACACACCGAAGCACCCTGTGAGCACTCGAGTCAAACGGTAGGTTGTTTCATCGTTTTCCCAGATCCTCCACCGACTTATGATCGGGATAAGTCGGTGGGTCCATGATGTCAGGTGCATCTGGGTGAGCCGAAGTGGGACCCTATATTATGATGTTGTCTTATTGGAGACTGAATGATTCTCACTTCAAATATTAATATATTAACATATATTATTTTAAATTACACATCCATAAAAATATCAGTGTCTGTATTGCTATTAACACTTTTTGTGCGGGAGCATACAGTGCAGGTAGCTTAAAATTAAGAATATTTTACTACATTGATTGATTGATTATTTTAACTGTTTTAGTGTCGGATAATGATATATCATCAACGATATATCATTGCTTATTCAATGGTGCCTTAATATTAGCATCGCGAGAGAAGTTTTTCACAAATTTTATAGAACATATATGAAACTCTTGTTCAATAGATAAGTGAATTTTGAAGAAGTAATCAAAACAGTTTTTGTAAGATCTTTACTAGTATCATCAATTGAATAGTATGGCAATAAAATATAGCAAAAAAGATTCAAAGACAATAAACCTATCTGGATTAATAGATATGTTGCTGTAATATGATTTGTATATATAATGGGTTATAAATTTGGTGACCAAAACATCAAATTAAAATTAATTTATTAATTGTTTCTAATGATTTTCAACGAATATTGGAATATAATTGAAC
Source organism: Stenopsyche tienmushanensis (assembly GCA_008973525.1). Lineage (NCBI taxonomy): Eukaryota > Metazoa > Arthropoda > Insecta > Trichoptera > Stenopsychidae > Stenopsyche > Stenopsyche tienmushanensis. The sequence goes on along the minus strand of WACJ01000070.1, from coordinate 212,096 downwards.
TTTTTGAATTTAGGAAACGTCATTTGTAATCTCAAGTCCTATGCGTTGCCTTCGACGCTACGACAACCTCCGATTGTCGCGTTATTGGGCTGCGGAGACCGTACCGGGGAGTCACTTGAAGCACGGTGTATTCCATACTCTTACCGATGAATGATGGTGTTTTGTCTCATCGGGGGGATGTTGAAAAGGAAAGCTCAACGCTAAATTAGCTCGACATTCTTCGCATATGTACAGCTTCTTTTTAATAAGTACATCAATATTTCAGGGATTAGATACGAACAAACTCGCAGGTCTCCCCAAAAATAGGTAGACTTAGGCAACGTCTTGAATGAGGCAAGTTTGAAAGGCATTCACAGTGGTGTAACCACAAAAGAGGCGCTCGAGTAACAACGGTGACTTCATTATCCGCATAATGCCGCGGCCTGTTTGTTTGTAAATCCAATGAAAAGTGAACTCGGCTTATTTCTAGCACTCTGCAATCCAGCCCCACCCCACGATGCCTCCCCCTTTTGAATGCCAATTAAAACTTATATTTATGATGGCAATGAGCGAGTAAAGCTGCAACTTTTTCAACTCGGCTTGAGTATCGAACGTATGCGGGCTTAATTAAGCGCTTTATGTTCTTCTTATGAACATTTTCACCGCACACGTTTGACTAAATTGGTACGTTTACCGTTTTGATAAACTCAACGCAGGAACGCTTCATAATTAAAGACAGCTCTGTGGGGAAAACATTTTTTTTTTTGCGAAATTAATTTTGAAAAAACGGCTTATTGTACGGGAAGGAATTCGAATTTAAAAAATGCAATGAAGGCAGCGAAAACGGAATACATTTTTTCCACCCCTCGAAAGAGCGGCATGTATGCAATGTGAAAAAATTATGTGATATGCACAACTTGGAAATATTTTCCCAAGTAAAAATATTCATAGTTCAAGATGTACATAATATAATTATGTGATTTAATTGACTTTTTCATTTTTAAATATTTTTCAATTTCACGTTATAAAAATGTACCTTTTCATTGCTGTTTTTGAATCCGAAAATAAACAAATTTTCTAAGCGAACTATACAAATTATTCGTCACGGCTTTAAATGGTTAGCCATAATTTATAGTGAACCCATATTCCTTCATTATTTAATTCTTTGAATACTTTGAAAATGCTCCTAAATTATTGACCAAATGTATGAAAATGGCCTTATTTCATTAATAACATCTTTACATTTATAATCAATGAATGAGATTTTATCAATAATAACATAATAACAACAAACACGTGTTTCCTGAACCGCGTCTCGTTACAAACAGATTTCAATAATATTCGATCCTCATAGCAATTTGCATGCGATAACATACTTTTATTATACGTACAAAATAAGCAAATATTTAGATGCCTTATATTTTTCGACATCGTATTGAAATTCGACGCTGACTAAGTCACAAAATTCGTGATCAAATTACATCAATTTCGCATTTCAGGATGCAATTTTAATATTGTTGTCCAAAATTAATTTAAACATTTGTTGTAATTTAACCATAAGTCATCATTATGTCACAAATAAATATAATTATATAGAGAGATACGAAAAACTGTATTGTCATTATTATAACCAATAGCTTTTTATCTAAGTTTCGTTTGTTTTGGTTTTAGAAGTACCCAACCTAATAAAGAAAATATAAAAAAATATAGAAAAAAACATCGTCATTTCCCAACATAGTCTTCTTTTAGCTCGGCATACTTATGATGAAACAATACATTTTTTCTAATTAGTATAAACTGTCTTTGACTTCTTCGAAGCCAATCCTTCTTTTCAGTCTTATTGTTTGGACGCAGACCATGTTCTATGGATATTAAGGCACGTTATCCGATCGTGAGTCGCTCATTTGTCATGTCAGCGGTCCGAGAAGCGGACCAGTTGGACACACAGAGCTTGTAGCCATTCCGTCTTCTTTTAGACTAATCTAAATCTTTCTAGAGACTAATTTATATAAGTCGCGAGCGAGACTATACTTCTCCCACCCATAAAACCTATATATTTATCTATCTTACTCATTTATTTTATCTAGCTCTAAGTTAGAAAATATATCTAGCTTCTCCCCTGCGCTTAGAGCGCATATGGCTACTCGAAGTAGACTGAAGGAGTAGACTTTTTCAGAGTAGACTACCCTCGTATTCGATCTTCCAAATTTGTTGGTAGAGTGCCTTTTTTTGCAGTCTGGATTTAAACTACTTATATTTATAATAAAATCCCAGGAACTAGTTCACTTCATCAATATTTGTTCATTTTAACATCACCATATATTGATGAATAGACAACTGGTTGGAGTGAGTAAAAGGGATCATATGGCTTTGAAACATATTTTTTGTTAAAATCATATTTCAATATACCTGTAAAAAAAGCGAACCCATGTGAAATATGGAATAGATGAAGCGTAGTTGTTGATGGTCTAAAATCTGAAATTTCCATTTTGTTGCTAAGCTCCATTGTGTTTTTCAAAACACATCGAGCATGTAAATTCAAAATTTAAAGCCATTTTGATAAAAGCACATTATCAAACAAAGGCCCCCCCGAACAAAAACACGTATACACGTTTGTGGAAGCACACTAAATAATATAGTTCTCGGCGTGTCTGGTGGTGCTCAATTGTTTACTGGGCCCATCCATTATCTTCATATTACGCCATTATTGAGAGCGCTACATTTTACCAATGCGTTTATTCGAATTCGAGCTTCGCTTCCTCAATAAATAACACGGGGAAAGCGTATCCCGCCGAACACACCGGAAAGTGCCTAACACGCGCGCAGCGGGCTCGCTGTACAGGGGCGCTGCCGCGAGGGGGCGCCCACGCACCCGCGACACACAATTCCGCCGAAACATTATCGCGCGTGTAAACAAAACCGCGTATACTCGTTTGTGCACCCCATAGTCGGCGTATATGAGCGCTTAAACTTACGCAATGCCAATGTTACTATCGTAGCTACAAAGCGGGGGGCACCAGAGGCTCCCCAAATGTCTCATCCGTTACATTATCTAAATTTAAGCGCCATTTAGAATTTAAAGTATAATATTTAATTTAAGTCGATTCGACTAACATTATTTGCATTCAAAGATTATTAGATCTCCCCATCCCCACGGTCCCTTTTCACTTCACCAGACCAATATGCGCCAACATGGTGCATCCGCTAAATGTCTCACAAAACAAATTGCGTACACAAACAATCCTTGTTCTAATTCATAAATATTTACGGAAGTATGCACAATAACTCCTCAAAGTTTCATCGCAATCGGATGAATACCATAGGAATATATAGTTTTCGAACAAACCACAGACATTAATTTTTATATATTAGGCTGGGGAATAAGTTCATAGCGTTTTTATATTTTTTTTTTTTACAACATTTTTTTTACTTTTTGACAAAGTATATAATATTTATTCGATAGACCTCTTTCTGTTCTACAAAACTGTGTTAATCATCTTTTTGAATAATTTAATTTTTTATCCCTTTGAGTCTTAAAAATGGAATATCCAAGAGTTAAAAAGCAACATTTTCGACATTTCTTCTGAATTCAACGAAGAGCGTCTTAAAACACTTTTGAAGGAAGACGGTTGCCAAACAAGTCGTGAATTGGCCGAAAAAGTGAATTGCGATCATAAAAAGATTTTCAACCGTCTTCATTCAATGGGATTTGCCGAAAAATTGGGAGCCTGGATGCCTCACGAGCTTAACCGTATCGTACCGAATCATCACGTGAGATGAGAAATGGTGCTTATACATAAACATGAAGCAAAGAAAAGAATGGGTGGCTCCAGGAGAAACGCCAAAGCCGAGATTCAAGCCTGACTTCCATCCAAAGAAGACCATGATCTGCATTTGGTGGGACTGGGAGGGTATGGTGCATTGGGAAAGCTCAGCCACACCGCGTGAAAGGAGCTATTCAACTGAAAATATACCATCGACGAAACCAAACCATACTCCTTCACGACAACGTCAGGCCCCATGTTGCACAAGTCGTCAAAGTTGCAGTCCAAGAGCTTGATTGGGAAGTTCTTCTTGCTTGCCGTATTCTCCAGACCTTGCACCGACGGATTATCATATTTTCTGCTCCCTGTTGAACCATATGAGAGGCGTTACTTTCAACAATTATTCGATAGGAGACTGGGTTGATCGAGAGGTAGTAAACGGCAATGGCTAATACATAATGTTTAAATAAAAGTTTTTGAGAAAAACGCTACGAACTTATTCCCCAACCTAATACATAGATGTGATCAGCACGAAAGTAAGCGATTTGCATGAATTGTGATTAAATATGTCCACATTCTTTATATTTGCTCGTCTTTTTCATTGCTATAAATATAAATATACAACTCATGACTAAGGAATCCAATCCCGGAATCCCGGACAGTTTTAGGCACTTAAGAATCCCGGGATTAGTATAAATTTCTAACTAACTTTCTAATGTAGGTATACATATATAGCGTACAGGTATGTTTTTCAAATTGTCATAGTAACCTCTCCCTACCGGTGATGTATTTACTACACTTCGTCTCTAATAATGGGAATATCGATATGAAGTATAATAGATACAGGGTTCAGTATTTTTGTACTCCTCTGTTAAATAATTACGAATCATATCAAAGTATTATAGTATATAAGTGTTCATTTACAGCGATGGAAATAAATAATTTGTCGGGAAATCGGGAATTTTGCAAGTTTTAGTCCGTGGCTACCAAAATCGGATCCAGTCCAAATGACGAAACACTCGATGCTTTAATGTTACTTCGGAAATTTTTTCAAAATAATATTTGAATTTTTTATTGTTTCGTTTAGATATTTTTGAATTGTATTTTTAACTTTTCTTAAATAAATAAAATTCTTTCGCTTTCAGATTATTTTTTTATATTTTTGATCAAATTTATTAATTAAATTTTGGCTCGGGATTGGATTCCCTACTCATGACAAGTCCAGATAATTTTGATTAACACATTCCCTTCGGATTGCGTATATGTGCGTCTTTTGGCTGTTATATGTAGACGCGGGTGACGCATATATGTGTCTTTAACCACTATACATTACTCAAAGACATGAATCATTATTTTGCGAAAGATAATGCTATGTATAACCCAACTGGAATGTATTAAATACATCTTAGGTCATGGTAAGAATATAAACAATTTTTCTAAAATGATTTATAAAAACCTCAATAATATTGATACATAGAAAATTAATGCAAAAAATATTTGCAAAAATTAATCCAAAGAGTCATATTGTAATAAGCCTCCATCATTGCTATATTGTATGACGACTCAATAAATAAGAATAATCCCCGATTACAAATGTTCAAAGTTTGATCGGCACTGTATTTGTTTAATATAAACGGAGTGGAACAAGCTCACGGTAATATAGCTTAATGTCATGATTTCATAAATCACCCCTGTCCCATTATCATCATCCAGTTCGGATCATTTAACCAGTTTGTGTACGTATGTGCACTTATTAGGTCCCTGCAAAAGTCTTGACAGGCAATCGATATAGAATTTTTTTCGATTTTCTTTCGATTATATTTTAAGCGTTTTTATTGAAATACCTTATATATTTCCATGAAAAATATTTTAAATAAACAATCAATAAAAGCTTATGCTCCGAAATGTGTCCGTGAATTAGCAAAATTACATTTGGGATACCAAAATATTAATTAAAAATTTCATATATATTTGTATATGGATGATGCGTATTTGCAGTATTCGATCGTTTGGTCGAATATTAATTAGAGTTATTTGTTTTCTAGTTTCATCTGAATTGGAATATAGGCTCCGGTGGGCAGTATGTATTACTGGCTGAATCCCGACATCAATATGGGGTTAGTTTACCTGTATGGGGTTGGGCACCCTTTGGGATTTACACAACAGAACCTTTATTGACAGCCAGTCGGAGCGTAATCAATATTACATTACTTGTGCAGAATATACAATTACGACAAACTGACTCTTTTTCATTTTACAATTCCAACATGCCTGGACAAAATTGCAGTTGTCCAAAGCTTTAGGAATTATGAGATTGCATTGCACATGCACGCGAGTACAGCCATCAATTTTTATCTCCGCGCTTTTGCATTCGCATCGCGGCGATCGATTCGATTCAAACGAAACGTCGTTCGAGGATATTTCAATTAATTTTATAAATACATCTTTGACGATCAATTAGTCGAATTGGAATTAAATCCGGAACGGAACGGAGCATATTTGGCCATGATGGAACCCATAACGGGGCCGTTGTCGTAATAAGATTATGGTCCACGTTTGCATTAACCGCAATGCACTAGTGCAGCAATCAATAAATCATCCCGCTGATAACTGCAATATTGAAATATCAATCCCCATTGTTTATGATCCACGCCGCCATTATTCAAATTGAGTGCCGATAACCGGCGACCAGTCATTTGCAGTGGGATTAATTCAGTTACGGCAGTAGCATCCTGCGAGCTGAATCAAATTTGGTAACGAATTTACTTCATTTTATAAATAAACCTGTATTTTAATATAGTTTACACAATAAACTAATTAAATACTTTTCATTATATTCTTAAGAAACCTAACATATGACTCAATAAGTTCGTAGGATAAAGTTGGAGGCAAAATTTCATAACAATCTGATGTTTAGTTCAAAAGTTACAGTAGTTTTAATTACGCTACCTTGTTATACCATTACCATCAAAGCAATAATTTGACAAGTATTATTCCGACGCTGTTATTTCGAAACAAATAATTCCTTGAAATTTATTTTAAAAAACATGGAAAAATCCACAAAATAATTTTGGCTGATAGTGGGTTGAGATAGCTGATACCTTAAAAATATCAAAAAACAGTGTATTCATTATTTTGCATCAAAATTTATCCATAAATGAGCTCTGTTTGAAGTGGGTACCGCGTTTGCTCACACTCGATCAAAGCGTCCATAATTCAGAGCGCTGTTTAGAGCTATTTCAGCGCAATAAAATGATTTTTTTCATGTGATATGCGTCAATGCAAATATTATATGGTGTTATTGGTACGTTTATTGGAATGAATTGCGAAAAAATGATCCCAAATTAAATTTAAAAAAAAAAATGTACTTTGTCACAAGCCGATCGCAACTTTGAACTGTTTCTTCATCCATTGTATTTTCCGGATCTGAATTCCTGGGACTACTATCTGTTTGTAGACTTATTATAAAAATAATGCTCCATGGAGAGAGGCTTGGCTCAAATGCAGACCAAAAACAAATCGTTCTATAAAGGCATTGAAATATTAAAGAAGCGTTGAAACGAATGTATTGTTCTTGAAGAAGACTATGTTGATGAATAAGTCGTTTTTTATTAGCCATCCTACGAAATTATTGAGTTATGTATTATTGAATATTCAAAAACTAATTCCCTGAGCTTTTCCTATTGAAGTACCTTCTTAAATCAAAAATCTGAATTTAATATCTATGTATGCGAAGGCGCGCTCATTCTTAGCTGAACTCGAGAGACAATATACGCTCTAAGCGTTTATCACCAAAAATGTCACAAAAAACCCTAAGAGAGTCTTTGTGTCCAACCGGTCCGCTTTTCGGATCGCTGACACGACAGATGAGCATCTCGCGATCGGATGCCATATCCGGAAATATTTACTGAACATGATCTGTGGCAAAACAATTGGCTTAAAAAGGGGGGGGGGTCATCTCCTAAAGAAGGCGAAAACAGTTCAATCTGTAGGCAAGGTATCAGATAAATAGTCATTCCAATGATTGAAATAACAAGAAAAAGGGTATATCTTTACATAAGGGGGTCATCCCGTGTGAAAGGATTTTTTTTATTTTTTTTGGTGAACTTAATAAACATACAACTGCGAAATATGTATCATATATTTATGCATATTTTATGAACACTTCATATTTTTTTCAGATTAAAATCATCACTCATTGCTGAAATATACAGCAACATAGCCACTAATCATCAAAAAAGTTGTTTTCGGTTACCACGATTGCGAGCATTTTAATATCCTCTTATATTGGAATGAAAAAGAAACAATATTAAGAAATATGAAGCATTAATTATACTTGAAAATGTATTATTAAGATACAAGACATGGAAAAATGCTGCTTGAAATATTTGCCTCATAGACATTCTTAAGTCTGCAAAGTTATTGCATGCCAAATGTGTATAACAATAATTCATCCGGCAGCTGCATACTTGGAATTCGCCAGATTTGAAAAAGAAGTCCCACGATAAAATCCTTTTAAAATGCATAACTCCATCGGCATCAGATTATTTTCAATTACATTCTTCCCCGATGCGGAGTCTTACCCCATGTCAAAGCGCCCTGACTGACGTTTGCGGAGAGCGAAAATTTAAATGGTGTTTGTCACCCGCCCCTCGGCGCGCCCACCCTTCGGACCAAAATTTAGATTGAAATTTTAATTTAGCACTCGAATTCGTGTTAAATCATAAATTTATGTGTGTCATTCATCCGTGATATGTTAAATACATAACAGACGCAAAGCGCGAGCAATAAGCAATCAGTCAAGTGCTGGTGTCAGGCTGTCAGCACCCTGTATAGTTTAATCTTGTACCCCCATCATGCTGTATAATAAATGTGTCGAGAGGATGTCATCCGCAGACTTTCTGTAGCATCCTGTGTTTTATCAATTATAAGGCGTCCTCAGCCCCTGCTAATGAATGTTGTCGATTTATTTTTAAGGGCCCTTTAATGTGCCGACCGTCATCAGGAGGCTTAAACGCCCCTGAAGAGAAAATGAAACCTGAATATTACCAATCCTGGAAAATCACATACAGGATTTCTTCAAACACAAATGACCATGCATGCAACAATTCAATAAACATACATACAATAAATATCTTCATACTATAATTAGATAATAAATATTTTGCCAATTTATTAAAATTGGCTGCTTAATTTTTAGTTTTTGGTGCATATGATCATCTCCTTGTTTTACAGTATCATACTATACAGTAACTATGTATGCAAGTGTCCTGGATGTTCATCGACGTTCATCCACTGCCCAGTTTTGGCCTTCTGACAATTCGTGCAACACACACTTATTTAGTTTTTGAACCATTCCTATTGAAACAAGATGACAAGGAATAGACGTGACATTGTCAAATAACTCACAAGCAATCATGATCCATTCCAATTTCTATCAAAATCATATGTGACTGGAATCAAAAGACCAAAAAGCATGAGGACTGTAATGGTGTCGTTCAAAGGAAAAAAGTACAAAAGCCATCCAGAAAATAGGTTACAATATTTATGTAGGTTCGAAAATATATTTATTAATGCCGTCGAGATTGAGATAATCTGTAGTGTGGATTTTGGATTCTGGGTATGAACGCGGGACGACTTCTTAATCGGAAGAATTTACTGTGACTGAACAAAATGGCCGATGCATACGCAGGACCAAACAAACTGATGCATTTAAATATGTTTTTTACAGTCTATTCATTCCCAAATGGGATCATTATCAACCACTTTGAACCAGTTTTCATATAATATATTAGATAAAGCGGAAAGATATGTCATTTTTTTTGTTGCGTCTTTGCCGTCAGTTTGCTGTCAAGTGAATATGTCAAAGTTGGTGTCATTTTGAAGCTCTGTTGTTTGTCTTACTTTTTCAAATATTTTTATATTTTTTTAGCCATATTTAGCCACGTCCAAGCCAAAAATTTTTGAGACCCATTTGCGATCTTGTTCACTGTTTTTATTCGATAAAGGATTAAAAGCAAAAGAAGCTACCCAGAGCATCTGTGATACATATCGCAACATATTGAATATTCGAAAATGCCATAGATGGTTCAAAAAATTCAAAAGTGGCGACAGAGATTTGAAAAATAAACCAAAATCAGGACGATCTGTAAAAATCGATGTTGACACATTAAATTCTCTAGTAGAATCTGATCCTCAAAAAACAATAAAATAATTATTGATAGACATCGGCTGTCCCTGGTCGATAGTAAAAGACCATTTGAAAAGACTTGGGGAAAAGCATAGGGAATTTGTGTACCGCACGAGCTGTCATCAACGGTCTTGGAACAACAGATAATCATTTCTTCATTACTATTGTCCAGGTATGAAACCGATCCATTTTTAAAAGGGATCGTTACTGAGGATGAGGAGTGGGTCCTCTACAACAGTCCGAGAAGGAAAAAACAGTGGCTTTCTTCAAATCAAGTACCTGTTTCTATCTCTCGACCGTCATTATCCTTGAAAAAGGTCCTCTTTGTGTTTGGTGGGATTTTTTTGGCGAAATTCACTACGAATTATTAAAATCTGGCCAAACTGTCACAGCAGAGCTATACTGTGCACAATTAGATAGATTAAAAGCGGAAATGCTCAAAAAAGCGATCAGTACTTGTTAACAACCAAAGAAGAATATTACAGCATGATGATGCAAGACCACACGCAGTAAGGATTACGCAGAACAAAATAAGGCAGCTGAATTTGGAAGTGCTGTAACATCCACCATATTCTCCTGACATTGCAGCTTCAGACTATCATCTTTTCAAGACAATTAGAACATTAACTTTGCGATAAAAAATTAATTTATGTGGAACAAGTGAAAAATCATTTGGATTCTTACTTTAGTGGAAAACCGGCCGAATTTTACGAAAGAGGCATTAAAAAGCTACTTAATCTATGGAGGGCGATTATAAATAACAACGAAAATGATTTAATTGAGTAATATTGTACAAATTTTATTGAAATAATTTTTTTCTCCAAATAACAAAAAAATGACATTTCTTTCCGCTTTACCTAATATATAAGTAGGAGCTTGGGTTTAAAAATGTGGGGATGTAGCTCAGTGGTAGAGCGTTCGCTTTGCATGTGAAAGGCCCCGGGTTCGATCCCCGGCATCTCCAAATTTTTTATCGAATTGTATTGGAGATTGCATTAAAACCTATTTGGATTATGCCTATTTTAATGTTTATTTTTGTGCGATATTCTACGGCATAAAATAAATTTGTCGCCGGATGACACATAGGTCGCAAAATAGTTTTAGCGAAACATTTATTCATGAGTTGTTCGTAAAAAAGCAGACGATCTCCATGGAAAACTACTATGAATAAAGGATTACAATATGTTTTCCATTTTCCGTCACACTTGGCTGGATGAATTTATTTGTATTTTTTTCAATCCGGTTTTCGATCTGTCTTAGTCATCAAAATTTTAATCGGTTTTTTCGGTTCAGCTCCGAGTGATAAATTTTTGATTTTTTTAGAACAGATCTTAGAATATTTTATTCCTTCTTCTACCATAAGCATTCTGTATAAATCCCAGGGTCCCAGGGTGGAATACATAATAAAAATAAAAAAAACAAATTGAAATCTGAAAGTCCCAATCTGGGTACTGAACCGAAAAAACCGATATTTTCGTATCGGTTGTGGTTACGATAAAAATAACGGTTTTAACGATTTTGCATTCAGTTCCGGTTCAAAACCCTAACTATATGAGGCAATATTTTGGCAATTTATTAATTCATACGTTGATCATTAACATATTGCCAAAATTTTAACAAAGGATATTGCATCATATACCGAAATCGAATTCCACATTCTGCTGACCGTCATTTAAATTCCAACATCAGCAATGAAGTCTTTTCATCGTAGCAACGACGTACACGCATCATTATTTTGTTATCAATATTTTTATCATCTTTTTCTTTGATAAAAATTAGCAAATAAAGATCAAATAGATGCACGTTTCATCGCCGAAGTCGGTTTTTCACATCAAATAGTATTGCGATACGCTCACGTATTTGATTCGTTATTCTGTGTAATGTAAGCAAACGTGTGGTACCATGCGGTCAAAAGTGGGTCAAATTGACTCAAAATATTATATAAGTCCAAAACGCGAAAGGTCCATTTCAGAAGTGTGATCATCGAAAATGGAATGATGGCCGCGAAAAGTGTTATCCGATCAATTTCCATCGTTATATTTATCCTTTGCCGTTTGTATATATTTGTGAGTCCTACTTAATCCTTAATCCGTCAGTGTATTTATCATAGAAATAAGCAATAATTATGTGATTAATTTTAGGGCGTGGAATGCAAATGGATACCGCCATGTCAGAAAGTGGTCAATGGAGAGATCGACTCGGTTCCAGCGTCATCCGACAGCATCTATTTGACGCGTGATCTGAATGGTTGTAATTGTGGTCCAGATTCTGAAATGTCTCAGATAGGATATATCTTAGTGCCGGTGTCTTATTTAACGGCTGGCGATGAAAATGCTGAAAATTTAAAAGCAATTTTAATGGACAACGCCATTCATAAAAAACAACCGAATGAATTAGCTCCAGATGGGCCTCCAGTTCAACAAGTGCCACTAATTCGAGATGGGCCTCCAGTTCAAGTATTGCCACAAGTCCCAGATAGGCCTCCAGTCCAGGATAAAACTCAAGTGCAAGATGAGCCTCAACTAATAGAACAAAATAATGACAGTGGAAATTATGGCTTAGAAATTAATTCCGAAATAGACCCAAATACATCCATAAAAACGCCCGATACTAAGGTGAAAGAGATAAATGATGATTCAGAAAAAGATGAATCAAACGACGATATTAATATTACTGATGAAGTCAATCCATTTTATAAAAAAGTTCAAGATGTATTTGAAAGCTGGGGAAATGATGAAAAATCATCACATGATTCGGATGATGACGTCGTAAAACTTCTAACAGATAATCCAAATTCTTCACCACCTGTCAACAAAACACCCGATCATCAATCAGAAGACGATGAAGATTTAGAAAATATAGATCTTAGCGATGACGATTTAGTCGGAGACGATGAAGACACAACTGAAGGCGACGACGATGCATCCAATGATGCTAAACCAGAATCAGATCCGAAAGACGATGAAGATTCACCCACAGATGATGATCAAGATACCGATACAGAAGAGGACGAAGACTTGGCAAAAGTAGATTTAAGCGACGACGACTTAATCATAGACGACGACGAAGACGAAGATGATGACAAAAAGGCAACTGATAATAAAGACGACAATGTTAAAATATCCCAAGACGACGCAAATATCAAATGGCAGGAAGATCTAGCCAAGTACAAATTGGACATGTGCTCAAACATAGTATCGTATCAGACGAAGCTCCTCGATCATGTCCTTCGTTACATGGATTACATCAAAGTAAAAATGGATCAGCAAAGACCGCCAACGCCTGCAGTCCCTGTTTTCAATCAAGGAGTCGTATATCCGAGCTACAATCAGAACTATGTACAACCTGATCATCATCATCATCATCATTTAGGCCATGAGCAGAATCCTTCAATGCAGCATTATACACTTCCATCGGCGACTCGTAAGTCGGTCATTTAAATATTTTATATTTTCATCCTTGCCTATACTGAAATATATTTTCGCAATTGAATGTCAACCAAAAAAAAAACTGTAAAATAAATGGAAAACCACATTTCAGTTTATTTATTCATCTCGATACGGTTCAAAAACGCCGATACTAGATGGAGCATCAACTTAATGGCTCGTCAATATGAAGCATATTTTTTCATGATCCAAAATCGCCTTGTTAATAAATTCCGAAGAGGAATTTTAAACATCGGAATTGGATTTTATCTCGTAGGTTTACTTTGCACCCTGTGTAATATTGTGGCTGACAGTGGTAATCGGGCATTTTTTCGCACCGCCGCGGTATGTTTCCTTTCGATTAACCCCCAATGTTTGCCGACATCTTTCGAACTCACCTAATCCGTTTTGCCTGTTGACAATAAGCAATGATAAAAAAATACACATGAGAATCACAAGAGCGCTTCGTTCACCCACCGAAAATATTTTGAGAGGCTCTTGTCAAAGAATTCGGTACACGCGATCCGGGGGGCATAATTTATATTACTCGGCAGCAACGCCATATAAATTATTGCGTTTGTACCCCGCGCTCGGAAATCACACAAGAAAAACAACCCCGTTCGATATTATATATCACTGTATGAATGACAGTTACAGGGCTTAAAACACCCCATAAAGAAATTTAATTAGGCGGAAAATTCCTGGCCTTCAAAATATATTTTTGTCCTCGACATGAATACATTAACAAGTACGAGAGTCAACTATAAAGTAAGGTCAGTTTATTCGGTTTCGCGTGTTTGTCGGCCATTTTGTTCAGTCACAGTAAATTCTTCAGATAAAGAGGTCGTCGTGCACTCTCGTCAACTTCCTTTTGTACAACATCTGCACGGTCATTCATTTTTATGACTTTGCAGTCATAAACATACCGTTGCAAATATGTGATGTGATGCAAGTGCAAAATGACTGCCGTGGGACGCTCAACGACCTTTACGAAGAATTTCCTGACATTTCTCGAAGTCTTTTTAGTGATATTGTATCGAAAAAATTTGGTTACAAGAAGTTGTATACGAGATGTGTGCCCAGAATGTTCACACCAGAGCACCGTCAAAATCGCCTGACCCACGTTCGTGAATTTTTGGATCATTTTGCATAAGAGGAAGAAGTCTTTTTAGATCTATCGACGGGGAATGAGAAGTGGTTATGTCATTAAACTTCGGAATCCAAAAAGGGCGATGGAGGTCTATAACATTAGCATACAAAAACTAGTGCCCGGACTATAGAAATATCTCGATCTCGACGGCGATTTCAATAAAAATATTTCAATATACAGTCAACTCTTCTATAGAAAAAAATGCTATAGAAAGTACCCTTACAAAATTGGGGGTTAGGTTTTTTCAATTTATTAATTTTTATTTAGTTTATTAATTTTTTAGTTTTATTAATTTTTCCTTCGCATTTTATGTATTCCAAAATTTGTTAAAATATTCCTGTAATTTTATGTTGATGATTCACGTAAAATGATTAGCCTCAAAGAATATGCTATAGGACAGTGTTACCTAACCTTTTTAGTCTCGTTACCCCTATAACCTATCAGGGAAACTGATTTTACCCCCCTTTAAAATTTCGTTGAAGAAAACAACATATATAATACATACAAATAGTCTTTATTTATCATGAAATTGCACAAAACTATTGGAAATTACAATTTTAATATACTTTCTTGATTAATTTAATGATGGTTAATGTTAAAGTTAAAATTGTTTTGCATTTGCAAGTTTTTTTTAATGTTAGGTTTAGTTTTACTTTAGCAACTTTATCCTGTGCTGTCAAGATATTCTTCTGTCATATTTCCTTGTCATCAGACTGTTAATTTAACTGAAAAAATCAGCAAACTACGTCAACATTTTGATGAATGATTTTTCTTTTATTTTTGAGTACAATTTTATTTTTTGTGTTCTCTGGTTTTCGAGAAATAGTTCTATTTCTTCATAGAGCTCATAAACCCTGTTTGAAATTCTCTCTCTTGACAACCTAGGTACCTCTATCTGTACAAAAGACCATTAAATTTGGCTTCAACTTCATCGCACAAAACTTTGAATAATCTGAAACTAGTAGCGCTGCCACGAATTTGATTCACAATTTTTACTACATCATTCAACGGCTAAGTAAATCTGAAGGAAGCTTCTTAATAGCCAAATCGTATCATGCAGTGATAAAAAAAAACTTGAGAAGTCAATTGTAACACGACTACTCGAAATCCAGAACGTATTCTCATCATGGAAGACGTCCCTTCCCGTCTATACAAACTTTTTTTTTAGGTTTGCTCGGTTTCATGCTGTACCAAGAACTTTATTACATAACAGACTGAGGCTTTTCCATATTTCTGTCAACAATATTCGTGAAACCCCATTGTAGAAATGCTTCTTGATACAAGCGCTTTTTTCCAGAAGCAGAAGTCATTTCACTTAAAATACTGTCACAAATGCGAAACGTGCAAATTAGTGCTCGAGTAAATTGAAACTACATATATCGTCTTCATCTCTAGTCTCTTCATCCCTCTCCTTGCGAGAAGGATAACTAGAAAGGCGTTAGAATACAGTGAGAGACTTCTTGGAAGAGAGTGCAAGCTATATGACGCTCATCTGTCATTTTATTATTATATCTACATACTAAAAATGAATATTGTCATTACCCCCTCAGAAAAGCCGTTTTACCCCTCGGGGGGTAATTCCCCCCAGGTTAGGAACCACTGCTATAGGAGGATATATAATACAAAATAATCGCAGCAAACGCTATAGGAGAAAACTCTATAGAAATGGATGCTATAGAAGGTACTATATCAACATAGGTGCTATGTTAAGTGATTTTGAATGCCAAAGCCAAAATTTTGTTGAAGATTGTTCTAAATGAGATCCACTCTTGTGGACCCCAATTTACATGTACCCCCAATTTTTTTCCATCAACATGGACCCTTTGTAAATCGGAATCGACTCCTGGGGATCAATATAGACTACTTTGGAAATGACTGGCTTAAAGCATAGAGCACTCAGAAGCTTACTCAGAAACTGTCCAAATTTTATCATGGAAGGTCTTCTATTATTTCTTATCACCTCGTCGAAGAAATTTTGACTTCCAGAAAATGACAAAAATCTCCTTGCACTTATCTGAGAAAGATCAGTTAAAAATCATTATCCAAAGGGCCACACAGTCAGTTCTATGATTTTCAGAAAAATTCTAAAGATTCATGTTAATGATGGAACTAGTAGCTTTACAATCAAATTTAATATTAAAAAATCGATTTACAGAAAAAATAATAACTGATTATATGCCTACCTAAACTCAGATTTGTTTTTAGATAATACATAGAAATTGTTGACATTTTTTGAATAGACAATTACTGTAAGTACAATTTTTTTACAACCAAATGCGAGACGACTACATTTCACAAAGACAGAATAATTTATTGAAATAAGCGTTCAGCGATTTTTAATATGAATACAACTTTTCAGTGCGTTCTTGTGAATATTGCCCAGGGGGGCGGCAGATGATCCTTAACGCCCCCCAAATTTACCTTGGACTAAAAGCGTCCTCTTCGATATCTTCAACACCCGCTGTGGGGTGTAGAATCTCCGTTATGAACCTATACTCTGCAATATTTTGCTTTTGATTGTGATTTAGTCGACATTTTGGGCTAACGAGTCCACTTAGAAGCTATGGTATTCTTGTAGATGCCAGAACAGCCTCTCGACGAAATCTGGCCACAAGTCATCCATTGTGACGCATTCCTTATAAAAAGGTGTGCGTGAGGCAGCGCGTTGTATACTAAAAAGGTTGGGGGTAGGTTTACAAGCAGGGGTGACGTTGTATTTTTTAAATTTAACGCGCGTCATTCAGAGTGAGAATACGTGTTTTGTGTTGCTGTGTGGCCGCGGTACATGATTTACTCGGCAGGTCTTCCACATTCGAGTCACGTTCTCTGCAAACACGAATTGTATTAACTTTCCTCTGTATGTATTTTTCTTTATTCCTCTCCTTTTTACCTGAGCTGGTTCTCCTCGGCCACGTTTAGTTTGCAGTGTTTGGAAACCCATCGAATATTACTCGGGAGCCAGCATGCATTCACATTACTTACTTCTCTCCCTCTCCATGGACCTAAATCATCTTTAAACGAAGCTCCACTACCCTATATACACATTTGCAGATTTTTTTCCCTTTGAAATACCGACTCGAGTACACCCATGTAGCTTTCCAAGCGTGTATGATATAATGCAATGGATAGATGCAATTAATATTTGATGAGAACATTAAATTTCACGTTATTGTACATTGACGACCTGAATAGATCATAAGATGAAGACATCATGTCGAGAGAATACTGAGAATATTATCGAGTTTCCCAATTTAATATTGGATATTCTTACATACAAGAGCTTGCATTTCAGATTTAAAATATGACTCATAATCAATCGATAAAAATTAGACATGCTTTCTCGAGCGCCTGTTTCGTTGTTTTTGCCGCTGCGACAGTCCACGACTGTCACCTTATTCGGCCGCGGTGACTGCATCGGGAGGTCATTAGAAGCGCCAACACGCTTTGTGCCATTACCCTCGATGATGATCCCGGCGACAACTAACGTCGGACGCACTCCTTCCCGAAGACGGGGGTTCTCTCTATTCTCGATGGCGATCCATCTTTCCAGGACGATGTTAAAAAGGAGGTCTGAAAAGATGGAAATGAAAGACAATCAAAATATTGGATTATATAATATATCATTTAATTACTTTTTTGATACTGGTGATGATCACGAAGCACATGTTACCTCTAATCTAACGGATTGAACCTTTCTTTCAGACAATTTAGAGTCTAATACAACAAGTTAAAGATTTTAAAAATCTAAAAAATAATGCCTTTACAATCCCAAAATTTGACATAACAGGGGATTGAACGGGGAAAAAATATACTAAGCATGTTGGCTGAAATGTTTAAATCATCACGTTTACATATTAATATGAATATATTTTAATGGTGTTTCGTCAATGTCTCTCTGCAACACCGGCTGAAGTGGGCACGTTTTTATTAGTTCAGTTGGTTATTTCAGCTTCCCATTTTTCTTCCAGATGCTTTATGATATATCAAATCATATGCACCCTTTTATATGAGCGTAAACAAGGAGGCTTGTTATGAGATGAAGAATATTTTTCCCTAAACGGGTTATCCGATAAAGCATTCGATTACGGGGTGATTTTACAAGTCGACCTGGAGTGGGGTAGGAATGACCACCCTTTGACCTCTACACCTTCCGATTCCTTTCACACAGTCCCCCACATTCCAGTCCCCTCGGCCCCTTGGGAGTCGTATGGACCGACACAAACGATTGGATCTCCTCTCTCCGGCAGCTTCAAGCATGCAGCATCACGTCTCACACACGCTCCATCCCGTCACTTGTGACTTGTGACTAGATATTTCTTTATTCCTGGAAGGGTTGACGGGGCACTGATTGCTTATGGCCAATCCGACATGAAAAAAACACAGGCTCTTTTCAATTGGCACTCAGTTTGCGTATTTCGCTTCGGGACGTGCGTGTGACGTGCGGATATTTTAAAGCAATAAATTTATTAATTCAAACAATTCTCTCCTTCATGAGTACACACTCTCTTCGCATAGTGATGATGCAAATGTATAGAATTTCCAAGTATATTATGAAATATGACACAGCTCTGCCTGGATTCCGCGCGTCGCGTTTCTTATATTGAATAGGCGGAGGCCCTTTACTTATCAACTTAGTCTGCAAACTTACGACCGAGTATTCACATTCTCAAACATTATTGGAATAGACGGTCCATAAACTATCAGACTTGAAAACTTTTACACATTAAACTTTTGTGTAAGGGAATCTCGCATAGGGCTCTCCCTGTCGGGCCCAAGCGCCCTGTCGAGGGGTGGCCACCCCGACACAGACCCGCTTGCACAGAAAAGGTAACTTTTAAAATTATTTTATTACGCAAAGCCGGAGGATGGGGCTCCTTACAAATTTTGTTTAGGATTCGAGCTGTTGCTGCTGCATAAAGAATATTTTCGCTGCAGAACTTCCATCGGGAGTTTGAGACGGCGTGCCAGCTCATGAGCGAAGAGATCCCATAATATATCTTAACTACTTCTGAACATCTTCCAGGTATTACACACGCTTAAACCCAAAAAAAATTTAAAATGTAATCTGACTAAAACAACAACTCAGGTCTTAAATTTATAACCTCATGTTTAAGAAGCGTTTTATACAGAACCTATGGACCCAAAAGTGTACAGACAAAAACTAAATTCGTCGGCAAGAACATGTTACATATTTTATTTATTTTATAATACGACACAAACCCTATACATTTGATGAAAATATTACATAAATGAGTTAACCAAATAAAATTTGACGCAGTTTAAAACACAGAAATACGTAAATTCATATATGACCTATAGTAGTCCTATGACTACTCGCTGTTTCAATTTTTTTTTAAATATTTGAATTTGAATAGGTTGATTTTAATGCCACGCATTTTTATTAACTCATTATGGACTGTCAATACATATGCAGTGCTTTTGTGAAAATTTAACCTACGTAATTTTAGTATCTTTTACGAAATATCAGCGAGTTATAATGAGTTAAAAATAGAAAAAAAAATTAATAATATATTAGGGGATTCGAAAGTATTGGAATATTTTGAGATCTTATGTTACATTTGAGACCAGTTTGTATTCAGACAAAATTTTTTTTAGTAGAACTATTAGATATTATTAACTCTAGATCACTAATCATTAGTCTCACAGACTACAGACTCGAAAAGCATGCATAAATATATGCATATTTCTGAATTTTTCCCGCTCCGTCCCGCTCAGTGCAAATACAGATCATGGATCACTATGCAAATACATTCAAAATTCACCAAAAAAAGGAATAGGGTGGGTGTTATGGGGTAGGATGGATACCATATGTCTTGGTCGAACATAACAAATAAGAAGATAAAACATGTGCTTTTTTGAATAGCAAAAAAAAGTCAATGGGTTCCTCAATAACAACAAAAAACTAATTCCAACGCCTAAGTTCGGATTAATTAAAATCAATTTGAACTTTTTTTTACTAAATGTTTGAATACTTTCGGGTCCCCCTAATATTATATAAAGCGAGAGATCTAACAACATCAAATGATGCGTTGATTTATTATTGATTTTGATTTGAATAATGTAATAAATCATCCAATTTATAGGATTAAAATGGAATGTCCATTAGGATCTGTAGATATATTCTCATTAATTTAGCTTGCTGATGAAGCACTGCATTATTTGAATACAGTCTTATTTTTCAGAGCGTTCCCACGGACGTACAAAAGATAGATATTGAAACTGACAACTGATTGTTGAAGCAATTTCTAATGTTTTTTAAATTTTAACATAGCAACTTCTATCAAAATGCGTTTGATTTCCTGGTCACGAATACCACTCATTATTATATTAGGGGTATCGAAAAGTCTTTGCCGACTTTGCCGAAACATAATTCCCTTTCTACTATCTACTGTTTCCCATAGGCTTTCGACGTTTGAATCTCAATTTTTTATTCACCCTTTCCAGTTGCTGACAATACAAATCTGCAGTTATTGTTTCGCCATGTTTTACAAATTCATAATGAATAATTCTTTGAATATCCCACCAAAAGCACAAAATAGCAAATAGTTTTACTTATTAATATTATTATAAAATAGTTCTTTTAACTTGCGAAGATGCTGTCTTTACCGTGTCTGGACGAAAACTGAACTCAAATAGAAGTCTATCAAAATCGGTAAGGACTTATCAATACATCGAATACTTGTATTATATTATTGTTTATTGACATTGGGAGTATATTTACATTTTTTTATAATAAATAATATTAATTTTGAAATACTCAGATTATAGAAGGGTGCAAATTAGGTCGCAAATCCGTTGTTGTAGAATTTCCAGCATATCTGTTATCCATGCAGACCCCCTACTCGTTTATAAAGGTACATTCGTTATGAGTCATATGACGTATATTTATGTTGTGTGAATATCCAAATGAACTCATTGTTTTCTTTTTGTATGACAAATAATTTGTTTTTGTTGTTGTTTGAAAATGCACAAAATTTACGGCATGAAATATAAGGCTTTTAGGGGATTAAGAGTCGAGTCTCTATGACCTACCTTTTTCATTTTTACGGTGATCGGACTTTCAAAGCGTATTTTTAACTATTCAACCTCAACTGAATTATTAGCGTCAGATGTAGATCCGAGCCAGATAAAAACGAGATGAATATTTAGGGATATTCAAGAAGTTGGCAAAGTTGTATCTTTGAGTGGACGGCTCTCACCTTTGATGGGGTGGAGTTAACCCTTTTGAGTTGCCGGTGACCGGGTGACTCCCTCGATCAAGATAATTTGGCGAATAGACGCTTCAAAAGAAAACATCTACATTCTGTAGGGACCCGGGCAAATTTCTGTAAAGATATTATTCACAAATGAATTCGGCCCGGGGCCCGGTCGGATTCTCGCCCCCGCCGGGAGATGGCAGATAAGCTTGGCGGCCCGTTACTCCGTAGCTTTTATATAATATGATAAGTATAAGAAAAGCCCGCCCCTTCCACGGCGATAGCTCAGCAGATATGCACGAGGGCCTCCCTGGGCCTTCCTGGGCCCTCTACTATCCTCTTTGAATGAATGGCTATCATCACGCTATAGCCCCTTTTTCGCGGACCGTCTAGCATTTAATTACCAGCCAAGAGCTCTCACAACAGGATCACTTCAAAGAATTACACCTTAGACGTCTTCCGTCAAACAGTCTCATTTTGCAATTAGCAAATATTTATCCGACAAATAGTCAGGGACGATGAAAACATTCTAGAGCTTAAGAAATGCGAAAAAAACGAACTTGAATTTCAGCATTAACCTTTAAAATGTCAATTACCCGCCATAACCTTTGGAGGCGCTCTTAATGCCATTAATCTTATATAGCGAAAATCAATTATATTTTGCCAATATTTTGATAGTATTAACTATACATATGTTTTTTCCCATTTTAATGTAGTTTAAGGATGTTACAAGAAGCAGCCAATTACTACCCCGGAGTTTATTATTTTTATCTTCTTAAATCTGTTCATTATCAAACCGCGAAAAAAATCTATTATTAGCGAAATTAATTTTCGCGGTGAAAAGTTATGATTGGGTTCTTATATTTTTATTTTCATATATTTTTCCATTAACTTATAAATATAACGGATATAACGAGCAAATATATGAACAGAATTTTTTTTTCAATATATATTGTCATAATAAAACACACAATATTGAACATGGCTTTAGATAAAACTACAAGTTATGTAAATTGTCGGAAATTTTTAAAACCGAAAAATCCCAAAACCAATATCTAATATATAAAAATTAATTGGGTTTTGTTCGTTCGAAATGCGCTGCCAAACCGTTCATCAGATTGCGATAAAATTTCATCCACTTATTGCTAAGAATTTCGCGAGTAACATAGGCATAGTTTAATATATAAAATCAATGTTTGTTTGTCCGTATTTAATGCGCTGCCATACCGTTAATTCGATTGCGATAAAACTTTGTCAATTTTTTGTTTACACTTAGGAAAATAATATAGTTATAATACAATTAACTTACAAAAGATCTTATATATAAAAATCAATGTTTTCATGTTTGTTCATATTTATACTAAAACCAATAAACGATATTTTTAGAATTATTACTTCTGTGGCAGCAACGCGCTGGATATCAGTTGGTTTATAATAAAAAATAAATACTTACCCGCTTATTTACTAAATAAATCAAATTTGGAATACAAATTTGTCCTATTTAATTACCTCCCATTGTCCTATCTATGCTAAAAGGGCTTTATTCGTTAAGGTCAATTTTAATTGCCTTTACAGGAACATGATTTCTTTGTCATTATTGTGTTCCCTTTAGAGCGGTGGTTCTCAAACTTATGTAGTCCGCGGTTCCCCTCTTGAACAACATTTTTTGCGGGCCCATTCCAACCCTAAGCATTTTAAGTCTTCAAACTTTGATATCATTATTACACTAAATTAACGCCAAGAACGTACTAATTTTAAATTGAAGATTGATATTTTAACCTAGGATTTCTATTTGACGAAAACCCTAGCTTAAGAACTACTGCTTTAGATAGATCCTTCATCTTATCTTCATTGGTCTTTTGGGTGTACATACGAGGGTCATCCAGAAAGTAAAGTTACAAAATTTATGTAGGATCAAAAAATGCTTGTATTTAATTGAAATTCATAGGATACGTTAAAAGTACAGTTAGCTCTTCTATAGCGTCCATTTCTATAGAGATTTTCTTGTAGCGTTTGCATTCACAAATATATTAAAATATTTTACAACATAATTGCCGACGAGATTAAGACATTTATTTAGTCCGAGTACCAACTTTTTTATGCCAATGTCATAGAAATTTCAAGGAAAATTAGAAAATCCTTCGTGTAGGTCTCCAAGTGTCACATGGTGATCATTTTGCATTTGTCTGTCAACTTTTTGCACAAATGCGTCAGAAATCACTGATGATCTCCCACTCTTTGCCTCGTCGTGAGTATCAGTACGGCCTACTCTGAATAGACTAATCCACTCCATGACATATTGTCGACTCATCACATCACTAACATAAATTTCATAAGTTATTCACAGTGGTATTGTTCTGCAAAGTCATAAAAACAGATGACCGCGTGGATCTCGCATGGACAGGAGATGATGGGAAAGCGCGACGATCTTTCCATCGGAAGAATTTACCGTGACTGAACAAAATGGCCGACAAACACGTGGAATCAAATGAACTAACCTTTAGGATCCCCCTTACACTTCAGATGTGCTCAAATTTACGATAAAAACTGATTCGATATCTATTAAATTTTCATTAACTTCAAAGAGAAAACCTCTCGAACTTTTGTAGACATTCAATTTAGCCCAAACGTAATAAAAATATGTACAAATGCTTTTGATTACTTGAGGGCCCATACCGAAATGTATTTCAACAAAGACATTAAAGTTCAAAGTACAGTGCTAATATTGTATCAGTGCTTACACATTTTCAACGACTGTCTGAAATATTAAAAAAATACGTATATATTGAATATATATGGAGTCTATTTTAATATGCGGCTTATAGTCCTGTCTCCCAAAAGAGGAGTTAGAACAATGAAGAAAAATGCTTAGAATTTTTAATATAATTGCCCGCAGCCATCTAACGGTACCGAGGGATTTCGTATTTATATTACACAATATGACTCAGCTTTTAATCTTTTCCTCCGAAAAGAAGACACATAAGGGATCTTATACATTTTCCAAGAGTTTTATACGTATAGGGACGAAGGACACACAGGTCATGGAGGGGTCCGACTATGGGGTGGCCAAAGAAAACATGAAACGGCTGAAAGATTTATTTCAATGGCTTATCTCATTCCATTATCAGGCACTTTGGCTTACGTCTCAAAGATGCTTTCGTCCACTTTAAATGCTGATTTTTCAAATGATAAATTGTGTTGTAAATGGAAAAAAGTCTGAGAAAAATACAGCCGCCACGGGGGCTAAAAGCTGTACCAAGAAGGTGGAGGCTTTGATGACTCTTTGCAGTTGGTCTAACATTCGTCATAACACCAAGAAGCGACACAACGCCAAACTTTTGCCATTCTTAATTTACATTAAGCTTCTATTTTATTTGCAAATTTAACGCTAAAGCTCGTTAAATAAACGTCATTAGTGAGGCAAACATTTCATTGCATGCAATAAAAAGAGTCTGAACTACAATAAATATAACTTAAACAATGATTACATATAACACTATATAGGCGAAAACATTAGCATTAGTGTAATTATAGAAGTTAAATTTAAATAAATATCTAGGGCAAATACTTGACACAATTTAACACATATTGAGATGAAACGAAGAATATCAATAGAATTTTGTGTTTGGTTATATATTTGGATGCTTGATACTGAGATCATCGTGTTGCTTATTATATTTCAAGAGCTTTTGATTGATGTATTTTGCCAATTTTGAGATTAAAACTTAAAAAACACCTATTAATTTTTATGTCAAAATGAAACTCGGACAGCAAATATTAACATATTATGCACGGGGAAATCATTCAAAAATATATCTTTACATTAATCGCCATTACTTTTAACACAATTACGGCGGGTGATTTTTTTGCACTGCTGATTTTTTTAAATTCTCACTAAAATATGCATAAATTTTGAATATATCTTAATATTTTATTTTGATTTGTTTTTTATCTTGTTTGTCCCGGTTCAGTCTTTATGAACACGGGAATACTCCGACCCGCTGTTAACGTGTTTAAATAACCGACATTTTTACATCAGAATAGAAAATATTTTTCCAAAACATTATTATATTGGTTTTAAATTACGCCTAACACTCATAAATACACATTTTACACAAAATAATGGCCATGTGCATTATTTAATGTTCAAAAATATTTTAGAGTCCCCGGGCGGCCGAGCTAACGCACGGGTCCGTTCTTCTATCGGACCGTGATGTTGCTGAACAAATGGATGGGAATAGACGGGCGTCGAATAGAAAGATTCTTCTCTAAATAACTATGTATTCCACACGAGATAGATCTGGCTGCAAGAAGGACGACCTCCCGCGGCCAAGGCTAACCAACGACTCCCCCCCGACTCTCGCCTCCTGTGCGTCACTATGGCGCTGTTAAAATAACACTTTGCACTTGAAAAGAGATAGAAGATGTTGCTGTTAGCAGCGATACTACGTGGGGATGATAAATCGCTCAATCTACAATATTTATGCTTCGACATATACAAATTCATCCTAACCCTCACCAAATGTTTTTTTTAAATTTATTTATTAGCATTTTGTTAGCTTATAGTTTTTTTTTTCTTTCTCAATAATCTTCTTGGAAGGGACATACATAGAGCTATGTATTTCAATGATCCGAATCCTTTTTTTGCTTCATCATTTTATTGGTTGTAAGAAGAATTATACAAAAAAAATCCAAAAAGTAAACATAATAACACATTAGACGATGTTAACTATAAAACACGACGTAATCCAAATAAATATGCTTCCCGTACATAATGTGTTAATTGCACCATATGTATTGTTAACCTTTTCATTAGTGAGAAAATTTAAAATCGATGAAGTCGTTGATGTCATAATCGCTTTACACCGATTACTTTCTGTCAACTCCTATCAGCGTAAGACAATCTTCAATTCGAGACAGAATCAATTGTAAATAAACACTGTTGATAGCATACAAGACCCCGTCATTTCTTTACATAAACAATGCACAAAAAATCGATTCATTTGCTCCTCCTTTAGAAAGAAATGATAATTGGACAAAGACTCATTCAACACGCAGCGAAGAGCGGCAAGCAGTTAAAAAAATAAACATTGTCGATCGAAATCATTATAAGTCGATAAATTTGGGCTTAACGATCTATACAATCATGCGATGCATGCGAGGAAGCTCTCCGTCTCAGTCTCCCGAACTGCGCTAAGTTCTCTCTGTCTCTGTCTGTCTCCGAGCTTCAATGTGAAAGAGTGCTCTTTCTGAATAGTGAAGGGGGTTACGGAGGGTCTCCGATAGTACTCCCGTAGGGGTTCAGCGATTTTCAAATCTACAAGCATTACTTTTAATTTACACAAATAACGAAATTTATTATGAACCTTAAATAGGGTGCATATATATAGTCATCCAAATGTGACACCTCTTGCTTCCGACTTACTGGAAATAGACATTAGACACATTAATTTGATTCAAATGTGAACAAATGATTCCATTTGCCCCAAATGCATACCAAACAATGACTTTTTTTTAAGATGTTTTTAGGCTTATTTCTTGAATAACACGAAGATTTTCATCCATCTATCGCTAAATAATATTTTGCTCGAAAGAAATGAAACTCTCGTTCTTTGTCCATGTCCATCACATGTAAACATCATATAGAGCTGACATCTAGACGTAGCATTTGGATGATCCTTTATAATTATATTAAAAACTCTTTACATGCAATCGATATTGAAGGTAGCTGATAAATAACTACATATATTGAATGATGTGATATTACTACGCTTCAAAAAATTTAATGAGAAAAGTGCATTCTCAAGAGATGTTAGTAGATTGCGCTACACAAGCTTTCTCTATTAATATCTTAGGGAGTAGAAATTGTAAGCTTTCCCGAAAATAGCTCTCCCGATCTATGCCGCTAGAGTTATTAGTGGATTCCACATGACCTCATGCATGCGAAATTTAATAGTTTGGGCCATTGTCTGGGATCCTCAGGTTGACAAGGTGAATTCTATACATCGAAGATTTATTTCTGTATGAAAATTTGATGGCGTCGAGTCGGGCCACTATGACGGCCGCGCAACAATGAAGTCTCTGCAAAAAGTCGCCGCAATAAATAAAACGAGCCGATTCAATTGTTAAGTTCATATCCCGCTGGATTGTCGGGCGCATAAACTATATTGTTTCCTGTTCACTTATCGGTAGGCACGCAATTGACCCGGCCTCTCATTGTACCGCTTGTATGTGACTTCTCAACCCTAACGGCATCCGGCACCATCTCCACGGCCTTCCGACCCGACCCACCCCATCCTACCCCCCCAAGGGAACCGGCATTTAAATGTCGACACACATTCAAACACAACACAATAATACGCCAACGTCACAAATCTGCGAGGGACGGGAGGGGCACTAGTTCCTCTCCAAAGTAATGTGCCCAATATTGAGCAATACACCGATATCATAAGAATCGTCAATACCACCAAAGAAAAATCTTTTCATTCGCACGTTCATCGAGAATGTTTGAAAATGGCAAAGGTCGACTTGAAAAAATGTCATAATGTAAAAAGCAAAAATCGACAGCAAATTACTCTCAATTTATATTTTTCTTCACAATTTTACTCCGCCTTCTTTCCACCCACAAGCATTGAATAAATAATACATTTTAACATAGGAATGCTTTTATAGAATTTCTTTTGAACTATTGTTAAAACATTTCATCTACGTATTTGTTTATGGGAATTGTATTAAGTTTTTAAATCTTTCAGAATATAAAAATATATACCATTAGATACCCTTAAACAAAAATGCTCAAGGACAAATGCTTGCACTTTAATTTGATATACAAGGATCATCCAGAAAGTAAGGTTACAATATTTATATAGGATCGAAAAATGCTTGTACTGAATTGAAATTCAAAGGATATTTCACAAATATATGGCAGTCTCATAGAACTCTAATTAGAATATTCTTTTGGATTCTGGGGTGTAATGATTCACCCACGCATCATCCCCCGTCACGATAGTCCAGAAAAGCATCTCTCTTTTGTGATCATTGGACGTCACAAACTGGACTAATTGGACGATTTAAGACTTTGTTGGTTAGGTTTGGGCTTTCAACGACTTCGGAATAACCATGCGGAGATCTATTCATGGACGCAGACTATGTTCTGTAGATATATTCGGGCGTCCGATCGCAAGGTGTTCTTTCGATATATCAGCGGTCCGAAATTTGGACCGGTTGGGCACGAAATCATTATGGCTACTCCCTATAATTTTTAGGGCATTCAGGATTTGTTGTTGTCTCCATTTTCACGCGTCTTATGATGATGCTCCGGTGTAAGCATTCTGGGCATCTATATCGCAAACAACTTCTTGTAACCAAATTTTACCGACACAATATCACCAAGAAATCTTCATTTCGCACTTGTTCTCCAATTGTTTGCATAAGTTCATCAGAAATTACTGATAGTCTCCCACTATCGTGTCGGTCTTCTCTGAACAATCTAACCCACTTCGTGACATTTTATCGACTCATCACATCACTAGCATAAACTTCTACAAGCTTCTACTTCCATTGGATATTCGCAGCGATATTATTCTGCAATCATAAAATCGCGCGGATCTCGCACAGACGGGAGGTAGCGGAAGCGCGCGATGATCTCTCCATCGGAAGAATTTACTGTGACTGATCAAAATGGCTGATCGTTAGGATCCTCTCTAAATTCCTCAGAATTCCTTGTAACCCTATTGCTTTTTTATGTTATAAATGTAATTGCTAATCACATTTAAACAATTCCTCCCATAATTTCATAACAACTCTAATTGTAGTACCAAAAACTTGGATATTTTGAAAGTTTGCTATGCTTTTCATTAGCATTTCTTTTAAATCCATAGTAATCATTCGCATCGGTCCAGACACACTCCAAAAAAGTGTTCCTGAAAAAACTCAATTAACCGTATTTGGATTTAGTTCATAGTATTGACAAGCACAAAATTCAATTATTTGTGATACTAACAAACGAAAATAATATTAAGCTGAGCTTCAAACCGGAACTGAACCGAAAACAAATAAGCGGTTAAACCGGTTATTTTTGACGCAACGAAAACCGGAACTAAACCGATTCAAAAATATCGGTTTATCAGTCATCTTTATTATTATGAATTGTAAATTCGTGACCCCAACGTAGAAGCAGAAATAGAAAATTAATTTTTAAATGAAATAAAAGCTTCAAATTTACCAAAGAGAGGAACCAAAACCGATATATTATACCGTAACCGAACCGATATAAATGTTTACAACTAAACCTAAATTAAAATAATAGCGGTACGATATCCTGATATTTAGGATTTAAATGTTTCTGGAATAGATACAGTTGTATTGATTAAATAGTTCATTGTTTAACATATATCTTGGAGAACTTAGTTATTTATATCAATAACTATTTCGTGGATTTATCAGAAAATTATCCTGGTTTTCCTGATCCTAACAGCTTAAAAATTGCAAAGTTGAGGACTGCCCATTATGAATATAAGTATATTGTTTGTCCATTAATTAATCCCCCCCCCCCTTCAAATTAAAATACGTATTTTATACCAAAATTCTAGTACCATAAATAACGATTTTTAATACTTAAGCTCTTTCAGTGAAACCAAACCATTCGAGCCGGGACCCTTGCGGAGACATGGAGGGAGTGGATTTCGGGTCGGTTTTGGGGGTGAGATGTGTCATTGTATTGTCCATTGTTGCCGACCTCCGTCACGCCTGGATACGATTTGGGGCATTCACAAGTGTCTCAGTGATAAACAACCAAAGGCTTAAAACCCCCCCTCAAATAAAAAAAGGACAAAATCGCTTTTACGACACAATTGGACGGTTAAACGTACCGAGGCACATGAGCATCAATCAATTTTATTTTTGTCTTTTTTTTTTAAATTTAATTGCGCAAAATATATTGCAAATTCATCCCTGTTTATTGATCACTGATCCAAAAACGGGCATCTTTATTTAAGCCGTGGCGCTCATTTTGGACACAATACAAGCCGAAAAAACGATTACGAGCACCATTATGCCGTGTCGAAAGTCGTGAAAATATTTTGTATAATTTTAATTCAATTAATTACGGGTCATTAGGGGATGTCTCTTAAGCGGAACATGTACATATGTAATAAAATTGTCCCCTCAACGTTTTACAGTAAGCGGCACATAAGTTCTCTCCCATTTGTCCTAAGTTTCCTTGGGCACTCTCTCAAGTCCAGGATTCCAGGGTCAACTGCTTTAACAACCACTGACCAAAGACAAAGTTTTCTAATGGGTCAATTATCATCAAGGTTCAATATACTAATACATTAATGTGTTAAATATGGGTCTCTAATTAATTACAAGGGGATTAATTATCTTTAATGTGGATTTTTACTGTTAAGTACAAGAATTTATATTTGTTAACAGCCTATCATTAATATCTTCATAGTTGTTTATCATTGATAAATGTGTCATGAAATATTATCAATTTACAAACAATAGAATTGGATCCCAAAGCTGTGAAAAACACAATTTGGGCATTTTACATAGAAGAAAAATATATTTAATGAACTAACTAATTATCAAAAACTTATTTTATATTGGCGTTTAAGCTAATAATATATTACGCGTGTTCATAAGGTTACGCCAAATACATAGCCAAAATGAATTTAAATCATTCATAAAAATAAGTAGAATGATAGCTTTTATGATATTCCATGTTTGAAATAAACTTAAACGATCTCCAAGGTCTTTATAGGTTTAGAGAAAGTTTTTTTTTCTTCATAGAGAGCTCTGTAATATGCAGTACTATTATGGATCGCCCTATAAAAGCTTTGTTCATGGTTTTTATTGTTAAGGTCTTGATGATTTCTTCTGGTTCTTCTTCCTCACTTTCAATTTGTATACTATTTTCGTTCTCTTGTCGGTCCATTAGAAATTCATTAGTCAAGGGTTCAGAATGAGATTCAATCATCTCATTAACATCTTCACTGTTAACATCTAAGTTTAGTTCGTTCATTAGGGAGTTTCATCAAATTTATGAAATCACTCATCATTTGTGGGTATAGTTGCTTCCATGAACCTTTCATTGTTGACTCTTTTATTTCAATGGATGTATGCATCCCGAGAAAGACCCTATTAGACTTATATAATTATATGTATTATGGCATATAAGCTTTATGTTTAGCTTTATAGTCAGTTTTATAATATTTTTATGGGGTAGACTTTACATAGGAATAATGTAACTAACGCAACAAATACCTTTGTCTCAAATTAAAAAAACTGGACAACAGGACTATAAGAAAGCGATGCATATATGTTAGCAAAGTCAGGTATAAAAGAGAACTGGATAGTGGCAGTAAGTTAGTAAAGTTTAGGTACTCATGAATCCCGGGATTAGTAAACGTAATCCCGAAAAATTTGGGATTAAAATTATTATCTAATAAAAATCATACACCTCACCAGCACGTTGAAGGCTACTAAATCGAGACATTCTCGCCGAAATCTGGACGCTAGGAAACAGTGGCGTAAATACTAATTGGCGAACTTAGTCGAAGCCTAGTAACTGTCTAATCTATTTATACATATATGTTTTTAAAATTCTCACATTAACCTTTCCCTACCGGTGATGTATTTACTACACCTCGACTCTAATAATGGGAATATCGATATGAAATATAATAGATACGGAGTTCAAAATTTGTGTATTCCTCCGTAATATAATTACGAATCACATCGAAGTATTATAGTATATGAATATTCATCTGCAGTGACGGAAATAAATAATTTGTCAGGAAATCGGAAATTTTGCGAGCGTGCATTTTCAATTTATTACGCAAATATTTGAAATTTTTAGTATTTTATTAATCTATTTTTTAATTGTATTTTTATCTTTTCTATTCAAATTATTTTTTTATATTAAAAAAATGGACTTTTTAGTAATTTTTGATCAAATTTATCAATATAATTTCTTAAATTATCGAAAATCCCAATTCCGGAATCCCGGGATTGAAATTTTGGCTCGAGATTGGATTCTCTAGTCTTGAGGGGTCCGACCGAGCGTCTTGGTCGCAGGAAGGCCTGATCTTCCCGTTGGCGCTTCCGATCCCGCAATTCCATTGTGGATCTTTTCTACGAACCGATAGTGAACGAACACAGAGAGGCTGTCGTATTTTGTCAGGCAGAATAATTGGTCCGTACTCTTCCAAAATAAAACTTGCATTGTCATAACCATCAACAGTAAAGCAGATCTTGTGATCAAGATGATAACAGCATGATCATCGATATATCAGCGATTTAGACTTATTCCTTTAGAGCTATCTTATATCGCAGATTTTATACCATAATGCCATAAAATATTCTTTTAAGTAAAAGAAAAATCGAGTGAATATCTTACATATAACTTGTTATATTTACATTTAAAAATTGAGCGTTCTTATTGAAAGATTTGTCCAAAATAAGTTTTTAATAGATATTATGCCAAAAAATAAATAAAATGCTTGAAAAACTACAACAATTTCTGTTCTTGGCCTTTGTGCGATAATATTTCAGCATTCTTGGCCAAGATGCTGTGAACCTCGACCCTTAATTTGACAGGCTTTACGAGGAGCTATTTATCGTTCGCGATACTTCTTGTCCGCCTCATTCTTATGGCAGAGCAGTTTATCGCCTATTGAAAAGCCGGAGGAAATTTTTAACGAAGGTGATTAAATGTATGGCATGTCTGACGATATTTTTCAGCAGTCGAAAGCTGCGATATAAAATAATCAAGGAGAGAAAATTGAATTTTTCGTTTGAAGGACGCGCGGTATTCCTGGGGCGCTCCGGGCGCTCTTATCGAAATCGCGTATTTCGAATGCGCATATTTATGTCCTCGTTATAAAGTTGAGGATTCAAGGTGACAAACGAAAGTGGGTTAAATTTTCAGTAGGTAAAACATTGAGTTTTCCCTTTGCACAGCCTTATATGAAACCACATATTAGATATAGGAACACAAATATGTATATAGAATCAAAGACGAAAAACCATTCACCAAACAAAACTGCCAAGACAGCTTCCGAGGTAGGCGTGTCTATAAAGATCTCAAGCTCCTCCCATCGAGCCGAATTTCACTTCGGGGAAACTCGACCGAATTCGGATTTTCCCTAGTCGGTGGAAAACTCGTGGAAAATTGTCAGTTGCATGCAGGCATATGCCCGGTGTGGCTTCTATGCTCCACCGCTTGGAATTCGTTTACGAGCTCGATACATTAACAAAAATCGACAAATTAACAATAATCGCATTAACAAATTAATACAAATGGCTTAAAATTAATTAAAACAACCCTAAATGAAGACGATCGTGCTTTGAAATTGTTCAAAAAAGTTTTGCATCCGCTTTAAAAAGTACTTTCTATAAAAACTTTCAAGAAGTGTTTAACATCACCAACTTTTTAAAAAATAATCTCAAATTAAAACCACTGTGAATTAAGAATATTTCGCATTTAAACACCGATTAAATTCGATTTTGGAGTGCATAATTAAAAATTTAATGTGATGTTAAAATGATTGTTAGAAAAACTCCAACGAACGAATGATCGATCCAATATCAAAGGTAAGCAATCTGTCATTATGATCAAAAAAAAAATACGCATGAAATGCACCAATTTTCAAAAAGCACCCCCGAGCCAATATCTAAAATAGCATATTTTTATTATGGGCGATAAAAACGATATCCTAAGAGAGCACCACCCTCGTATTTCAAATCGGTGGAAAGCCTTTAATGTCGGGTCAGGATCATGTTTTTATGTAAATGGCGCCCCTCTAAGATTTCCTCGTGAAATATATATTTTTCAATATTTAATGAGACTGACGAGCGAAATATTCCGTTACAATAAAATAAGCACGCCGTTTGAAGTCGTCGATCCGGATCGATCCAATTTATCGGGCATCAATTGAATGCGGTGACGTACGGCAGCGAAGCGTGGCCATTCGACGTAAATTTGACACGCTTTGTCCAAATGTATTTTTTGTGCGGCATTTAAATCTCGCCGGGATCTGATATGATTAAGATAAATTGTTGAAATTTAATCGCTCGGGTCGTGTGTGATATCAAGCGATCAAACGGCGGGCGCCTCGCCTGATATAATTTCGCCCGGGGCAATAAATTTAAAGAGCGGTGATGATTTTAAAACATACGACTTTCCTGCCCCCCACTGGCGGGCGGTCATCTGCCGAATCGCACCCCATAAATCATAGTCCAGCCGTGAAATCACCACGTTCGGTTCCCCCGGTGGTGGGTTCGGTTCGCGCACGCAGATACGCAGATAACATCCATGGATTTACGACGTGTGCGGCAGGCCGTTAATTATTTTGAACTGTTTCCCAGTCAGACTATTAACTAACGTTGGGTTATCATGAAAACCATTACACGAGTAGGTGCCACTCCACACATGCCCCCCCCCTGGTTGGGTATCGCGCTAATTATAACGACTTGTGTGTTTCCCGTCATGCAAAGGAGCCAAATCAACAATCATTTATCTCTTGGAAGCAACGTGCAGTTGAGTGGTGGGCGATCTGGGTGGCCCGGGCGATTGATTTTGGGTGGCGGAATTTTTTAACCTCTTTCATGACTCGACCAAATTTTCAACCACGAAAAAGCACCTTTAAGTTGGCATTGCTTCATTTTGCATTTTAAATTATACATATTTTTTGTATATTAATTTATTGAGCAATTTTGGGATTTTAATTATTTTTTTAAAAAAAATTAACCCTCATTCAATTTAAGCATGATTTGTCGCTTTTAAGTTCCATTCAAATTAATTTTACAGTGCCTAATATTAGTCGACAAACTATGATTAACATGTTGAATATTAATCCAGTAAATGCCGCTAATAATTAGAGAATTTGGACAAAATTGGAGTGTAATTTTGTATATAAAACCATATAAAAGAAGAATAAAGGAATGAATGTAAATGTGATTAGAATAGGATCCAGCTCTGTGTTATACATTGGCTAGAAATTGCAGCATTGGAGCTATAAATGCATCGTGTGCTGTGCAGTTATTTTGTAAAAACAACTCCCTTAAATAGTAGAATATTTTTATTAATATCCTCGTAACAAATACAATTTTATCGGTTATCTCGAGGAAGAGTATTAAAAATAATTGACGAACTGATAGATGAATTATGCATCTTTATTTTATATTGATTTTCTTATAAATTAGCTGGTATCCGGCGCGTTGCTGCCACAGAAGTAATAATTCTGAAAATATCGTTTATAATTTGAAAGAGTTATCTTGTTTAATTAGGAATATTTTGTTGGTTTTATTATACGAACATCGATTTTTATATATAAGATCTACTTAAAGTTAATTGCACTATACCTATATTATTTGAGAAAGTGCAAACAATAAGTTGGAAAAGTTTTATCGCAATCGAATAAACGGTATGGCAGCGCATTAAATACGAACAAACAAACATTATTTTTTATATATTAGACTATGTCTATGTTACTTGCGAAAGTCTTTAAAAATAAGTGGACGAAGTTTAATTTCAATCCAATTAACGGTATGGCAGCGCATTTCGAACGAACAAAGCCCAATTCATTTTTATATATTAGATTTTTGTAACATAAAAATCATTTAGTATTGAAAATATGTATCGCAAGTGATTGTAAGCCTAAACATGTGATTGCTTGACTGCAATAATCGGCATACTAGTAAACCATGCACAATAAACTATGCTCGTGTGCACCGGGCATTAAAAGTTTAACGCCTTTTTATGTGTGTATAACGTTGAAATGATTATAAAACTGTGCGGCCCGTATTTTTTATTTTTATTGAAGTTCTGATAGAAAATGTTTAAATAAAAAATCATTGAATTTTATCTAATACATTACTCAATAAGTCCGTAGGATTTTTCTCATTTTAAACGTTTTTTTCATCATTTGGGATCTTTTTTTTATAATTTCTTTATATTAAAAAATCCACTTCAATGATAATGAAGCATTGTAGAAAATTGTAATTAAAAATTATTAAAATCTCAGGTCAAATTATCATAAATGTTTGTCTGATGAAATACCAAAATTTGCCGGGACTGTTCGATATGTTGGATGCTGGAAGTGTTCCGATAATGGAAATTGTCCAATTTTGAAAATCATCAATCCCACGACTATATTGTGTCATCATCAATCAAAATCTATCATCCAACATATATAGTAAATCTAAAGCAATAACGTGCAGAGATCATGATGATTAATTTACTGTCTATTATTCAAACATTTTGGACCCTAAATTCATTTACATCTTTATTAATCATCCATTAGCAATCATATTTTCAATCGCCATTTTAAAGCGCCATCATTAATAAAGTAAAAAGCACTACAAAATGCATTTTAAGTAGAATTTTGATTAGCTCCGATACTAAATTGTTTATGCTTGCACCGCAAAAAATGGCATAAACGTGTGATGGAAAAAGCGGAATTGAAGCACATTTGAAAGCACCCATGTCGAACACAATGGGTCAAAAGAAGTAAAAATGCTGAATAATAGAGCATTTCAATTTACTCCAGAATGTTCGGCCGTAAAACTTTTTGACGAGTAACAAGCATTAACAAGTAGGTGTGCAACGGACGGGATGCAAGAAGAAGTACTCGGATGCGCTCCAGCTGGATGCTGCAACTGCTAATAAAACTTGACAGACGGCTCGAATGTTCCCCACGACCATCAAATGCATTTGGAGTACGTTTTAGAATTTTAGCTCTGAAAAATGACCGGCAAATTATACCCCGTAAACAAAACGACGCCACATTGAGAGCTTTTGCTTCCATTCAGCCGTTTATTTGGAGTTGTTTGTTTTAAGCACCATAATCCCCATTCGAACATTTATCCAAACGTGGATGATTAATATACCATGGTAATGAATTTAAAAATATATTAAGGGCGATGGAGTATTGATAAAAAATCAATTATCAAAGCTTGTATCTGAACATGACACAGAGGGTCGCTATAAGGGTCGTTGATTGGATTTACACAATAGATATATACGATGCAAACATAATAAATGCAGATGCAAATGTAGTCACAGCATCTTTAAAATAAATGTCTTAATTTTGTTTCTGTAGAAAGTCGCGTGATTTAGCAGTTAGGCTTGTGGTTCAAATATCTTACATTTAAATCTATAGGAGTATTATTTATCACATTTTATAAATATTTAATATAGAAATCATGTCATTTTTTTGGAAATATTGACGCTAACTATAGATTAAAATGAGATAAGATTTGAACTCATGATTAAAATTGAAATATTTATGAATGAGACATTAAAACTTGTCCTAAAAATATTGAATCTGATGTGATCTTTTTAACTGAATTATGTGAATATCGCAATGTTTTAAATTAAAAAAAAAATAATATGATGTGATTAATGATTAATAATTATTTCTCGCAAAATTTGTAAAATAAATCATTCTAATTTCTTGAGAAATTTTCTGATTTCTCGAGTTATAGTGATGATAGTAAAAATACATTTTAAATATCATTCTCACGATTATAATCTTTCTAATTATTTTATATCAATCACATACTAAAATAATAATATTTATATGAAATACTTTACTATTTTACATCCATTTCCTTGTCCATCAAAATTTCTCGAAAATTCTCAAGAAATTCGAGAAATTAAATCAAAAATTCTCGTTTCTCGAGAAATAAAAAAATCAGTGTGATTTACTTGATAAGCATCATTTAGTATTAAACCAATCTAGAATTATTTAGAAATCCTTTCATTCAATAAAAAAATTCCATAAAAAAGTACTTAGGACAACTTTTGTGGATCGGTTTATTGAATTTATGGAAAAATCAAATAGATCTGAATTATTCCAAAATAAAGTGACGTTTGAGAAGGCTTTCAGTTTTTATTATGTGGTTTTTGGCAATCTTTTTAATAAGACCATTGCCAACCATTTTGATATGCTTTTTCATGGCGTATGTATGTTTTTAAAAATGTGGTCACCAGCCACATCTCCTGTAGATTTGAACCCAAAATGATTGAGTTACCTACAGATATATTTCATTTGGAACTAATATATAAAATATAACTGATTTCCATTTTAAAAAATGCTACTCCTCATGTTTTTAAAAATTCAAGTTCGCCCCATTTCTCTAAGAGTTTAATAACACCTGATCTATATTATGTAAATTAAATTATTTCTACGAATGCATCTTGTTCTTTGGACCATTTTAATTAAAATTTGGGTTTCCCAGGCTCAGTGCTTAAATCCAAATATAATATAATAGATGTTTTTATTAAGTACTCGTATTACCACAACCGATCAATTGTAACAATGTAATAACTTAACAAATTAACCTTATCTTTGTATAATCATAGAAAATCCCTCATAAAAATATCTAAGTATTAATCTAGTTTTTGTGAACTTAAATTACATTTATATGAATCAATGAGAAATTTTGATTTATATTTTCCATCCTGTACTTAATTGATAAAATAGTAGACAAGTTGATGTATAGGGATGTAAATTAAGCTTACAACCTTTTTGCAAAAAATATGTTTAAAAAATAGAGCGACTTTATGACCACGTACACATTTGAAATTGAATTAGATCCAAATAAGATAGTTGACTTTTAAGACGAAATCTGCCATTTCAATGACTATTTTCAATAATTTTTTTCTCATAGTAAAATTAATATATTAATTTCAAACTTTTAATACATTAAAGAATAGGCTTTAAGGTAATACAAACAGTTTTTTAAATTTATTTTCAATAGTAAATATTTCTGGTATAGCCGCTTGAAGTTATCCATGCTTGAATCAGTTGGGCACAATCTTTTTTCTTCTTAAATTATTTGAAAAATGTTTGAACATATTAATTAAATTTACTACAAGATTCTGTACATTTTAAATAAAACTAAATGAAAAACTAATATGTACTCAATAAATTTAAACTAATTGTGTATTACTGAAACGTATATGGCATTGAGATAAGAAAACGTAGCGATTTAGCAATCATTTAACAATGATATTTTCAGTTACCACATGGTCACGCTCCTCCTTAAAGTGCTAATGGTGAATGATTGTCAGCCAAAATTTGTGCCTTTTGATGTATAATTTAATATAAAAGACATTCATGATATGAAACAATCTGTTCACGTTATTCTATTGTAAAATGGGTTCACTAAACCGTTAAATCTTTAAAGCTCATTCATCATAAATGAGCAACAATACTATTATAATGATGATGCATACGACTATTTTAATAAATACATTAAACAAGCCAGATAAAAACCATGTCGAACATGCTTTTTCAGCATTTCAGCGACTTTATGCATTATCTCTATTTACTCAGTCCTATTTGATGTCATTTTAATACTCCCCTCGAATGCACATCATAGAACTTAATGATACGCAAACCACGTCATTCTATCTGCTTTCATAGAAAATATGAGAGCAAATATATTAGTGATGTGTCATACACGACATGATTTATGATCTGTGCCGATCGTGTAAAATATCTAATCATCGCTGCAGTGCTGTGATGATTTTGCAAGCGTGATAGAAACGCGAGCATAATTGACAATATGACTGAATACTACACTATTTTGCACCATGATGAAGACATAGTGATTTCCATTTAATATAAACGCACGATACATATAAATACATATATATTTTCATTCATAAATACAACCTTTAATAAAAAAAAAGATTATCTTGAAAAGCACCAGACTAAGTGTTACCAATTTATAATGATATAATAAAGTCATAAAATTATATTTTACTTTAAAATCATAATGCAAAATGCAAAAAATTTAATTCAAGTGTATTTATGATTCATAAGACACCTTCGACATAGATGACGGCATTGAGTGTGGTGATGATCATGCAGCAAGCTGCATAAATGTGATTTAATGCACTACTATTATTATTGATGTCTGTATGTCTATATAAATTTTTGCAAATATCCAGTTCATTCTTTGTTTTTTTTTTTAATCCAGGATACCAAGATTTATCGGAATCTTTAATATTAATTAGAAATCATGTAAAAAATTATTCCCCAATTCTTATTTGAATGCGAACCTTTATAATATATGATGACACTATAAGATCTAATCCACTATACCAATATTTGAACAATTAATCTTTAAGATTTTAATATGTTGAGGATTTAGATTATGCGAATTTGGATTTGTACAAATGATTTATGGACAGTTTATGATTTTTTTGATACTATATTTGTACATGTCCTAATTTGAAAACCCCTGCGATTAATAATTTTTATCAATTATTGATATGTCAATTATGACCAGAGTTGGAATTAATATATAGATCGGGGGCACTAGGTGCAGTCCCGCAACTGCATATTGCACCCGGGGCACACACTTTCAAACGGACGGTCCCCCAGAGTCTATTCACTATCGGTTCATAGAAAAAAAACCCATAAATGGTAATTGAAGGCGAAGAAAACACTACTCTTCAGGCCTTTATTATTCCACCAAAATAAAGACAGTGATTACGAGATCGCAGATGCCGGCCGCGGAAGATCAGACCTTTCCGCGGCCAAAACGAGCGGTCGGATCCTAAGATAAAAAATCGTATTCTAAAGAATCTTTTAACTGTCATAAAATTTAGATATAATAA
This sequence comes from Stenopsyche tienmushanensis, assembly GCA_008973525.1. Classification (NCBI taxonomy): domain Eukaryota; kingdom Metazoa; phylum Arthropoda; class Insecta; order Trichoptera; family Stenopsychidae; genus Stenopsyche; species Stenopsyche tienmushanensis. Next base: position 170,732 of record WACJ01000070.1, on the reverse strand, counting down.
TTTGAAATCGCTATCGTCAGATAAGCTATTAAGAACAGAATGAGTGTCTTAAATTCGAAGCTCGATCGTTCGTGTTATCATGCGAACAAGAGTTTGTTTTGATAATTAAGATATTCGCATCAATTTATCGTTGATCAATTTTGTTATTCCCACTTGATTATTCTAGAATGGCGTCATTAGCCGAGTATCACTACTCTTTTGCAAAATCTATTCCTTCAAAAGTAAATTTGCAGACTTGCACAGTAACCCTGTATTTTTATTTTCGCAACACATTAATATGCAAAAATAACTGAACAACAAAAAGCAGATTTCCATGCAAGTTCAACATTAAGAACTATTCCGAAGAAATGAATGAATATTGTGTGCTATCTACAGTGTTAGGGTTCATTTATTGAACCTGGTTCATTATCATAGTTGCGGTGGAGATGACAGAAAAGTGAATTTACATTAGAGTGTTGCGTCTATGTTCTTCGGTGTGAAAGGGTTAACTGGTTCCGAATATTACGAATAATGTCTCAAGAGTCAACTGTAGACTCGAACTAAATTAGAATCACCAGCTCTCCACACTGCTTTTATATCCAAACTCCTACTATTTTTTGGATTGATCTCGAAGCTTTACATCCTCTCTGAATTATGTTTGATTTATCTGTTTCGTTATATGCCGTTTCGTTTCTTTTAGAATCATTATCCGGTAATTGGCATGTAAGGACAATTGTATGTCATATCATTTGCATTATATTTTGTATTCTTTCGGTACAAAACAAATTCTGATAAAACTCACCTCTTTTTTAATTTGAAGAAGCTTTTCCAAGTACAGTCGCTTCAAATTAATTTGAAAGTTTTCTCTTACTAAACGAGTAACAATGCTTGGGAGTAGAAATGTACGACTACTCCGCATATTGAAGTATGCGTCTTCCATTATATTTTTATTTTAGTGGAGCATCTGAATGTTTCTTTTATTCTTAAGCATGGTGTACAATATCAAAATAATGATGTGGGGTTCCAGTTGTAAACGAAAATAAGAGATAATTTTACAAGTTAAACGAAAATAAAAATCAAACCTTCGTTCAGCACCGTAAGTGAGAGCGTCGCAAGAAAATGGGTTGTAAGGGATGAAATCGGTTTCAAAGCAACCGTCTCCAAAGGGAAACCCTCTAAGGTGAGAAGATTAAAAAAAAAGAAAACCTGCGGCCATCCTCGTGTCAAGGGGCTGTAATATTATCTTAAGCGCGAACCAAGCAGAATTGCGGTAATATTCATCCCTCCCTGTCCCTGTTGTTTTCATTCATTATCCTCCCCGGTCTCTGTCTATTTTACCCCTTCATCCACTTAGCATTCAACTTTTATTGTCGTCAATTAAATGTTATATCCTTTATCTCCTTGTTCGAAGCCTCGCAGTGTTTTCGGTTTCCGTTTCCCCGCGCTGGGGCTTTTTTTGCATCCCCTTTCGGGCCTTTTTCAGATATTTATGTTCAGTCCGACCCGAAACAATGAATGCCGAAATGGGGCGTATCGGTTAAGTCGTCGTATACATTGAAAAAAAAAGAATCGTTTAAACAATCTGGATTTGCAGTCACTACAATTGGCCCAATTTATATAAACAGACCGCAATTTACGCAAAGCTAAATAAAATACTCTGCAATTATTCATGCAAGTTTAATTGCGTCAACTAATAAATGTGAGCTTAAAAAGCGTGGGGCAATTGACGTGTTTGCAAATGGCGTTTGTGAAATATGTCAAAGGACACAGGGGAGGAATTTAAGGCCTCTTTGTGTTATGAATGCATTTTTCATTCTGTGCTCCAAATTGAGAGATGAAAATAATTTTGAGTATTTAATAATCGGGGCTTTCAGTTTTTAATTCGAGCTTTGCGAACAAAGCTCACACTTTCATTGAGAAATATAATACAGCCGTTGGGTTTATAAAAAATATTGTGTTTTTAACGCTTTCGCAGCCAGTGATGCATATGTTGCATCATCGCGGGTTTGACCATTGGCGGCTGCATGATGCCACATATGCATCATGATCGCGCCGACCGTCCATATACATCAGTAATCAATGAATACGGTGGATGAATTTTTATATCTGCAACTGTTGATGCTTTATATATTTGAAGTAATACGGTCAATTGTCTGATCCTTTGATATGGCCACGATAGTGTTGATAATGAAATATTTAAGAAAAATGTAATTGGAAATGATGACGATTAGTGTTTCTTCTCGAGAATTATTTTTCAAAAAATCTGCAAAATCGAAAACAAATTTCTTACTATCAAACCTTTGTACCTGTAAGTAGTCTCGCGATTAAACGGTTGGACTCAACTCAATCGTCTTGGGTTCGAATCCCACAGAAATTTTGGCTGGCGATCACATTTTTAAAAACATATATATGCCATGAAAAATCATGTCAAAACGGTTGGCAATGGTTCCATAAAAAGGATTGCTAAAAAGTCATTTAAAACAAATATTTACATGTAATACTCGAGAAATTAAATCAAGAATTCTAAGAAATCATCAAGAAATCATCGAGAAATCATATCATACAAGAATTTTACGGTCTACATATTTTAAGAGTAATTTGTTCAACAAATTTATCGTTTCCGTCTTTCCTAAATTTGGGTTTATTCCAGATACCATTATTACCAAATTTGATTTATCAATCTTCTCTTCCACCAAAAAAAGTAGACTTAACTGTAGTAAATTTTAACACACATTTCTTGTTTAATTATCTAAATTAAATTGAAAGGGGATGATTAAGATTAATTTATTTCAACAATAATTGATTGGTTTTTAGTTTTATATTAATTTTTAAAAGCTATACGCTTCATAATTCTAGTATCTCAATGCATTGACCAGAAATCAATTAGTCATTTGTAAAATAAGGTAGTTTCCCTCCCAAAAAAAAATTATCATCAGCAGTTTTGTTAATTTTTTTCTCTTAAATATTAAAATTAGGCCAATACCTGAGCCGTAAGTTTGATTATATTTGTTTATTGATTTTTACGCCTTAGATCAGCGGTTCTTAAACTGGGCTCCGCGAACGCCTGGGGATTCGCAAAGCCATTACTGAAGGGTCCGTGAAAAAACTAAGAAAATATGTATCTATACTTAAACAATATATTTTCAAAGAGAAATGTTTGTTTGTTTGAACAATTAAATTTCAAGAACGACATAAAAAATTGGGATGGGATTCGCCAAAATAAAAAAAATGGATTGAAGAGGGGGTCCGCGAAAAGTTTTTTGCTTAATAGGGGGTCAGTGGACTACATGAGCTTAAGAACCGCTGTTTTAGATCAAGAGATATTTGTTTATGACCACTGCAGGTTCTTATCGTCATAAATTCATTCGCTGTTCTAACATTTGTATAGCTGAATTACATACAAAATGTTGGTTAATGAATATCTTATCGTCGAATATAGCTTAATCTTATATATAAAAATTAATATTTGTTTGTTCGTATTTAATGCGCTGCCATACCGTTCATCCAATTGCAATAAAACTTTGTCAACTTATTGTTTACGCTTGCAAAAATAACATAAGCATGATAAAATATTTTTTGTATGCAATTTGTTATGTGAGACGTTAAGCGTATGTACTATGTTGGCGCATATTGGTCTGGTGGTTGCTTAGGCAAATAAAATACTATAACCGTCGATTTGTTATGTATTGGCCAAGTCTTCGGTGGACTATACCGTGAGGCGGTAACACACAAACGTCATCATTTTAATTCATACTTTGATCAATTCGTTTGGCGACAATGCCGTCCCGCTCAATGCACACAGCCCATGGATCACTATGTAAACATTAGGGTGTCCCATAAATTTCTTTCGTTTTCATATTAATAAAAAAATAAACAATAATTTGTATTACATTAAAATTTATTGAATAATATATGATCCATTCTGTTCTGTTACCTTTGTCCATCTCAACGGAAGCCTCATAATGCCTTCTTGCCAAAATTTCCCAGGTTTGTTGGCAAAATATTGATGAAGGTACATTTTTATATTATTTTTTGAATTAAAATTTTTACCACGTAAATAATTTTTCAATGAAAGAAATAAACAATAATCTGAAGGGGGAATGTCCGGAGAGTATGGAGGATGAGGTAAAATATCCCAGTCAAATGATAATAATTTATTTCTGATGTGCAAAGACACATGAGGCCTGGCGTTATTGTGATGAAAAACAACGCCTCGTCTGTTTGCTAATTCTGGCAATTTTCTGGCAATCGCATCCTTTAGATTGTCTATTTGGAAACAATATTTTGTTGAATTGATCGTTTCATCTTGTTGAAGTAGCTCATAATAAATTACTCCCTTCCAGTCCCACCAAATGCATAACAAATCTTTTTTTGGATGTAGGCTAGGTTTAGCAACAGTTAAAGCTTCTGAACCCTTGATCCAAGACCCTTTACGTTGGATATTCTCATAGAGTATCCAATTTTAATGTCCAGTGACAAGCTTCTTCAAAAAAGGTTGACTATTATGTCGTCGGAGAAGAAGATCGCATGTTGAAATACGCTGAAGTTTATTTGAGTCAGTCAGTTCATGAGAAAGCCACACATCTGAACGATCTTCTTATACCGTTGATGATCTTCTTAAAAACATAATAAATAATAGGAAGCCCATATATTTAAAAACGTTATTATGGGGCTCAATAATATCAACAGGGTTAAGGTACATTTATTGATATACAAGCTCGATTCACGCTGCGCGATTCTGAGAGAAATTAGATTTATTTGAACGATAATAGTGCTGGGCATACGAATATAGCATCTATGTTTAACTCAATCCAAAATTAACTCTTAATATACAAATGCTTCGAATTAACACATTGGTATACTAAAAGTTGTTAGATTGGTTGGTTAAAAAATCTGATAAAATCATTTCTGATGGATTTATCGCCTGGTTTTATTATGTGTTAATGTTAGAGTGTGAATGTGGTCGTCTGAAACGATGCGATTTTCATTGTATTCGGAGGGGCATTAGGCAATTTCGGCTGGCAATAAAACATGAAATAGTTGCGTAGCGAATTGTGTGATATTAAGTGTACCGTGAGCGTATTTGCGAACATCCTGTAAAATTAAGGAAGCATAACGTCACATTAATTATCAAGCCTGTATTACTGCGGCTCGAAGCAGAGAGGGCATTGCCTTACATTAAAAAGATGAAAAAATTCGCATAACTTGTGCGAACTTCCCGTTTCTAGTTTTACGATTTTAATTTATATTAATGCGCTTTTAAAATGTTTTTATGGGGGTGGATTTTACAGAATGTAATACAAACGTTTCCTATGGCCGTGGGGGGTGAAACCGAGTTGCTCCGTGGATCAGTGGTCGAGGCCACGTTCACTAAGCCGCCCATTTGATTCAAAGCAAACATCGGAAGTCAAATATTGGAACGTGCATTTGTTTGGGACGGTTTGTTGATTTTTTACCGGTGTGGTACATGTTTTTACAGATATCGACACTTTTGAAAGCGGTATGCTATCCACTCTTCAGAATTACCCGCGAAAAAGAAGCAAAAAAAAGACGCAGAAAGGGCTGATGGAAAGTCGATAGGAGCGACCCTTAAGTGAGAAGGAATGATTTTTGATCAAAGCCTTGTTTTTCCAAATTTAATTTATTTCTTCGATGACTGCTACATTCATCCAACGTGGAAGTAATAGAGCTTTCTCAGAAAAATATCGTACACAAAATGCTGAGATTGAGACAGTTCGTGTCTTCCAATAAATTCAGATTTTTGCAACAAATTGCAGTAAATTTATTTAAAAGTATAAATATAATTAAGTCGGGCATAAATACCTATGAGTGATTGATTCACAATAAATTTATGTTTGGTTACGATTAACCCGTTGATGAGTATGCACTCACATGTTGCGTGCACACTCGAGTGATCCAGAGAGAGTATGCCCGCACATGTAGCGTGAAATACTCAATAGCGCTTTATTTAAAATGCAATGCTTCTATTTCTAATACAATATTATTATTTATTCAAATCACGTTTTAATTTAATTTCCAACCAAATGTTACGTTAATTCTCTACAAAAGCATTAAAAAATTCTCTTCATATATCAAGGATCTTTATTATATTCCTTAAAGCACCCCTTACTCCACTTATGTTTTAAATTTCTTAACGATTCAATATATTTTCCAAGATCAACTTTACTGCACAACTACCCGCAATAACCACAATTATTTAACGAGCTTTCATTACATTCTACCATCAATTAAATCTGTGGTTTTTATGCTAGGGTAGGCCATCCTAAAGCGTCAGATGTCTATATGAAGTTATTGCGAATAGTTGTTGTTTGCAAATATTAATTTTACGAAGCAAGTTTGCAAAACCGCCGTTAATACTCATCAGAAGCTCGTAGAAGCTTATGGTAGTGATGTGATGAGTCGAAAACATGTCACGAAGTGGATAAGGTTGTCCATTTCAGGTATAATTAACTGAAATCGCTATTGATTAAGCTATTAAACTATTTCAACAAAGATAAGACGAATTTCGTTCGTGTTGTCTTGAGAGCAAGCGTTTGTTTTGATATTTAAGATACTCGCATCATTCTTATCGTTGACCAATTTCGTTATTCCCTCTTGGCTATTCTGGAGTGGCGTCATTAGCTGAGTATAACCAGTCCTTTGCAAAATCTACTCCTTCAGAACTAAAATAAACTTAGTTACAAGAAGTAATGTACGAGATGGGTGCCCAGAATGTTTACACTGGAGCACCATCAAAATCATGTGGATCGTTTAGCACAGAAGGGATAAGCTTTTCTGGACTCTCACCTTAGTTTCTGGATAACCTTTATAATTTGAAGTAGCGAGTGATCGTGAAAAATAAAAGATCAGTTCAGATCACAATTTTGACTGTAATTACTCATGTTATCAATTCAACAGCTATTTTACAGGACTACAAGGATACGAAGACATCAATTATGTTACAGTTTCAATACATCCAAATATCCATTTGCAAAAACTTGATCTAACTGGCAGAAATTCAAATTCCCAAGCGCTATCTCGTTGAAATATAATAAGATGAAAAAAAGGTTAGGAGCGCAGTCACGCAATAATTGCCGCGTTAATTTCTTATATTATGGTCTGTTACCATAAACAAAAGGTTCTGAGGGCATGGTGTTTCACTTATTCCGCATTTTATTTTTATCCGCTTATTAATTATCCGTTCCGGGGCCGTTATGTTCCGGACGTGTCTGGGCCGGATAGAGATAATATCTTGCCACGAACGGGAGTAGAATGGAGTGGAAGTGGAAGGGCCAAAGGGCGCCTCGAGAAACACCCCTGGAATAACGGAAAGGCAGAGTTAATTTTTAGATGTTCATTCCGCGAAGGGTTCTTGGATGGAGTGGGAAAAATACGACGACACTTGGTGCAACGCGTTTATGATATCCGGCGAAGATATCAGGATACAAACCGTGGAATCGGAACTGAAAATTGTATATTTTTGCAACAATTATCTCAATTAACTGTGTTATTATCGTTCAAGGGTTTCAATGTCCTACTTTGGACTCTTTTTATTCCATGTATAATACATTTTTTCTGATTTTGTAATACTTTGTGTTTTTGTAAAAACGCTCAAAAACCAAACAAAACCACAAAATAATACGATATAAAATTATTTTAGCGCTGTTTATATGAATATTGGCGTAAATGTATTTGCAAAAAAAATATTTTTTCAGTCTAATAATTTATGATGGGCTTTAACTGAAATTCATCCCCGCGTGACTAAATGAGTAATTAGTCACATTTTTCAACGCATTGCTTTTGAATAAAAACGCTAAAACATTAATTAAAGACTATTCAAATGGGGATGTTTGACGCATCAGCCACTCGACAGTTCGCATAATTTATTACTTTAAATGCGAATGTTTAAAATGGCTAGGAAATTAATTAATTCTTATCATAATAAACAAAGTTAATTAAAACGACTCAATTATTTATCCTACGGAGTGTTGTTCATAAATTATGGTCATCAAATTTGTACCAAACGTGGATGCTAAATCTATGGAGTAATTAATTTTAATAAAATTTCTAGTCAGTGCAATGCTTTGAATGCCTCGTAATAATGAGTTGGCTTCGTAATACACAAGCCTCGTACTCCAACTCAAATATTAGTCGTGTACTAGAATACTGTGTAAACTCGAAATGAATTCACTCTATCTTATTCCGCGAATTAAACTTTAAGTTTAATTAACTCTTGTAGATTTTTATTAAATCCTTTCATACAAGAAAACACAATGCATTCATAAAGGATTTGCTTCTAAATTACCAATGGACTAACACTGAAAAAGCCATTTTAGATCATTGATTATACACGATGATCATCCAAATAGTAAGGTTACAATATTTATATAGGCTCGAAAAATGCTTGTATTTAATTGAAATTTATTTATATTTAACTATTTTTCAACGTAATCGTCGTCGAAATCGAGACATTTCTGTAAATGGGGCAACAGATTTTATATGTTAGTGTCAAAGTCTTACGCCACCAACTTTTGTTGGATTCTGGGGTATAGTAACACCCACATCTCATCCCCCATCACGATAGAGTTCAGAAAAGCTTTTTCCTCTTGTGCAAAATTATCTCGCATGAACGAAAGATAGGAAGAGCATGCGACGACCTTTCTATCGGAAGAATTTACTGTGACTGAAAAAAATGGCTGACAAACAAGCGGGATCAAAAAAGCTGACTCTTAAGATCCTCCGTGATAAGACCCGGCGATGATCAAATCAAGTAATAATGCTTAATTATCAAATTAAATGACTGCCAAAACAAACACCGGGATTTTGCGACGCAACAGAAGACATCAAATCGGAAAGAAAAGGCGCCCAATACTAATTAATCGAATAAATTCGTAGTGCCGATGTTCCGTCGTTCATCGCAGCCGACTCGTGAGCCGGGACCATTATTACGGATTGCGCCGTGATTGATCCAGCAATTGATCATGCATCGCGCCGAGATGCTCTCGAACAGCGGATTTGCGTGCTAACAACGCGATCTCCAAGTCGCAGCGATGAAGATCGCAATCCCCGTATGTCAGGCAGAGCCCCCGTATTCGCTATAGAATAATTAGCAAAAATCTTTGAAATTGTAGACATTCAGAAAGGTATTTCCGAGATGTCATTTAAAGACAATGTAACATGAGATTGGATTGTTTCAATCGTGTCCAATGTTTCCATTTCAGGACTCTTTTTAAGCGAGGAAACAAAAAAGTCTGGGGGAGTCAGGTCAGAGCTGAAGAAAGACTGGCGAACCAATGAAGTTCGAATCTTGATTAGTAAATCATTGAAAACTAAGGTTTTCGACTATTCAGGACCTTTTTAAACAACTTCCGTCAACGGATAAATTATGATATGGACAAGAAATCAGTCCCAAAGACCTGCTGAATTAATAGAAACGTTTCAGTGGCGAACATCTCAAGTTTAATGCAAAATTTTATATTAATCCACAGAACGATTCTTTGCACAAAAAGAGGTTCATGGAAATTTACGCCCTGAATTTAAGACTTTTAAAGGGTGCATTTTAAAGCTAATACTCTCCTCGATCTAACTCACTATCAACTCAAATCTATTTTTCCGGGGTTGATTCGATGAGATACAACTGGAAGACCGTGGACATATTGATCGCTAGCTTCGTGATTAGAAGACGTTGACTATGCCGAATGTGGATTTTGGCAAGGACGCCAAACGTCAGGACCTGGGGGATTGAAAAAAGGAGGCATAGGACAAACATAAATGGCGAAACGCCTTGATGCATATAAAGTAATAGTAGCTTAGATTAAATACTGAAAATCCGGACAGTAGGAGGTATTTGATATCAGTCTAGTTATAATGAATTACGTTTTACACGGATAATTTTATTTAAATAGATTTCAAACTACAGTATGTAAAAATCGTTCAAATTTGGGGGTACTGTTGTGTACTGAGTTTATTTGCGCGGTTTTGAAATAACACGATCTTCATTATTTTCTCTCTAATAGAGTCAGGTTTTAATTGAGCTTGATTTTTGGTTTTAAATTGATCTTATAGATACAAATTTGTAATATACGCTTATAAAAACCTATCCATCTTCAAATGTAAGCCATCCACGAAGAACTTGCGTGCTGTAATGAAATTAATAATGCAAAGGAACAACATGTGTTCAAACTAAATTAGACATGTTTAACAAGCAATCGTGGATAAATCTCAGAATAAACCAATGAACATCATCAAGATTAATGTTGATGATGATTTAGAATTGTTAAACATTTATTACATTTGCTTATAAGAGATCGATTCTATAAAATGTATACCCTATTAAATAACCAAAAAATTGGAGAAATCAGTTGATGTTAAATAAGGGCTCCCAAATGAAAGCATTAAATTTCATTTTTACTCACTTATCCCATAACGAGCGCTTAGTCATACATGAGCCCTGTAATCGATAAATGATTATTCATATGCAATAAAATCGCGCCCTTATGTGGAATGTTCGATGGAACGAAAGCCGCATGGGAGAGTTTCGCCTCAAAATATTTATTTTTTTATTCCAGCCAGCATGGGGATTGAACAGATAGCCGGCGTGGTCGTGTGCGAGTGTTAAATGTTTGACGGGCTGGGGGTGGACGCCGGGCGGCTTCGGGGTTGATGGTTCCGCCACGGGGTGGGTTTGCGATACTTTTATTTAAATTGTCCGCCAGGGGGTGCTCACATCAAACAACTTTCATCGTGAATATTCACAGTGATGTCGCGTAGCTGACGTACTCGTGAATTATTCGGCCGATAGGTTAACGAGCTGTTAGTTTGTATTCTGTGCGCTCCGGAATCGGTTTTTATGCTATATTTACAATATTTTACGATTGCACAAAGAACTGAAAGGCAAAAATATGCCAGGAGTACTCATAATGTAGCCATCATTTGACATAATTGGAGGTAAACGTACTGAATGCGGTGAAATGACAGATTGTTATAGTTAATTTTAAATTGTTCATTTCTAGTAAGCAGAAACATCATCACAGAATTTTAAAAACAATACGGTTTTTGTTGCGTATTATAATCATTGTTATTAACCATTATGTTTTTTATTTCGGTTTTCATTCGGTTCGGTTCTACAACATTATTTATATCGGTTCGGTCACTGTTTGTGTTCAGGGTAATATAACAGTTTATCCGTTTTTCAATTTAGTAGGCGACAAATGCTGGAAGTATGGGAATCTCAGTTTATAGTACATACAACTAGGAAACAAATTGAAATCTAGGAGTCCCAGTTTGGGTACATAGCAAATATGTAAGAAGAGATAATCTAAATAAAATGCATAACAATGACTTAATATTGCAAGCTGTATTTTAGGTTGATGTACACAGAAATTTTGCATCCATTTCTACAAAGCTAATTTTTGTTTCAATCAGAATTTATGCAAAGTAAATCAGAAAAAATATAGTCTAGCAAGCTTTCAATGTTGCGGACTTTAATTTAAAAAAATCCAAATCTGAATAATTGTACACACTAGTATTAAATTAAAATTTAAAATGCTGTTTTTTTTCTACAAGTATTTTACGTTATTGTTAAATAAAGGTCGTCTATTTTCAATACAAGGTAGCTAGGGCTTCATTTCAATTCATTGCAATATTATGCATATATATATCACATGCAGTTACAACACAGTGTTAGTCTTGTAAGTATAATAAATTTATAAAATACTAGCGAGTACATACAAAAGAAGCGCAATACTGCAGTTACGTGATTTATTGCCACAGGCTACGTGTAGCGCGGGCTGAAAGACTAGGATCCAAAAACATGCGCGCACACACTCTTGCCTCAAAAACTGACAGTGCCTCTCTCTTCGGGTAGGTATTAGACCCCATGATTCCCACCTATAAAATAAAGAGGGGGATATCCAATTTTATGCCCGTGGGTAACGGTTGAACCCCTGGAGTAATGGATGTGGAGTAGAAGTAGTAGAAGTGTGCCTCGTCGGTTTGCTCATCAAACGCTGCTGTGGTAGCCCACCTAACATGATTTGGGTAAGCAGGTCACCCTGTGCTGTGCACTCACAAAGAGGTGTGTGGAACCACTGGTTAAAGAAGTTGGTGGAGTTTGTGTCAAAAGCATTGCCATTATCCTCAACAGCCAATACAAGTACATTCAAAAAGTTTTGCGATAGTTTTGGCACCAAATGCGCGGAAGAAGGATTTTATGGAGAATAATTCCGTAGTCTACTTCTTCAATTTTCGTTTAAATACAGAATCTTATAGACGACTATCTGGCATCTGGAATTAATAGACTATATATAATAGACTCTTATTTCTGAACTAAACTAGCCCTTTTCCAGAACTGGCAGTGAGTTGTCTAAACCCCCTATTCCCTGCAAATACTTGTAGCAGCCTGTGTAAACTGGGCATGATGGTAAATAGTGGGTGCTAAAAAAAAGTCCGTCATCTGCTACAGTCCTCTTCATACTGAGGTTGAACACGTGGTGGCGGTGAACCAACGTTGGTTCCTTTGAATTTAGCATCATCTTTATCCTTCCTCTTCCAACGCACCTTCGGATGCACATAATCTGAAGATGGTCTTCCTGTGGAAACCTCGCCTTCTCTGGAGTGTACCAGGATTCTCTGCGCGTAGGGTTAAAGATCAATGGAAGACACTCTGTGTGGCTAGTTCGGGAAAACCCTCCACGCTCGTTAGTCACTGTCTGTCGTCTGTCAATTGTTTCCCTGTTTTCTCTTTTGTCAATTCTCTCCCGTGAGCGGAGCTCAATACCGACCCCGCGACATCGCTTCACTTTGCGCCTGTGTGCGCAATCCGTTAAATGTCTCGCAAACTAAATTACGTACACACACAATGCTTGTTCTAATTCGAATGTTTTTACAAAGGTACGCAAAGGACTTTTTTTAAAACGTTCACGAAAGTGTACACAATAACTCATCAAAGTTTCATTGCAATCGGATGAATGGTATAGGAATGTATAGGCTGCAAACAAATAAATAAATAAATTTATTAACAGACGTTCATTATTTAATATATAGATTTATTTACAATCCAAATGCTATAGATTTTATGGGTAGATATTTTTAAATATAATTGAGTTTACCATTATAATACACAAAATATATCCAGACAACATTTTTTTACTACAATTAGATGCCCCAGGATAACTTTCTGAGAACTAACACGAATTTCTTCAAAAAGAAAAAGGCCGTAAATGGTAAAAAATATGTTTAAAACTATTTATGATTGTATAATAACCACTTTTTCGCGTTAAACAGATTGATTCCATTAAACGCCCATCATTCACCCCTTGATAAGTCAACAAAATCAGCGGAAGATAAATTTAGATTCTTCCCGCTTCCCGGTGGACTTTTGCGATTTTCATAATAAAGTATCTGCAGAGGGAATATGATTAATTGAGGTGTTGTTTGCGGTGCGGTTAATTATTTTAAATGATTAATACAAGCAATTAATCGGGCCCGCTATTGTCGGATAATTATTCCGAAACTAATACGCATTTTAATGAGGTTCTATTATCCAATTAAATTCAACTAACACTGATTTATCGGCGCGTTCAACAGATAATAAACAAATTTCGCCATTAATCAACCGACTCAATAATACACGCTAAACAGTTCAAGAAATTCGCGATTTGGCTGAGCGTTTTGATACAATCAAATTTGCGCTGAATACATTGATATATGTAATATATTCCATTTGGCGAATAAAACAATCGGCTACCAGATATTAATTGATATTTTTATAATATGCAAAAAAATAAAATTAAAATATTTATGGGCTGGTAAAGTGTAAGGGGTAAAAAAAGGGTGTGTTCTGGTTGACACGATTCCAACTTTTTTTCACAGTTTTCATTTTATTTTAAGTAATTAAAAATATTTTTTTGACATAAATTTGGTATAAGCGATAGAAGATCATATGAAATAGATTCACACTAAATTTTAAGTAAAACCATTAATTAAAATATGAGATGATGTCAACCGAGTTGAAAAAAGTAGTTTCAAGAAAGACGCGTTTAAAGATTTCATTCTGGTAGGACCGACTTATTTGCCGCATCATTAAAATAGATATAACTCCCTAAATAATTGGAGTTTAAAAAAATTGTTGAAAGAACTGAAAAAACCGAAGCGGTGTTTGTGTAATATATAATAAAATAGGCGCGCTACTGGTCTAGTGGCTGCTTTATGCTACGTATGTGCATTATAAAAAGGCACGACAATTGAGCTGGAAGTTTCACTTTTTGTGGCGTTCAAACCAATTTGCCAAACCGCGCTGTTACAAGTTTCACTTCAATAATTATTCGTTTCGGCGTAACACACAAGGGTTGCATATATTTTGTGCCTAGTCTCACCCCTCGAGCTTATCCATTCGGCTCATCTTGCTAAAGCGATTATCGCTCTTGTAAAAGTGTGTAGGGCCGTTTGTTTTATTGGTAAGAATTTCGTTATGTTAGACAATCTAGGGCGGGCCGCTGAACATATATCACTTTTGGCCGTTACCGCGAAAGCCTCGCGGATAGACACAAAAATATACGCCGCTAAAAAAACCGGTTGGCAAAAAAGATGAACCGGCCAAAGGAAGAAAAAGTGGTTAGGCTCGAGTGCAAGCGAAAAAGCGATACATGCATACAGAGGGGGCAAAGGCCCCCCCACACCATCTACAAACGTACCAAAATAAATATAACATGCAGACTTGCTTTGCGGTATTTCACACAAGGAATTTTATATCAAAAAGAGATGCCGAGTGAATGGACGTGCCCGCGTTGATGGCGCTCACCAGAACACAGACACGTTGATTTGATGCGAAAACCTGCAAGAAATGTATATTCGTCTGTGATCTACGAGAACGATTTAAATCTGAAATCATTTTTGAATTCATCTACTATTAGGGTACATTCCAAAAATAACCAATCGTCTAATAAATTATTTATCACTGACTACGCCCGAGCCTCTCTCGGGATTAAATGTGTACTGACGTGATGTGGCAGTCCATTGTTTTAGTAATCCCAAGCCACATGATGAATTTAAAAACACTAATTTGGTATATGATAAAAATCTATGACTAGCCGAATACTTTTCTATCTATAAATACATAGCGCTGTGTATAACGCCATATATAAATGGATTTCACCGAGGTGTGAAGCATCGAGAGATCAAAAGTTAATTTGAAATCAAATTGTGAAACTTATAATATTTAAGTCCCCAGGGGAGCTTTCCGCTCCCGCGTACTCGTTGGCATGATCGCGCCAGCGCGCGGGTTCGTTTTTATTTCGGGTCGCGATGCGGTCAGATGAATGAATGGGGATGAACAGGCGTCGAATAAACATACTTTCCTCTATAGATAACTTTTTATTCAACACGAGACAAAGTGAGATCTGGCTGCGGGAAGGATGTCCTCCCGCAGCCAAGGCTAACTGACGACTCTTCCCGACTCCCGCCTTTTGGGCGTCACTATCCAACCGGCAACGCATGAAGCGATCGATCGGAATTAAAGGCGTAATGTCCTCGCAGCTTAAAAGAAGATGGCGCTGTTAAAATAACACATTTCGCCTAAAGAGAGACGGAAGATGTCGCTGTTAATCTGACGAATTAAATCTGCTCAGATTTAGAACCAATAAATTCTTCATACAGTAACTATGAGCTTTTATATGCATTGAAAACTTTGGTGAGTGTCATGGAAATTCATTGGCATTCAACCATTGCTTATAGTACTTTTTGCTTATTATATTAAGTAACCTATACAATATAGAGTACTTTATTAAATTTCAAATAGTCGAACTTTCAAATACCTTTTTTTTCATTTAAAAATTATAATAATTTCTAAGCAAATAGTATCAAGTTATGCCAAAGGAATCGTAATATCTTATGATCGCTTCAGCTCTTTGTCTAACTGAGAGCAATAAACAAATATCATCACAATCCTCGAATATCCATTGCAATGTATCCTTTATACTCATGGTGAACTGTGTTAAATATGCTCAGACCAGTTTTCTTCATAGTTGAACTTGCAATCCGAGCGAAATTTTGCCAAATCGAGCACGTGGGTGACGTATTGCATCATCTGGGTGAGACGAAACGGGAGGTCTTACGCCCGGTGCATACGAGCATAGTTTACTGACATGCCTATTATTGTACTATAGTGAAGTGACCACACGTTTAGGCTAACAAACACTAAAGCATCGACATTAAAGCAACATTAAAGCATCGAATGTTTCGTCATTTAGTCTGGATCTAATTTTGGAACCCAGACAACTTGCTGCTAAAAATGCACGCTTAGCCTCCACACTCGTTGGAGGTATCGTCATCAGATATTTAAATGTTAGTTAAATATCTAAGTAAAATTCCTTTCTGCTATTATATTTCATATCGATATTCCCATTATTAGAGTCAAGGTGTAGTAAATACATCACCGGTAGGGAAAGGTTAATATAACAATTTGAATCACATATATGTACTGTGTATATGTATACGTAGATTAGATAGTTGCTGCACTTAGCGTCGCCTAAGCTCGCCAATTAGTAGATACGCCACTGCTTCCAAGCGTTCAGATTTCAGCGGGAATGTCTCGATTTATTGGTCTTTATCGTTCTGGCGAGGTGTATGATTTATGTTAAATAAAAAATTCAATCCCGAATTTTTCTCACCTAAAATTCCATGAGCACCTAAAACTGTCCGGGATCCCGTGATCCGTGATCCCGGGATTGGATTCCCTGATTACGTCAATATTTTGAAATAATATACGAGTGTGTGTATAAATTATTAAAAATATTGACTGATATCAGGCTGAATCCATCAGTTTACTTATAGAAATGAAAGCTTTTTGCTTAAATAATTTTTCGATTCGAATCACATTATTTTCGTCGAGATTTACTGCGTTTTTAAATGGCCCGCGCAAAAATAGCCGATCTAACATTGTTTTTATAAATTAGGAAAATTCCTGTGAGGCTTGTCAAGTTAAATTGCATTTTTCCCCTCACATTCCCACGAGATATAACGGATATTCCCCGCTGTGGTGAAAGTTGTTAAAATATTGGGGTGTTGTCGGGAGATAGAATGTGAACGAGCCACTGAATGAACATCACATTATTTGACATTTTCCCCACAACGAATAATAGTTTTGCACTCGAGCTTTCAATAAATTCATGTCCGTTCCATTAGAGCTATTTCCTTCGTTTGGCGTTTGAAACGCGCTTCAAAAATTCATATAGCGTCCACACCAAGTGTATCTTACGGAACGTGTATGGGTTGCGGCGTTATTGATATCATTATCAATGAAATGGTATTTATTTCTTGGACACAGGCAGATGCTTTCAAATATAAATGAGGAAAATTGTCCTTCGCCTCTATGAAATGAATTCATACGCTTTTCATCTGGCTCGGCTTCTTAAGCATCCCTCTGCTTATATTTTCCACATTTATTTATTTTAGTTGACAAAGTCAGAAAGTCATGGAAGCAAACAAAATGTAAGCGGACTTGAGTCGCTAATTACGCATTGCTAAAAAACAAAAAAAGTATTTAAAAATGACAAAAAATTTATAATTTACGAAAGTCTCATTAAATACGCGGCGTTTTGCTTTATATTATCTGAGTACTTATTTGTATAAGATGCTCGGACGGATTTTTAATTATATTTATCTAGACAGAATCCTTCGGAATCTACCATCCACACTTTCTTTCTTTCTTTTTTGAAGAACACTCTTATTTTGGAATTAAGGTGGGTTGTTATTTATATATTTGTATTACTTATTTTGCAGTGATGGTGACATAGCTTCATGGACATTGTGGGAAGTAAGCGGTGAAGTTTCGATGCCCGTTGCGGGCTGAGGGAAGAAATGGCGCTCTGGAGCCCAGGAAGACATTTGCTCTGGACTAGGCTGCTCATCTTCACCATCTTGATCACCAACTTCGTTGGTAAGATTCATAATTATTAATCATTTTATCACTTAACATATAGTCCGATGGATTCAAATTCGGAGGGATGATAAAATACCCCCTTCCAACTATTTTTTTATAAAGCATTAATTTTGGTTTCGAAATTGGAACTGATGTTTCATTATGGTAAAAGTTTGACTCAAAACAAATTGATAATATCTTTGTCTTCGCAGCAAAGAAACTCATCTGAAGATAGTTCGTGCGACATCCAAATGCTCATTCCATTTACTTTACTAATCTTTTTTGAACAACGTATCTTCATTGTGGTTTTTTCAATTATTAACGCTATCAAAGAGTCAACCCTTTTTTTTAACCCTTTGATGAGTACACACGCACATGGTGCGAGCTTTAATGTCCATACCAAAATTGATTTTTGAGAATAAATCATTATTTTCTCTTATCAAAATAATTTGTGTGTGAAATATTTACAACTCATTTTTTAAAATTTAAAATAATATATTATGGCGTAAAGTATGGAATATAACGTCGTTCAAATGTCCGCTACAGCTTTGCTCGGTTACACGTATTCGGGAGTCCAATTTTCAATGATTTTATCGCATAAATCTTGCTAAATTTGCTGGATGGCGTTCTTTGTGTTGACTTTGAAGCTATTATTTTTATAAGATCACTTAACACATACGATATTGATAGACAGCCATCTATATATTTTTTTAAAATGGTCACCCATAGTGATTACAAGTTTGGACGTTTTTGATCTATAAAGAGTATGCCCGCATATGTGGCGTGCGGCATTTTATCTTTATCTTTTATTTCTAGTACAATATTACTATTCATTCAAACTATCATCTCAAACATTACATATACGGATTTTTACGATAACATATATGAAGACACAATAAATCACTTGATTTGTTATGTGAAATCACACGATGATTTTCTTCCATTTTATTAAAAGTCCATGTGAAATAATTATTAATTTGTACAACACACAACGTGTGCGTGCATACTCATTAAACGTTTTTTTGAAAACTTGTAATTTATGGCAAAAATGCTATTATAATAGCTATACACTTGAATCTGTTTTTATGCGGATCTTTTTTATGCGATTTTCAAAAATAATAGAACCTATTCACATTCGCATAAAAAATTTAAAATGAACACAAGTCGCAACCGTGTGTATAAGGTAAAATTACCAGATTTTTATAAACTTTTTTTATGCGATTTTTGGTACATTTTATCACATTGATTTGAAGTTATCCGGTTTTTAAAAATAATGGAACCCATCCCTTAGTTTTCTATGTACTTTAAGTCTTTTTTATGCGAACTTATAAAAAATCCAATGTACAATGATATTTTATTAATATGGTGGCAATATTTTTTGCTTAAAAATATAATAAATTCAAAAATTACAATAATGAATTACTTGAATTTAAAATAATGCCCATAAAAAAATTATGCTTTAAAACGTAGGGATTACTTATTTAAGCATGGATTAAATTGGGTTGCGTTGAGAGAGCTCAGACCTGACGGATGATGCTTTAAAAATTTATCAGAAATGAAAAGGTTAAGGAAAAAAATACAGGTTGTATTTCAGCTTAAAGCCGTGGAATATTTTATTCAGTCTCGCATATTATTATCTATTCAATATTCTTAGCGTCCCCGTGGAAAATCACATTTTCATTTTTCGCGGGGGGCTCCCGTTTAAAAATCATTTAAACGGAGCCTGGACGCTTATGAAAACAAATTCGAAAGCCTCCCATTACATATTTAAAGCCTTTTCCCCGATTAAATTTAGCATATCGATTGGGGGGTATCGAGAGAGAAAATGGCTTTCCCAAAGTGAATTATTACCAGGCGTGCATATGTCACGTAAATAGTGTTCAGACGCGTCTGCCAAAATTTACGACCCCAATAAAAAAATATTTCAAGGACATCAATACCCATGAAAAGAGAAATTGTTCCATAAACTACAACCATTTTACATCGGACGTATTTTCCGAATATGATTTTCGGAGGCTCTCACATCAAATGGCGAGCGTTTTGAGCGGCTTTATTTTCGATTCGCTCATTTTTTCGCCGTCGTGGAAGCTCAATTTTAGAAATTTGCTGTGCAAAAGTTTTCGATGTTGATACGGCGATGAATACTTGATGGTTTTATTCATGGGACCGAATATAGAATTGTTCTTTAGCGAAGCCGAGACAAGTTGGTAGCGAATCTGTGCGCTCTCCTCGATGGAACTTTAATGAAGCATCTAACAGCTACACCATTAAACTTCCAAGAACCAACAGCTATAAAACGGAAACCAACTTACCCCCATTATTGCTAGTTTGCCCTGCTTCCGTTTATATAATATATGACCCTCCGATTGCGAATATATTTTCAGATCCGTTTGAAAATGTGGGTGATGCCATTTGTCAATGAAAGATTTATTTTTCCATGACTTGTTTGAATATTTCAACGTTCCAGATTTAAGAATTTAGCTTGAAATATTAGTAACGTGATCAAAACTCCGATGTTATTTATGCTCAATGCATAATACGATGCATGACTGACTTCAATAAATGTTTTCTTTGGAACAACAAACAGAAGTTAAGCAGACAGCTAAGGCGTTTGCAAGGACTCTTATCATGCGATTGACCCTACATCATATACTTTCCAGTTGAAAAATAGGATGAAATTCAAAATACCGCTATTTAAGGTGTATTTTTTCAAGTTTACAATGCATCAAAATTCCTTTTAAAGTACCAGTTTTTTGAGTTTTTCAATTCCTCTTTAGAAAAATTATTTTTGTTCATCCTTTCCAATTTCTGACAATACATATCTGCAGTTATTGTTTCGCCAGGTTTCATAAATTCATAATGAATAATTTCTTGAATATCCCACCAAACGCAAAAAATAATCTTGCGAGTCGTCAATCCGGGTTTCGGAGTCGGAATACTCATTAATATTACTAAACAATAGCCCTTTAATTAAAAAAAGCTTACGGATATGCTGTTTGTATCCGTGTCTGGACACAAACTGAGCTCAAACAGTCACCTATCAAAATCGGCAAGTACTTATCGATACACCTAATATAATCGTAAATGAGCCATTTTGCATCACCGATTACGATGCTATTCAAAAATATATTTTGTGCTGTCAAGAAGGCGTTTCTGTTGTGTTCGGTTAAGACATGCGGTACCCATCCTACCCAATATCATCCATCCTATTCATTTTTCCGATGAGTTTTAAATACGAACAAAAGCAACATACAATGCTAAATGTAGATTTCAGTAGTTTCGGGTCTGGACATTTTACCCTTAACAATAAAAAAAAATCTATTACACAAAAATAATGTTTAACAAGAGTTATTTTCGGGATCCCGGACAGTTTTAGGTGCTCATGAATCCCGGGATTAGTAAACGTAATCCCGACAAATTCGAGATTGAAATTTTTATCTAGCAGAAATCGTACACCTCACCAACACGATAAAGGTTACTAAATCGAGACATTCCCGCCGAAATCTGGACGCTTGAAAACAGTGGCGTAACTACCAATTGGCGAGCTTAGGTGACGCCTAAGGGCAGTAACTGTCCAATCTATGTATACATATATACAGTACATATCAAATTATTATATTAACCTTTCCATACCGGTGATGTATTTACTACACATCGACTCTAATAATGGGAATATCGATATGAAATATAAACGATACGGGTTTCAGATTTTTTGTATTTCTCCGTAATGCAATTACGAATCACATCAAAGTATTATAGTATATAAGTATTCATCTGCAGCGACGGAAATAAATAATTTGTCGGGAAATCGGGAACTATGCAAGTTTTAGTCCGTGGCTACCAAAATCAGATCCAGTCCAAATGACGAAACACTCGATGCTTTAATGTTACTTCGGGAATATTTTCAAAATAATATTTG
This sequence comes from Stenopsyche tienmushanensis, assembly GCA_008973525.1. NCBI lineage: Eukaryota > Metazoa > Arthropoda > Insecta > Trichoptera > Stenopsychidae > Stenopsyche > Stenopsyche tienmushanensis. The sequence continues at coordinate 148,917 of WACJ01000070.1, read as the reverse complement.
AAGTTTTTGGTATTTTATTTATATATTTTCGAATTGTATTTTTATCTTTTCGTAAATAAATAAAATTATTTCGCGTTCAAATTATTTTTTATATTAAGCAAATGGCTATTTTATATTAAGCTATTGATAATCCCGGTCCTGGGATCCCGAGATTGATCCCGGGATGATCTAATACAATCCCGAAATCCCGGGATCGAAATTTAGGTTCGGGATTGGATTCCCTACTCATAGGTTCCCTTGATATGTGTTAATATTTGGAATCAAATTTTTCAAGACCGACGCGCAATTTTGAAACTATTTTTAATATAAAATAGAATCTTTAATCGAAGAGCTTTCGAATTCGGTTCGATTATTTCTGTTTATATTGCCTTGTAAAATTAATGGCTGCCCATTCTTCACTTGGGCGATATCCAGCACGCGATGTTGAATACCTTAAAGCCGGCATTAATTTTTAAATCAATCCACAAGCAAATAAATCAACCATCGATTACTCCCTTGAAACTCTGTACTTATAAATAAATAAATAGCTCACTACATAATGCAACAGATTTAATTCAATAAGCTTGAGATTTGAAGATATTTTTACTTTAAATTTTATATCATGAATGGAATGTGAAAAATGCATATTTTTTTGATGTATGCCATCCGCCCGTACCAATTACCGCTGCGCGTCAATAAGGCAAACATCTAGTCATTGGATCTCATCCATAGATCATGTATTATTTTTTTAAAGTATTTTGATAATAAATTCAACCAATACCGGTTTAATATTTTACTATGATTAAGTTTTTAATCTTACTATTAACACATTCTTGTTCGCTTACGTGAAAACGCTTTTGACTTTTGTACTTTTGCGTACAAAAAATATTAGATTGGAATGTGTTAATTAGCCTTTAACACCGTCAAAACGAACATCAATTCAACTTTAAAATGAGATAATTTTTACACGATGATAAATATATTATCGATGGATGGTCCCGTCAAAAATGCTCATTCACATATGATCAAATATGCTTTGTGCCAGTAATATGCCGATAATAACATTAAAGGGCATGTTTTAGTATTTCTATGGCCCGATAGATTTTTTCGGGGCTTTTGTTACGGCGGAAGAATACGCGGCTTTATCTATTTGATAATGCGGAAGAGGGCGCAAAAGAAAAATGTAAACAAGCCTTTTCCTCGTCGGCTTTGAAGTTAAGTGGACTGTGTGAGGAGCGTTTTCATGCGTCGTTCAAAACTAATAAATTCTTCGGCAAGTGGGTGAGGGCGAAGAACTAAAAGTCATGAAAAGGTCTCGCCTTATTGTTTCGGTGGAGGAGCCAGGGCGGGTGGTGCGGCCCACCCGCGCCCATAAATCATAGGCACCCCCGGCGGCCGATACACGCGCCTCTTCCTAATAATAATATGTCAACAGTTTGTAAGCCATCAAAGGAGCCTATTTATCAGCCGAGACCTTTGTAATGAGCGCGGGGTACAAGTGCTTCGGATCAGCGGCGGCTAAGCGATGGGACCCACTTTGCCCATAGGTTAATTTCGGTGCCTGGATAACAATGCTGGGCATATGTCACGACGTGGTCTCGTGTACGTGACACCGTGACATAGTAACTCCCTGATTACACCCTGGACCCCAAAGATGTTTATCGCCTCCAGAGAACGGCCATTGAACCTGATTAAACACACATAATCGGATTACAGAGAGGGTTTGTTATCTGTTTTAATTGCATGGAGTGAAATGTGGATTCAACACATTTCAATTAAAAATGCATACTTGCATAGCAATGCACACCGTAAAAAATATAGACATCATGTCCAATAAAAAATATCAAGAAGCGGACGAAAAAACGTCTCATGCGGACTCATTCGCCATACATGCGTCACTCGTGCGTTTGCATGCATCATGCGTCATTCTAAGAACTATAGACGATCATTTTTAAGCAAACGACAATAATTATAAAAAAAATATCTCCAAATCGTTTGAGCGCCCTTATATATTTACGCAAAAAATATTGTTCGATACCATTTCAGGAGACATTAAATTTTGCATTGAATATCCCTGCAGGGTAAAAATAAATCTTAGCGCCGAGCTTAATGATGCTTACACGAGGGGAACTTAGCGAAAAAGCCCTTATATTGAAAGCCGAAAAAACGATAAATTATTACCTATTGTAAAACGAGCATAATAAAGGATTAAAATAATTTATATTCCTGACATTAAACAATATGAAATTAAATTCCGGACTATTTTTTATCCCGCTCAACTTCACAACCGCTTTATATAAATATTACAGTGTAACAAATTTATTCTTGTAACAGAGATGTTACAGGATATTCTGTACGACCACAATTACAATTTTGTTAACTATCAAAGTGAGGGTTGGGAAAACCCTAGATGTACCTTGAAAATTAACAAACTTGCGGACCGACTGCACTGCTCGAAGTCACTAACCTTTTGATTACATATTATTTCTAAAATAGTTTAGTTTACATGAAATTATCAATTGCATTATAATAACAAATATAGATACGCAGATCGATTAACCCGTTGATGAGGAATCCCGTAAATGCTGCGAACACATTCCGGTGATACTCGAGCTATAAAGGTACCCCTACACGTTTAAATATCAGGTTAAAAATCATCAGGTATTGGGTCTTCTTATATCATTAGTGGTCTTAATAGAAGTAAATAGCAGAAAGCTGCACAAATCAATTATATACATTAAACCCAGCGTGGCAATAAAGGTGATTCTATTTAAAACGCTATTGTATCGATCGTATCGATCGGTCCGAATTTATCGAATTGAAGCTTCAATAAATGCATTATTTTGTTACTAAAACTAGAGCCATGTGATGTATTGTTTATGTTTACGCGAATACATGACCGAATATTGTGTGCTATCAGCAGTGTCAAGGTTCATTTATTGCTATACAAGATTTATCTACGCTGCGCGGTCCTGAGAGAAGAGTGGATTTGAGTAGATGATAAGCGGCGTACATACGAAAATGGCACCTATGTTTACCTCATTTCTCCAATTGTCCAGGTTCTAATGTCCAGCGTCTTTTTTATTTTTTTTTCATTCTGGTGTAGTGTGAGATTTGACTCACTAAACCCCTCCTCCGGTTCCGCCGCCACCCGGCTACCGTAAAGTATTGCTCTAGGATGGCGGAATGTATTCCTCTTGGGTCTCATGTTAACACTTACCATGTTGTCCTATTCTGTAGAATATTCTCGGGACCTCTTATGTGTCTCACTGGGTTTTCTCGCTCATAGGTTGAGGACGTGGAGGATGCTTCAATGTGTGCCCGACGTCTCAGTCGTTCAGTATCCTCCTTTTGCAGCATAACGCTCGCCACGTATCCGCACAGCGCGTTCCATGCCCTGGCATTAGTTAGCATCATGGGGACCATGTTGCTGGGTGTGATTGAATTAACTTCAAGCTCCTCCCGCAGTGCGTCCCTCTCTGTGCTCCAGGCCGGGCAGTCAAATAGCATCCAGCTCCGCTCCGCAGTGGTGGCATTCCGGACTGGCTTCCTTTTGAATTTTAAACAGGTAGCTACCATAACAACCGTGTCCAGTGAGTGCCTGGGTAAGATGTTAGCACAGCTGGCCGTGTTTCCTGGATACCCAGGTTTTCAGGTCCGGAATGAGCCGATGTGTTCATCGGCCTGTGGCGGAGCTGTCCCATTCCACCATGATGTCCTGCCTGGTGCTCTGTCTGGTTTCTCCAGTGTATATAGCTTTTATTTCCTTTGCAAGCAGGTCGATTGGCAGTACATCATTGAGGGCGGGAGGGAGACACACTACGTACCACCGTGCCCGTACCGTTGATTGGTTATACCAATTAACGCGGACACACACTTGCAAACAAAAGAACTCACACAGCGTTAAAGTCACTAAATCAGGAGGTGATGCAGGGAAACATTCTCCTACTCCACCGTGGCTGCTGCATGAATTGCTAAACATGCTAAACTAATTGTTACAGGTGCCAACAAACTTTCCAATAGATTCTACATTTAAGCAAAGAATTATTCTCCGTAGAAACCTCCTTTCGCGCATTTGGTGCCGAAAGTCAGTGCCAGGACTGCGTCTTCTGACACTGTACGATATGCTAATGCGACTCTGATCGCACCTCTCCTCTGTACTCTAGCCAGATTGAGCCTGATCTTTTCGCAGTGTAGTGCCTGGACCCATATTGGAACTCCGTACAATAGTACCGAATGCACGACCACGTTGTACAGTCTTCTACGATTAGACTTAGGGCCTTCGATATTGGGCTAGGTTGATAGCTAGACCTTCCGCAATACTAGCCGCATTTGTTGCGGCCTTCTCCGTATGTGCGGCGTCTATGTCTATCCCAGCGTAAAAAAGGTCTTTCGACGGGTCTACTGCCACTCGGTCCCAAATCCAATATGGCACGAGGGATTCTGAGACTGTATTTTTAAAATAATTACAGATTGTATTTTTTATTATCAAATATCGTTAATAAAACTCTTAACAATTTTAAATGATACGCCCGTAATTTAAAAATACATTCTGGAATTGATTTCATTGCAAAAAAAAAAAAAAAAGATTTAAGCGATATTATTAAACACTTCCTACCCATTTTTCCTTGAATTGAAATAATTTTATTACGATGAGTTTTTTTTTTCGAAACGAAAAAAGTATTAGATAATATCGGCTGATAGGTTGTAATGGGTCCAATTTCGTCTGCCTAAAAAGCGGATGTAAGGGCTGAAAGCCGAAATTCACCCGATAAAGAATATTGAATTTTTCGTGTAAAATAATACGGTCGAATTTATTCTCTCTCACTAAATAAAATATTTCATATTTAATCATTTTAATTAAGGGTAATGTGAAACACTTTTCACGAGGCAGTGTAAGAATGAGGCTTCGCTCGGAAGGTACCCCCGCTATTTCAGGTTGATGGTAACATGACTTGCCAGTTGATTCACGCCACCCCGCCCTGCTATATGTACTTCACAATGCCAAACTACATTAATTCACTGTAAGAGACTGCAGGGTGGTTGGGGTTGAGACCGGGGGTGGTCGCGACATGCCATTGTTTTTTTTTTACTTTTTACGTTTCAATAGAAAATTGTTTCGCCCATGACTCAAACTATTTTGTACTATGGAAGACCGGGTACACTATAATTGGAGTCTTATGTATTATTTCTTTTATTATTTCCGCCCAGGAAATGCCATCAAGGGGGAGGTGAAAAATCACTCGATAAGAATCTTATGTATATTAATGCAATTTAAAATACATTTTCATATAAAATCCTTATAAATTGATGAAATGCAAAATCAATGTGTCATACATAATCAAACGCTTTTATCGTGTCTATTAAAAACATAAAAATTCAAAATATTAATAAGTGAATATCTTATTGTTACTTTTTTTAATATTATATATTAATTGCATCCATATCATAAAAGCGTATGCACTCACATCATGAGTGCGCACTTGAGCTATCCAAATTATCCTTTCCAAAACGTTTGTATTGATAGTGCCAAAAATACGTGCCGTTTTTACACTTTTGTTTAGAAAAGCAATAAAAAAAAGGGCGTAAGTTTTGTGATCGTTTTTTTGGTATATGCTTTGAAATAGTTATTGTTCAGTTTATTTTAACCAGTTTTTCCATCAGAACGTGTAAAATTGCAATTAAAAAAAAAAACGGAAAAAATTAACTCATTCCTGGAAATCATAGAGTTAATTTGATATCGATTCTGTCTTATACATTTCTATTTAGTTTATTTGATCAGATTATAAATATAGTGTTCTGCAAGTTATTAAGGAAAGATTACTTATTTACGTGTTCATCGGTCCGTAATTTTCAATAGACACAATCCGTACACGTATGATTGACGAGCCGATCAAAATTAATCAGCGCCAATCCTATACAGCCTCGAATAACAACCGAGAGTCTTCTCCGGCATGCAAAAGTTTACCACGTCTTCTCTCCTGTTACATCCGCCCTTTGACCCACCCTCATCTGCTGCCACCCCTTTTATCTTCCCGCTTGCTACAAGCAACCCATTCGGGACTCCCGGACTCATCGCCCATTCTTTAGCTCATTCCTTAGCTTTCATACCCGTTTTTGGCTCGTCCTACACTTTACATCCCTTCGTGGCGCATTTACACACATCGCTTCCGGAAGTGTGGCTCGCAGACCGACCCTTCAATTTGCAGCATCAATCTTAAAACTTTGTCAATTTGCTCCGACGTATAACTGTTAGTCTGAATCAAATCACCGTATAAATACCGGACAAACTAGCCTGAAAATTTGCCCATATTTAAATCAATTGAGCATATTTTTTAAATATGAAATTTATACGCAAAACCATCCACATTCACTTTAAAAGCAAACCGAAATAATCCCTGTACCTGCAGGGATTACTTAAATTTGTATAAGACTTTCAAAGCCCTTCATAAAAAAATCAATTGGAAAACTTTTTTATTAACCCTTAAACACCTGTATTAAGCAGCATGATAAATTTTTCAATGCTACTAGAATGATTCAAATATATATATTATTTTTTGCATAGATTTCTTCATTAAGAAATACATTTATTCCATCATCAAATAAATATGTTGCGCAACGCGTAATTGTTCGTTTTCATTTAAGCAGCCTTAGAGTCATCTAGCAGCTGAAAATAATAGATTACATTCATCGTCTGTCATATAAAAATTAATCAATTTAATACCTTTCAAGTACTAAAATACCGTAGCCATCAATTTTCCAGGAGACTGTTTAATGACTTTCAGACCTTTACAAATTTTTTTTGGTTCAATTAAACATAACGCAATAGAGGATGCTATTTCTTGCCTTCTTTCTTCGGTGACGGGATAAAGAAGCTTCCTATCCGATAGATTTTTCTAATAAAGAGAAGTATGTATTAGATAAAGCGGAAAGAAATGTCATTTTTTTAGTTGCATCTTTGCCGTTAATTTGCCTCGGGTTGCTGTCAAGTGAATACGTCAAGATTGGTGTCATTTTGAAGCTCTGTTGTTTGTCTTAGTTTTTCAAATATTTTTATATTTCTTTAGCCATAGTGAAAATGTCCAAGCCAGAAATTGATGAGACCCTTTTGCGATCTTGTTTACTGTTTTTATTCGATAAAGGATTTAAAGCAAAATAAGCTACCCAGAGCATCTGTGATACATATGGCGACATATTGAATATTCGAAAATTCCATCGATAGTTCAAAAAATTCAAAAGTGGCGATAAAGATTTAAAAAATAAACCAAAATCAAGACGATCTGTAAAAATCGATGATGACACAATAAATTCTCTGGTAGAATCTGATCCTCAAAAAACAATAAACGGATTTATCGCTAGACATCGGCTGTCCTTGGTCGACAGTAAAATACCATTTGAAAAGACTCGAGAAAAAATATAGACAGGGTAACAGTGGCTTTCTTCAAATCAAGTACCTGTTTCTACCCTTCGATCGTCATTATCCTTGAAAAAGGTCCTCTTTTGTGTTTGGTGGGATTTTTTTGGCGTAATTCACTACGAATTATTAAAACTTGGTTCAAATATCACAGTAGAGCTATACTGTGCACAATTAGATAGGTTAAAAAATGCTCAAAAAGCGACCAGTGCTAGTTAACAACCAAAGAAGAATATTAACAGCATGATAATGCAAGACCACACGCAGCAAGGATTACAGCAGAACAAAATAAGGGAGCTGGATATGGAAGTGTTGCAATGTTCACCATATTTTCCTGACATTGCACCTTCAGACTATCATCTTTTCAAGTCATTAGAACATTCGCTTCGCGATAAATTCACTTTAATTGAGTAATATTGTACAGCTCTCAAAAAAATGACATTTCTTTCCGCTTTACCTAATATATTCAATGTATTTATTGAAATATCCAAAATTATATATTTTGAATGCGGTTTGTATATTTTAAAGATTAAAATGGGAATTGAATATAGTTAGGTTGATTTTTGATAAATAAATTCCTACTGCCGGGTGAGATTTCTCATTGGACGTTTTGATCAATCGTCCAGAGAGCATGGGCTGCCCGAGTGGGCCACTGGCTCAATAATTGGTGTCTGTCTGCGTGCATAGTATCGAAAACACCCAGCCACCCCAAGATACAAGCTAAGCCACCCCCGGGTCCCGGGTTCGACACATTCTTATCTCAAATTGAAATTCTCGCTTCGCTCATTCCCCCCACGGGGCGGAAGAGACCGCCTGCCCAGATGTTGGCTTCTACGCCACTGTGTTATTAAAACCAAATTACGGGGAGCGTTTTTATATTAATGTTAATGACGGGTGTTGCCGCCAGGAGTCAAGAACAAAATGGGTGGGCGGTCGTAACGGTCACACTCCCGCCGAAAGTGCATTCATTTTACGGTCGGCGTTTGGAAGACTTTGCTGGGTGTTGATAATGTCATTTCGAGATGAAACAGTCGGATTGTTGATTGCAGAGTCAAAATATTGTGTGACGCAATAAGCAACATGCCAGACAATACCGTATGATTGTCTAGCAGGGCGCATTAATGCGCCCCGGTAAACAGCGCTATTCTTAGAGCTGCGCATAACTGCGTCAACGGATTGTAACGTGTCATCAATCTGCGTTATGTAATAATACTCTCAGCCTGTTTTACATTTTGTTTTTTGAAAAATCCTCCATGAAAAATATGTAATTATTTCACATTTGGCCATTTATATTTTGTAAGCATCGTTCTTAATTAATTAACTGAACAACTGGAAGCATTTTTTTCGGATCAAGATCATTTTTTCACCATTCATTGTTAAGGTCGCCAATTATCATCACGCCATATTTTAATTTTCGTTCCACATTAACGTCACACGCAACATGTGATCTTTATGCCGCACAATACATTTGACCACATCAACTTTTACGGTGAAAAATAATTAATATGTTTTCAATAATGTCATATTTTAATCAAAGTATAAATAATATAATTTTTTTCAAAATACTTTGAAAAAGAGCTCCAAAATATGCGAAACAAAAAAGAACAGAACTTATGCAGCATATACAAGGGTAGTCCTAAAATTATCCGACGATTATGAATCGAATCAGAAACTCAGATTCATTGCTGTAAAACATCAATTTGTTTTCAGCAATAAATCATTGTGAGCAAACACGGCACCAATCTTGCACACAGCTTACTCATGTCATTCTCGTGACGATGTTCGTCTTGGTAAGTCGTACGTCCTCGTTTAAACCCTGCCACACAATATTTTACTGCTGCAAACGAAGGGGCAGAGTTCCCCAGAGTAGATTATAGCTCGACTTTGATATTGGTTGGACTTAGACCCTATCTATACATCAGATCGGGTATTTCTTGTACAATTTTCTATGACGATCAGCATCATCTCTGTCAATTTATTGCTTTAAAATACATTTCAAATACTGAACTTTGTCTGGATTTAATCAAGCCTCTTCATTACTGTGTAAGCATTCCCGTAAAAAATCATAACAAAGCCTATCAATGGAATAAAAACCTATATTTACCCCTCCAAGAGTAAAAAACACTTAGGAATATTAAAAAAATATATATATACAACCAAGGAAGAACGTTATCGTAAGTTTGCTCGCATTATATGCTTGTTATAAAGGATACGGGGTCGATCGTAAATGTCTCTAAAATGTGGATTTCAACATTATATATTTTTTTTGAGATTAATTATATATAGTGTCTCAGAATGATATGCTAATTTGCTTCATCGATCATTGCAAATTTCGTTATATATATTGATGACTTTTATTAAACTTATTACATCATCATATACAGAGTCTTTCATTGAGGATACTTAATTTTTAAATTTAAATAAAACAAGTTTTGTGTAGATTATATGTGTCTTCGACGCTATTTAGACATATTTATGATACAATGGGCTCCAAATATTTTACATCTTGCTTCAGCAACCATTACAGTAAATCCTCCTATAGCATCTTCTTCATTTGCAGCATCTTTTGTGTAAGCAACGGATAAAATACTTAAAGTCATTGTTACCTCGCGCGTACAAAATTTATATAGATACCTAACTTTCTATAGCGTTTAGTTTCTATAGTGTGGTTCCTATCTTGACGCTATAGAAGGGTTGACTGTATATTAAAATGTTTTTTTATATATAACTCTTGCAACTGTTTCTTAATCTACAAATGTCTACATTTCCGACTGAATTTCAATATTGAGTGGTTAATGATACTCTCAAAGAATTTAATCTATCTAATATTTATTTAATTACTCTATATAGATTTTCTTTATAATTCGAAGATATAAGTTTCCCGTTATAATAACTTAATTTTGTTTTTTTGTAATTTCTTAAGATAAACGAACTTATTGAATGATGTGTCATTAACTAAATTCTTCGAGATTAAGTTCGATATTGAGAACGACATAATTATTGAGCAATCAATGACTCTTGCAGTATCTTTAATTCGATAAATCCTGATCTTATCCATCAAAAATTTATAATACTTGCAAAATACTTTCGAATTTAAAAGCATAAAACGTCGGCAAATCGGCTTAAATTCATCGTTTAAAGTTTAAATCGCTCTTATAGGAGTTTTCTCGTGAATTTGCATGTGCACAACGATTGAAATGTATTGCCACGTTAAGGCATCGCAGGGGTTCACAAAGCATACAAGCTACAGTCGAGAATTTTCTTCGTGTCTCCTAAACTACCCCCATAATTACTAGCTCAAAAAGTGAGGTTTGTATCGGGGTGAGATTTTCACCTACTCAAATTTACAAGTGTATAATAATGTAGGTGGCTGCGCCATTAAACTGCGGAGCCGTCGGCGCAACGAAATTTCACCCTTTCCCGCTAAGCCGATTAACCGTTAAGTCCCTGGTAGTATTCTCTTCTTGTCTTCTTCGGCGGGAGCCTCTTATATCGCCCTCCCGAAGCCTCCCAGGCACCCCTCAGGACCCCAAGTGTAAACTCGTAAAGACGGCCGACGTCGAAGCGTGAAATCGCCATCTAAATATTTCCCGTTCGGAGGCTTTGTTGCGGTCCCGGCTCCTAATGAATGACTGCTTTTTTATTTATTTATTTTGTTCATTTACTTGTTATTTGTAATTCAATTTCAATTGGATCGATTCGCCCCCGAAGGTTGTATTATTAGATTGGCACCCTTTCCGAGGAGTGATTTCGGAGCTAAGCTTTGATGTAAATCAATTATTCAATTCGTTTTTAATATGGGTCACCCTTCCTTCTTAGATGGGACAACTTTTCAGCATAAACTAATTTAATCTTTAGCAAACGAATACCACCCTATTTGAGACAATCATATTTCCCGTAATATAAAATGCCAATGCAAAATTTCAATATGAATATAATTCCGCTAGAAATATGTTTGAATATTGACCCACAGTCAATTTCAATATCCATTTTATTTGAATACATCCACAAGGGATCGTTTTAACCAAATATTCTGGTTTTAGATAGACATTTTAAAAAAATCCCATCCGGGAACAAGTAATTGGGATACATAATTTCAAATTTTCACAACATGTTATGCCGGATCAATATACATCCTTTTTCAACCCTTATGATTTTATTCCGTTCATTTTTATGCGACTATATTTGTTTCGATTGACAATAGTTTCAAAGAATTTGCTCATCCGCTTAGGGTTAATATTTAATAAATAGACATCTTGTTTATTTATTAAACAGACAAATCTCATATCAAATATTGAGAATAAGTCGAAAATTGCCTAATAAGATTTTTAGTTGAATACTAGCATTGATAATCAAATTTATGGTTATTCACTTGAACTATAAATCATCATTTAACCCAATAATTTAGTATATTGAATCATCCATGTTATAATTATGAAATTGTGGTGATTATTTGCTCATATTAGAATTAAAAATTAACATTGAATCAAGATATTACAAAAATGCTTTCAGATGTCCGAGTTTCATTTTGACATTCATTTACAAAATTAAAATAATCATATAGCCTTTCAAATAATTTTATTTCATCAAACTGTGCGAAATGCATCGGTATTTAAATGGAAAAAATAATGCTTTACAAATATGTGACCATATGGTCACATATGCTTTTGAGAATATAATCTGGTATTCATCCAGATTTTAAGAGTAAGAAAGATTGCTTTTATTTACTACGTTTGTATTTTAAATTTCGATTCAATCAATAAAATATTATTAGGTCCTCCCAAAAGAAATCCATTATTTTCGTTTGTGTTCAATTTGTGTGCAAATACATTAAAAGAAAACCTCTCCGTATTTTTTTTATTGTTACATGATATATCAGCATTGCTCTTTTTTATTAAGAGTTAACATGGCGAAGCCCAAAACCAATATCTTCTTCGAGGCTTAAACGCCACAAAAACCACCAATGAAGTGTATAGATACGTCTTATCGATAAACAACTATTAATTTAAGTTTAACCTTTTGAGGATTGAGCAAATTTAAAATTTATGAAGTCGTTGATGCCATAATCGTATTACACCGATTACTTTCTATCAGTTCCTATCAGCGTAAAACAATATTTAATTCGAGGCATAGTCAATTATAAATAAGCACTGTTGATAGCATACAAGACCACGTCATTTTTTTACATAAACAATACACAAAAAATCGATTCATTTGCTCCTGCTTTATTAGAAAGAAATTATAATCGGATAAAGGCTCATGCAACTCTCTGTCTTTTTCTGTCTCTGAGCTCAATGTACAAGAGTGCTTTTTCTGAATAGCGGAGGGGGGTCCTAGACCCTGGGATAGTACTCCTTTAGGGATTAAATCGGACTATAGAAAATAACAGGATGCCCCCAAGGAGCCAGGATCATCGTCAATCAATGTGTTTTTATGCAAATTATTACAATAGATGAAAGATGGATTGTATACGATGATGTTAAAAAATAAGGCATTCATTAAAAGACAACAACAAAAAAACGTAAACGAAATCAAAAATCATTTGGATCCATATTTTTAGTTGGAATCATCTATATTCTATAATAAATGTATAGAAATATTACAGAGAAGATAGAAGTTACTTTTTAAAAATAAGTGCAACTAAATTTTGTTTTAAAAAAATATTTTTTAGGGATGACAGTGTTATCTAGAAGATAAGGTTATAAGAGCTCTTGAAGGCAAAGGATCTTTTTGTTTCAAACTTTGCTGTCAATTTGTTAGGTCCCGTCGGTTGGCCATTTTGATCAGTCACAGTAAACTCTTCCGATGGAGAGGTCGTCGCGCACTCCCGCCACTTATCCTCCGTATGACATCCGCGTGATCATCCTTTTTATGTGAAAATATATTGTATATAGCTCATGTGTATATTTCATTGATGCAGAGTTCATTTAAAGTTATATTAACATCAAATATTGCCCGTGATAGTTTTGGGTGAAAATACCTCATGCGTTTCCACAAAGTTTAATATACGTGCTAGAAAACGTAATTTCGGTGTTGTGACATTTTTTCGCGGTTTCATACTGATTGTCCTTTGGGAAACACCGCTTCACGTTGATGCTTTGCAGTGGGTATTTATCGGATGCAACATCTCCCATCCCCCGAGCTCTAGGGGGTGCAAGTAGGGATGGCGCAATTTATTCAGAATGTGGAGGTGTTTTATAGTATAATCACGGCAGCCATTTATATGAATGACGAACCATTTCTTGGAATATCATAGTTCCCCGGTCGAGCTGATAATCAAGCTGGAACGGTCACGTGCGAACGCGATAACGGAAATCAATCGGGGATGTGGGATGAATTTAAAACAGGTCCGGCATCCGGAAATACACTTGTTTGAGAGGCGTCACCTTTGTTACCGGGGGTCGTGATGAGAAGACGGGACTTCCACGTACGTGAAAGACGTGTGAACTAGCCTCCGCCCAAACTGCTAACTAAATGCGATTTTCTTCCTTTCGTCCCTCGGGAGAAGGAACTTCAGTTGCAGTACTTTCACGCTCTAATACCGTACACTAACTCCTTCATTGGCAATGCTTTGAGCACAAATATGCTCTGCTAACTAAAGCACTATTGCAGGACCATTGAATAACCGCCATCGATAAATAATGATATATTGAACATTAAAAAATATATTTTTGAACAAAATGCATCTATTCGTTGAATAAAATCATGGATTCTCGAATTGAAAAGGACCCACGCGACCGAATACAGAAAAGGTTCTCCCCTGATACGTTTCCTAGATCACAGCATTTCATTCAAGATTCCACACGGTCTTGGGCAAAATCCACTTAAAATAGTTCAAGAGTTGGAAGAACCTTCACTTGACACGAGGATGCTGGAAATTTTCTCACTAATCGTTTTGTTATACATGTGAATGTGTTATATAGAATTTATACATAAAAATCTTCAGAAAACTTGCCAATATACTCATCTTAAATTTAAATCTGGATTAATAAACAATTCAATTAATATCTTGCGTGTTACCATACGGTCATCAGCGTGATCGTACGGTCACAGCAATTTTTTTGAGATATTTTTCACACCAATTTAAAACTGGAAATATGTTCATCAAATAGAAAAAAAATACATATTCATTCAACAAAATTGTTTAGCTCATCAAATCTTATATCATCATGATATAGACAAAGACTGCCTCGGGCAACATTAAATTGTGCTATCTCTGTATTTATTTAGGCATGTATTTATTTTAAGCTTATCCTGGAATATCAACGGCCCCAGCTCTTTAAATCTTCCCCCAAAAACTAACAGTTTTAGTCAAAAAGCGACGCAATTAAATTTATTTATTTAAATAATTACATGGCAAATAATTAGAAGATTTTTCGGCTAATTTAGAAGTCAATCAAATGACCTTTAAACTATGGTATAACGAGTATAATATATCAGTGTTAAAAAAGTGATATTTTATATAAATATATTATATAAGGCCTTCCAACAACGACGCCTTAAGTTTGTTGGATTCTAGCTACTAAGTTGTTTAAGTAATATCTATTAATTTGATTGAAATTTATTTAATAGTATATGGCAAATTATTATAAAAATTTATAATTTTAAAATAACGTGTGTAAATCATCTAATTTCATTTTCAATATCAGTATTCCGTTCGAGAAACTTTTCGCCAAAAAATCACGAGCCCCATTTTTTTTTGGACACATGAGATACAATAGCATCAAATGCATCTCGAGAAATCACTGTTTGGTGTGGATTTTTGTTTGGTCTGGCGGAATCATACAGCGCATGCCACGATGGACATTCAGCACGAGCGATTTGAGGGCATGGTCTGTCATCTGACCACCGAGAATGTACGATTTAACGCCTTTAGACTCCTTCCTTTGGGGTTATATTAAATCGCAGGAATATAAGACTCAAAATCAACAAATCTTTTAAATAAAATTAAAAAATGAGCAGATGAGCGTTCTTATTGAAAGACCCTGTATTTATAGTTTTAACTGTTTAACACATGTTTAGCCTGTTAAGCGGGAAAGTTCCTTTCAATAACGCAACATACAGTGAGCGCGCACATTTTCGTTAGGACGTATATATACGTCTCGCCCGCCTGGCATGAGTTGGTATTTTTAATTTTTTTAACGATGCTTAGAATTTATGAAAAAAACAATGAAACATATTTTTTATTTATTTAGATACCAAAACATATAGAGAAATTAAAAAATACAAAATAATAAAGAAAATGGAAACATAGAGTTTAAAAAAATAAAATATGTCCATACCTTAATTAAAAACTCATCTTCTGTGTCACAATCCGGACGGTAATATGTAGATCCTTTCCCTTTTTTGTAATAAACCTGTTTTTTTAATGGCATAGGTTGACTTCTTACTATGTTGTTTAAACTGAGCATCAATACGTCTTTTTTGTCTTTTCATTTTAAAACTATGAGGTTGCCTTTGAATCTTACCTTATGCTACTAGTCACCGTATATTAAGTACACATCCACTCCAACCCAATAGCGATGTGCAACCAATTTGCTACCTATCTTAAACAAAAAAAAAGTCCCGCCTGCTTTAGGACTCAACATATATTTCGAGGACGTATATATACGTCCTAACCAATTTTACAGGCTAAGTATATAATTGATTTATGTGGCTTTCTAGAATTTATTATGATTGTAGGAAGACCATCAACGCTTTAAGAAGACCCCATACCTGATGGTTTTTAACCGGATATGAAAAAATCCTATTATAATTTTAAAGTGATCTATTTAGTATATTATGGAAAATATTCTTCAAATATTGTGTTCCTTTACATAAATATAAGTTATTCGTTGTGTTTGTGAAACTTGGTCGGGAATTTAATTGAAATGTGTCAAAATAATAAAAGAGATCGTAAATATAATGTTTGAATATTTAGATGTGTAGGGGTACCTTTACAGCATGACTTTGCCATCGATGTATAAGTATATGATGAGATGCAAGATATCCGTCTCTGTCTTTGATTCACTAATATCCACACATAAGGTGTGAGAATGATATTTTTGTATCACTCGAGTCCCTTTAACACACTATCTTAAATTCATGACAAAACATGTATGGAACTCACACATTCGTTAAACAAAAAAATGTTCTGCCTGCTTTAGGAGTCAACATATATTTCGAGGACGTATATATACGTCCTAACCAATTTCGATGTAATTTAAGTTGGACGTATATATACGTCATGCCCATTTAATCAGGTTAATAACCATCACGTAATTTTTACGAAGCAGAATGAATTCATAATCCCACAATATAAAACCATGTATGTTTGAAAAAGAAAAACATTAATAATTAAAATCAACAATTGACACTTAACGGTAAAATATATTCAAATACATAGTTTTTATATAGAAGAATAAACTGAATGAATATTGTCCTTATGTCTTGCTTGTGTGTTTATATATCAATTTGCGAAAATTCGCAATAACTCCGGGCTATAAAGTGTTAAATTTAGCCCACTATAACAACGCTTGATCAGACTTGTGTTTTATGAAATTTAAAACACTGCTTTATTTTATCTAAATGTTCTAATATAATTCAATCAGCAGATGTAGAAATTATAATCTTGCTTAATACGTGTGTAAAATGTTTTAATAAGCACCCCGAAATAATCAACCCTTTGCGGAGTGTCAAATTATCAGCGCTAATGGAGCATATTATGAAAATATTATCAGCATGATCCACAACAGCAGGATTTCCATTAAATTAGTGTATTGTTGTAGAAAACACCGACAACGTGTGACAACGTCTTCGCCTCCCGTTTTATTATTAATACAATTAACGCGTTTAGATTCCTCATTAAGAGAAATCTCTCTCCTGGCACGGAGAGAGGAGAGGCACTGCTAAATTACCGAGGTATTTCCAATTAGGGTTTCGAAGAAACTTTAACCGCCTCTGAGAGCAGTTGTTGTATAATTATTTCATGGTTCTTGTGCAAAAACACCTCTGTGTAGTGTGTGCGGCTTTATGTGCTTCCCCTTTTATGGGAAAGGTTAAGTATAAATGCATTATTCATAATTGTCTGTCTGCGAACTTCAATTAACCTTACGGTTAGTTCGACTCGATACTTAACCGATATTATCTTATAAATAGTCGGCGTTTTAGAAGCACTCAACGAATGGTGGTTTTAATTCCATCTCAACAGGTGAACTCAACAAGTCAATCAGCATTAATATCATATTAATACATTTGTTTATTCCATTAGCGAAATTTATAGTCCCATTGACAGTGGGCTTTGAATTTATATAGCACAGTAAGTCACAAAAGGCAGAATATAGGAATGATTTTAAAAAGATTGATAAAAGTTTAAAATTCCAGAAAAATGATTGGACAGATTTAAGATGAAGCAAGCAAATTTATTAACACATTCCCGTCGAGTTACTTATATGTGCATCTTTTGAATACTACCAGTAGATGCGAGAGACGCACCTGTGCGTTTTAACGCATCCGCGGACACGTCTGCAATTGCAGACTGATGTGTTAAATTTTTATTGCGCCGGATATGTCTGCGAAAATAAGCGCATGTTTGTATGTGTGTATTAATTTGCACTAATTACTTTCCTACGCACACCAATTGTGTCCAAGACACGACCTTATTATGCCAACTAGAATTATATTTTAATAATAATGTAACTGTAAATATATTTTTTTAAAACAGATTTCTTGTTCTGATGATGAATATGTTTATTCTCTAGTATATTCTGCTATTTAGGGACGTTTTAAAAAAATCCTTCAATTAAATTATTTTGCAATCTTGTGACTAGAGAATTTAATTCCGGGATCCCAGACAGTTTTAGGAGCTCATGAATTCCGGGACTAATAAAAGTAATCCCGAAAAATTCGAGATTGAAATTTTTATCTAACAGAAATCGTACACCTCACCAGCACGTTGAAGGCTACTAAATCGAGACATTCTAGAGAACTACTAATTGGCGAGCTTAAGCGACGCCTAAGGGCAGTAACTGTCTAATCTATGTATACATATATACACTACATATATGTTTTTCAAATTTTTATATTAAACTTTCCCTACCGATGATGTATTTACTACACATCGTCTCTAATAATGGGAATATCGATATGAAATATAATAGATACGGGATTCAGAATTTTTGTATTCCTCCGCAATATAATTACGAATCACATCAAAGTATGATAGTATTTAAGTATTCATCTGCAGCGACGGAAATAAATAATATGTCGGTAAATCGGGAATTTTGCGAGTTTTAATCCGTGTTTCAGCAGAAGGAATTACATCAGTCACATTGATACAAATAATAAAAGTTTCAATAAATTATATTTATGTGTTTGAATTTCCATCAATTTAAATCATAATGAATTTAAATCACATAATATTTTTATGCTGTCATTCTTCTTGATTAGCTTGAAAAATAGTTATTTTTAGCTGAAATTCCACATATATCATTGCTTACTTTCAGCACTATTTATGACAGGAATCATTTGAAGAATTAATTGACATGCATTAAAGAACACCCCCTAATTGTGTTATTTTTGGAGTGCAATTTTGCAAACATCAGAATGATGCATTCATCATAATTTATCATGAAAACAGAATCAAGCAACGATGGGATCAAAAATGCGGTGGATTAAAGCTACACAATTTCTATAATTTGTGATATAAGGCAACTTTTTTAAAATTATTTTTAATGTTTAGCCCTAATTGTTTGATATATTTCAAAAAGCTCATAATACATCTCATAAAATACAATGAATCAATATATTTTCGGAAGTTTAACTCAAAAACTCTAACGAGAGCTTATCGGTTGATCTTTTTGTTGTATTGCTATAAAAATATTTTTGTTAGTATGAAAATGTACTTTTACTGCAAAAATTTAAATACTTCCAAAGTATTTATTTTTCACAAAAGATCTCTGAAGCAAAATTACAATTCTCTTTATGCAAATAAATTTTAACGTCATGAAAAAATGCCAAAACTTTTACCATAAGCTGATAAATATCCCGTTAATTTACGAGATAATTTTAGATTTTCATATATAAAATAATGAAAAAAAATCGATAAAACTATTGTATTACCCAATTATTGTGAATATTTTACTACTCATTTTGTTGTCAATAATTTCGCTTTAATATTTGCATTCTGAGTATGTATTTAAACTTTCTAACAATGAATTAGAAGTATATTATTTTTGTAAAATAAACTAAACTAACATACCTAACGCTTGTGAGAACGATTTGTTATGGAAATTACGAGGAAAGGCTGAAAAGTAATGCACACATGCTTGTACACCCCAAACAAAATTATTTTCAGAAACATGCTAGATGGAATATAGAAGTAACATTCTTTTTTATTTTGAAATTTTAATTTTGAGGTTATTATGTTTATTCAGTGTATTTCAAGAAGCCAAAGTATGAACATGTGTTCTAGTGTTATATCAATTATCGAAGATTAATACTCGTTTAAATGGTGTTTTTGGTGATGATGCTATTGATAAGTCTACTGTTAGTAGAAGTCTACTGATGAGTAATAAAATTTATTAGCTACAAGCCTGAAAAAGCCATAATTGTTGATGAAACATGCAGCGGACGTCCGATCGCTACCCGAGATGATAAACATCACAAACTCATCTATGATTTGATCCAAAATGACCGGCGAATCACTCAAAAGCGTAACGCCAACTATATTGGAATATCAAAGAAACATATTGCCTTCATTTTTGGATGGGTACCACACCACAACCCTCGTGCGCAACGGGAGAGACACTGCGAAACCTGAAGTTTGAATCGATTCCACGCCCTCCTTTTCACCCGATCTAGCGATTTGTGATTTTTATTTTTTTTCTATTAAAGTTAAACCTCAAAAGTAATTATAACACTTCGGACGATAAGATAAAGGCAACTGTTAAGCCATGGATTCGTAAAAAGTTTTTTTCAAAAATAATTTTTCAATTTCGGAATGAAAAAACTTGTTACATGTTAGAGGAAGTATGTTAACCTTAACAGTGATTATATTGAAAAATAAAAACATGATTTCAAAATTTAAATTTTTTACTTCAATGTACTTTTCATATGATCTTGATATTTGTTTTCGTTCGCGTTATATAAGCATGTGTGCATTACTTTTCAGCCTACTTTCATACTTGATTGAATTGAAATCATAAATTAAGTAAAATAGATATGGCCACAAAGCTTAGACACAGTAAATCCAGAAATATTCAAGATCGGATCGGATTTGTTGAATCGATTGTTGGAATCCTGAAGTTTATTTCGTTATTCATCAATTTCTTCTCAATGAAGATAGCTTATATATATACCATAGTGCATACGCTAAACGTCTCGCATAACAAATTGCATTCACAAACAATATTTTTACTATACCTATGTTATTTCCGCAAGCTTAAACAATATATTGACGAAGTTTTATTGCAATTGGATGAACGGTATGGCAGCGCATTAAATACGAACAAACAAACATTAATTTTCGCACATAAATTTTATAACCTTACTTTCTGAACGACCCTCGTACATGTTATAAAATTGAAATACAAGCTAAATTTGCAAGAAAAAAATATTTTTTACTCGGAAGGCGGACCTAAGAAAATCTCGCAAATTTTCATAGTCGACGAGACTTTTTGCTATCTGTGCTGGAAGTGTATGTTTATGAGAGACAAAGTGAATGTTGCCGGGGTACTTATTCAAATTTATAACGAGAAGTGTCCCACTGAGCTGAGAGTGTCAGGGTGGGCCAGGGCAGGGCCGGATCTTTAGTATGCAGACGGGTCGCTTTCCCTTATGCACGTTGGGTTGTTTGTTAGGTGGAGTGATCCGCCACGAGTGCAAGTGACAGTGTCAACCGAAGCGAGGATAAGTGGCCTGAGACCCAACATTTACGGATTCACAACACCTGACTGTCTGCGAACTGTTGAATGCCACTCTTAACTCGGAAATATTACAAGTCTAGCCTGCTGGATGTAGACGCCCTAACTGTTCACCAGGGACGACTTGCTCAAACGAAGGGGCGAATTTCGAGATCTTAATTAGCCCGGGCCCGGCTTAGATTCGCTCCTCGAGATTAACTTTGATATTCTGGATGATAATTTTTTAATTTATGAATGCAAATCATGCATGCATTAGTTTCCAAGCCACACCTAATTCAATCTATGAATTTAATACAAGAATAAAGCTATGTCTAATACAGTAAATCCGTGATATGAAATACGACATGGTTACACAAATTTTGAAATTTCATTCTCATTTTTCATCATCATTGCTATGTCAAAATGCTATGTATAACTCTTTTTGAAATGCTTATTATATGTTAGCTTGCAATCTTTTAAGCGACGATGATCCAATACCATTTGTTGGATTTTCTTCACTATTTCTGGCGTGATCACCTCATATGGTCGATCACTAAGATGTTTGGATATGGATTTATTTAAACTCTACCACCCAATATTTTAAGGAGCAGATGTAGACACATTTATAGTTGATCAGATCAATCTTAATATTATATTTGCGCTCGTGATTTATTCGACGTACAAGACGTTTGTATTGACTGTCATATAGCAAACTTTTGAGATGGAAAAATAAGCAGCGAGTGGAAATATTCGTTTAAAATTGCACATTTCTTCAAAGTGTTTACATGAAGTTTGAAAGCGACTCTTTCCTTTGAAACATGCAAACTTTAATATCAATACGACTCTGCAGAGTAGCAATAAAAATTCCCTGCAAGCCATCGTAATTATGAGTAATTCGAGTAATTTATTCCGAATGATTTTTTTTACTCGATGAAACTCTTCAGAAATTATTTGTTTTGTTCAGCGCCGAAGGAAAATATAATTTGTTAGTTAGGCAAGGGAAGTTTACTGCAAACACTTCTTGTAAATTGCGAGCTGCGAGCTTTCAGGGTAGTGGTGTAAATTAATAGTTAAACGTAGAATATTTGGTGTGTCGAGCATTCATAGTTAGTGTTTCGTGACTGGTTGAACTTTGTTCGTAATCATTTGATCAAACATCACAAATTTGGCTGGAAGCTACACAAATTGACGTTCAAAAAAACGAGACACTCATTACATTTTATTCCTCCTGAATTCTGAATGCTGGATTCTTGGAAGTAGTAATAATTTTTTTAAAGTTAGTCGTGTAATTGTTTAAATTTCATTCGTGCTGCGATTAGGATTGATATTTCTATATTTCTTGTAAGAAAAATACTCTTCAAAGTCAATTATTTTGGTTGTAATCAGCTTAAGAATCCAAATCAAACTCAAACTGCTTATTCACCACGACAATTTTACGGTGATCGATTTTATCGAGACGCACATTGATTCTACAACGCTTGGACCAACTGCGAGACTCTTATAACGAACCTCTGCTTTGAGCATGTCCGCCGTATTCCAGTTTCGCTCTTTTTCCTGCAGATTTTTTACACCTATTAGGAAAAAGGGCTGCGGTAACATTTTAGTTTATTAAAAAATAGCTACAGATATATATTTTTTTTTCAACCTAAAGAACATACAGAATTTACAGTTACAGAATAATTTATTAAAAACACAAATTTTATCTCGTCATATAATCTAAATTCCCAAGGATTTCCTTAAAAATATTAACAGGAAAATTTCAATCAAGAATTCTCAAGCCAGATTCCCCTTCTTTATAATTACGCATTACTTATTTATATTCAACCTCGCTTTAAAACTCCCACTTTGTACCTATGTTTCCCTATGATATAAATTCAAAATTGCATTTTTTCATAAAAGAAAATACTGAGAATTTAACTTTTAAAAAAATGGGAATGAAATTATAGCTTGAATGAACCACACAGAAATGAAATATTTATAAGCGTTTCGGTCATTTTGATGTAACTTCGCGAACAATACATTGTTCAGTATTCGGAATTAATCAGCGAAGAGCGGTTTCGATTATATGATAGTAGTGAATTCGAAAAATTGAGTCAAAATACACGCTTAGTATTCCAGTCAATTCCAGGATTCAAACAAAGGCTTGTTGAAATGATAATAAAGTAGAGTTGAATTTGAAAAAGCTGCAAAATTAATCAAAACTTAAAAAATTGATTGACCCCTTTTATAGGACTATTGCCAACCATTTTGACATGGTTTTTCAGTGCAGATATATGTTTTAAAAATGTGGTCGCCATCTACACCTTCTGTAAATTTGGAACCCAATCCCGAGCCAAAATTTAGATCCCGGGACTACATTAGACCATCCCGGGATCAGTCCCGGGCTCCCGGAAACGGGATTTTCAATTCTTTAAGAAATTATATTGATAAATTTGATCAAAAATTACTAATAAGTCCATTTGTTTAATATAAAAAAATAACTTGAAGGCGAAAAATTTTTATTTCTTTAAGAAAAGATAAAAATATAATTCAAAAATAGATAAATAAAACACTAAAAATTTCAAATATTATTTTGAAAATATGCTCAAAGTAACATTCAAGCACCGAGTGTTTCGTCATTTGGACTGGATCTGATTTTGGTAGCCACGGACTAAAACTCGCATAATTCCCGATTTCCCGACAAATTATTTATTTCCGTCGCTGCATATGAATATTCATATACTATTATACTTCGATGTGATTCGTAATTATATTACAAAGGAATACAAAAAAATTGAATCCCGTATCTATTATATTTCATATCGATATTCCCATTATTAGAGGTCGAGGTGTAGTAAATACATCACCGGTAGGGAAATTTGATATAACAATTTGAAAAACATATATGTACTGTATATATGTATACATAGATTAGACAGTTACTGCCCCTAGGCGTCGCCTAAGCTCGCTAATTACTACTTACGCCACTGTTTCTAAGGGTCCAGATTTCGATGGGAATGTCTCGATTTAGTACTTTCACTTTTAAACTTAACACATTCCCGTCGGGTTACGCAGATGGAATAATTGCGCGTTATGCAACAGAGGCTGCTACTTCTCTTCTTCTTTCTTCAGTGATCCGATGGAATAAATATATTTCTAATGAAGAGAACTATGTATGTAAAATAATAAAATATTCCATCTGTATTTTTAAATAACATTAATAAATTTTTACAGCAAAATTCCGGGTTATATTTGAATCACCTTCGTATAGTTAAATATGTATATTTTCCGTTAAAATAGAAAAAACGGAAATATAATACGACTTTTTATCAATGTACACTACTTTAAGATGTAAATTTAAATATAGCTCTTGAGACTACCTACTTGTTAAAAAGTTAGAGCATATATTCTAATCCCGACGGAAATATGTTTATGTATGTAATGGTCTTATGTTTTCTTTTTACAATAGACCACAATAATATGGTTTAAAATGGTCCTTGAAAAATTTGCTTTGTATTAGTTTAGTTGGAGTTCCTTTAAAAAATTAAAATGGATTGTAAAAACATGTATTATACCATTGGTAAGTAATCACGCATATATGCGTTCGGATTTGAATGATACGGAAAAATTTTGAGTGCAAAGATTAGTAAATCGAAAACAGAGACGGATGTCTTGCGTCTCATTATACACTTGCACATCGATAGCAAAATCGTACTGTAAAGGCACCCCTACACGTCTAATTATTTTCAAATATTGCGAAAAGTAATCCATAGAACATGTTAATTGTTTTTGTTTATGCGAAAAATGATCAAATATTGTGTGTTATCAATAGTGTTAAGGTTCATTTATTGATACACAAGCTTCACTCGCGTTGCGCGATCCTGAGATAAATTGGATTTGTATAGACTGATAAACATGATAAGCATACAAATATATCATGTACGTTTACGTCAATTTAAAATTAACCCACTAATCAAATCAAGCTTCCCACAATAATGAAAGTGAATGTGGGGTGAATTTCAGTTCTCTTGCTATCCGATTAGGTCAAACAGTTTTCATTGTTTTTATGTATGAATCATTTAGTCGGCATTGTTTGTTTGTCATGAATCCGCATCTGGCACAATAACTTTTTGTCCTATGGCAATAACCTTCTTAATTAATGATCATCTGCAAGAAAATTGAAACAGTAATTAATGGTTGTTTTTGTTGACAGCTTTGGGTTTCGAGCCGGACTTCCTGTACCCGCTGGAGAACGTGACGATAGCCCAGGGAAGAGACGCCACTTTCACGTGCGTGGTGAATAACCTCGGAGGATACAGGGTGAGTGGCGACTCCGCCACAGCCAGGGTGTGTATCCTTTTCAGTTGACTACTCGCACCCGCCTGCTCCTGCACCACTCGTCTCTCGTCACTCGTCTATCTGTCTCACACTCTATATCTCTCTAATATTTCACTTCCGTGCGCCACTCGACTATCTCTTTGCATCCACTCTTAGAGCACACAGCACTTAGGTTATATTAAAATGCCACCACGTATGCAATAGCACTCTTCACTTTAATCTTCCGCCGTGGACTGCAGAATAAAATTTCCGCTCGCATTCTTCATCCATTAGAGGGCCTTAACGTAGAAAACTTTCAAATTGCGAGAGCTGAAGTTGTACTTCATTTTATTCAGCAGTTCACCGGACAGCACTATCACTTTCTTCACTTTCGAAGTTGACTTCTTCCGAAGCGAGCTCCGAAGTT
The DNA here is from genome assembly GCA_008973525.1 of Stenopsyche tienmushanensis. Taxonomy (NCBI): domain Eukaryota; kingdom Metazoa; phylum Arthropoda; class Insecta; order Trichoptera; family Stenopsychidae; genus Stenopsyche; species Stenopsyche tienmushanensis. The sequence continues at coordinate 122,921 of WACJ01000070.1, read as the reverse complement.
GTAACTTCAACCGAGGACCGTTTCAATAGCTCTACTCTACTATACACCTCTCTTTCTTCCGGAAATGCACTTTTAGAAAGAGCTTCTTCTTAGATTATTACACAAAACACTTTAACTGTTAATTTGTTTGACTTTTCTACTGTTACATGCGAAATTAATTATTGAGCAAAAAGTCTTTAGAACATCATTAAAACTTAATTCGACCAAAGTAACAGTCAGAAAAGTTCATGAGGTATGTTAATCTTGCACTAAGAAGCTTGTCACTTGAAAATCACTATAGCACATGTATGAAATGAAACCTTTCTAAACACCTGCTTGAATATGAACACACAAAAGCACTGCAAATGTTAAAAATTAGAGGCACAAATACCACCTTAAAACACACCCATCAAACCTAAAAATGATATTTGATGAAAATATATTAACAATGACAATTTTATATATGTGACATCCCTAAAATTGGCAGAATCATCTCGAAAGGTAACCTGTTTTTATTTATCTATTTCTTTTTTAAACACGAGATGCATCGTGATCTCGTACCAAAAAAAAAAAAAAATTAAAAGCAAATGAGAGAAACGTTTTGGTCAGACCCTTGATCCGATTCCCCGAATTCCTACCATTTAAGCTCAAAATAAAATTTGAACAACGATTCAAAATTCTTCCATCCTATCCTCCCACCACCCAAAAAAAACAATCAATCTAACCCTCCCGCACGAAAATGCTATGAAACGCACCGAGTTGCACCTGAAAAATCGCACCCTAATTCTCTCTTTCTAGCACCTGCACCTAAATGCACACACTGGTTTGCGATGACACTGGTATGAATATAAATAATATATTCTTCCATCTATTTGTCTCTTCCCAATCTTATAGTCTTAAAGATCCAAACAATATGCGATTCAAACAACCATATTAATGAGCTTTATTGTTTGGATCGATCTAGTATACCTATCACTGTCTATGTTCAAAGCACTATATTATAAACGATGTTCGCGAAGATCGTGCGATAAATCTGTGAGTCTATTATTCCATTCTGAGACACTGTATATGATAAATTCGATGCATACGCAGTTACGGAGATCCCGCATGGCTGGAAGTCGATTAGTATAAGTTTCAGGCATCATGTATTGTTAGAGCACGAATTTATGGCATGATCTTCATATATTTTGCAGTACAATTCCGAATATTCGAATGTTTCATGTTCATCATCTATTTGAATTCAATAATTCATCTGACCTAATATAAAAAGTCACTATTAGAGTGACCGCACCTGGAGTGCTAGTAACTAGGAATAAATGTATGTGTGATGATATTGGGTATATCGAGAAGTCTTCGCCGATTATTATAACAATGCTCAACGAACATTCATTTTTATTTACAAAATCTTACAAAGCATTATTTCCTTCATTATTACGAACTATTTTCAACAAGCTTTCTAGTTTCCTCGAGTTCGAAAAAGTTCTTCCCATTTTAATTCCTTGCGTCGGAAATGGTTTAATCTATGATCATTGACGTTTACGACATATGTTGTCGTAAAAAACCCATTTTTCATTCCCAGTTACAATTTGGTGGGGTTTCCAGTTTTAGGGATATCTTTCAAACATCAGTTACTTTTGTGGTCAAACACTTTTGTGGCCTTAAAGCAGCAACATATAATTCCGAATGTGATTTTGGTCGGTTTTGGATTTTAACATTTTATTCTTAACAAAAATAACAATTTTTTACTCATTATTATTACTGATCAAGTACTTAAAAAAACTTATGAAGATGCTACAATATCTTGACAAAAACTGAACTCAAACAGACTTCTATCAAAATCGGCAAGGACTTGTCGATACACCTTATACTTAAAAAAACTGAAGGAATGGTCAACTTTTTACCAAAGAAGGTACAATACCAATGTACGTTGGGATAGAGGTGAACCGGTGCAAATACTCTTCTTAACTGTTTTCTTTATTGATGAAGCTAGAGAAAAGATAAATATAGATTTGACTGCGGGAAGGACATCTTCCCGTAGCCAAGGCTATCTTTGCGAATCTGCACAGATTAACAACGCCATTGCATTGGAATACATGATGATTTATACATTGAGTATTCAGATCACTTTCATCAGAAGATTTCATCAAAGATTCTGATATCGAAATATAATTTATTCAGTAGAATATACCTCATCTAGATAAAGGACACAGCGAACAACAGAAGACAGTATGAAAGCATAAAACAGAAAATAATTCATAATAAAATGGCAAAAGTATGATAAGTTTGTTTTCTACTTATTAAGATAAATTATTGAATGCCCCTCGCAATTTGATTTTGATATTTCAAGCCATCGGTTTTAACGCGTTTATGATGTTGAAATTAATTTGCGCGAAAAATTTAATTATCGCGTAAATCTAACTTTATACTTTCGAATCAAAGGAATTTTACTGTATATTAAAAAAATTAAATTTACTGTATATTATGATGAATTTATTGATAAATATATTTTTTTAACCCTAATAATTTTTTCAGTGTGGATGTTAAGGTATGGTATTTTTAGCGATATAAGTATTTAATATTTGTAATAAATTTGTTGATGTTAATTTAATTAAAGAAGAAGGGTAGTATTGATTCAGGGGAATAATTAAATAGTACGGGAGGCAGGGACTGAAATTTTGCACCCATTTCTATAAAGTTAATTTTTGTTTCAGTCAACGGTGCGAATATTAATAAAAATTGTGCATAACGGTATTAAATTAAAATTAACAAATCTACTATTTTGTCAACAAGTTGTTTATGTTATTTGTTGTTAAATAAATGGTGTCTACTTTGATTACAAGGTTTCTATGGCTTCGGTAGACGTGGCTAAAGTTATATATAAACAAAATAAGAAAAAATCGGCTTTGTAGAAATGGCTACACAAATAATGTCACTGCCCCTCATAATACTAAAGGATTAATTGATTTTCATAAAATGGGGATGCTATTCATAAGCATTGCATAATTAAAATTATTCATCTGCAAATTTATATACATATTTAATACTAGGATTAAGTTTTCATCGATCGATTGCCTCCAATTTTCCTCTATGGTTGATTGTGTTCACATTTTTTGTGGATTTTTCGCGAACCTAGCATTTCTATCTTCAGAAACAATTGCCTTCGGTAATCTGGATCTCGAAATGGAAATGATTTGTTTGTCGAAACCTGCGGCAAAATATGAACGAACTGCGCTCGAAAAATGCAACGCGGCAAATTCCGCGTATTCGGAATCGAAAAATTAATGAACTGCGCCCGTTTAAAAAAAATGTATGACTATGAGCTTTCTATGTGAACACTTTATATGATGGCTATCTAAATCGTGTCTGATTTTAAAACCTCCGAATCGTTGAAAATGATGGCGATGGAGCAGGTCGCATGGATCAAAGCTGATACTAAGGCCATCCTGGCGATCCACGAGCACGTTATAACGAATAACGCTCGTTTGTCCGTCACCCATAACGACTACAATACCTGGACGTTGAATATTAGGAGTGTGAAGAGAGAAGATCGAGGGCAGTATATGTGCCAAGTCAACACTGATCCTATGAAAATGCAGGTGAGCTTCAACAAGCCAAGATCCATTGAAAATTTATATTATACAAACGAAATATTGATCGAAAATTGTGATTTTAGACAGCATTTCTAGAGGTGGTTATACCACCAGATATAATTTATGAAGAGACCTCCGGAGACATGATGGTGCCCGAAGGAGGCTCTGCAAAATTAGTTTGTAAGGCGCGAGGACATCCAAAGCCGAAGGTTGTGTGGAGAAGAGAAGACGCTGGTGAAATCATCGCGAGAGGAGGACCACAAGGAAAGACTAGAGGTAATTTATTTATTTTTATACTGGCCAAATTCTAAATTATTGATCTAAATATTTGTGATTTTTTTCGTGCAATTGAATAATCTATGATGAGAGCGCCGGACCAAGTGTTACCAATTTAAGGGGGTATTTTAGTCTAAAGGCACAAAGGCCTTATTTTTTCAGAATATTTTTTTTAATAGTTAAAAATAAAATTTTAACATAAATCTGGTAGAGACAATAGAATATTATATAGAAAAAGTTTGTATTAAATTTGAAGTAAATCAGTTTATTACAACTCGAGATATTATGTCAACCGTAATGAAAAAAGTAGTTTCGATAAAAACGCGTATAAATATTTGATCAAAGTTAAGATCGCATTAGTTATCACGTGACTAAAATAGTATTTTGAAAAATTCTTTGGAGGATATATTCTTAAAAATCTAAACATTGAAAATATGATTTTTAAAAATTCTATACTTGAATTAAAGCGACCAAGTCTTGTCAATTTCTAAACGTTTTTATATGACGATTTTAAGCCTACTGGTGCATATTGCAACCCAAATAACGACCTGAGCATATCCCAACTTTTTTACAGTCACTCGCTGTTCCAAATCAATGCAGGGTTTCCTCTCGCACTAAACACAAATCGTTTTCAAAAAAAAATCATATGTAAATATTTTTATATTTGAATATAAAAACCTTTTAACTTAAAACGTTAGCGATCACTTGTTTAAAAACACATAAACGCTGACTAATAAAAATTGACTTATAGAAGGGGATTCAAAATGCCAAATAATTTTAATAAATTTTGGATGTTTTTTCAAGTTCGATAAAAAAACTTTTTATCAGATATTTATTGGCATTTTCAAAATATACAAAATATAAAATATAATAAAAATGAAAAAATGTATACGCCGATAAAGTGTATGAGGTAAAAAAAAGAGGACTTGTCCTGGTTGACACGATTTCAACCCTTCTAGTTATTTGAAACAAAATTTAAAAAAAAACATTCTTAATGCGCAAAAAAAATATATTTTCACAAAATGGCAACTGGTTAAAAAATGTCATTTTTTTGCCTTATTTTTTTAAAAATAGTTAATAAATTTTTTTTGACATAAATCTAGTAGGGACAATAGAATATTATATATAAAATATTTATACTAAATTTGAAATAAATCAATTCGTTAAAACTTAAGAAATCATGTCAACCATGTTGAAAAAAGTGGTTTAGAAAAAAACGCGTTTAATAATTTCATTCTGGTTAGATCGGTTTAATTTCTGCGTCACTAAAATATCTAAAACACCGTTAATAGTTATAATTTAGAGGTAATTTATCTAAAAAATATATTATTAATCCATAAAGGAGTACTATCCCAGGGCATCGGACCCTTCCCTCCACTTATCAGAAAGAGCACTCTTGTACATTGAGCTCGGAGATAGACAGAGACAGACACAGACGTAGCGCAGTTCGAGAGACAGAGATGGAGAGCTTCCCAGCATACATCGCATGATTGCATAAGTCGTTAACACAAATTTATCGACTAATAATAATTTCGATTTCAAGTTTGTTATTTATTTACGCAAAGAAATGACTGAATATTTTGTGCTATCGATAGTGTTTATTTATTTAATTGCTTTCTGTTCGTCGCTGCTTATTGAATCGGTCCTTGTTCAATTATCATTTCCTTCTAAAGCAGGACCAAATGAATCGATTTTTCGTGTATTGTTTATGTAAAGAAATGATGTGGTCTTGTATGCTATCAACTGTGTTTATTTACAATTGACTCTGTATCGATCTTACACTGATAGGAGCTGACAGAAAGTAATCGGTGTAAAGCGATTATTGCATCAACGACATCATCGATTTTAAATTTGTTCACTCCTCAAAAGGTTAAAAGTCTAAACTTTGAAAATATTAAAAAAAAAATGATTTTTTCAAAATTATAAAGTAGAATACCCCTTATCTTGCTCTCTAGGGCTGTCTCCACTTCTTTTATATCTGACTTATTTTAATACTCTGGATCTAATCTGGATTGTTCTCAAATTTTTCTTCTGCTCTAAATAACGTATCCGAATGAATCTTCGATTATTCTGGAACTATCAACCTGTGGCCAATATAGTGACTTAGTTAGCTGAATTTTGCCATTTTTATGTAAAATTCAGAAAACTGATTATACTGGCTTATATGATAACGACACCCTTTTTGTTCCTGTAGTATGTGGGAAACAATGATTTATCACCACAAAAAAAATCCTTTCACTACAAAAATGTCATATGGAGATCGCCTACACCCGTTAAAGAATAGGCAGCTTAAGAAGAAGAACATAATAAGGATGAGCTTACGGTCATATTTTTGTGCTTATATTTAGCGCTTTGTATGTTTATCCGAATTTATTTGGTTTTCATATGAATTCGAACGAAATTCGTTCGTTAAAGGACCTTTTTATAAAGGTCTATTTATAGGCTCGGGTATTGATTAATTAAAGGGCGATGGCATAAATTGTGTCTGTTGCTATTTCGTGATGTTTTTGATGTGACATAAATCTTAATGGGGCTTACAAATTAAATTCAATACGGAGGAGGCAATTAAAAAAATAGTCGAGGACCTTCCGGAAGGAGGCAGAGTAATCCTTCCGGTTGAGCGAGCGTCAGCAGGAGACAATGCCTTGCGGGGAAATGTTGAATTAATTGATAAATTCATTTGAAGTGGCAGTGGTGCGAGACCGGAGAGCGAATAAATTTTCTTGATTGACTTTACGGCGCGGAAGGCTTTTAAGGGAAACGTACGAAAGGCGTGTTTAATCATGCTTTCTCTCGGTGTCAGGCCCTGGGAAACGCCGATCGGAAAGTTTAGGACCAACTTACCGCAGTCTTTGTGTTGCCGACTGGATCTGGAGCCACCACGCTGCTAGTTAATTATTCTAGCCGGAGAGGGTTGGCTCTAATCCTGCTGGATTACGAAGAGGGGTGGAAAGGACGCCTGCGAATGTGTTATAAGAATCTGCTTAAGGCGTTAGTGGTCTTTCAAGTCTTTGTCGTCAATGCGACCACCGCTGACTGATCGTCACGAGCTAGCAATTCCTGAGGCATCCTTTGTAGACCAGTTTCAAAAGCCTAACTTGACACTCTTAGCTCTCATGCCAAAAAAAGAATCACAATAAATCTAAAAAGGAAAGATATTTCATTCCCATTGATAAAATTTGTTTGCCATCTTCATATTCGAGCATTCACCGATTTATCGTTACTTGGCATCTGAATGGTTAATTAAGTAGTTTACAAATAGTCAGTATAGTGATTATAAAGGTTGAGATTTAACCCCTTCAACGTTTTGTTTCACTATTAAAAGTGACGCGATCTTTTCGCCGCTAGCGAATACTATTATATCATAAAGTTCGAACAAGTCAGTTCCCGAGATGAATCATTCTTACATTTAACGTAGACAACACTGCAATCGGACATATCCGTAATTTTCCATTGAGGTTTGTTTAACATTCACAATGCGGATATATCCGTCATACCCACTTTGCATGGACTTTGGTCTTGACGGATATATACGTCATATCTACTTAAGACTTAAAACTTTGGGAATTGGAACTATTGAATATTATTCAAACAATTCCTATTCAAATAATTTAATCCAGATTTTACCATATATGGAATTCAATAGTAAATCACCGAATAAAAATAATTTACTCCTTAAAAAAATAACGGAAATCGCATGCCCTGGATAACAAATAACATTGGCGAGTTGTAAAAAAATATTTTTGTTGGTGGTAAAATAGGGATTTATCATCCCCACGTAGTAGTGCTGTTAATCTGAGCAGATTTAATTTGCCAAATTAACGGTGACATTTTTCGTTTCTCTTCAGGTACAATATGTTATTTTATCAGCACCATCTCTTGTGGCCCTACGGAAACATTGCATAGCGACCGATCGCTTCTTGCGCGTGCAGTGTCAGGAGAGTCGTCGGTTGACCTTGGCTGCGGGAAGTCATCCCTCCTGCAGCCAGATCTCTCTTTCTCTCTCTCGTGTGGAATAAACAGTTATTAAGAGAAGAGAGTCTTTCTATTCGACGCACGTCTATTCCCATCCATTCATCCAGCAACATCACAGCATCCCGATGAGCACGTCGAGGCGGGGAAACGCCCTGGAACTCTGCCCCCGAAAATTAATATATTGCCGAACATTATATTCGGCATTATATGCTAACGTTTTTTATCAGGGGTTGAACACCACCAAAGCCACAAAAGCCATAAATAAATTTTACTGTGAAGTGTTACCATTATGACTTGTCGATAAAAATCATGTTACTGATGATACCCCTAGAACTGGAAAGCCCTAAAATTTTGATGACAACATATTTGAGAACCATTGCGAAAACATATCTTCGATTAAGTATCGAGGAATTTTCACAGAGCTTAAGAGCATTTAAAATGTATCGGGAATACGAATCGAAATGAAAAAATTAAGTTAATTCTTTCGTTATTAAACAATCGGCAAAGACTTTTCAATACACCTTATATGTCTTTAACATTTTTAACAACCGAATATCATAAAGATTTTTTTCCTGGAATTAATATTGGCACATTTAAAATAGATTTGATAAGGGAATTGTTCAAAAAACTTTTCTTAGATCCATAAGATAAACTTTAAATTAATTCCATGAAATTGACGATAGCCATCAATTTCATTTTTTATATAGCGATGTTCATAAGATTTACTTCAACATTAAATCATCATTTCACTCTCTAACTTTTATAAGGGATAATCACTATCATAAGTTAACGATCTATGTGAAAAAAAAACGCTATGTAATAATTATTTTATTCATGTTTCAGTGAAGTAAAAATTCAGAATGGACATGTATAAAAATTCTGTATTTACTTTATAAATACACAGAAGTGCAATTTTACTAACAACATTTTTTTAACGACAGCTTCATTAAAATTGTGGTATGTTTCTGCATCGTATAAGCCTTTGAATGAACACCGTTATGGAATAAAACAACTTCTAATATAATACACATTATAATAAGAGCGTTTTTATATTCACATAGTTCTTCGACAAATATGCATCTATTTAAGTAAACGCTATTAGACCCGTTTATAAAAAAAATCGATTATATACAGAACAGACAGACATACATGTATTTTTTATATCTGGATTTAAATTTATTAAAAGCGTTGATCATCTCTCTATTTTACATGTGATAGCAAAATTTGAATCTCGATGAATATATTTAATAAATCGATGTAACCTTTACAAGGTGAACGTCTAGTCCTTTTGTAAAATGGACCTCATATCGGTCGTAATTAATTATTTTATCTGAAAAACGCAGACGAGATAAAAAAAACTGGAAAAGCCAATTCATTCCTCATTTAATTTCGATGGGAACTATTATTTTTGCGTATTTAAATTGGACGTATCAAGTAAAAAATTGAAAGCAATTTTCTTAAAGGCTCACTCTTACTACAATAATAGGTATGTTAATTTAGGTCATACGGGTTCAAAAATATTTATTTTTTAAAAAGAAAATGCGCAGTTTCTTTGAATTTTGTTGTATTTCGTTCATAAATTCATCAAATCAATGCCAGTACAGGTCATTAGATGCGTTCTACTCCTTATTCATGAGTCGCTGTTTGTCTTCTGACACTTGGGAAAACAAAAGTTAAGACGGGCAATGGGGCGGCGATTTCTCCGGGTTAATGTAAAATTAAAACGGCCACTTAAAAATTCAACCTTCCATTAAAAGTTACTTTTAAAATAGACAAGCACTTTCGCCACTCTTTCGGTGTTATTTAATTCCGCGGTCGAGGGAAATTTCAACCCCCTGCTTATTTGCTTTAAAAAGCGCTGAGGCGGTGGATGCTTCCTCAAAGAAGCCTCCGAATTATGGCACAAAGGCCAATAAAGATGTAAACATTTCGTGGAGCCAGCGATTTGCATTTAACTCATGTGAAAGATGTTCTCATAACTTCATTTTCTAGCTCCCCCGTTCTACGGCGCTGTGTTGACCTTAAGGGATGGGAGTTCAATCCAATGAAAAATCTCACCCCGAAGGCTCTATTTTTAGAGCACTATATTCAATACATTCATATTCATGAAAAAATTTAACTTTTATTGGGACCAAAGTACTTATTCAGATGGATCGCTTGAGTCCATACATTTTTTTGGACACCTTTATAAAAACTCACATTATTGGACAGTTGATTTAAAAGTAGTCCTATACCATAATATGAATACCAAAATAACAAATTAGCGCAAAATCTGTTTGATTTCTGAACTGATATTGAGGATGCATATATTTTTGTTCTTGTGCGATTAGCGACCATTCTTCTGAAATTTCCTTGTTTATTTAATTTATCTACAATAAAATAGATCAACGGTCATAAATGCACAGGTTTCAATTTCTAATGGTTCCAAAAAATATGTGTTTCTTGAACCGTGTCTCGATATAAACTGATTGAAAAGCAGTAAGCCCCAAGATTTTGAATACTTTCCGGTCCACTTAATATAATAATAAATCGAATTTTAATGGATATTTTAATGATTGATTTAATATATATATATTAAATATATTTTTTTGTTGCAGTACAATCCATAGAAGGAGAGATGCTGACACTGACGAAGGTGACGAGATCAGAAATGGGTGCATATCTTTGTATAGCTGCAAATGGAGTGCCACCATCAGTTAGCAAAAGAATGATGCTTCATGTTCATTGTGAGTATAAAATTTCTAATTTTATCAAAGCAACCTGCTCTAGATAAAATAGCAAAATTTTAAATTGGCGAAAAATCCCAATATGTTCGATTAATCGCAAAATAAACATTTGTACAAGTCGATATAAAAGCATCCCAAATCGTCCTAACACAACGTACCATTCCATGTATCGTCACAAAACCGATTTTATTTGTTATTTGCATATTTAAAAGAGTCGTAATTAAATTAGTACTGAACTTTCGGATGGCAATATAGTGCGTCCCGTATGTAAAATTGGCGAAAATCTGAATTACAAATGTTTGAAATGCGTATTTAATCTGAAGCATTTCATCAAATGTTTTAATGCTGATTTTGCTATAGATTATTGATAGACTTTATTTTTAATTTGATGCGTTTTTCAAAATTTTTAATCTGAGTATATGATTTATAAACATATCATTTCAAAACTCTCTAAAAACAATACAAATGAAAGTTGAACTCATTATATAGTATAATAAATAGCTAAAATATTGAATAAACACACGAGTTCGTTCTTCTTTCGGATGGGCGTCGGATAAAAAGAATCTCTGCTCTAGACAATTTTTTATTCATTACGAGAGAAAGAGAGAGATTTGACTGCGAGAAGGACGTCTTCCCGCAGCTAAGGTCAACCGATGACTCCCCCCGACTCTCGCCTCCTGCGCGTCACCACTCAACCGCCAACGGTGCATGCGCAAGAAGCAATCGGTCAAGAAGATAGCGCTGTTAAAACAGCACATTGTACATAAAGAGAGACAGAAGATGTTGCTATTAATTTAGCGAATTAAATCTGCTCAGATTAACAGTGCTATTACATGGGGATGTAAAATCGCCCACGCTCCCGTCAGTCTTAATCCAACCATTATCAAAGCCGAACAAGATCTTGCATTGGATGAGTTTACTCCTTCATTTACAATAGTAAAATATTGGATAGCAGAGTTTAAACGAAGCCGTACGATCTGCCAAGACGAACATCGCTATGATCGACCAAATGAGATGACCACGCTAAAAATGCCGAATAAAATCCACAAAATGGTATTGGATGACCGTCTACTGAAAGTGCGCGATCTAGCAGACATTTCAAAAAGTGCTGTTCATCGAATATTGACTGAAAATTTGAGCATGAGAAAGCTCTGGGCATAATGGGTGCCGCGTTTGCTCACACAATACGTGGAGCTTTTGGTTCGATTCACAACCACGGATGAAATATATTTAGCCATCTTGATTTATTTTCTTTTTCTAAACATGAAAAAATGACTTGGCGTTAAAAGATTTGCCAACAATAAAGAAGTAGAGTCAGCGGTTGATGACTAGTTTGAGGGCTTCGATAGTTCTCACTATAAACATGGTATTGAAGCTATTGAACTTCACTGAGTGACCCCGGCCCCCTGACAGAGGGAGATCCCCTAGAGGAGGGTGTTTCTCTATTCGCTTCTGAGCCTTGTAGAGAAGATCTTCAAGAAGAGGACCAATTTCGAGTATAAAGAGATACTTTGACGAAGCATCTACCGTCGAATCGCCCATCGCTGTGTACTTCACATGCTCGCTTGCTTACCACTAGTTCTCCAACCATGTGTTAATTGAATAAATACGCTGTGTCTATTGTTCAACACTGCATTGATCACCTACAGTACCTGCCTCATTTCACCTAACGAATGAAATCATAAACACGTTCCGTCGTTCATCGCAGCCGACTCGTGAGTCGGGACCATCGCGCCAAGCCGCAACAACGAGGACAGGTGACTCCCATGCGTCAGGCGGGGCATCGTACTAATGCATACCCGATTTATGAATACTTAACACTACATTTTAATATTGGGGGATAAAGCATTTTATTAGGATGTCCCATAAGTTTCTTTCGTTTTCATAGTAAGAAAAAAATAAGCAATAATTTGTATTACATCAAAATTTATTGAATAATATATGATCCATTCTGTTCTGTTGCCTTTATCCATCTCTCCGGAAGCTTCATAATGCCTTCTTGCCCAAAATTTTCCAGATTTGTTGACAAAATATTGATCAAGGTACATTTTAATATCATTTTTTGAATTAAAATTTTTACCACGTAAAAAAATTTTCAATTAAAGAAATAAATAATAATCTGAAAGAACAATGTCCGAGGAGTATGGAGGATGAGGTAAAACATCCCAGTCAAATGATAATAATTTATTTCTGACGAGCAACGACACATGAGGCCACGTCTGTTCGCTAATTCAGGCCATTTTCTGGCAATTGCATCCTTTAGATTGTCTAGTTGGAAACAATATTTTGTTAAATGGATCGTTTTACCTTGCTGAAGAAGCTCATAATAAACTCTACCCCCTTCCAGTTCCACCAAATGCATAGCAAATTTTTTTTTGGATGTAGACCAGGTTTAGCTACAGTTAAAGCTTCTGTACCCTTGGTCCAAGACCGTTTACGTTGGATATTCTCATAGAGTATCCAACGTTCATTTCCAGTGAGAAGTTTCTTCAAAAAATGTAGGCTATTATGTCGTTGGAGAAGAAGATCGCATGTTGAAGTACACTGAAGTTTAGTTGAGTCAGTCAGTTCATGAGGAAGCCACACATCTGAACGATTGATGTAGCTCAATTTTGTCAGATGATTATGGACGGATATTCGTGGAATTTCTAACTTGTTAGCTATTTAGCGAACAGTATATCGCGGGTTTTCTTCAACCATGGCTATGATTAGATTTGTGTTAATTTGAGAAAGAAACTTATGGGACAACCTAATAATTCAGTATTAGTGCTTATTCAAACAAAAGTATATCTCTATGATGATTCTTTAAATAGTTTTTTAAAAAAATCACTTTTTGGTGGCAAAAAAGGATAATTTTAAATGACAAATTCTTAGTATTGCATTAAAATCCCGTCGCGTGTACATTGAGCTTCTTCTCATTTGCAACCGTTGAACTGCAACTACCCGATTATGACTACCCTCGTTCCACGGACAAATCTTTGCGCTGAGGGAAAATTTAATAACTCCAGGATTCTCCCCGGCATTCCCGACATTTTACCTCCTGAATCAAACTGTCAATATAGAGACGCGATAACGTCGGGTTTACAAAACTTTTCTAATTTGCGTCCTTATTACCGTGTCAATTAAATTCTGCAAAGCCAAAGATAAGGAATTCCCCCTATCGTCTGGCGAAAATCACAAGATTGCTAATGGAATTAAATAAATAGGAAAAGTTTATTTTCACTCGTCGGTGAGCGGGATTCTTTTCAATTTAATTATTTCAAATGAAACTTGAAATTGTGAAACCTTCGAGTTTTTCCTCCCTCCTGAAGATTCTCATAATTCATACGAAGTTTTATTTTTATTTTCGCGCTCTGTATACTCTCTTTGTGCTGCGAGCAATTATAAGTCGTACATTGACTTCCGAGCAAATATTGCATTTCATTAGCAAACAGGGGAGGAAAATTCATTTTTGTTAATGAAGAAAAATATCCAAATCTTTTTTAATAGGCTCTTCACAATGAATAATACAAAAATCTTCATAAACGACCCAAGCAAAAATGATAAACAACGCATCATCTTGCTTGATTTTGAGCCATCTTATATGAAATTAGCCATATAAAACCTATTAAATATATATAATATTATGAAGAAGAACTCGCCAACTGACCAGCTGCCCTAATAAAAAGTTTTCTAATTTAGCTTCTATAAACTTGAATACTCGTAACATCAGTTGGATGCAGAAAACATCGTTAATTTGTGGTTAATTTCAAATATTGTTTAAATGGATTCGTATAACGAAAATTCTGATTGAAATCCCGATTGCAAAAAAAAGAACCTCCTTCAACAAATTTAGGTGAAATATTTTCGATCAAGATATATATGTTACTTGAATGTTCGCATTAATAATCGATGACACAACATAAGTATCATGTCTAAATATTAACGCGCAAATCCAAAAGTCATCCTGATCATATCAAATTGCGTTTAATAAGTTTTAAGAATATGTATTTATAAATTATCTGATTTTAACTGTATAATATATCTAAATGTCTATTCATTAGCATTTACTCAATGTCATTAAAATACATTATATTGGAAACAACAAGTTAGTTATGCCTTGATTTACATAGTAATCGAATTGCATGCTTTTATAATTAACATGTCATTACTTTGATATTTAAATTAAGCACGATTCAACCCATATGATTTATTTTTTTAAATAATATTATCACAATCAAATAATATTTCAACAGAGGATTTTTAAGGAAGATTTTTAAAAAATATATCAATTAAAACGTTTCTTTATTATCAAGCAATACAAAATCGATTGAGTAGATTCTCTTAAAAGCTTCTTTATATTTGTGGAGCTTAAATCCATTACATATTGATAAGCTTTTATATTTGACTTATATACCCGTTATATCAATATTTATCTATAAAACCCTGAATAATTTATAATATCAAAGAAATATATACATGTCTAAAAATAATCTCCATAAAAGTTCCCCAAAGCTTTGATTTCTGTCTTCCAATATACATTTTATTGAACATAATGAATAACTATTAGATTAACCTCATGTCAAATAAATCTATGAATTCCAAAAGTTGATTATCTAAGACAAAAATCAATTATAAATTAATAACAAGCAGTGAGTTTTTATGATAAATTTATAAACTCTTGATTAAGGCGGATTAACTCTTTGATTAGTGAGTTAAATTAAATTAAACATATATTTAACATCCATACAAATCCACTTTTCTCTCAGGACCGCGCAGCGTGAGTGAAGCTCGTATATCACACATAATATTCGTTCATTTTTCGCACAAACAAAAACAATTCACATGTGCTATGGATTACTTTTCGCAATATTTGAGAATATTCAGACGTGTAGGGGTGTCTTTACAATACGATTTGCCATCGATGTACAGTGTATGACGAGACGCAAGATATTATCTCCGTCTCTGTCTCCGATTCACTAATCTCCGTACTCAATGTGCGAAAATACTCTTTTTTATCATTTGGGATCCGTTCGCAGCATATGCGGGATTCCTCATAAGGAGGATACAGAATATTACATTCCAAATTATGTCTATATAAGGCTACACGAGATTTATTCTACTCCCATGATTTTTTGACAATTAAGATGCGAATGAAGCAATGATCATAACGTTTAAGTCGATTTATTGCTTCATAAATACGATATAAGATTCATCTTTAATGACCTATATTATACTTACCTGGATAGTACCCAGGTAAGTGATTTTATTCTTTCATTGTGAGCTTATTCTTCGTTATTAACCACATTGTCTTTGATTGTTCATAGTCCATCCGCTAATCCAAGTTCCGAATCAGTTGGTGGGTGCTCCTCCAGGAACCGACGTCACCCTCCAGTGCCACGTAGAAGCCTCCCCCAAAGCCATCAACTATTGGACGAGAGAATCCGGTAAGTTCCATCATTACTCTATAATAATACAATATTGGGAGCTTCTGACCCGTTAGCTAATTCAATTACAACCCTGCACGCAAACCTGATATTTAGCGCAGAGAGATTAGCTATAAAGTCGTTATTCGGCATTCGGATCGAGTACGAATACCCTGCGTTCATTTTGAGCTCAATTTTGGCGAAAAATAATTTGATGAAAGAGGATAGACCCGATGAAAAGATGCACTCACATCTGTTGGGGTCTAATTTGGGTACGTGTGATGCCCGCCAGAGTATATCCCGCTTATTCCACATTAAACGTGAACGTTCCGGACGCTGATTTCTACTTTAAATTTCAGCCGAATGGTCCCTGGCATCGCGAAAATGGTACCACACGTTAATTCAATTTATGAAACTTGGCTAGCGCTACGGATACACTCGGACAAATTAGAAGTGCGGTGCGTTTGTGGCTTTGGGGCTTTTAGCATACACCGTGTGCACATATTTATAATTATAACTACCCTAATACTACCGCAACTAATTTCAACTTTAATATTTCACGTTGATGAATTTCCATCTTCCTTGCTTGAGAGCGAAATAGCCTTCGATGTGCGACCATCGCGCCTGTATATTCTTCCGTTGATCCAGATTCGCCACATGTAAGATTTCAACCCTTTTCTATCCCCACGCTATGAAAACGTGATAAATCTTCAAAATTTAAAACATTTTTAATATGGCCATTTCTTCGGGTCGGTCTCTTCAATTATTTGTCCCAGCACTACCGCATAATCATACATACAACCATGCATACGCTCGAAATTCCACAAATATGATATTCACCGAACATGACAAATTTCAAGCATGCATCGATGCAATTATAATAATTTAATCATGACTAAATATTGTTATAAAGTATTAGTTCCTGGACTATTATTGGGTATTCCAGAGGCACACAAATTAAAAAAGTCATAGAATGGTAAATGTAAGAGGTAAAAGAGGGCGTGTTCTAGGTGACACGATCACAACCAGTTTATTCATTTAAATTTTAAAAAATAAAAGGATCTTTAATTAATAAAAATGTGGCTATAGTCTCTACCTCTGATAAAATAATAATTTCATTTTTGTAAAAGACAAATATTTTTAAAAAAAAAACATTTTTTCGCCTAATTTTTTCAGTTTTAAATTTTTAAAAAATAGTCTGAAATAAAATTTTAATATAAATCTGGTACGAACGATAGAAAATTACATTTAAAATATTTGTATCAAATTTAAAGTAAATTCCTCAATTAAAACTTGAGATATTATGTCAACCGTGTTGAAAAAAGTATTTTCGAGGGAAATGCGTTCAAAGATTTCATTCTAGTAGAACCGACTTAGGTGCCGCATCACTAAAATAGCTATAAATCTGTAAATAAATAGATTTTTGCAAATTTCTTTTGATGACACATTCTTAATAGTTTAAATTTGGAAAATATGCAAAAAACCCAAATTTTTTTTTTGAAAAATTTAGGCTAGAATATTAAAGTTTAAAAAATTTTGGCATTATTATTCATACATAATTTTAATAAATTTGACGTGGATGTTACTACAAATCATTCCAAGAACTTGCCATTGTATTTTGGACCAATTTCGACAGGGGTGCTTCAACAAACAAATGTCAACGCTGCAAGAGTTGTCACATACAAATTAAGTGATTTATGAGAAACATGTGCTGGTCCTTTGATGCATTTATTTCAATACTGCCTCACTTTAAATGGCGTATTATAGTTTTTATGAATTCAAAATGTGTTTTTATACAACACAATAAGAAATTAGAAAATAATTCAATCCTTTGGAAAATTTGATCAATATGAAAGCTTAATTTTACTCATGGTTTTTATCCATATTTTGCACTGTAAGAATAAAATGGAAGTTACACATTGTACGCGGGACCCAAAATGCTAATTTAACAACTTGGCAATAACTTCGCTGCTTTAGGCCGTATACAAATTTGCTCGCCATTAACTTTCGATTCGAATGCACATAACGATTTACGAACTGTGAGATAAATATGGCAACAGTTTACATACACTCTTATGACTTCCGGGCCGCTACCCTTCCCATCCGCCCAGGGGTGGACTGCTAGGAGGTCCAGCGGGAGACCTGGGGGCCCCTCGCCGGAAATATGCAAATAATAATTACGAACCTGCCCTCGTGGACCGTTGAAGCCTTTCGCGTATATTTGATATGTCATGCAGCCATGTCATTGTGCCATGAATCGCTTAAATTTGCATTCGCATTTATTACACTCATTTCACTCGAAAAATTCAAAGCCATAATCGGGTTTTCCAAAGTCAATTTACAGAACTTAATTGAATTTGAACAAGTTTGGGCATTAGCCAAAATTCGATCTCAAAGGCGGCCTTATATTCGCCGTTTGCCGAAATTTATTAGCAAAATACAGACCACCAAAACGTACATTTTTATGCTCAAGTGTCGCCAATATGAAAATCTTCAACAAATTCAGACAGTTTCTTAATATTATATTAAATACGTATGCTAATTGAACAGATACTAGTAAAAAAAAAAACAATATGAGGAATATATGGAGGATATGAAAATCTATAGAGTCTTCCAATTCAATTCATATTTGTCAAGGTTAATTTTACCCCAATCCAATTGATTGAACTTGATTTATACATATTAACTTGAAAATTCGTAAGAAGACAGTTCATGCGGCACCCAAATGCATATTTTATTCACCCTGCTTATCTTATAAAATTCACCTATACTATAAACCAATTCAAAAATAGATAAATAAAACACTAAAAAATTCAAATATTAATTTTAAAATATGCTTGAAGTAACATTAAAGCATCGAGTGTTTCGTCATTTAGTTTGGATCTGATTTTGGAAGCCAGGCAACTTACTGCTGAAAATGCATACTCAGCCTCCACACTCGTTGGAGGTATCGTCATCAGATATTTAAATGCTAGTTAAATATCTAAGTAAAATTCCTATCTGCTGAGACATGGACTAAAACTTGCAAAATTCCTGACAAAAATTATTTATTTCCGTCACTGCAGATGAATATTTATATACTATAATACTTTGATGTGATTCGTAATTATATTACGGAGGAATACAAAAATTCTGAACCCCGTATCTATTATATTTCATATCGATATTCCCATTATTAGAGCCGAGGTGTAGTAAATACATCACCGTTAGGGAAAGGTTAATATAACAATTTTTAAAACATATTTGTACTCAATATATTTATATATAAATTAGACAGTTATTGCTCCTAGGCGTCGCCTAAGCTCACCAATTAGTAGTTACGTCACTGTTTCCAAGCTTCCAGATTTCAGCGGGAATGTCTGGATTTAGTAGCCTTCATCGTGCTGGTGATGTGTACGATTTCTGTTAGATAAAAATTTCAATACCGAATTTTTCGGGATTACGTTTACTAATCCCGGGATTCATGAGCATCTAAAATTATCCGGAATCCCGGGATCCCGGGATTGGATTCCCTATCTACGACCGAAATTATGCACCCATTCCATCATTATGTAAATCAGTAAAGTTATAGTCTACCATGTTTTCAACGTTGCGGACATTAATAATATTTTTTGAAACCAGAATAATTGTACATATTGGCATTTATTTAAAATCTACAAAGCTGCTTTTTTATCTACATGTAGTTTACGTTAATTATTGTTAAATGAATGTAGTCTACATTCGATACAAGATGGCTAGAATTTCATTAGACGTGGCTTAAGTTGTAGCGCGGTAACTTTATTATAATTTTCATCATCGCATGCGCTGCAAAATTTTCGATTATTCAAGAATCGTCATTCGTTAGGTGGCATCAATACAAAAAAATAAGAAAAAAACAGGCTTTGTAGGAATAATTACACAAATAATATCGCCACATGTCGTATTATCAGCGATTTTAGCTTTCGAATCTTGATCAATGATCATCCTTTGTATTGATGCTCCTTGATTTAAATACTCGTTATTTAAGTCCCAAGAGTTCTTTGTTGGTTTTGTAATTTCAAATTTAATATTTATCATCAAACAATAATTATAAGAATAAGAAGATGAAGCATTATGAATTAAGATCTCAGGACATGTAATATTATATGTTCAAAAAACTGCAATAAAACTATTATTCTAAGTCTATAACACTTTTAAATTTGGCTTGATATTTTAATATTCATCAAATGACTATATGTTCTTTTTCATACATTTGAAAGACTCCTCGTTGCTCATATTTTACCACATTTCAAATGCTTCTATTCTTCTCTCAGTGGCTTGGATATGTATTCAAATCCCTACGCCATTAAGTAGTACTGAGAAAATGTAGTTTGGTTCATTTGTGCCAGGATGCATTACTCTTGTCAAAATGCTATACAATGGAAATTTCTATGTGAATATTTGGCAATATTTTTAAAATAATTTCAAATTCTTTTATTATTTGATATAAGTCCTGAAAATAGCTCATAATATCTTAATGCCAATATAATACAGAGTCGGCTCTTAACAACGCGTCCAATGAAGATATAAGTCTTGCTTGTTATAGATTTAAATTTAAATCTGAAAATAGTAATATATTATGGTCAAAAGTTGATAATGCCATATGTTTGTATGTGAACGTATTTTCCTCTATTATATTTCCCAGGGGCGATTTTTTCCATCCGCATCCCGAAATAAAAACGAATTCGACTTGAAATATTTTTAATTAATACCCTTTCTATAAATGTTTTATTATCCCGCCATAAATTCTCCACATCGCCGAAAGATGATTAGTGCCCGCGCCCGTTCGAGGGTTGTTCCCGGGGAATTTTTCAATTTTTTTCGAAATAAATACGGCCGAAGCGCATGTTAAATAATTTTATTATTAAAAAAGGCCAACACTTTGCCTATATTAAACCGTTTCGGTGACATTAAAACACTTAGGCGAAATTTATAGCTCGCGGTCCCACACATACTCGTCCCGTGGGGAATTGTGGTTTTATACATTCCCGTTGTTAGCTCTAATACGGCTTGCAATCGGTATCAAAAGAACTGCTATATTACAGTAAACCTTTGTGTACATATTTATAGGATACGCTTTAGAGATCCGTACTAATTTTTTATGTCCTGGCAATCTGAATTTTTAAAAAATACAGCGGATAAATGTGCTCGGAGGTACGACCTTTTAGGGAACACTTGAACTTTCGGGGTACGCTACGGGATTTATTGTATTCCCACTGAACCCTCACACATATTTATTTCCAAAAATATAAGCCGAAATATTTTTTGCTGCTGTCTTAAATGCTTAACATATTTGTCACATAACTCTTTGCTCAATTAATATACCAAAACAGCAAGTGTTTGCATACAACAAAGTCATTTCAATAGAAACGCTCAAAGTTTATTTGATCATAAAAGCCATATTTTTAAAGCAACATCTATCAAAATTATTGTAAATTATTTAACAATATATGGCATATTATAATAGAAAGTTATAGTGTGGAATAACTTATTATAATTACGGAAAAAATTATTTTCAAAAAAAGCTCTCCATTCGAGAAACGTTTCGCCAAAAAAATCATACTCAGTGATGAGACCCATTTTTAAAATAAATATTGCCATAATCGTTCATATAAATTGGACGATATTAATATCGACGACATGTGGTTCTAATTAGACGGCGTCACATGCCACACAGCGCACGCCACAATGAACATTCTGCACGAGCGATTTGAGGGCATATGATCGTGCAATTTAACGCCTTTGGACATCTTCCTTTGGAAACATCTCAAATTGCAGATCAATCTGTATAAACCGCAAACAATCGGTGTCCTCAAAATCAACATAACGAACGCCATCCAGCAAATTCAGCTAGATTTATGCGACAAAGTCGTTGAAAATTAGAACTTTTGAATACATGCCACCAAGAAAAATCGGGCCAAATATTTAAATAATATTATATTTTATAATTAATGCCTTATTATATTTATTTAAATAAAATAAAAATTGAGTACATATCTTATATATAACTTTTTTTATTCATGTTTAAAGATTGAGCGTTGTTGTTGAAATACCCCATAATGCTTATTTCGCTCGATTCTTCCTACTTGTATATTTGCAATATTGTCATTAACAATAATTATGAAGGGTATTTACCTGTTTGATACTCTTATAATATAAGCAATTATTTCACGTAAAATTATGAAGCTTGTTTGAGTATTTTTATTTGTTTTCCATGGAACTTCAGCTACCCGTACGAGGTCTATGGGAAACATTTTTAAATGAAAATTTCACATATAAATTGCACAAATCTTGTATTGCATTGCTTATGAATGCATCATAATGTTGAATTTTTATAATTTTATCGCAGTCAGAAAATCAAGCAAATTTTTCGTTCGAGTATAGAGCTTTCATCGTAGAGCTTACAGCATGGAGCTTTTAACTTTCAGCATAAATAGAGCTAATAGTCCGATTGTTACATTCTATTGTAATTATTATCAGGTTCTTGGATCCAACAGTTCTCTGCATTAATACCTTAATGCAGTTTAACACAAAGCCTAATGGAGGGGACCTGCAAACACCAGGTGCATAATAAGCTTGTCCACGACCGGTCAACCATTAACACTACACTTCTGGAGGATTTTGTTAGCTCTAAGCCCCACCTAATACATGTAAAGCCGAATTAACCTCCTTAAATCCTACTTTACATTTTATATTTTCTGAATATTCTTCCTTTTATTTAAAAATTCTATCGATGTTAGGTCAAAACTTGATATACTGACATCTGCACGCGGATTTGCTAACTTATCGCATATGCGCCTTAAATGTATTTTTATTATATATTCGAATTAACATGAAGACATTACTTCCCAACACACATTATATACTCATTTTGCACTTGAACCCAATTACAAATAATTACGCCATCATCAATAGTTTTGTATATGATTGCTAATGACCAATAAAAACCATCTTTGGGCTAACATAAATTCAATGCTTTGTTTTGCAATTGTTTATAGTAAGAAGAAATCATATACATGGACGGATGGACAAACAGACGGATGAACAGATCGATCATACATACAGTAAGTTGAAATTCAAACTTAAAAAAATAGAAGCGTACCGGTGAAATTATACGAATATCAACCCTTGTATAAAATATCATGTGTGTGTTTATTAAGTATATTAAATGTGAATTTTATAATTTCGATCTTATATATCGTCGCAAGGGCAAAAATGAGTATAAAAATGTAATTTTTTTTAAAAAAATTCGCCTCATATGGGTTGCAAATATTTTTTTGTTGTAAATATTATCGTGTCGCTACTTTCGTCATTCGTCGCAAATAAATCATTAGCATACGTCCTTTGGACGAATTTATGGAAACATTTATTCAAACTTCATTTCATTTTGGTAATTCAATAAATTTTCCGGCCCTTAGGAAAATAAGAGGCCATTAGGTCGGTATAGGCACTAGTGTGTAATGTCACCTGAATATGACACATGCGAATCGTTTGCGGGAAATTTATGTAAAAAAGGGGCAAAAACAGGCAGGGGTCGCAAGGGGCACAATACCCCTTTTTGAATAGCAGAACCTTACCATATTTCGAATATAAATAACGTGAAGGGCGATTGCGAGTTTCACTATCGTTTGCTTGTAAAAAAATCTCTTCATCGTCTTAATTACGCCAAACTGTATCTTATTCAGAGGCATAACTACCCTAATCTATATTTATTTAATTAAAGCATATATACCTTTAAATAAATCACAGATAATTGATAAAAAATCTATAAACTTTAATGATTTAAATACTAACCATATCTGAATCTTGATTTACGCTATAGATACTTAAAACCTGCACCATAATAAATTTATAAGATCATAAATATCAATCAATCGTTTCGATCCAGAATTACCCTAATTTTCTGAATTAAAGAAACAAATATTGTAATTAATAAAATCGTACTGAGAAGCATATAAGTGTCTAAATTTGCAACGATAATTAAAATATTTCAAATGGGGAAGAAAATGGCCGATGATACAACATGTGTATCACGATTCAGGCAATGTTAACAGTTAATTATACTATACCTATATTATTTGAAAAAGTGCAAACAATAGTTTGGCAAATTTTTATTGCAATCGAATGAACCGTATGGCAGCGCATTAAATACAGACAAACAAACATTGATTTTTATATATTAGACTATGTTTATGTTACTTGAAAAATCTTTAGCAATAAATTAGCGAAGTTTCATCACAATCCAATGAACGGTATGGCAGCGCATTTCGCACGAACAAAGCCCAATTCATTTTTATATATTAGATTAGATACATGAATTGTATTTCATTTAAGCTTGTCAGTCACATCAACTGTGCTTTTATACAAAATTCTATTATTTATGAAAAATTGTCAAGTATAAAAGTCATCTAGAACAGTGGTTCTTAAACTGGGCTCCTGGGATCCTTGGGGGTCCGCGAAAACATAAAAAAAATATTTATCAATACATGAAAAAAAAATTATTCAAGAGGGGGTCCGCAAAAAAAATGCTTATACTTATGTAGTCTGTCCAGGAATCTAGAAAATAAGGTTACAAGGGCTCTTGATGTCGGAGATTTTTTTTTTTAATTGGCACACCTGGCGTGTACGCAATATTCTAAATGTCAGTTTATGCCATTTTGTTTAGTCACAGTAAATTCTTCCGATGGAGAGATCGTCGCGCGCTTCCGCCCCCTCTCATCCGTGCGAGATCCGCGGGTTCATCCGTTTTTTGACTTTGCAGAAAAATACCACCGCAAATATCCATCAGAAGCTCAAGGATGTTTATGGTAGTGATATAATGAGTCGACAATATTTAAATAAATGGGTTAAAATGTTCAGAGAAGACCGTATTGATACACACGACGAGGCTAATAATGGGAGATCATGAATGATTTCTGACGAACTTGTGTAAAAAGTTGAAGAACAACCAAATGACCACCGTGTGATGCTTAACGATCTTCATGAAGAATTTCCTGGCATTTATCAAAGTCTTCTTGTTGATATTGTATTGAAAAAACTTGGTTATAAGATGTTGTGTGCGAAATGGATGCCCAGAATGCTTATAATGGAACACTATCAAAATCACATAACCGCTCGGCGTTGATTTTAGAATAATTTTGCATAGAAAGGAGAAGCTTTTTCGGACTCTATCGTGATGGGGGATGATACCTGGATTCTGGGATGTAGTGATACAAGTGGCAATTAGTTTATTATATTTGTAAAGAATCGTAGTTGTAACCATACTTTCTGGATAACCCTTGCTTACATATATAGATAGTCAAATCACAGATTTGATGCACTCAAGAAAATTGAGATTGTGGTCAGGAAAATTCCATATATTTTTCCCCTGCATTTTCAACAACAGTTTCTGCTCTCGACTGCTGCACAATTCACCTTTCCCTCGCATAAAAATATTTGAAAACGAAACAATTTGGCATTCACTCTGTATCACGCCGATGATGTACCCAACCAATCTTCATAACCATATTAAAGTGGCGGCGGAGCCTCGCAGTGGAAATTCTACGTGAGTTTTTCCACAATACACACAAACAATTGGTACAAGAGCGCATGTGCGTTTGTTTAATTTATGTGATTGAATCCTACCCCCTCCGCATATGTCTGACACTTTTCCTCCCATTTAACGCTTTTCCACGAGCGTATCTGTCGACTGGTAGTTTTTTCGCGTGCAGGCTCATGTGGGCTCGGAACGATTCTTTACATAAGTTCTATTTTCCGACAGATTGAAAAATGAAAATAAATAACAAACGGCTAATGGAAAATCGCTGTTCAATTATAGGGTTGTTTATTTACCGAATGTATTTTTCGATTAGATTTAAATGCATGCGGAAAACTTTGGGGGAGCGTCTGGTTGAAGTGCATACGCTTTTGACATCACAAAGCAGGAATAATATAATGGACTAAAAAAATATGGATGGATTATTCTCAAATGTAAAATATAAATATTTTCAAAATATATATCGGAAATACCATAAAATCATGCCGTTTTTTATACCAGTTTTATAGGCTTAAGAAAAGAAAAACCTCCAATCTCCCTCTGAATTTATTAGAGTTTGTCATTTAGTAAATAGTTTTCGAATGCTTTGAATGCTAACGTGTATTTGATTTTGAACTTAAACATAGAGTTTTAATCTGGATTCAAATCTTGTAAAAGTAAATACTAATGTGAATAATAAATTCACTTACATCTGAACAAGTTTTGGCACTTTAAGAAGATGAATAATAGCTATGGATGTTAAAATATATCGAAGAAGCAATGCGATTCCTCAATCATATAAGGACAATATCTTTTAATCAAAGACATAATTGATAAACTGCACAATAATTACTTTTTACGAGAAAACTGCATCTTAAAAGCTGACATTGATTTAATGCTCTTATGGTGTCAAACAACGTTGTAAAGTGCAGCTTTCTTTCATAATTCTGATTCATGACGGCGTCTGGAACTGGAATAATAGAGCGCTTCAGGAACGATGCAGTCTCTGTAAATTTTCTGAAATTGTACATATATAAGAATTAGGGTGGGCATCTATTTTTTTATGATATGATTATAAACTTGTGTATTTATTTAATATCATTAAGTTGTATTCCAATTTTCAAGCAATGCTTGCTCAATTTTTCTTAAAAAATATACTCTATTTGTGCCATTAATACATGCAAAATTTTATCAAAGATGATGAAATTAAAAATAGTTCTAAACGAAGATTTTATTCAAGCTCTACTTTAACTTTTCATCATTAAACAGAAAAAAATAATTTCGCTCTTAATTTTTTTAAGGGGGTTAAGAGGATCTTTTGCTACGTTTCACACATTCAATAAGTTTATAAACTTGAAGAGGTACCATTTTGCAGGGTCAGGGTTAAGAAAATATTTTTTTATGTGAAGATATTTTTATAAAATTAATTAAAACAATATTGTTTTTCAAATTGGCCACCTGAATGTTGAATGATTTGTATGACATATAGCATAAAGTTAGAAAGGGTATTATTTCGTGCTATTACCACCACTTCTCTTGAACTGAAATCGAAAATGGAAGTTTAAAAAAGTATCAAATTAAAAAATTAATAGGCTTTTTAGTTAAAATTTTATATTTTTTACCATTTTTTTGATAATTTTTACCCCAAAAAAATAATTTATTTACGCGAAAACCTTAATATTTTAGCTTAGTTGACTATATAATATTATTGTGAGAAACATCCCAAAATTTCAATCAGATCGATCAACACCTTTTTAAGCTACAACTGGCGAACATTTTGCACAAATGCAGTTTCGAGATAATCTCGTTTAAAGTTTCAATGCGATAAAACTATCAATTTTAGTGACTTACCGATCAATCAATGATTCCAGGCGCATATAATAGATCTTTGGCTTTCTCAAAAAGTTGATTATCTTCGACTAACTGTTATTTTCGAACTATACGAGCTGCTTTTGTCTCAGAAAGATTCTTACGGTTCTACCTTGCTATCCGCGCTTCATCGGTGTTTTCAGGAAAGATTTTACAGTAGGTGCCAATAATTATATTTAATGTCTTCAAAATGAAGCTGTGGTCGTTATTAAATATCCCAGCAGCAATATATGTTAATATTTCAAAGATTTTTACATCAGAATGCAGGTGTTTTGGAAGCAGTCGCCACACCGTCGAGTTATATAAATTGGTAAGAGATGCCAAATATTTATAAATTGGTAAAAGATGCTGTTTTATTTCTTGGCCAAGAAATGGAGTCAGGTCTTCAAGCTTTGGATATTTTTTAAAGCAATGGTTTTCTGACATTTGCATCAGCTTTTGACTCCAGTCGAGATCCCATGATAATGTCTTTTTTTGTTAAATTCCTCGAACTTCTGTACCTTTCTAAAAAGCTATGGAGAACTGCACAACACATACGTACTCATACTCATCAAAGGGTTAATATCAATTTCTATAAAATTTAAATTAATCAAATCAAAATGAGTATTGTCTTCGGATAGAATTTATGTAAATAGGATTATATTATAAGTATTCAGAGTGGAATTACTTAAAATTTTAATAGTTTTAAATTAGTTTCATCATGCATGTATACCTAATTAGGATATTAAAATGTAAATCAAATTCATAATCGATTTCCCTGCATTTTCCATTTACCGACTATGTAAGTTCACCATAAAATATTCTTTCCAATTAGCCTCCATATGTAATTACGATGTTACGTGTAGTCAATCGCGCAAAATGCATGGTAAAAATTAAGCCACGTCATAAAACCTGCTCGACCAAACGCGAAAATCACGTAAAAACGTATTTAGCAGCTAGCATTAAAGGAAAAATCATTTTTCGACGGGCATTTCCAAAACAGAATGTTTTCAGCTTAGAGCGAGGTACAAGATACGACCGCAGCAATTTGGTCAACTATGGGAAAAAATTCGAGGTTTTTTTTCCGATCGAGCCTCGCATCCCTTACCCACCCTGCGGGAGCTCCATCGCCCGCCGCCCCCTCACATTTGAGTACATCTGTATGAAGTTGGGCGCAAACAAGGTCGAGCCGCGGAAAGCGTTCTAGCTGGCCTTTTTTAAATTTAATATCGGGCCGCCGTTGCCCGTAAAGGGGAGCCGCCTCTCTCAGACAGACACGCAAATTGTTTTAAGCCAACCCCACGGATGCTGCATTTTTTCTCTTCCGCAATATGATGTTCCAGTGCGAGCGGCAAAAACCTTCATGAATACCTGAAAATTTCCGGAAAATTTTCCGGATAATAGTTCCAGCTGTATGAGCGTATGTAAATACAGCAAACCTGGATGAATTTAATCCCAAATGCGACTTTGAACTTCAGCGGAAGCCAATATTATCTTTTGCAAGTCCAGTACCTCCCAAAATCAATTGCATTGATGTATATGATTTATTTATTTGAAAATGTCCTTAAAGTTCGTATTACCGAAAACGCATCTGATTACAAAAATTGCATGATTCAAAATGTCATCAAATACTTAAATTTAAATTCAATTGTAGCGTAGGCGATTTATTTTGCCAGTTTAACAGCGATATCTTCCGTTTCTTTTTAAGTGCAATGTGCTATATTAACAGCGCCATCTTCTGTGACGCTGCGGAAACATTGCACCTGCAATATCGACCGATCGCTTCGTGCGTGTGTACCGTTGCCGATTAAATGGTGATATACAATAAGAGAGAATCGGGAAGAATCATCGATTAGACTTGGCTGTGGGAGGACGTCCTTCCCGCAGCCAAATCTCGTGTGAATAAAGAGTCATCTAGAGAAGATAATATTTTTGTCTGACGCCTGTCCATCCCCATCTAACGAACCCGTGCGTTAGTGCGGCCATCCCGACGAGCGCGTGGGTGCAGGGAGCCACCCGGGGACTCCCCACCTCTTGTGTAACACAATCAATAGATATATGAAATACCGTTAACTGTCCGTGTTTCATTTTGACATTGATATCCAATATGTTTTATTTCGTTAACAGGATTTTCGCATTAACTTTCAAAATTCAGACTATAAAAAATATGCAAAAACTTATTTAATATGATATCTGATAATAGTAGGCTATCCCGAAAGAAATCCATATTTTTTTTTCAAATTAAAATATTATTTTACACAAGTTGATTAACAAAAATATTTCTAGCGCCTTATCTGCAAAAAATGGATTCCTTTTTATTTTTTATCTTACAACAGAATCATAGTATATTTCGTGTACGTATTATCCAAATCTGAACTGTAGATGTTTTTTTTTATTTTGTAATGTTTCCTCGAATTGTGTGACATATAGCGCCATCTTGCTGGAAATAGACATCAGACACATAAATGTGACCACTCAACATTAATTGATATCCCACAGCATTTACAGTAATAGCATTTTTAGTACCATTTTCGAAAAAATGTGATGTGATGATGAATTTGACGGTGCTCCTGTGTGAACTTCCTGGACGCCTATCTTGCACACAACGTCTTATAACCAAATTTTTCCGACACAATATCACCAAGAAGACTTCAATAAATGTCAGGAAATTCTTCGTGGAGGTCGCCAAGCGTCAAAAGGCGGTCATTTCGCACTTGTTCTATAATTTTTTGCTCAAATTCGTCAAAAATTACTGATGACCACACACTCTTTGCCTCGTCGTGACTATCAGTACAGCCTACGCTGAACAACCTAACCCACCTCGTAACATGTTATCGACTCATCAAATCACTACTTTCGATAAATATTCGCTGCGGTATTATTTTATAAAGTCAAAAAACGGGTGAGCGCGTGGATCTCGCACGAACGGGAGGTCGCGGAAGCGCGCAACGACCCTTCCATTGGTAGAATTTACTGTGACTGAACAAAATGGCTGAAAAACACGCGGAATCAGACAAATTAATCGTATATCTAATACGTAAAAATCAATATTTGTTTGTCTGTATTTAATGCGCTGCCATACCGTTCTTCCAATTGCAATAAAACTCTGTCAACTTATTGTTTACACTTGTGAAAATAACATAAGCATAGTAAAAATATTGTTTGCCTACGCAGTTTGTTATTCGAGACATAGCATAGTAACGCATGCTGGGTAATCACTAATTATCAATAAAGTTAAATAAGTCTGTCTCTCAACAATTAAGCTTTTTAGCGTGAGATCTGATAAAACTAGAAGGAAAATATTTATTTAAATACATATTCTTAATATGGAATTTGGTTTTAAATTCACAATTTTGAAAAAAAAACAAATAAAGTTAGCGTAGTGAAAGTTATATATCGGGATGGACAATATCGCTATCCTATATAATTTTTAATACTTGCAGAAGTTAATGGGTTTCTTTCGCTTCGCGGCTAGTTTTGCGAGTCTCCGACAGAGGCCCGGCTCCCGAGGGAACAAAAAGCAATTTCAAATCGCACTTTATTTGTAGCCCCGTGAAAATTCTTGGAGAGTACTGCTCTTTTTCTACTGTTTCGTTGCTTTTTTATTTGCTCTTTTTTTGGTCAGCGGCTGCTGGAACGACGAGGCCTTTATGGCCCAACCGCTCCTGTAGAAAGCCGATGAGGAAAAATTAAACGTGTCGGAAAACGCGTTGAGGTTGCTCACGTTTCATTTTAAAGTTTAATAATAAAAAGGAACAAAATAAAGCCCGGCTTTTGACTCGGGATGAAAATGAAAACATAAATTAATAGGATTTAATCATATCAAGCAACTTGTTGGTATTGTGGGTCAATTTGAGATGTTGTGTTATAAAGAATTCAAGCTTGAATCCATGAATTATTTTTCAGCAAACTTGTTGGAATCTGGAATTTGCAAATTAATTTTAAAATAAAACTATGGCCTGGGAGCAACTAGAGACTTTATATTACCCCCCCAGCCCCAAACCCCAAACATCATATCGTAAATATTTCGCCCTGTAAAACTCAATAAATTCAGCATCTTATCGAATTATATTAATAAATAAATAATATGAACAAATTTGACTCAAATAAAAACCATTTTGAATATCAAAAGCACTATGGAACATCGAAAATATTATTAAAATTATTTATTTGTTTAAAAAATCAATAACAAATTTTATGTTCTGCTTTAAAAAATCACTCAATAAGTTCGTAGGATGTTTTTCTTCTTCATTTGGATTTGTTTTTTTCACAATTTAATTTAAAAATATCCTACGGATTTATTGGGTGGTATTTTAATGTGCCTTAGCTCTTCAATTTAGATAATTGGCGGATTTAATAATAAAAGCATAGTGTAAAAAAAATCTTAACCTCATGATGGCCGCGTGTTTTCAATGTAAAAAAAGTACTTTTACTAATAAATAAATATTTTTCACTTGCATCAATCAGAATATAATTTGCATGAAAAAACGACACTTGACTTTTATTAGGGTTGCCACACATATATTAAAGAAATTTAAAAAGTTATATCCACGTTTGTTAAATTTGAAATGTTATAATTTTATAGTCTCAAAAATACACATATATATTATACACAATAATCATTTTGGGTGTGGTATACTTTGAAGCAAGTCGTTGGGCAGAGTGGGATTTTACAATTTTTTCCTGCCTTTTTCTTGAAGCAAGACACACAACGCATCTTTTTAAATTGAAGAAAAGAAATGGCTGTTTTGTCCTTCTGAGCGAAAAGGTAAATCGCCACTCTTGTATTTTCTTGTAGTTTTTGGTCGTTTGAACAATGTATTTGAATCGTCTGTCGAATCACAGTCAGCCGAAAATCACTCGTATAGTCACTCGTATTTCTCGTATAGTCTATAACTGATTCAGATTACATTATGGACTCGCCACTTTGTCTATCTATTTGGTTTGATGCGATTATATTTCCTGAGTGCATTGTAGATAGCATCATCACTTCTCGCTTGTCTTTCCATATTTGTTTGACCATTTTATTATTTTTTTGTGTGGTAAATTTGCGTTTCACCTTTGGCCAATCTTCTATTAAATTTAGGCATACCAATCCGATTTTTTCGCACTGTTCCACAGCAATCGGTTTGAAACGAATGCAGCGTTTGAAACAAAATTGGACTGGTATACAAGTTATCCACGTATAATGCGTGATTTTTATTCAAATATGGTGTCATCAAGTTCATCACTACGTTTCCACTAACACCCAAATTGTAGTTTTTGTTTAGTTCCGTAGTGGCTTCAGTATAAATTATGAAGTCCATAACAATTCCACTTTTGCAATCACTCAATACTAAAAACTTAATTCCAATGCGGCTTCTTTTCGACGGAATGTACTATTTGAAGAGTAGTCTCATGTTAGTGTCATTATGTTAGAATAAATAGACGAATGCAATAAATATCAGTGGACCAAAATTATTTTTGACGATTTCTCGAATTTCTCGATATCAGCAAATAAACGGCTAAAAATATGTACATTTCGTCTATATTTGTATCGTACCATTTGTCCATTCTATAAGAATTTGATTCCGCCAGTTTCTTTGGTGATGAATCCCATAATATCTTCCGATACATATTTTTTGAAAAAAATGTTTCGGAATTTTCCCAACCAGTTATGATTATTCACATTATAGATATTTTGAATGATGCTTACTTTTTGTCTATTAAAAATTTTAAAAATTTATATTTTTGAATAAATTTGATATTTTGGACAATTTCTGTTTGTGGCAACCCTGACGAAATATTTCGCATACATTCTAAACCAAAAAATATTTACAGTTTTCGATGTTGTAAAAAATTGTTCTTAACGTCACTGTTAAAAAATCGAAATGAATTTCCCTTTTGGGTGCGCGCACGGCAACCAACAGGTTAAAAAAAAACATGTTTACCGCTTAGACTACAATATCGTGCGACATACGTTCAATAAATTCAAATCAAATTTATGAGTATAATCCATAACCAATTTGAGTTCTTTATTACTTATTTATTGGCTAATCTTATATTATCTGAATATTTGATTAAATAAATATTTTTTTTATGAAAAAAGCATGATTCATTTTATAACCGTCGATTGCATCATAATTCAAGCGAGTTTTATACACGGTGAAAATATGTCACTTAATCTGGAAATGAGTAATGAGTTTAGGATGTAATAAATCAAACCAACCCTCGATTCCATGTGAAGTCCACATACCTTCAAGAACCTGATATAATGCATAAAAGATCTCAATCTGACATCAATCCTTTGTCTTTTATCGACCCCTTGCCTTCAAAATCTCAATGAGTTCCTATTGCAATAAAGGGATCAAGATGATTTTCATATATTTAAATTTGATGAAGTTTTTAATGCTTGAATGTTTTGGGAACACATTGTGAACCATTTGTCTACTGTGGAATCATTTTTATACGGTATTTATCATCCCCCCAAAAAAGTTTTTGGCAGAAACATTTTGCCACTGCACAGAAATTAAAAATATTTCAATACATATCATCGCATTCGCATTTCAAAGCTCCGAAAAAAAGGGAAAAAAGGAATGAGACGATTTTTCCGGCAATTTTTTTCGCCAGTATTTTGTCAACCGGATTGTGGAGTGAAACGGTCTTTTTATCGTTCGCGCAATATCTGCAAAAATTACACAAAATCCGTTTGTAACGAGAAAAAAAGGAATGCGAGCTATTTGTTTAATATTAAAGCTACAAACGATTTAATAAATAAGCGTCCACGGCGGAAAATTGTTTTTCAGAAATATTGCAAGTGGGACAGAGGAATGCCGAAAAAATGCCCGAAAAATATTTCAATTTTAATGGATCTAAGAATTTTAATACGTCGCTCGAATAGAGTAGATGCTGGAAATTGATAAAAACGTTCAATGTCGAAGGATCAATTGCGAACCGATACGTAATATGATATCCTTTGAAGCCTACGCAATTTGTTTTGTCGGATGTTAGTCAGTGTCTTTTGAGCCGTTTGCATTTTTCATTCCTTGTTCATTTTTTCACAAAATACTGACGTAATTATTATTGCTTAAAAACATGATTATGGTAAAAAAAATCATTTTAAATTATCTTCTTTTGTGGACAAAAATATCGTCTTTTTTGCACTGAGGATGAAAACTGGGTTGTTTATGACTTTAATTTATAAATATCAATGGCTTTTGCTAAGACATAAACCATTTCCGACTCCGAAACCCGGATTGACGACTCGCAAGATTATTTTGTGCGTTTGATGGGATATTCAAGGAATTATTCATCATGAATTTATAAAACCTGGCGAAACAATAACTGCAGATATGTATTATCAGCAATTGGAAAGGGTGAAAAAAAATTGAAAATCAAACGTCGAAAATGAATAAGAAACAATTTAGTGATTCTGCAACACGACAATGCTCAACCCCATTTTTTTTTGGATATAAATCATGACCAGTAGGGAGTCCCGTTTTTATGTTTTCAAATTTGTAAATTAGTCTGTGTTCTTCATCGGTGATTCTTCAATTGAAAGCGACAGTTCAGATCAGATCTGAAGTGAGATGATATCTGGAATAAAGGCCTGAAGAATAGATTTTTATACAAAGAAGATAGGATAGGAGGAGTGGAAGAAAATATTGTAAGATTATCTAGACGATAACAATGAGAAGGGATGTAAAAAGCTGTCTAGACGTGTGAAAGTGGGTCACATAAAAAACGACATTAACCCTTTAAAGAGGTATAACACAATGTTGTGTCAGAAATCCAGTGGCTCATAAAGAGCATTATTACATGTTAAGCTTGGAGACAGACCAAGACAGAGAAGGTCTTGCATGTTGAGTTTGGAGAGAAATAGAGACAGAAAGAGTATCTTGCGTACATCGTACAATTGTATAGATCATTAACCCGACTTTTAATATATCGACTAATAATGATATTTGAATGATATAATTAATCGATTTCAAGTGTATTGTTTATGTTGAATATTGTAGCTGAATATTGTGTGCTATCGTCAATGTTTATTTATTTAAATACAAGTTTCATACGTGCTGCGACCATACTGATGGATAAGTGGATTTGTACGGATTATAAGTGGAGGACATACAAAAGCATCTAACTGTATCACGATGGCTCACTACTCAAAGCGTTAAAAGAGTAATCAAGTGGTCTTAACTCTTTGCGGTCCTTTGTCGAGTCTTTTTTTTTTTTTTTTTTTTTTCGAAGGAGGGGAATCTTCAAGAAGACGCCTCCTTCTGAGGTAGTGTGAGGTTTGACTAAGCATTGGTAATGCGTCTCGCTAGTATTTGACTGAGCATCGCCAGACTCACTAAACCCCTCCTCCGGTTCCGCCGCCACCCGGCTACCGCGAAGTATTGCTCTAGGGTGGCGGTATGTGTCCCTCTAGGGCCTCGTGTTAACGTGAATTCTTCACGGTTCTTCTATTCTTGATATATCTCTGCTGGGTTTTCTCGCTCATGGGTTGAGGAGGAGGAGGATGCTTCGGTTCGTGTCCGACGTCTCAGTCGTTCAGCATCCTCCTTCTGCAGCATAACGCACGCGACGTATCTGGACAACGCGTTCCATGCCCTGGCATTGGTTAGCATCGTAGGGACCATGTTGCTGGGAGTGAGTGAATTGACTTCAAGCTCCTCCCGCAGTGTATCCCTCTCTGTGCTCCAAGCCGGGCAGTCGAATAGCGTGTGCGCGGCATCGTCCAGCTCCGCTCCGCAATGGTGACAATTCGGACCGGCCTCTTTTTGAATCCTGTGCAGGTAGCTACCAAAGCAGCCATGCCCAGTGAGTGCCTGGGTAAGGTGGTAGCACAGCTGACCGTGTTTCCTAGCTGTCCAGGGCTTAAGGTCAGGGATGAGCCGATGGGTCCATCGACCTTTGGTGGAGCTGTCCCATTGGGACTGCCATTCCACCATGGTGGACTGCCTAGCTCTTTGCCTGGTTTCCCCGGTGCGTATAGCTTTCCTTTCTTTTGCGAGCAGGTCGATTGGCGGAATGGCAGTCAGTGCCAGGACTGCGTCTTCTGACACTGTGCGATATGCTGCTGCGACTCTGATCGCGCTTCTCCTTTGTACTCTAGCCAGATTGAGCCTGGCCCTTTCGAAGTGTAGTGCCTCGGCCCATATTGGAGCTCCGTACAATAGTACCGAGTGCACCACCTCGTTATATAGTCTTCGACGGTTTGTCTTAGGGCCACCGATGTTAGGCATCAACCTAGCTAGACCTTCCGCAATACTAGCCGCCTTCCTTTGTCGAGTCTGGCTCGACATTTTGTTTCTACATTTTTTCTAAATTTTTTCTTCAATCTAAATTTAAACAATAAGTATCGAGACACGGTTTAGGATACACATTTTTTTATGTTCAAGATTTTGAATTTATGACTTTTTAATAAAATAGATCCATTATTAGGATGAATTGTGATTTTGGAAAGAAAAAAAACAGCTGTATATTTGTGTCTTTTAGTCACAAATTAAGACATTTGGTCGAGCTTCAAATCGATACATTTAAGACCCATAATAGTTTGTATCACAATTTTGTACACCATAAAAAATCATCCAAATATGATTCCTTTATAGAAATACCAGTGATATTTGTATTAAAAATAGAAGCACAACATTGAAAAAAAGCGCTATGGAGTATTGCACGCCACATGTGAGTGCATACTCATCAAAGGGGCTAACCTGGAAACACGTTCTTTTCTCTGTATGGTGAATAGGGAATTTATGATGGCGTAACTACTAATTGGCGAGCTTAGGCGACACCTAGGAGCAGTAATTGTTATATTAACCTTTCCCTACCGGTGATGTATTTACTACACCTCGACTCTATTAATGAGAATATCGATATGAAATATAATAGATACGGGGTTCAGAATTTTTGTATTCCTCCGTAATATAATTACGAATCACATTAAAGTATTATAGTTTATAAGTATTCATCTGCAGCGACGGAAATAAATAATTTGTCGGTACATCGGGAATTTTGCGAGTTTTAGTCCGTGTCTCAGCAGAAAGGAATGCACTGTTGGTTTTATACGAAAATGGGAGCACACGCGGTCATCAATTCGAACTAGCATTTAAATATCTGATGACGATTTTCAGCAGCAGATTGCCTGGCTTCCAAAATCAACCTTCTAAAACCCTTTTTTGTTTGAGTCCTTTGATTTTTTACCAACTGTAAAATATGCGTATTCTTCAACAGGTGAGATGATAATATCCAACGACAAGTACGAGATGAAAGAGATACCAAACTCCTATTATAGCGTTCAAATGCGATTGGTCATCAAGCGCATTCAGAAGCACGATATGGGTGGCTACAAATGCATCTCGAAGAACTCCATAGGCGACGCCGAAGGCAACATCAGATTATATGGTATAATATTTATTTGTCTATGAGATTAGTGACTGTCGTAAATTCTGGAAAATTAATTTACATGTTTTTGTCTAGAAATGGATCTTCCCTATCGTGTTAAATCAGCGCTGGATCGAGAGGACCTCGACTCGGACGAGCCGTCCGAGGAGAACCAGGACGCGGAGAACAATCTGTACGGCTTCCAAGGATCGCTCAGGGAGTCCGGAGGACCCGGGGACATTTCGACGAACTCGGTCAGCAAGGAGACAAGTTTCCTGGAGTCTTCGAGTAGTGCAAGTGCTAACTTCGTACATTTTGATAAATTCATTAGTGAAAGTTACACTATTATATTACCGCTACTGTTCAAAACGATAGTTCAAAGTGTTGGCTTCCCAAGTGAGTGTTGTGTATCGAATCACGCGTGGCTTTGCTTAATATACATTCTATGTTCGATTTATTGAGATTTTGGATACGATATATACGTAATTAAGCGAGTAAATGTTACAAAACGTACATTGAACTGATATTCCTACTAACATGCCAAGCATCACTTGTACATATATAACTAATGCCAATGATTAAGCGATAATAATTAGACACATTTTTATTTGCTTTCGGAGACTTGTAAATGTGTAAATAAATAGAAGTACGATTGAATTATTAAATGATTAAAGATTAAAGTTAAAAAACACTATTTTATAACGAAAGCGGAACAAGGCTGTTAAGACAATGATTGCGATTTATAAAACGATAAACTATATCTTTAAAAAAAATTAAATTAAATATGGATATTATTATTAATGTGCCAAGCTATTTTAATTATTATGCAAATTTATTTAAGCAATTTTCATTATTTTTAAACGTGCCAAATCTAATTAATGTCAAATCTATCATTTGAATCCGCAACAAATCCAAAGACCGACATAATTTAAATTCATACATTTGGCGTTAGATATATATAAAATTAAAAAAATATTAAACTGTGGTATGTTGTGATGTTTTAAATTTTATGAAATGTTGCCTTAGATCTTTACTTTGATTTATCATTTCGTTCGATCTTTTGATTTCTCGACAATGATCAAGGAAATGTTAAAATTCGTAGTTTTATCATCGTTTTATATATACATAATCGGAATAAGATAAAAACATAGATATAATCAATGTTTGAATATTGCTTATCGTGTTAATGAAATATATATATGACGACGACGATGATGATGATGATGATTATAAATAACGATAAGTTTTTATAAA
This sequence comes from Stenopsyche tienmushanensis, assembly GCA_008973525.1. Taxonomy (NCBI): domain Eukaryota; kingdom Metazoa; phylum Arthropoda; class Insecta; order Trichoptera; family Stenopsychidae; genus Stenopsyche; species Stenopsyche tienmushanensis. The sequence continues at coordinate 83,968 of WACJ01000070.1, read as the reverse complement.
GTAATTATACGTAAACTGTATAAAGAACACATAGTTAAATATATACGAATAATCATTGATAGTTTTCGTATAATCAATTGTTGATACGATGTTGAAACACAATTGCGCGATGAAGGCTTTATTTAATATTTAATACTGATTTTTTTTTAAATTTCAATTAACCGATTGATTAAATTGCGGGTACCGGAATATACTGTCGTTTTTTACAATTGCATCAATAATTTGTTTTGATGACTTTTGACGATCAATTGTGATCAGCATTCTTTCTAAATAATCCGGTATCTCTTAATCAATAAATATTACCAAAATTTAACATAGGATTTTTTTGTTTAAAATAGTTTAAACACAAATAGATGTATTGAATTTAATTTAACATTATTTTTATAATTTGATCATTTTAACATTGTACATTGCTCATTATACAAATAAAGCATTGATGTTATATAAAATATTGTTTTAATAACCGCTTAACCTACAATATCGTGCAGAACACGTGATAACCAGTTATTTTATTATTATAAAGATTTATCCATACAAATCCTACATAAATGTTGTACATTTCTGAACAACCTAATCCACTTCGTAACATGTTATCGACTCATCACATCACTACTCCTCATACAACCTCAGGAGCCCTTGTAACCTTATTTTTTAGAGACCCTCATGCACAATCTCTGCAATATTTTCTTAGGAAAAATTTACTTAAAAACTGTCATCTATGTGGGCTGCTAAATAGGACGATCGTCGTATGTATGCAATTAAAATCATATTTTAATAAAAGCTGACACCAATGAAATTATTTTTTCAAGTGACTAAAGCACCACAAAGAGACAATTATAATTAGTGGAAGGGACACTGGAATGTTTACAAAAGTGTTCTTTGCCACTTACTAATTCCATTGTGTATACACAGGAACGTATATTGCCTGTAAAGACCGCAGCATGCGGAATTCTAGCCGATTTATGCTAATTCTACCGGGAGCTCCTAGGGACACCCAACAAAAAGGCATTGGAAAATAAGTCGGCAGTGGTGGTACGTGAATGCATGCAATAAATGCCAATTTTAGGGGATAATTTTTTCTTCCACGGTTCGAAAATTTTGGAAATATCCCTCTTACAGCTTAGCTACTTTAGCAATTTGATCGATGATTCATAGCTACATTTAAGACTAATTATTTGAAGAAATAATGAGATTAATCATAAATATATTGAACTTCATAACTTCATCCATAAGGGAATAAAAAATGATCAAAATTAAATGCATGCTGGAAAAAACAGTGGAAATTTAATTGTAGGACGAAGATAATGAAGAGTTACAAATGTAAATGATGAATCAAGTGGCTAGCGTTTATTACAACTCAATAAGTACCCCTAAAGGAGTACTATCCCAGGACCTGGGATCCCCCACCACTTTTCAGAAAGAGCACTCTTGTACATTTAGCTCAGAGTCAGACAGAGACAGAGAGAGAACGTAGCGCAGTTCGGGAGACAGAGACGAAGAGCTTCCCCGCATACATCGCACGATTGTAGAGATCGTTAGCCCAAATTTATCGACTAATAAAGATTTCGATTTCAAGTGTGTTATTTGTTTACGCAAAGAAATCACCCAATATTGTGTGCTATTAACATTCCTGTTCGTCGCTGCTTGTTGAATGAATCTTTGTCCGATTATCATTTCCTTCTAAAGCAGAAGCAAATGAATCGATTTTTTGTGTATTGTTTATGTAAAGAAATTACGTGGTCTTATATGCTATCAACAGTGTTTATTTACAATTGACTATGCCTCGAATTAAAGATTGTCTTACACTGATAGGAGCTGACAGAAAGTAATCTGTGTAAAGCGATTATGGCATCAACGACTTCATCGATTTTAAATTTGCTCACTCCTCAAAAGGTTAAAAGCTCATTAAAATGAGATTATTTCTACTTAATCCTTAGAATGCTAATGTACGATATATCGTCAATTTATACCAAAGTGAGTAATACTGAGCCAATCAGACAATTATTTGATTAAATTTGAGAAAACAAAATTTTAAAAATGTAAGAACGATATTAACATTTTTCAAAAAGGAACATATAGCAAAATAAAAAAGAATAAGTTAATAGCAATGGCATTTCAATATATTTTGAAGATCATGCAAATAAAATTAATTGAAAATTATTATAAAAAATGATTATATTGTCATATTTATAAGCAAATATTATTATCATCCTAATCAGATTACAACCACATGTCCATTCCAGCAGACTATCGAAATCCTTATTTTTGTCCACCCTCGTAAATTTTGACAAATTTATTGTTTGTGAATTTTTTTTCTACTCTTAATTCCCTATCCAGTCGATGATCCTAGTTTTAAGATCTTTCAAACAAACCTAATTAATGTTCTACGAAGTTATTTAGAGACGGAGTCCTCATACATTGCGAGTAGTAAGGCGTTATCGCGAAAACGACGATATATCGGCTTTTCAGTATTTTTCGCAAGTGCTTAATAATTATTTGATTGGTGAGCAAATTTTAAATCGAGTTAAACACAGATGCTACATTCGTATGAATATGAATAAAGCTTGTATATCAATAAATGAACCTTAACAATATCGACATTGTTGAGCCTAAAAATAGCGTTTCAAAAAAATTCAGTATTCGGACGAAATTTTAATTTAAACGTAACAAAAGAGATCGTAAATGTAATATTTGAGAATATTAGGCCGTGTAGAGGTGCCTTTACAGCATGAACTAAGTACTAGACGTTTTTTCGTATTATGTAAATTAAATATATATTATTATTCATTAAATATTTTCATCATTTAAATTAGTTTCGCACCACATAAGTTCAAATCGCAGATATAAAGCTAAAGAAAGATGAAAATCATCGATAATTCTGTCACGAACCTTCACTGAAAAGTTCGTAGGCAGTCGGACAGTTATCAGGACTATCTCTGACCGCGCTCCCTGCTTTTGACACATAATAAATGTCTGGTCTACTAGAAAACTCCAGGTTATAATCCTGTATGGGGATGTGCAATAATAGAAGGACTACAGACAAAATTTAATTTGTATAAAAGCTCCTGCACTAAGTCCACAGCACGCCATAATGCTTTAGTCGAGCACAGATTTAAATTTACAGAAAGATATATTTAACTGCGAGAAATATTTTTATTCAAATGTGACATCCCCTCTTTAAAATTAATTCGTTATTCAGATTGGCAATGTTAAAAAAACGTGCGCTTAAAACTCCAGCTCTTCCTGGATCGCGTGAACCCTGATTTATATATTATATTAAAAATCCTCGGGGACTTCTGCCCGGAATCGCTTTTTATGATAAGCGTTATTTTTATACCGAAATATGATGAGGCTTTTCGTACACAGGAGTGTTAATATGCAAACAAGCAGACGAAGACGTCGTCAAGTGTCAAGAGCAGGACCAACGGCTCCGAGGGAAGAGTCTCACCCCAACTTTTCACTTCACTCGTCTCGGCAATAATTTGTATTTCACGATCCCCTAAATGTCAGAAGTATATATGGTAAAATTGAATGAAAATATATTTTTATGCGCTGATTAATTTTATTAAGGACATTTGATTATATCTAGTATTATTTAGGTGGTTAAGCACGCAGGAAGGCGTTCCGGACGCTTTGCTCTCATAACAGTCACGCTGGCTGTCAGTTACAGGATAATTTAACATTTAAATTTAAACACCTCTTTATAAGACAAACTAGCCATTAGCACAATAAATCTGACTATTTCAATGGGAATATTTTATCAACATTTGAAAATGATTAAAAATATCGACAAAACGATTTTTTTGATCGTTTTAAGGGGTTATGTGAGGTTTGGAAAAATTTTGGAATTAAAAAAAAAATCAATTTAATAGTATGTTATATTAAAAATATTTTTCCAAAGTTTTAAATCATTTGGAGTAAAACTCTAGGAGAAAAAACTTTTGGAAATCTTAATCTTGAGGCTCGCTTTGATCGCATTTTTTCAAAACTTTTTTGAAGTTGGTGGACAAGATTTCTCAAAAAATAATATATTGATCTTATTGAAATTTTGCATACCTCTTCTAGATAAGATTGACTTGTAATTGAATAAAGGTTACAAGGAAATACAAAAAGAAATAGAAAATATTTAGAATTTAGATTTCATATAAATATCTTGCCCATCGCGAGAATATTTTTTTTCTTAGGGGTCTCCGAAAACCATGGGTCAACGGCTACATTTTTAATTTTTTTTTTTAAATCATTGTTTATATGTTTTATCCGCGATTGAGAGCATCTCTGATATGTGATCGATCGATATCGATCGTGGCGCAATCCGTGACAATAGTCCCAACCCACGAGTCGGCTGCGATGAACGACGGAACGCGTGTTTATGATTACTCGAAGTTGGTCATCTTCCCAAAGATCTTCCCCGCCGGAGTCCAGAAGCAAAGAAAGGATCCCCCCCACTCATTGAGATCTTCTTCTATTGGAGATGGGATCGAAGAGCTGGTAATCCAAGGAGATCCTTCTTCGTCGGGATCTGCTCGACAATTCTCTCGTACTGGGCGCCTTTTCTTCCCGGCGTAATATCTTCGGCAGGATAATATCTCGTGGCGTCATCATCTGAGTATCACTACTCCTTTGCAAAAATGTGAAAAAATGTGTCTCTATATGTGAAATCCTATTATTGGCTTGTAATATTTCTAATCTACAGCTAATTATACATGTAAAGCTGTTGGGTTTCCACAAATAAATAAATAAATAAAATAAATAAAAATCTATTCTTGAAAACATAAAACCCGAAACTGATAGGCATGCGATTTTCCCAGGATATTATTCCACGTTACACTACAAAAATAAATATTTTTTGCGCTTTAAAACCCATGTAACCCCTTAAATCTTCCCTTATCTTAAATCTGTCCTTCGACCTTTATGTAAGATAATTTTTTTTATTCATATTATTAATGATAGTTTTTCACACACCATAAAACTTTAATAGTACTCTTTTTCTTAAAATTCTAAATTTAGTTATTAAAGATCATAATCTTGTAGGCACATCACTTAATTAAAATCTTTTTAAAAAAATTATATGGGGTTATTTTGAGGTTGTTGAATATCTTCCAAATTTTAGTAAGAAAAAATATATTTGTTATAAGTTTCTATAGCATAATAATATAAGGTAAAGCGAAAAGAAATGTCATTTTTTTTGTTGCGTTTTTGCCGTCAGTTTTTCTCGGATTGTTGTCGAGTGAATATGTCAAAGTTGGTGTCATTTTGAAGCTCTGTTGTTTGTCTTACTTTTAAAAATATTTTTATATTTTTTTAGCCATAGTGAAAATGTCCAAGCCAGAAATTGATAAGACACATTTGCGATCATGTTTATTGTTTTTATTCGACAAAGGATTAAAGGCAAAAGAAGCTACCCAGAGCATCTGTAATACATATGGCGACACATTGAAGAGTCGAAAATGCCATAGATAGTTCAAAAAATTCAAAAATATTGATAGAGATTTGAAAAATAAACTAAAATCAGGACGATCTGTAAAAATCGATGATCTCTAGTAGAATCTGATACTCGAAAAACATTAAAGGAATTATCGCTAGACATCGGCTGTTCCTGGTCGTCAGTAAAAAACCATTTGAAAAGACTCGGGACAAAATATAGACAGAATTTGGGTAACGCACGAGCTGTCATCAACGCAAGCTGTTATAATACAAGACCACACCCTGCAAGGATTACACAGAACAAAATAAAGGAGCTGGATTTGAAAGTGCTACAATATCCACATAATCCAAATTATTTAATTGAGTAATATTGTACAGCTTTTATTTAAATATTTTTTTTTCTTCAAATAAAAAAATGACATTTCTTTTCGCTTTGACTAATATATGAAAATAATGCTTGAAAGGCCAAAGATACTTAAATACTAACTCTTGACATCCAATAGAGCAACAACTGTGTTTGGTTGAAATAAAAATCAACGAATGATTTGGAACAACGAGAGACCATAAAGATGTTAGGATTTGCTCAGATCATAAATTAAACCATACATAAATTCTCTCAGTTGACTAAAAATTAACAATACATTTAGATTCACAAATTTGTCAAAAAAATGTTAATTCGTAACACTTTATTTGACGTACGTTATAATATTTTTTTATATTTAACAACAATCATTTGATACGATTAAGGTCTTTTATTAAGGAGAGGATCAATGAGCGAATGTCACGTTTAAGGGCGATCCTTTTTGATGCTCGACAAGGATTGGGATGATCGATCTGAAATATTAGGAGTATACATAAATAATGTCGCCGAAAAAAAACGACATTACTTATGGGCATCCCTAATATAATACACTTAATCTCCCAATATTAATTATTTTGAATTCTTCCGCTATAAGAAAACTCGATCTTCATTATTTACACATTCACAAGCAGGACACCGGGATTATATTTTTGATCCTTTGACGTTCAAATTGTAGCAAATCTCAAAAATAACTTAACACTTCCTAAGTCACCCAGTGCAAGACCACAGACCTGCAGGGGTGGTTTTAAACCTAAATTCATTACTGCACTTTAAAGAGGATTGGTCTGTAAATTAAATTTACATATTTCAACGTTCGCCGAACAGTTTATTTGCTGAATGTGCATCGTGTTTGCAGTAATTAATAATATTACAGAAGCTTATTTGAATGGGAAGAAGGAGCACATGTGAATTTGAAAAGTTCTTTGATTAACTAGATATAAATATATTTGCAATTTAACTTTCAATTTTGATCTTGAGTTTGAATATAGTTCTTTGATGTGATTTTTATGGGTTAGGAACTAAATTAAATAGAAAAAATTTTGGTAGCTCGAAATTTTAAAGTTGAAGATTAAATGATAGTCCTTGGGGAAGTTTGGGATGTTCCTAGGTACATTTCTCAGTTGGAAGAGCATCGATTTCCGTGGCTCTGAAGCGTGGACATGAAGCTCGGCAGGTAGGATGCAAAGTGAAGTGTGGAAGTGACAGCTTGTCGACGCAGCAGAACTTACTCCTTACCAAATACATTTCTGGCGAACCTCACCGCCAAAACTTGCTTCATTCGAAGACAGTTATCCTACACAGCTCCACAAACGCTATTTGCATGCTCATTGCATCTAAAAATTAAATTCTATTTCATCCCTTGCCACAGCTAATAAAACCCCCATGCCAGATCGATACAAGCAAACTTTTTGCATGCTAAATAATCCCAGTTAAAGAGACATCATATGAAAATAATATGTACGTAATGATTAACGAAAGGCGGTTTACGCGAAACTCATACAATATGCAAAGGTACAAATGCAAAAAACCGGTACAAAAAATGTGTTCCTTGATGGAATACGTATTTTGCTAAGAGTGTTTGATATCCAAAGCGTTCCCTATTCCTTTATTCCCGAGTTCCTTGCCATTATGCTAAATGATTTCCGGAAGGGAACATTTGCGGGACTATCCACCAGCAGTCGTTTTTAGGGATCGCTTGAAAAACAACGACAGAAAACAAGTATTCATAACGAAACTTCTATGCATACGTTTAGCAAAAACCTATACACCCCAAAACAGGGGTTGTCAACGTTGCGGCGGGCTTTCAGCAATCTGAAACAATAAATAATACACATATAATACTGTTTAAAAACCTATAAAATGTACTTTATTTCATACATATGAAATGTAAATAATTAATTAATACATCCTTGATTATATCCGAGCGTTCCTACAGAATCCCAATCGACGTATTGCCGACAGACAGAATATTTTTACATTAATTTATATATTTTCGTCGCCTTCGAGGCTTGCACATAAACATCGCAATTCTATTGATTTCATCCCACTAATAATACATTGATCCGCTCTTTGAGGGCATTCCGACGATGGCGCACTTCAAATACATAAAAAAGACATGAAAATTATTTCCATTCATTCAGGAGAGCAGCCCCCCAAAGAATCTGTGTAAACCCCCGCTGAAAGAGAAAACTTCGGTATACTTTCATGGGCGCTTAGGTAATTTAAGCTTATGGCGCCCATTAAAATTCGGCGAAGACGGTTTGCTGTTTCAGCTAAAGGAACATAAATATTGAAGTCAAAGCATTGATTTCGGATTGTTGGTCTTGAGATTCCCTATGTTTATTTTATATTATTACGACCGACGCTGACGACACGAAAGTATTTATTCCATTTGTACACAAATTACGCGTCTTGAATAAGTCGTCATTTTCAAGTCAGAGATTTTCAGCGACTTTTTACGCATACAACTGTACAAAAATATGATAATATACGATTATCTGCAGATAGATCCATGACTGAATCATCTTCGGTTAATATCTATAAGAAATTGGCGACCATATTATATAAAAATTATGTCAAAATGATCGGCAATGGTATCATCAGTTTGTGTTTTGTTTGTGATTTTTTGAAAGTTAAAAAATAAAATTTGTTTGCTAAAAAAATAATAAATAAAAATAATATGAACATTGATGTCAAAATGAAACTCGGACAGTTGGGAATCAATTTTTTCGTGGGTTTTTATTATTTAATAAAACACTATTATTTTTTACGTATATTACAGTACACTACACTAGTACACTAGTATGGTATTTCTCAAAACATTGGCCTAAATGGAGATCAGGTTTTTTAAAATTTTATTTTGTATATTCGTTAGTTTCGGAGAAAATATTATGATCTTTATATGATTACATAAAAAAACGTAAGTATAATCGGAGATGCTCACGAAAGCGCGCGTTAAGAGTCACTGTCTGTGTTTTAGGATTTTATCCGGGCAACAGCCCCTCCTTTACTTTGTATCTCTAGCAGGTATGCGAAACACTATGATCATAAAAACCAGTATTCCTTTTTCAAATACTGTCCTAAACACGATACGCAAAATAAAATCAAAATAAAAATAGTAGGAAAAAAATGTATAAACAAAATGTCGAGCCAGACTCGACATAGGACCGCAAAGAGTTAATCACTCAATAAGTTCATAGAATGACTAATAAAACAATATTTTCTTTAATAAACAACGATTTTATTCATCAACATAGTCTCTTTCGATGCCTTTTTTGTAGTACAATTTAGATTTGATGAAAGAGCACTTGTTTCTTCTTCATTTGGAGTAATTTCTTCAAAATTTCTTCCGTCAAACGCAACAATAACGCCATTTAAAATTCGCATTGGCACACATCGCGTGAATAAATCCTTTTGTTTTAGATCGTTGTTGTTTTAGATCTAGTTTGTGCAAATGCGGTACCCACTTCGAACAAAGCTTTCTCACGAATAAATGTTGAATACACTGCCTTCTGATATCTTTAAGGTGTTGGTTATCTTACGCAACTTCAATTTATAATCGCTCATTTCTTCCTATTATAAAACAATACTTTGTCCACACCAAAAAAAAAGAGATTTTTCCAATATTTTAAAAATGATTAAAACAGAGTCACTAAAACCAATATTACTTGTGAAATAAACGTCCGATTGCTTTAAAATTTTGATACATGTTATTTGAAGGTGATACATTGTCAATGGTGGTATCAACTATACAAGATGTATCCCAAAAGTCATGAAATATATATATTTTTTTAATATTTGGCAGATTGACAGTCAGTGGCTAACCAGCTTAGATAGTCTTTCAGAACAGACCCTATTACCTGCGCTGCTGTGCGTTCTGTTCCGGGTTTCCCCGGACTAGCCACACAAAGTTGTCTTCCACCAATCTTTTTATCCCACAAGAAACGCTACATGCAGAGCGTACAGGTGCCCACCACTTTTGCTCTACGCCCTTCCGAGGGAGATGAAGTTCCCGTAAGAGGATCGGCTTTAGATCACATGCAAAACAAGTTGCATTCGAGGAGGAAGGACGTAAGTTATTCTAAAATCCAAGGGACGCTCAGAGCCCAACCTCAGTTTCAAGACAGCTGCAGCAGATGACGAACTGTAGGCTACCACTTCCCTATGGTACCCCATGGTTATTTGTTGGTTTTGAGCAACCTAAAGCCTTTCTTCCCTATACGCACAAGGCTGTACTTGCACAGACTCCACCAACTTCTGTAATCAGCACTGTAGGGTAAGCTGCGTACCCAACCCAAGCTAAAGTTGCCCCCCCCCCCTCCTGGGATTTTATGGGTGAGCAGCGTGAAGAGATTGCTGGGTGGTTGCGGTAGCATTGCCATGTTGTGTTTCACCAGGAGCTCACGGATGCATAGAGATGTATGGCTGGGCGCATTGTCATGATGCAGCACCCAGGTAGTCTATTTTCCTTAATCTTTCCAGAACATCCACGTAATTGGCACCTTTGACTGTCTGTCCTTGAATTACAAACTCTGACTTGATATCAAAACAAGGGTGCACTAGAACAGCTATCCTGATTCTACTGATGCTCGCAGTTTACAAATTTTTTTTGCACTGTAAAGTTAATGATCTCCCCCACCCTACCCAACCGTTTTATATATGTTACATCAATAGGAGTGTGGCAAAAAAATATGTTTCATGACTTTTGGGATGGCTCTTGTATATCATCCTGTGAACTTATTTAGTCATGTGTTAGGTTCTTAAATATAAACGAATCGTAATTATCATACAATGTGATAGGACAGAATATTTACCAATAGTCAACAGTCTCGCAATATGTATGTCTATATAAAATCATAATTAGATAAAATAAATATATTAAAGTAAATTAAAATTTCATGTCAATCATTCATAGATGGCTCTGCTAAATTGTTTTTTTTTTAATTAATATTAATAATTTAACTTAAATTCTAGCAAGTATTTAAATTATTTTTAACCGGAATAAAGCTGAGCATTCTGATTATTGCACAAATCAAGAGTCCCGGAAACCATGGTGGCCGGAAATTATCAGTCCCAAGTGCTCCTGTACTCCCGGAAATCTATTTAATGATCATGACTGCATTTGGGTTTCGGTCGAATGTTTTTGGGTAGCGAGCCTGCATTATGCGGTCGCGGGCGTTCGCCATCCAGGGCCGGAGCTACCAATAACGCCCTTTTGTATGGAGGGCTGCATGTAGCTTGGTTTAGCTTATCTACATCGCTTGTACGTGCATTAGCGGGATTGCCTGCTTTATTATTTCTGTTACTCTTTGGCCCTCCGTGGATATTACACACAAATGGTATGCGGGGAATGGTGCACATCCAAAGCGCACCGCACCGCTGGATCCTCCCTACGATAAGCTCCTACACGAAGGCTCTATCAATCCATTAGATGGGGGTAAAAATATTCTAACCGAAATTAAAATTCTGAATGTTGCATGTGACACATAGTACAAATTGAATACTGGCATCAAACGATAAACAGACTGTTACTATAGCATGGGGTGCACTGGGGTAAAGCTGAAAAATATTTACATACGCTGAACACATGCATGTATAAAACAAGGGTTGCAAAACCTTTGCCCAATAATATCACTTTGTCATATAAAAAAATCTAAAATTAAAGAATTCTAAAGACAGTGATTAGATTTAACACCTGATAAGATATTAGCAAAATGATGAAGCTCAAACCCAATCAATTATAAATTTCGCTTACTATGCGGATCGTGTGCTATTGAAATACACACTCATTTCGTGATTTGCATTTTTAATGAGGGTTTCCAAATAATTTCGAATGTTATGCAAATGGTGGATACCAAAATTAATAATAAATTTAAAAGTGATCAATATAATTATTCATCCGATTAAAATGTAAGCGCGTTTTTTGCGTTTGATATGAGATTGTTATGTGGAGTGGAAGCGCCGAGATTACAAACGAGCCTACCGAAATAAAACCTCTTCCCACATCCAAGGTTATCCATTGACTATATTTTTATATCTCCTGCGCGTCCACATTCCCTCTCCATTACTGAGAGAAGAGAGGGAAAGCAATGCACGCACAGTAATACTGACAGATGTCACTGTTAACCTGTGAAGAAAGACACAAAGATGTGGCTGTAGTATTTTGTAAATTTGATGAATATTCGCGCATATATGTGTTTGGATTCGAGTGATACAGAAAGAGCATTCTCGCACACTAAGTATGGAGATATCTGGCGTCTCATCGTATACTCATACATCGATGGCAAGATCGTGCTGTAAAGGTACCCATACACGTCTAAATATTCTCAAATTCATTTACGATCTCTTTTATTCTTTTGCCACGTTTTAAATTTCCGACCAAGTTTTGCGAACAAAAAGAATTACTTTACAAAAATTAACAAAAAACTATTTTGAACTTAATTTAGTTTTTAAAAAAATTATAAATTGTCATATAGATTAATTATTTTGGACGTCCCTAGACCAAAAAAATCCAGTGGTGTCAGATCTGAATACAGTGAAAATCACGGAATAGAGCACGTCCCTAGACAAAGAAATCCAATGGTGTCAGATCTGGTGACCGTGCGAGCCACGAAATAAGTCACGTCCCCAGGCATAGAAATATAGTGGTGTAGAGTCTGAAGACCGTTTAAGCCACGGTCCATTTGCAAAACATTTTATATATATTCAAGAAATTGTTATAAAATATGTTACTAGATACGCATGTTTATTATTTATTTTTTCGCGAAAAAATGAATGAATATTGTGTTATATCAAGAGTGCTAAGGTTCATTTATTAATATACAAGATTCACTCACGTTGCGCGGTCCTGAAAAAAAAGCGGATTAGTGTGAACGATAAGTGGTGGGCATACGAATATATTATCAAGGTTTAACTAGATTTGAAAGTAACTCAGTATTCAAACGTTTAAGATCTAATCGGGAAGTCATGGACATGCATCTTGCAAAACATAACTTGCGCTATTTGAACATCATATTACAACCTAAAATGGATGCAAATGCTTGGCATATCAAATACTTTTACAACTGGTGATTGAATAAATGCTTTAAATATGATCGACATGGTTGTGGATCTCAAATAGCCATTTTTCATGCTAACCATTATTTGGCTGATATTATGATTGCAAGTTTGGATTCGCAATGCAGAATGTACTGGTTTTAATTCAGACGAGCCGCAAATCATAGCTCAGCAAGAATCCAAATTCGACCTCGTTCACGAAAATTCCAACGCGAATGCACAAACTATTAACAAGACGAAACTTTGATTGCGAATTTGAAAACTTGTCAACAATTGTTAACTGGGTAAATTTTCCTTGAGTGTTGCTGCTGACCGTCCACCATTCCAGGAGTGGTTTCAGCCCTGCCGAGTGTGGTCAAGTAGCTGGAAACTTCATTCGCCAACCGACGCTCTTTGATTTGACCCATCAAAGAGCTGCTAAGATCTTAAGCGCCCGGCAAACTCGTTGTCTCCCTTAACCAACGAGTCAATCTGCATAACAATGGTCCTTATTTAAATTCTATTTCTAGCCTAATAGTTTTATCCGGGTAGATCAAGTGTAATTATTCCATTATCTTTGAGTTGCGCAGACAAATCCAAATCTGATCGTCGATGAACAAATGGCCGACATGAAAGGCAACATCATTTCGTATTAATAGCCGCTTGACTTCAACACATGTACACATTTATTATAACATGTACAAAAATATATACATTACATCAATAAATATGTGGCGTAAATTGTTTTCGTCTTTTGTGGTTACTGTTATCAGTTTGATAAAAAATATGAACTTAATTACGCAATTTTCAAATTTGTTTGGTTCCAGTTCAAAGCCCTGACCAAAAACTTACAGGGTGATTCAAATATAATCCGGATTTTTTCTGTGCAAATTCAATAGAGATATATAAAAATTCACATTGAGTATCTTACTTTTCTATATAGTTTCCTTCATTAGAAATATATATTCCATCGGATAGGAATCTTCTTCAATAAAGTCATTAAACAAGTATCTTTATATAGTATTAAATCGAATACATTGTTCACAGTCAACCCTTCTATAGTGTCGAAAGGTGACCATGCTATATAAAAAAACGCAAAATAGGAAGTAAGGCACTCATACAAAATTTGGGGTTAGGTTTTATCAATTATATTTTGTGAACATTTTGTTTCCTTTTTTATATTTTAAATGATCTTTTTTGAATCCCAGAAATTGTAAACCTACTCATTTTCAATTCATCAGGCGTTTTGTTATGTTATTAGATATTTTTATTATTAATAACTGGATCCCGGCGCGTTGCTGCGACAGAAATAATAATTATAAAAATATCGTTTGAAATTTGAAAGAGTTATCTTCTTCAAACATACAAAGATTAATTTTTATATATAATATCTACTGTTAGTTAATTGTACTATACCTATATTATTTAAAAAAGTGCAAGCAATAAGTCGGCAAAGTTTTATCGCAATCGAATGAACGGTACGACAGCGCATAAAATACGAACAAACAATTTTTTTATTTTTGTGTCTTATACTACACCTATATTACTTGCGTAATTCTTCGCAATAAGTGGGCGAAATTTTATCGCAATCTGATGAACGGTATGGCAGCGCATTACATACAAACAAACAAAATTAATTTTTATGTATAAGATATTAGTATATATGTACTTATTAGGTAATCCAATAGTTTTATTATAAAAAAATATAATGGTTGAAAATCTCATAAAAGTGCATATATAATGCATTAAAAAAAGTGTGCATCGATTTTCTTGATCATAATATGTTCCATGACTATACAAGTGGAAAAATATTTTCTTACTGTACTTTGATGATCATAATTAGAATTTCGAGCGACCTTGAAAATATGGCATTTTGTAAAGGATACGCTATACGAAATGACAGCAACAAATGTTATAGGAAAAAACTCTATAGAAGTGAACGCTATAGAAAGGTTAATAGTATTCATTTTTAGTTATTAAAATACTTTTTACCAACCATAAACAAGCAGATTTATTAACCACAAAAACAAAAACAGGAAGGAAAAACTATATTATTTTTTACTTAAGGAGGTAATACCACTTACACGGCCCAAAAACCAGGATTTTTTAACGATTTTTTTTCAATATTAATACACCATATTTTTTAATAGATTTCTTAATCTTGGTGAATGCCGCTACATCCAGAATTTTAGTTAATAATTATAGTTTAAAAGTAACAAAATGGCGCCGCTTTAAAAATAAAGTCCTGAAAAAATAACCCTTTTTGGGAGTGTTTTTAGTGTAAAAAATAAGATTAAATCATCATTTTAACTTGATTTTAGTTCACAACACAAGGGTTTATATATGTAAAATAATTTCACAAAAATTTCAAACCAATTGTTCCTGGTTTTAGAGATTTTCTTAACGCAAAATGTCATTTCAAGAAAAACGCGTTTAAAGTTTTAAGTACTAAGAAATTATCTGTAAAACGTTGAAATAATCCGAATTTCTTCACCAAAATTATAGAAGACATTTCAGCGACATATTTTTAAATATATTTGAAATAAAATGATAGTTTAGTCTTTATAAATTAAAATAACCCCATAAATTAGCTCGTAGATCGAATGATTAATGTATTTTAAATTTTCAACACTTGGAACTGATAAGACGTTGCTTTTATCAATATGCTAGGATGATTTATGTCCAACAATACAGATAAGCATTCTTTCAAAACTCATGTCATATTTCGGCATAAATATCACTCCCATTTGTGACAAATGTATAATTGAAGGTAGCGTTCAAACAAAGATGCTAATCGTTATCCCATCAAGCTTCGTTTTGATCCCCCACATTTTGAACCGTAGGGCGCCCCAAGAACCACGATTGTCCTTCGAGCCGGGTTTAGAGTATTTACAACTCGGAAAGGATCACACCTACCTCCTGCAGGACCTCCGCCGGCATTCAAACCCTCACACCGAAAACACTCCACGGCTGAGTGTTCCATTGTTCCGTCACAGTTGTACCATTTATGTGTTAACAATACAAACGAACGGAGGCGTATTTCTAACGTTTACGACCCTGCAAAAACCTTCTTTGTCAACTGGGGTAAGTTTTTATGACCTTCGGATTTTTTTGAGGTCATCATCGGCTATTTATGGCGATCGAATTTCTTGCGGCAAGCGTAAAACCCGCGAAATGATCGCCTAATAAACAGTCGCTGTAGATTGTCTATAAAAGTCTCGAGCGTTTGGCTTTACAGCCGCATCGTCAACCCTTAGCAAAATAATACGATTTATCGGTTAAATTAAATTTTGATGATTGCAGCTAGTCTGTGTTATGAATTAGAATTATTCAAGAGTCTGCACGAAGCTGTGATGTTAATAAGCTAACCATCCAACGAACGTTATTACGGTTGCTGCCGTTTTAAGTCCAAATGTATACTAAAAACTGTCACTAGTTACAATGTAACGTTCTCTAATTATGCATTTCAACCCTAGATTGACAATATAAACCTATGATATTTTAAATTTATTTAATACTATGTTTTTATGAGAAATTATACTAATCGTCAAAAACATAATTTAAACTATACAAGCAGTAATATTAAATATGACTTTTATTTTATTATGAAAAATTAAAATTATATCACTTGATTAATGTAATATGAGTCGCCATAACATTTGGAGAGGGCTCCGTTAAAGATGACTCCCACTTCGGCTCACCCAGATTGCTTGCCACTCATCTGCTCGAACAGCAATGTACTGTCTGATGCTGACCCGATGATATCTGAATAGCGCTTTTACGGCTTAGAGCTTATTTAATCAGATTTTTTAGCCTTTTAACTAAGCGTGAGGGTTTAGGTGTAATGCTGTTTTTTGACGGCATAGGTTGGCTTTTACTATTTTGTCTAATCTGAGCAGCAATACGTCTTTTTTGTCCTTCCATTTTAAATTATAAGTTTGCCTTTGAATCTTACCTTGTGCTATTAGTCATCTTTTACTAAATACACAATAGCGAAGTGCAACCAATTTGCTACATATCTTAAATTCATAGTCAAAACATGTATCGACAACTGCGCCATTCGTTAACCAAAAAAAGAAAGTCCCGCCTGCTTTGGGACTCAACATATATATCGATGACGTATATATACGTCCTAACTAATTTCGATGCAGTTAACGTTGGACGTATATATACGTCCCGCCCACTTAACAGGCTATGTATATAATTGATTTATGTGACTTTCTACTATTTATTATGATTGTAGAAGACCATCAACGCTTTAAGAAGACCCCATACCTGATGGTTTTTAACCGGATTTGAAAAAAATCCATTATAATTTTAATGTTTATTTTGATGTGATCTATTTAGTATATTATGGAAAAATATTCTTCAAATATTGTGTTCCTTTGCATAAATATAAGTTATTCGTTGTGTTTGTGAAACTTGGTCGGGAATTTCATTGAAACGTGTCAAAAAAATAAAAGAGATCGTAAATATAATGTTTTAATATTTAGATGTGTAGGGGTACCTTTACAGCATGACTTTGCCATCGATGTACAAGTATATGATGAGATGCAAGACATCCGTCTATGTCTTTGATTCGCTAATATCCGCACATAATATGCGAGAATGATCTTTCTGTATTACTCGAGTTCGAACGCACATATGCACGATTACTCATCAACGGGTTCAGAGATGATGCAATTTGTACTATCGTCAGAAACAATACTCACCCACATCACTCAATAAGTTCGTAAAATGACGAATTAGTTTTGGACGATCGTTAATTGATATTCCATAAGATATCTGATGCCAATATTTGTCCATGAGAAAGCTGTGTTCGACGCGGGTACCGCGTTTGCTCATAATTCAGAGCGCTGTTTGAAGCTATTTCAGCGAAATAAAAAGGTTTTTTTTATGTAAGATATGAAATTGTGAATATAATAATATATGAAGGAAAAAAAATGTAAAGTGAAAATAATTCAACAAACAATGGCAAATTTATTCCATACCACAAGCGTTTTAAAGCTGTTTTTCAAAAAGTTCTAACACTTTTGAGCGTGTACCGAATGGTTCCAGCAAATGAAGTGTTAAATTCTCCCGAGCGTCCATTTACGATTGTGGCTCTCAAACTTTTTTCGCCGGATGCACTTCGCAACTCCAGTCGCAATTAGCTCACACAAACAACGTTTTGTCTCTGGCAATTTTTCAATACACTTAATTGGCCATTTGCTATGTAAATCCGCGGTTTCGCGCTTGTATCGCTTTTACAGAAATTTATTTCAACGAGCTTAATTGTCGCTTTTCTGTTCACCAATTCGGCTAACTTACTGCCGCAGATAAGGCTGTTCCCGTCCTATACAAATGCATGGATAAAAGCCTCAAAGCATACATTCAATTTAACAAAAGGGGATGTACGCACACCGATCATTACGCCCTTTATCGCAATCATAAATATGTACTTAAATTTATTTCCATTCAGACATTTTCCATTCTTCTTTGACGTTCTTGGGACGTGTGAGGGTTGAACGCGTCAAGACGAATGTTATGAAGGATTAGAGAAGTTTCTTCGCACCAGACGCGGTAATATCTCAAAGATGTGATGCCGAGATATACAAATATCCCGAGGGAAATATAAAAGTGCAATTCCATCAGAAATCTTTATTAGCCCATTGCCCTTCGCTGATTATACCGAGTCTCTCTCGGAACACTCCGCAATTATATTAGAGTCTTATATGTTTATGTGACTGAGAAGAGACATGCGATAAAAATACTGCGAGAAATTAAAGCAGACGATAAAATATTTTTATTAAACTACTGAGCTTAAACCACGGCAATTCGTTTTTACGTCAGACAAATTAAAATATCTCGTTGTAAAATCGTAAACGATTAAAATCGACCGTCTCGGATGTCCTTTTAGATTGGTCTTTCATAGACGTTATCCGATATGTGCCGGCTAACAACTGTAATCGTAAAGGAGCGGAAAATTGGGGAATAGCCGAATCCCTATGAGAACCGGTCCAGACAGGGGGGGACGAAGTGGATCTCCTGGAAGTGGGTGGGAAGTGGGCACGAAGGCTGTAAACAAGTGTTGCGACAAGAAGTTACGCCGGGGGACGGCTGGCTTGATCATTTTATCACACGCAAGGGTCGTCCTGAGACCTGGATGATTTGCTGTGGATCGAAAACTTTCCTTTTCATACGGGACATACGCTCATATGTGTTGGGAATTTGTTTTCTGTTTATTTTATCGCCTTGATAAAAACAAACATTTGAAATGTTCAATATACTATATAATTTTAAGCCAATAATTATGCGCTTTTCATTTGTGATTCCATGAAAACGCTCAATCTTGGATACTGCAACTCAATCATCTAAACTATTAGATTAGTATTTTATTATCAGTACAAAGAGTTTCTGAGACCGATTTTTTTTTTCAAATTTGGCGCTTTTGGCGAGCTCTTAACGGTATGTTCGTAATGTAATGTAATGAGTCAACAATATATCCCGAAGTGAGTTAGATTGTTCAGAGAAGGCCGTAATCATTGATTGTGCAAAAAATTAAAGAACAAGTGCAAAATGACGGCCGTGTGACGCTTGACGAACTTCATGAAGAGTTTCCTGGCATTTTTCGAAGTCTTCTTAATGATATTATATCAAAAAAATTTGCTTTCAAGAAGTTGTGTGCGAGATATGTGCCCAGAAAGCGCACACCGGAGCAGTGTCAAAATCGCTTGATTGCCAAGCATGATTTTTTGAATCGTTTTCTACATGAGAGAGAAGTTTTTTTGGGCTCAATCGTGTCGGAGGATGAAACATGGATGTGTCACTATACCCTAGAATCTAAAAGACAATCCAAAACAAAGCGGCGGAGATCTATGACAATAGCACACTCGATACAGAAAAATCTCAATCTCGACGTCTATTATGTTGAAAAATAGTTTAATATATTTAGGGAAGTATCCTATGAATTTCAATTAAATACAAGCATTTTTAGATCCTATATAAATGCTGTAACCTTACTTTCTGGATGACCCTCATACATGGTCAAATGCTTAAAGAAGGGTACTTATGCTTCAAACAGTCTATTAGATTAACCCTATGGGTACGGTAATTCGGAGACGGAGATAGCTGTCTTACGTCTCATCATACACTCATATATTGGTAGCACGGTCGGTACTATAAAGGACCCATACACGTTTAAATGCTCGTTAGGAATTCGGCATTGTTTAAAATCAAAATAAAACCTGTATGATAATAAAAATATAAATGTAAATACACACAAATTACAATACAAAAACAGAATGAGTATCTAGAAGTCGAAGCTCGATTATTCGTGTTGTCTTGAGAATAGGCGTTTGTTTTGATTATTAAGATATGAGCTTCATTCTTATCATTGAACAATTTTGTTATTCCCTTTTGACTGCTCTGGAATGGCGTCATTAGCTGAGTATCACCACTCTTTTGCAAAATCTATTCCTTCAGAAGTAAGCTGGTAGGCTTGCACGGTAACCCTGTTTTTTCATTTTCGCAACATGTTATATTGTGCGCTATCAACAGTGTTAAGGTTCATTTATTGAGCTTGGTTCATTATCAATCATGTTATAAGCTGATTGTATGTGAAGCTGAAAAGTGGATTTACATTAGAGCAAAGCATGTGTGCTCTCCGGTTCCAATTGGTTTACATCAATCAAAATATTTCGGTTTGTATTGGACTGACAGACAAACAGATAGATAAACAGACAGACTTACGTTGAATCGAATTTTTTAGATATGCAAATGGATTTTAATATAATTGCTATTCTACATATTGTATTTATTAAAAAAATATATGATTTATTATCGCCGCATGTGTTCCTCGAGCTTTTTCCGACGTCGTCTAAATCAGTTCGAATATTTTCATCTCGTGTTTGTTTTGGTCGGAAGTATTTCACGGAAGACTTTCCGAGAGTACAAAAGGAAGAAGGATGAGAAGATGAGGAATAGGCGGGTCACACGTCAATACCCAATCCACAAAGCCATTCGCGGATCGGGATAGACCGCGGGGATTTGTCAGTCACTTCCGGTAAAATAACTGATATCGCTCTGAGCTATTTTAGTTCCGCCATCGATCTCCTAAAAGAAATTTCTCCTTTGAAAATCGATCACGACCATCTTGGTCGTAAAACAATTTCATCCGCTTGATAGAAAAATAATAAAAAAATATTATTAAATATATTTTCATATGGCTTTGACGTAATCATATTTGATGGTAAGCTGCATGAAGTCCGAGAAAATCGATGGTAAACGGCTATTTCTGGGATCTCTTTACTACAATGGGGTGGTTAAAAACAATTCATATCCGCTAGATACGGAATACTTTATTAGGCCGGTCACAAAGTTATTGGCAATCGTTATCGTTATATAAAGTCCGTGTATCCCGACAGCTTTTTCCGGATTTGGTGGGAACACGTCACAGCTCCGTCACGAACCTTCACTCATCCGATTTTCAGGAAAAATAACACAGACATGACCTGCCCGATACACGAAGAGGGAGCGTCGTTCTGTTGATACACCTTTACAAACGAACGGTTTACAAAGGGTCTTTCAATAGGAATGCTCAAAGTTTGTTGAATTGTAGCGGCTATAATATTAAATAAATATATATTAAATTTATAATTAATTATTTGATAATACATGGCAAATATATGCGTATAAACGTCAAACAATTGATGTCCTTAAAGTCAAAATTACGAACGCCATCCAGCAAATTCTAGTCAGATTTATGCAAAAAAGTCATCGAAAATTCAACCTCCCAAAAACGTGCCACCAAGCAAAGCCAGACATTTGAATAAAATTATATTTCATACTTAATGCCTTAACCTTTTGCACTCCACCTATATTTTCTAAAGACCAATTAGCTACTCCAGCTAGAAAAATCTATAAGAAAACACCAGAAAGTAGGTAAGTTTCATTCGGGCCACCCGTTCTCTCGGGGAGGGTAACCATTATTTCTCGAATAAACATAAGATATTCATGATTGAAAATCACTTGTAAATTTAAGCTTGGTGAAATAAAAACGATATATGCCCTCCAATATATTTTATTTGAAAAGAGTTTTTTACTTTACACAACAAAAAATATGTATTTATGACAATAATATAGGTATTTACAATGAAGCGTAACTATTTTGTGACTACCCGCTGCCTTGCAGTTGTCCATCATAAATTATCTACTGACGAAACGGTCGCTACCTGCGAAAAAAGAAACCTCATTGGTCGCATGTTGATATTTCTATATTTTAGGAATTTTGTTATTGGGTACTTACCGTTAGGTACCCCGTCTCCGCCAGATAACAAAAAATAAAACCACCTCCAAAATTAAAAGCCTTCCAAAAATAGTACAGGGTAATCATTGCATTTTCTAAAATTTATATTTAATACAGTAGATTTTTTTTTACTGATTTTGGAATCAGAATTACCTTTGCAAATTTCTATAAAGTGGGACAATAACCGATTTGCATGCAAGCATTGAAAACTTTCGTGGGAAGTTTTTAATTATTGTATTATCAATTTCGTCGAACCCTGTGCATTTTTTTGTTTTTAATCTTTCTTTTTTCTTAATAAAAGTTTCTAACTGAGTGATTGAATGAGTGAACATTTGTTAAGGATTTAGGATTAAGTCGCTAAGTTTTGGATAATAGGTTTACCTTATCTACGTTATCGTCGACTATTCGGAGAACCGCACATAAAGAAAAAAAAACCCATTGCCTTTTGTTTGACCGATTTGACGAACATGGGGTGTAAAATATGCATTTTGTGTACAACAAAAATTAGATCACTAGTCTTTAATACGTAATCGCGTGATTAAATTACGATGCAATTATTATCAAGATGTATTATTATCAAGAAAAATAGGTTATTTTATTAAAGATCTTGTATGTATACTTACAGTTTAATTATATTTTTTTAACGTGTGATATTTCTCGAAGCACTCTCCAATATGAAGTGCCGGCTCTTTGGCATATTTGTTTGTTTCACCGACAATTGTATTAATTAGAGAATCAGTAAAAAATAAATTAAAATAATCTATTGGCTGAATACAATTTGTCGGCAAATTTGGCCCTGGGATTCTTGCACCGATGTAAAAAGATTTCTGCGGTTGAGCGACTATTGACGTTAATAAATCCCAATGTTTTGGCGATGAATTTTGTAAGTCTTCCTCATCACTGGATAGATGCATGATTCTTGGCATTCGTATGGGGAAAATGTCACTTTCACTCTCCGTATCACTTCCATTGTCTTCATCACTTTCATTATTCGCATCACAGTCTTGATCGTGTATCACTTCTGTATCACTGTCATCACTGTCGTCAACATTGTCGAAAAAAAAATCTTCTTCATCACTACTCTCGTTGAGTTGTGAAAAAGACCTCTTGTTGTTTTTGTTGCACTCCATGATATTAATAAACTTTGACGTTTTATTATATAATTAACTTAGTATAACGGTGATAAAAATCCCCACAAAAATTCCGAAATGACCGAGAAACGATTGTCACTGTATTGAGGGCGGAGCTTCGACCTTTTTAAACGAGCGCAGCCAAACGACTGTATGTTCACAAAATAAACCCGGTGAAATCAGTGATAATGCCACGCAAAACTTTCTAGGAATTATTTTACCCTTATGACACATCAAAACAAAGAAATGCGTATTTCTATAGCATGCTGCAGTATTAATCCGCATTTACTGATAAAAAAAATTCACAGAATTTGTTTGTTTGTTGGTAAAAGCGGCGCGCAAGTCAATGCCTGCTTTCGGCCAGACCGTCTGGCCAACGGAGCTGCTGGCAAGAATCCTTTGGGCCAGACAGTCTGGCCATACGAGCTGTAAAGGTTAAAATATTATTTCAAATAAAAAGAAAATTGGGCAGGTAACTTATTTTATTTACATTCCAAAATTGAGCGTTCTTATTGAAAGACTACTTATTTAAAGAATACTCGATGCTTTCCGAGTTTCATTTAAACATTGAGGTTATCAAAATGAAACTAGGATAAATTGGCCTATTATCTATCTTTAAATAAATATACTATCATTAATACACATTATTCGCGTAAATTCATCAGAAATCACTGATGATCTCCCACTCCTCGTCGTGAGTATCAGTACGGCCTTCTCAGAACAACCTCATCCACTTCGTGAAATGCTTTCGACTCATTACATCACCACTATAAATTTCCAAGAGCTTCCGATGGATATTCTCGTATGGAGGTGGCGGGAGCGCGCGACGACCTCTCCGTCAGAAGAATTTACTGTGACTGAACAAAATGGCCGAAAAACATGCAAGACCCAATAAACTGACCGTTATAATCCTTTCTACACGCAAGGTATGCCAAATTTAAAACAAATATACAGATATATTTATAATTTTTAAATATACAGCGTTTGAGAATTTTGTTTGGGAGTTAGAGGAGTATTTTTCTGCATTTCATAAATCAGCCCTATGTTTTAAGAGTTGTTAAAAAAAATATTTTTTCAACAATTTAAAAAAATACCCAAAATTTCACCTTTAAATCGTCATAACTTTTTAATCTATAGTCGTACTATCACGAAATAACTGTTCCTAGTACCCTGGGTAAAGAAATTCAGTTGTGTCAGGGCTAGAGACCGTTTGAGCCACAGAATAGGGCCGCAAAAAGACACCACCGATTTTTTTTTATCTGGGAACGTGTTTTATTTCGTGGCTTGCATGGTCTCCAGATCTGACACCACTGGATTTCTTTGTCTGGGGACGTGCCTTATTCTGTTGCTCACATATTCTCTTGACCTGACACTACTGGATTTTTTTTGTCTAGGGACGTGCCAGGAATAGTCATATTGTGGTATTACTACTACGAAGTGAAATTTTGGATATTTTTTTATGTTGTTGAAATGTTGGAAAAAAATCTATTTCGACAATCCTGACACTTAGGAGACATAGGGTCTATATGTGAAACGTAGCAAAATATCACCCTAACCCCCCAAAAAAAAATTTTTCGGCCTATATCCAAATCACCCTGTATATATTCCAAATGAAATCGAAGAAAAAAATTAAATTCGGAATTTCGGATCTCAAATACATTTAAACAATTTTTTGTGCGGTAGATGAGTTCCACCGAAAATCGCACAAAAAAGCTATGGCTAACATAAAAAAGTAAAGATGCGTTCCATGGGTTTTAAATACCGCATAATTTTGAAACAGCCTTATAAAATATATCCAAAATCGCATAAAAAAACAATAAGACAATAAAAAATAACATCATCACTTTATAATAATTTTTGTTGCGATTTTCGACTCAAAATCGCTCTCTTCTTTGGAAGAAATAATATGTCCAGTGGCAATGTCATCATTGTTCTGTGTAGATTTTCTTTCTCCAACAATATAATTCATAATTAGTAAAGATGTCACTATAGTCCCTAACTCAAAAAAAATTATATAGCACAAAATGGCGACTGTTTAAAAAAAAATCAGTCAAGTTGCTGCGTGTGTGAATATATTTTTAAAAGTCAAAACATTATAAAAATGCAATGAAACGAAATCAATTTTTTCAAAAATCCAAACCAGGATAAAAGGCGTGGTGGTAATTCAGCGATAGCAGATGCAATATGATTTACACAGTTTTATTTTTTTCCAAATATCGGTTAGTGTTGATGATTTATTTTCTATTAAAAAAACCGCATAACTTCGAAATCGCCCCAAAAAAGTCGCACAAAAAAACGTATGAGTGTATATGCATGCAAGATCATCGGCATCGAGATTTATAATTCAACGGGATATATGTTGTTTCAAATCTGGAGTGTTTTTGAAATAGTTTCAGATATAATTATCGGTTAAACTGAATGAATTTCAGCGCAAACAAAAAACAGCATCATGCTTGCAAAATTAAAGAGGCTCGAGTGCCCTCCTCGGACGTCATACTATACTGTTAATTCGGCGTTCTAAAAAATATTCTTAGAAATTCTCATTACTTGATGTAGCTAAAATAAATTCATATCACTTTTAAATAATATGCTGGAAGATCGAGGCGAAATTTTGCCGGCAGCCGTTTTAAATATGTATTGTGCTTCCGAGTCTGTATCTCGGGGACGTCAATCAGCTGAAATTTATATAAGAAATGTTTTCTTATTCAGACGACAAAATCTCATTAGCTCCGGACGTAATTTGTAACCCCGCTCTGTATCATCATCCCCTCGTTCGCTTTTCTTGAATGCCCCCATATCAAAGAGAGGGTGTATCATTGATACAATGAAATGATTTGCTGAGTCAGATTCCACGCACGGAATAATATAAAGCCTTTTAAGAGATCCCATGCTCCACGCGGCGTACCTGTTATCGAATGTGTACACTCGCATTACCTATACACCCTATGTAGATGCTGGTACAGTGTGTCCAAGCGGTATCGCCCAAATACCCACCCTAATTATTCCACAAAATGTCACACCCTTATAACCTTCTGAATGGACACTGGCTGAAATTATCTAGTCATATAGAGTCAATGAATGATAAAATTATTTTATTTCCGTCCGCTTAACTCTTTTAGTGCCGGACGCTGATGTATCGTCGTCGTCATCACTTGTAAAAAATGCCAACAACGACATTTTATAGAATATTAGCTGGTACCTGGCGCGTTGCTGCCATAGACGTAATAATTATAAAACTATCGTTTGAAATTTGAAATCAAATGAACGGTATGGCAGCGCATTAAATACGGACAAACAAACATTGATTTTTTTTATACATTACGACTATGCTTATATTACTCGCGGAATCCATAACAATAAGTGGACGAAGTTTTATCGTAATGCGATGAACGGTATGGCAGCGCATTTCGAACGAACATAACCCAATTCATTTTTATATATTAGATTATATGAAACTCTTGTTGACTAAAAAAGTTTATTTTGAATGACATAATTGCAACGGTGAGTCAACATTTAATCTGTGAATTATTCGATGATAATTTTGACCATTTAGATTTATGTGTAAAGATGAACTACAATAAGGATTTAGGAAGTCAAGATTAATGGATATGTAGCTGCAATATGATTAAGACGATAATAATAATTGGTTATTAATACAATATTAATATTCAAAGGACACTCAAATATTGCCAACTGCTAGATGACCCTAAGGTCGTTTAAATGAAAATGAGTCATTATGCGTTGCGCAACAGAGGATACTACTTCTCGCCTTTTATCTTCAGTGACGGGATCAAGAAGTTTCCTATCTGATGGAATAAATATATTTTTAATTAAGGGAACTATGTAAAAAAATAAGATATTCCATTTTCATTTTTATATATCAATTATAAATTCATACATCTAAATTCCGGTTTATATTTGAATCGTCCTCTTATAAAATGGTTTACAATAATAATATTGCATAAATATAATTACACTCTATGAGATTATTATAGAAATTCATTCATCAGAACATTCATTTTAATATACTTTAAGTGTTTAAAATATTTGATTTTGTACGAAAAACATAGCGACTCACCGGTGAGTCGCTGGCAGTTAAGTGATTAATGACTTTTTTCTTCAGCCCCCAAAATTATATCAAATCGGCATTCGTCGCTTATTGTACATTTTTCAGTTAACAATAAAAAAGATTAGCATCAGTGGCAACATATTAGAAATTAAGATGCGCGCGCATCTCTCAATGTATGAAAATATTTCGTATGAGATTAAATTATTAGAACAAATCCTGTATCTCCCTGTATCCTTCTTAGGTTCTCCTTAGATCCATTCTTAGTTTCCTGTCTGTATGTTTGTCTGTCTGATCAATAAAATCCAAGATATTTTGTTCTCTTATTTTGAGCTAGAAACATGCATGTATCCTCTTATTATGCCCTCTTATTATATAACCTATTATTATATTAGATAAAATGTTGCTTATTTGCCTTCTAGAATCATGACGAATCCTTGATGAATTGATTACATGTTTACAAGTATTTGGTAAACCGCATAAAGAAGACATTGAACTCGCTTAAACGGAAGAAATAATATAAAAAGACATACAAATAAGTTAGGGAATGATTCATATATCTATTTAACAAAGCTTAAAAGGAAAATGTTATAATATTATTATATATATATATATATATATGGCAAATGATTCAAATATTATAGATTTTATCTGCAAAATAAACGCGAAATAAATTGAATGTTGCAGTAAACAGAGTCACATTTTATTAAGCTTTGATCCTGAACATTCTATCTGATTTCATATAAATTTTAAGCCTAGGATGGCAGAATATTTTCATGGAATTAATAAGGCAATTTAAATGAAAATGATTGAAAAAAAATCTAATTGAAAAATGCTAGTATGCATGATTTTATTCCTGGGCTGCATCCCAAGCATTCCACATCGGACTCTTGTGCCGAATTAAGGCGAAACATGGAGGGTGGATTGGAAGAAGTCAAGGAAATGTGAATAGGAGAGAAGACACAGCGAGAAGATTCGGGAGAGCTTATCAATGAATGTTTTATGATGGCACGTTTCAACACTTAAAGTCACAATTTGTACCGGAGTGAAAGACTTTTCCTCCTCAGCAACAAGTTATCTCGTGATTAAACACGGGAGCTGCCCAGATTATCATCGCCATTATAATAATTCCTGCTAATCAGTATCTCGTAGATATCTTATTCTCTTAATTTCAAAAGACGAAGCAGCTTTCCTTGAGCAGTTTTAAATTAAATTCCACTTAAAAATCATCCGAATTTCAATGTTTAATTCATTTAACTATGTAATTTATTAGATTGCTGAATGAGTCTTTCAATGAGAACGCTCTAAATTTGTTAGATTATAACAGCCATGTTATTAAAACAACATCTAATTAATCCAGGAACTTAAGGTAAATGATCAGAGACAATTCTGTACGTTCGCTGATTGGGCTCTGGAGCACTTGGAAGATGACCCAAATTTCGCTAACAAAAAAACATCATTAGCGATTAAGTCCATTTTTAGATGAATGGATAATGTGAACAAGCAAATTGCCTATCTATCGTATAAAATATTTCTTAAAAAATAGGAAAAAATCCTGTTCAGCGTATAAAATATCATAAATTATTTTATGGAGCAAAAGGATTAAATTTTCGTTACGGAAAATAAAGAAAAACGTAATAATCCTGTATAAATCTGAGTTTAACCAAACTTATTTTATTGGATCATATCATTATGACAGTCTGGCGATTGAGTTCCCTTTGGGTTTGGGAGGAGAGGGGGTTTAAATCTACTTAAAATTCAACATAATTAAGTCATACTTTTAAAGTAGTTCTTTTTCTTTCTCTTGACTACCTGAATGTTCTATATTGCCCAAAAGCATTATCAATATATCTGTGGAACATTTGAACCCTTCTTGTCATCTTATATTTAAAAAATTAAAAATATTCTTAATTATAAAAGATGTCGCTATAGTTCCTACCTAAAATAAGTAAAAATATTTTCTTTTTATTAAAATTGTATTGAATTGAATCATAGATGCTTGAAGTTTTTGATGAATCTTACAGAATAAAATGAACTATGAATGAAGTGCATTAAATAACTCTAAAGTAGTTTTACTGCCAAAAATGACATATAAAATAATACTTTCAGATCCCTTTATATAACTCAAAAAGATTTATATAAATATGTACTAAGAACATCTGGAGCTTTTACATTGTAAAGCCTATTCAATTCAAATTCAAAGACTACAAATGGATTATAATTTCATACTGCGTTTGTAGTATTTTCGATTCAAATGCAATTGAGAAGAGAGGGTAGTAAGCTCTTCTTTTTTTTGTATTTCAAAAGAGATTTGAAAAAATATATTTTAAAATAATAAAAATACATATCTACGACTCATTTAAGCAAACTTAGCATCATCAAACGAGTAATTACGCGTTGCGCAACAAAGGGTATTAATTCTCGTCTTATTTCTTCGGTGACGGGATCAAGAAGCTTCCTATCCGATGATATAAATATATTTCTAATGAAAAGAACTATGTAGAAAAATAAGATACTTCATTTGTATTTTTGCACATCACTAATAAATTTGTACAGAAAAATTCCGGGTTAAATTTGAATAATAATTTAATTTTCGTTGCCTGAAATTTCTATCCATTAACGAACGTAAATCAGACTTATAAGACCTTTACAGAAAAATTAAGAGCAATGGAAGAATAAAATTATATATAATACAAGAAAAAAATATTTTTAAAAAATTGTCATGCTGGTGTAGGAGCGAATCCGAGACTTTATCCTAGCCCAATAGCGCTCCCGCGAGGAAAGGGGGACTGGACTCTAAGTACTCCAAAAGCTCTTTTTTATTAAAATAAACAAGGTTGTCTAGGGTAGTTTTTCAGTTGACATGTGCGGGCATGGCGTCCGATCGCGAGGCGCTCATTCGAAGTGTCAGCGGTCTGAAAGGCGGACCGGTTGGACACACAAACCTTGCGGCCACTCCCTCACCCATAAAATGTATGTATTTATTTATTTTAATTGTTTATTTTATCTAGTCTTTAACACAAACAAATTTAAGAGACTGGATATTTTCGTTCTTACCCTGATTTCGTAGATGTGAAGCGGTCATTTTGGAAAGGTTAATAAAGTCGAGTAATTATTTGCGAGTGCGAGCACGGAATATGGTACATCCCTAGACAAAGAAATCCAGTGGTGTCAGGTCTAGAGATTGTGCGAGCCACGGAATAGAGCGCGTCCCTGGATAATGAAATCCAGTGGTGTCAGATCTGGAGACCGTACGAGTCACAGGATAGTGCCACCGAATAAGTAATAATCGCCGCTTTTGCAAAAATTAAAGAGGAAATGCTACTTCAGACAACTACAGTTGAAATAAGCATAATATTTATAAAATTATCAAATGTCAATAAGATTGTTGTTATTATTTATTAAGCGGATCGAGTATTAAATGGTCCCCCGCCACGTTCATTTTTGGTCCACGAAACTGAACTCCACTTCACATCGAATACCTGAACCTTACGATTGTCACTGAGTATAGCAAAAAGATAAATATATGATATTTTAGAAAGGTCCATATTTTAATTAACTATCATCTTTTGAACCCCTCCTTTTGATGTAGCTTATAAGAGATCAGCCTTAGAAAATGAAGATCCGAGTCCTCTATAAAAGGTATTGAATTCGTTGAAAAGCAGAACAATGCTGGAAGAGCGGAGGCTGCGGTACTGATCAATAACCACTATCTTCTACTAAAACAAAATGGTTTATGTAATTTGAAAAAATGTTATACAGTAAACATTGTGTAGTGCTGATATCTAGGCGTTACACTCGGATGACTCGTATTTTATTTCGCAAGTTGACTTGACATTTGACATCACATATAGAAGAATTTAAAGCATTAGGAATCAACTTATTTAAATGGTCAATGGAATAATACAAGCTCCCAGTCATATGTGCAGCATTCTGTGTTGGTGGTTTTGAAAGGTGGCGCGGCTCTAACAGGTGCTAAAATCCATTTTGAGCAATAGGGGCTGTGAACCGAAGGGTGGTGAGATCTTCGACAAAGCCGGTGCATTAGCAGGCTTTTGTAGACCCACAGAGGTAGAAAGGTGGAGGCAATGTTTACAGGGGCACGCTTGCGAGTGGATTAGTGCTGCGTCAGGGCCCAGAGTGGTTTGCTGCGGTAACAGCCCGTAAAAGGCCAAAGGGTATCGCCTCGAATACCTCGCTGGCCTGCACCATTGGCTATCGGCTATAGTCAGGGATGTCGTATCAGCACTTTTAAAGAGACACTCTAAAATATTTACATGTTAAGCCTATTCAAATACATCCACCAAAATGGCTACATAAGTGCTTACTCCTCTTAGATAAAACTTCTTTTTGAAGAGAGTTGACAAATTTTGTTAAGCCATAAATCAACAGAAGGTTGATTCCGACCAGGTAGCATTCACCGTTTAAGCTTCACATGCAAAGTATGAATAATTTTAATACAACCAACAACGTGTTGCCGATTGTTTATTGCTCACAGTCCACGAAAAGGTTAATTTGAATGGTTAAGACTGCTCTATTGTGATCATTTTCAAAATAATACATAGTCAATGTACACTATCATTAGTATAAATATATTTTACTTTTAACAATATTTGTGTCATATTGTCATAAAATTGTAGAATTCACTACAAAAAAATTCAAAGAATGTAAACATACTATCAAAGGTAGATTTTATTATATCTTTCGTGCTTATTAAATAATCATAATTTTCTCATAACTCCATACATATTTCAATTGCTCTTCTAAGGTTGAATAATTTCAAATTAATTCCTTCATCAGATTCGTTATTTATAGCCTCTATTAAAATATTTACCTCAGATCTTATTATCCAAAAAAAAGATCATTGTTGTCTGAGAAATTCTCATTAAATCATTTCTTATAACTTTTTAAGCATTATGAATTTTATGCTAATATCCATATCAAGGGCATTTCTTGAATAATATTAGTTGCTTGTCTAATTTCAATAGTTACGTTTGTATCTTTATAATGTCCTCGATTTTATTAACAAAGTTATTTGATTAATTTACCTAAAATCAATTAATATCATAATGAAATGCAAATTTAAAGTATACATTAATGTAGTATTTGGTCCCACGCATTTAGCGGCCATTTTGTTCGGTCACAGTAAATTCTACCGACGGAGAGATCGTCGCGCACTCCCGCTACCTTGCATTAATTTGAGATTCACGCGATCATCCGTTTTTTGACTTTGCAAAATAATACTGCCGCGAATATCCATCGGAAGCTCATAAAAGTTTATGGTAGTGATTATTCAGAGAAAGCTGTACTGATACTCATAACGACGCAGGAGACGAGGAGTAGGTTAACGAGGAGTAGGACATAAAGACGAGCAGTGGGTTACCATCATTGACTTCTGATAAAATTGTGCAAAAAATGGATTGTATTTATCCTAAATGCTGTGTATTAAAATCCACATTTATAAATGGATTTGACATGATAAGAATCATTATCACTGGCTGTGTATATTAACATTATTTTTCAGTGCTGTAATCTAGATCATACGATTTACATAGACCTTTTATAAAACGAAAAGATTTGCATTCAATATCTATCCCATAGCATTAATAATCCATAATTTTGTTCTTTCTAGTGGGTATTTGCTCAATTGAAGCTCACACTTCTGCTCACCCAGATGGTGCCAAACGTCACCCACGTACTAATGAAGCTATATCCAGATAGCCAAATTGATCCCAATTCTACCTTCTTACCTTCAGTTATGAGACACATCAACCAAATGTTGATACAGCAGACCCGCGATAATCCGGCCCCAGTCTAATCCAACGCCTCCTATGGTCCGACAACCCAATACAAGTATAGCGCACATTTACGGTAGAACTTCGTTAATTTCCGACCGTTTAAATTGTAATGAATCTTTTATAAGTTGGTTAGATAGACAAATTATGATACAAAAAACCGTACTCGTGTGACCGTCGGGGTGACCGTGCTGACGCACGGGTCCGTTCTTCTATCAGGCTGTGATTTTGTTGGACGAATGGATAGGAATAGACGGGCGACGAATGGAAAGACTTTCGACTATTTATTCCACACTAGAGATAGAGCGAGAAAGAGAGAGGAGGGACAACCTCCCGCAGCCAAGGCTAACCGACGACTCTGCGCGTCACTACCCAACCGGCAACGGTGCATGCGCAAGAAGCGATCGGTTAGTGCGTAGGTGCAATGTCTCCACAGGGCCACAAGAGATGGCGCTGTTAAAATAGCACATTGCACCTGAAGATGTCGCTGTTAATAGCGCTACTACGTGGAGATGAAAAATCGCCCACGCTGCACAGGCATACTGGGACTATTTCTGGGACTATATTGGTCATGAAAGCAAAGTTGTTTTACAAGGAGATGATATGACAGACGACAGACAGCGACTGACTCGATTGGGGGATCATTTTAATATTCGATCCCATTTTTTGCGTCGCTGCATGGTCTGTTCCGGGTTACCCCGGACTAGCCACACAGAGTATATTCCACTGATCTTTTAGTCCCACGAAAAACGCCGCGCGCAGAGCGTCCAGGCGCCCATCCCTTTTGCTCCGCGCTCTCCAGAGGCGCTGAGGTTCCCGCAGGAAGACCAACTTCAGACTACGTGCACCCGAAAGTGCGATGGAGGAAGAAGGACAAGGTTAAGCAAAATTTAAGGAATACTATAGCGGGTTCACTGCCACAACGAGTCCAACCTCAGCTTGAAGGGGATTGCAACAGATAATGGACTGTAGAGGCTACCCCTTCCCCATGGTACTCGTATCGGTTCGGTCATTTGTAGTACCTAGCTACGGAGGTGAGTCGTCCTTCGAACAGCCTTAAACCATTCTCTCCAATATGCCTAGGCTGTTGAGGATAGTGGTGAGCTTTTGACACAGTCTTCACCAACTACTGTAATCAGCTGTTTATGGGTATGCAGCACAGGATGACCTGCTTACCCAACTCATGTTAGCTGGGCTACCCCAGCTGCGTTTGATGAGTACACCTACAAGGCTATTTTTGTGCACCTCTACTCTACATCATTACCCCAGGGGTTCAACCGTTGCCCACAGGCGCGGGGTTGGCTCCTCCCTCCTGCGATTTTATGAGTGGGCATCGTGGAGTCTAATACCCACCCAATTTAAAAGGAGATAACAAAAAAAAAAACAGAATTTGTAGCTAGCAAGGGATAGTTAAAACGTCATGGAGTACGATTTATGATAATAACAGGTTTTTATTTTTTATGACTGCTATGGCAATTGTTTTGTATTATTCTTGTATTGTCTTCTTGTGTTGCAATTACTCTTTTCCAAAAAAATCTGGACTTTAAGAAGTCGGAGGCAGTACTCTATAATCCGACAAATTGGACAATCTGACACCGACTTGCAAAATGTTTGTCGGATTACCGCGGGTCTACTATATAGTGGTTTAGATCTGCACGCTTACTATAAAGATTCGGATTCAAATCGTCACATCTCCCTGTTAAAGAGTTGTACTTAATAATGACCAATACAAAATTATAATTATTAAACTAAGATAAATCAATGCAAGCAGACAAAGAATTGAGAGCCAAAACGATTCGTCAGCACTGGTGCGTCATAGGCTTTTCCGCTGCTTATCTTCACTGTATGGACTCCAATTATAATTTCCTTGACAATGTGGCAAATATTATCGCCGGCTATGATCACACATTTTGATTTCAACGTCTAGCCATGTACACATTGGAAATCAAACGACATCAATGTTTTTTATCGGCAAAAACTCCCCCCCATTATGCGTCCAATAGGCTAGCAATTACTGAAATGCGATTCACAATATACACAGGTGTCGATATTGGGACATTTCAATAATACCACGTGAATGAGGAATGATGTGTTCACTAATCACCGAGGGTGTTGTGATCAACATGTGCGATTGACGGACACGCGAACGATACATCGGCCAGTTGCACAATACAACTATCGCACGAAACCATCAACATATTCTGCAATAATAACAAAATTGTCCACTGCTATTTTGATATTTACATCAGTATAATACGATAAATCGTTTGGAGTTTTATGGATTTTTTAATGGCTGTGCAAGGAATCGGTCGATTTTTTAATTAAAGCGGTTGATGGCTAAATATGCAATTACATCACAATTACATTCATTTCAACCAGAAGGGCTGGTTGTTTCATCATTTTCTAAGAATCCTTAGAATAGAATAACAAATAAATATTCATGTATTTAAAATGAAAACTTCTTTAAGAATCATAAGAATCATTCTGGCTGCAAACCAATTTTTTAAAGCATTGTTGAATAGTAAAAATACCCATAATTCAAAACAGCGAGTGATCATAATTCGACAAGGACCTGTTCATATCGTGATTTGGATGCCAATGTGACGATATTAAAAACCACCTATCGGGTTCATTTTCAAAGATTAATCCTTAAATTTGTACATATAAATGAATGTATGTCTGTCTCTAAATGAATATATGAATTTAACATTGGTAACACTTGGTCTGGCGCATTATATATCTATGCCTATTCCCATTTCTTCGCAGTTCCTTCGCCCGAGCGTTGCTTAAAATGATTCAAGTGCGTACAATCACCTTAAAAATGAGATGTTAAATGCAAAATGCTATTTCTAAGAGATTACGATGTTCAGTCTGCGTGAAGCCTTTATCGAAATTGTTCATCGGTGGCAATCGAAGCCGGAACTTTTGCTTGAGCAAAGAGGCTGTTATTATGACACCATTACAGTCTGATGAGTATTCTGGTAATAATGAGTGAATAACTGGCTACTTTGCTGGCGCTTGTTCAGCGGAGTATGAATCCTAAGATATGGCCTGCCGAGTTTCATCCGGGTACAAAGATGTTTGAAAGCTCCAAGAATCAAAGCTAGCGACGAGTACTCTGCTCGACGTCACATATTAAAATCATCCTACGACACCGAACACTATAATTAGTTTAATCCAAATATTATTTTACCATTTGATCGGATACATCATATCGTCTGCATGTAAGATTATTTTGAATCATATGCCATGTAACCAATTATGTGTTTTATTGCACAATCAATTATGATTACGCATATATTCATCAGATATTTTTCAACGTTTATAGATTTACGCGGCCGAAATCTGGACGCTTGGAAACAGTGGCGTAACTACTAATAGGCGAGCTTACGCGACGCCTAGGGGCAGTAACTGTCTAATCTATGTATAAATATATACAGTACATATATGTTTTTCAAACTGTTATATTAACCTTTCCTTACCGGTGATGTATTTACTACACCTCGACCTCTAATAATAGGAATATCGATATGAAATATAATAGATACGGGATTCAATTTTTTTGTATTCCTTTGTAATATAATTACGAATCACATCGAAGTATAATAGTATATAAGTATTAATCTGTGGCGACGGAAATAAATATTTATTTTTTTACATTAAGCAAATGGACTTATTAGTAATTTTTGATCAAATTTATCAATGTAAATTTTTAACCTATCGAAAATCCCGGTCCCAGGATCCCGGGATGATCTAATGCAATCCCGAAATCCCGGGATCGAAATTTTGGCTCGGGATTGGATTCCCTAGGTGTGAGCATTCTGGGCACCTATCTCTCACACAACTTCTTGTAACCAAGTTTTTCTAGCACATTATCGCCAAGAAGACTTCGATAAGTGCCAGGAAGTTCTTTGAGAAGCTCGTA
The DNA here is from genome assembly GCA_008973525.1 of Stenopsyche tienmushanensis. Taxonomy (NCBI): domain Eukaryota; kingdom Metazoa; phylum Arthropoda; class Insecta; order Trichoptera; family Stenopsychidae; genus Stenopsyche; species Stenopsyche tienmushanensis. The sequence continues at coordinate 46,946 of WACJ01000070.1, read as the reverse complement.
AAGCATCACACGACAATCATTTCGTATTTGTTCTTCAATTTTTTGCATAAGTCCGTCAGAAATCATTGATGGTCTCCCACTCTTTGTCTCATCGTGAGTTCACTCATTGAATCAAAAGCACTACGTGACATATTGTCGACTCATCACATCACTATAATATACTTTCACGAGCTTCCGTTGGATATTCATGGTGGTATTGTTTTGCAAAGTCATAAATGGATGTCCGCGTGGATATCGCATGGATGGGAGGTGACGGGAATGCGCGACGAACTCTCCATCGGAAGAATATACTGCGACTGAACAAAATGGTCGACGAACACACGGGATCAAACAAACTCACCGTTGAAATCCCCTGTACACACTAGGTGCGCCAATTTCCAAGCCAAAAATTCTCAGGCCTCAGCAGCCCTTGTAACCTTACTTTCTAGATGGTCCTCGTATTTGCTAATCACCACAAAATTCAATGTTTTAAATTTTACATGTAGTCTATTATAAGTCTTAAATGAAAGCAAATTATAATATATGCATTCTGTAAACATTTATTGCTTTTAAAATATGAATATTCCGAATGATTTATTCGCAAATCCGTAACAAAACTTCTTCGTTCTTAATACTTTACATTCTGTTTCCAATTCGTTGCCTTGATTTAACTCACAACTTAGTGTCAAGATAAATTAACCCAATCAAAAATCAGTCGACTGAACATTTCAACCCCTTCTTGGTTGTTATACGATTCTCAGTCTTCCATTATGAAAATTATCTCTTTCGATGAAATATGGATAAATCTTTTGTATGCTCCGAAAAAAGCATTCAGCTATGGGAAGTTTCAACAACCTCGATCCCATTCTTAGCGGTCATATTCAGATTGAGGCTTCGACCCAGGGGTGCTACTATCGGTTTTTATTTATTTTGGTTTATTTATTAGTTTCATTTCGTTAGCCATTAAACAGAGTGAAAGCACGAAACGCTTTAGCAGACCGCATACAATGTTCCCAAAATCGGTTGAGGCCGGGCTTGGAAGAGGTATCCATCATTCCGCTCTCAGAGCCGACCGCAACGTTTAATATTCCTCTGGAAGATCCCTCTCCCGAACCCTCCCCCCACCCACTTGAAGGCTCCTCAACGGACCCAAATTGTTCTCATCTTCGGGAGAAACCTACGGCAGCCCTCCAACCGCAGTAGTCGAACGGGTCAGACTCGTACAAACATCGACGTTTGATTTAACTGTCAGACTTTACAATTAACATTCGTCCATGGACTCACCTTCTCTTTCCCATCAAAAGAAATTCTTGAAAAAAAATGACTTCAGAATCCATGGTAATTGAACAATGCTACATAACATTTTGTTACAGTGCCACTAAGATGTCTGCTTAGATAATATAATCATAAACGTTTTACACCGATTACTTTCTGTTAGCTCCTATCAGCGTAAAACCATATTTAATTCGAGTCAGAGTCAATTGTAAATAAGCACTGTTGATAGCATACAAGTCATTTTTTTACATAAACAATACACAAGAAGTTGGTTAATTTACTCCCGCTTTAGAAAGAAATGATAATTGGATAAAGATTCATTTAACAAGCAGCGACATCATTATTAGTCGATAAATTTGGGCTAACGATCTATACAATCATGCGATGCATGCGGGGAAGCTCTCTGTCTCTGTCTCCCGAACTGTGCAACGTTCTCCCTCTGTCTCTGTCTGACTCCGAGCCCAATGTACAAGAGTGCTCTTTCTGAATAGTAAAGGGGAGGTCCCAAGCCATGGGATAGTACTCCTTTAGGGATTTATAACCCCTTGCAACAGATTTGAATTTCAAAATGTTGATTGAAAACGCCTCTAATCATTTAGCTCTGCCTACAATCAATAACATTGTTATTCGACCAAGATTTTATAAAATGGATCAAAACTTGGACTCAGTATAATGATTCAGGATACCAAAAATATGGAAAAATATTGGGGCTTTGGATATATAAATATCTCGCTTTTACCTTGCTTGTCTTGCTATGAGTGATTGGGTTCGCTTCATTAAAGAAAATCATTTGAAATTTTAAAAAAATCATCAACAGATATTCTTCACATACCAATGGAAATATGAGACCACATAAACACCATAAAAGCTTTAAAAAAATGTTTAAATTGACGTAAACATAGATGCCATGCAAATCATATGTACACCGCTTATCGTCCACACAAAACCACTTTTCTCTCAGGATCGCGCAGCGTGAGTCAAGCTATTTTATTAATAAATGACCCTTAACACTGTCGATAGCACACAATATTCGTGCATTTCATCGCGTAAACATAAACAATACACGTGTGTCTTTTATTAACAAAATAATGCATTTGTTGAAGCTTGAATCGATACAATGGCGTTTCAAATTTAAAATCACTTTTGTAACCATGCTGAATTTTAAGTATTTAATTGGTGTATGTGGTTCTTTACTATTTATTATATTGTGATTTTAAAATTTTAGGCGTAAAACTTTATCGGAAATGTAATTGAAACATGACAAAATAATGAAAGAGATCGTAAATGTAATGTAGTGTGTAAGGGTACCTTTACAGCACAACCTTTTTATCGATGCACGAGTAAAATGATGAGACGCAAGACACTCCGTCTCTGTCTATGATTCACAATCTCCGCATTCAATGTGCGAAAATGCTCTTTCTGCATCATTTGAGTCCGAACGCATATATACGTGATTCTTAATCAACGTATTAACGTGCATTTTTCCAAATCGGTACGTGTGATAGAACCAAAATTAGTTCTCTACAATATTAAAAACTATATTGTCATTTGAATTTTACCATTTTATAATCATTTATCAACCCTATGAACACCAAGCGCACAAATGTGTGCATTTTCTAAGGTTTTTGTTCCATCTCGCAATTTCTGGTCAATCTTTGTCCGTTAAATCCAAAATATTTATTTCAACAGGCTTACGGATGCTTCTTTACGGGGAAGAAACAATTTATTCCCTGATGTCAATCTCGTATTGTCCAAATAAATCCTTCGTTGTGCTCATATGTTATATGTCAGCCATTAACCCTTCCTGCGAGACATGCCGACGTTAAGACTTAATTCCACATCTATTTCTCAGTCGTAATGATAGCTGGCACATAATTTGAAGACATCTTTAACCAGGTAGTGACATTGAGAAGAAACAGACTCGCTACGAGATATTCGTTAAACCGTCTTGATGGATGTATCGGGTTCATTATTCATGGCTATATTGTATTGTTGAACAAACGTCCTGAGCACTTAAGCTCCTCTATAATAAATTGATGAAACACCAGAAGGGGAGCAAAGCATAGAGAAGGAAGACAGAGTTTACATGTTTTTGGATTTTATAAATCATGAAAAAAAGATTCGTATCAAATATTAGGCCAACCAAAGAGTATTCGCGCATTTTGAGTCATTCGCGCAGACACATCTTTGTAAGTCATATTCTTGTAGAACTATAGCTAAAATGTATTTTTGTACAACAGATTTTTTTAAATTGTTAATTATAAATTTATGAGCTAAGGACCGCGCAGCGTGAATCAAGCCTGTATATCAATGAACAATTTTTACGATTAAGCGGTCGGACTAGTAACTCAATCGTTATGGGTTCAAATCTGCCGGAGGTGTGGCTAGCGACCAAATTAGTGATTAGAAAATTATTATGTTCACCTTCACCATCGATTCCGCGACAAATTATACAATCAAAGACGAAGATACATCTGCCGAAATTTTGTGATATATACAATAGCAATAAGATGAAAAGATATAGATGTAAGCAATGTTGGTATACAACTAAGACAACAAATGCGTCATTAGCCTTTGTCCAGATTGCCCCACAAAACTTGGCCTTTGTTTTGACCCTTGCTTTCACTTTTATCATAAATATTGTTTTTTTTTTGTATTCAATTCACTATTGTATGAATCTTTGCATAAATATTTATCGTTGCAATGCCACACTTAAAGATATGAAGTGTGTGTATTTTAATTAAATTATTTTATATATTTTTAATTACACAACGGGTATATGATCGTGCTCAGTTAAGAGGTATATTAAGATTTCAAATATATATCATTCCGATATTTCGAATCTCCTGTCGGACTCATGGACACGGAATAATTGCCGGCGCCTTGGTGATGCTCCTTGTGAGCATTCTCCGTCCAGTGTTATTTTGGGCTATGCATTACCGTCGCTTCGTGGTAGATTGTTTGCACTTCCAGATTTTTTTGGTCTGCGTCGGTCGTCAGCCGCCACCTCTCACTTTCTTCCTCTCGGTTAGGCACCATCTGAGATATTACCGGATCGTCTCGGATCACTAGACGTCTCAGTTCCTCACAGGACACGGGCGATTTAGGGCCTCGTTGGTTAGGTTTGGGCTTTCAACAACTTCGAAGTGTCCATGCGGAGATCCGTTCATGAACGCAGACAATGTCTGATTCGAAAGTGTCCGTGGTCCGAAATTTGGACCAGTTGTACACGGAACCCTTATGGCTACTCCCTCTAATTTTAGGGCATTTAGGGCTTTTTGTAAAAGTTTTGGGGGAAACGCTTCCCCGGGGCTTTCTGCGAACTCCATCGGGTCTTTCTTTGCAACCGGTAACAATTAGTGGGCTTGCACCCTTTTTTTCGAGGCCGCAAGTGAGACTCAAAATTCTTCCCTACCCTATACAACATATATCTATGTAATTATTCCATACAACATATATCTATTGATCTCCCTATAGTCCCGAATAGGGAGATCAATCCCACAGCTCGGGTCAGATGAGGCTCCCCATGTTGTTGTTATATTCGTCCCAAAGATTATGCTTATGCCGTGCTAATGAAGTGCTTTTAGATTCACAATACTTTTCCATGGGATGCGTATCGTCTGGCAAAAAATGACTTGGACGTGAGCAGCTTACATACAGCTGTCCATGTGAGAAGCATGCACGCATACCCTGTGTGTTTCTGTTCTTTGTTGATGCTCGTACCGGAAACTGCACACGTTTCAATTCGAATAGCATATCAGTCGGAATCGTTGGGACACAACCACTTCTTCTTGAAAATTTTCAAATTTTTCACGTACCACATATTTGAAACCACTTTGCTTGGTGGGTACTCGTACCACTGCCATAACCGCCTCTCCGCATAGTTAGCTAAAGGCTTCTCTTACCTTAGCAAAACCGAGCATGTTGTTATGACCTCTCAGCATAATTGACAAAAGGCTTTGTTTACCTTAGTAAAACCAGATCGGACACCGCGACATTGCACAGAAATTGGACATCCCGAAGACATTAATCTTTATATATATGGAAGATCTGACATCTAGAGAATGTTATTTTACGAAGAAAAAAAAATTAAGATGGTGGATTTTATACCAAACATACAATTTACGCGAAGTTGCATACAGTTCGAATATCTTCAAAAAAATATTGCAACAACTACAACTATGAATATTTGTGATAAGCTCGGTGAATTTCTGACTGTCCGTCAATGCCAGATATGGTATAAACAATGTAGTGTAGGGGTACCTTTATAGCGCGACCTTACCACAAATTTTCGAATACTTTCGAGTCCCCCTAATAATTCGTCTATTCTCTGTCATCAATCATTCGTTTATTTTTACAGTCGTTTCAACAAAGCAAATGTTTTGCTATCCACTTATTAATGGTGCATGTGCAAAAATATGACCAAGAATTTGTATAAGCGCTGATTTACATGAAGTTCGACGTCCAATTAGCAATTCTTTTATCGCATCGCATTTTTACTTGTCTTGTTGGGGCTCAGTCATGCTGGTAGTCGCAGAAGAGATTGTCGTGTTACGAAAGGAGTGATAACCATAAATAGTGTGTATTTGAACCTTGACTTGGTACCAAATCATCAAAAATGATAAACAGCATCAAATTGAGCAATGCCTTTAAAATCGGAATACTTCTCTACAACGTGCTACCTCTGATACAATGTGACATCGAATGCAACATGGACGCGTCTACTTCGAGCTGCAAATGTTCACCGACCTCAGAATATTTGAACTCTATCTCTGATTATAATTTGGAAGACATCAGCGATTGCTCGCTGTCCGTTTTGGATTTGAGCTCGTGCAATATCGAAACGATTGATGATTCCACCTTTGAGAATTTGGCAACAATTACACATCTCGATCTTTCCAATAACAGTCTACAAGAGCTGCCATCGCAGGCACTCGAGCCATTGAAGGATCTCGATGAATTAAATCTGCGAGGTAATTTGATCAAAAATATCGCAATGTCGAATTTTAAGAAGTTATCCAAATTGGATATTTCGCACAATCAAATACATTTTCGTGAACATGATGGTGTAGTATTTGAAGAAATGACTGAACTTGTAGATTTGGATGCTTCTTACAACATAGAAATTAATCTCCCTATGTTAGTATCGGGCTTGAATCTTTTAGCTTTGAAAGTGTCTCATACTAAATTGTTTTTGGGCAAAAATCCTTTTAAAAGTATGACACGACTTCAAGAATTAGATTTATCACACAACGGATTGCAAGAATTTGAAAACAACATATTAGAACCTTTATCTCAGCTTTTGAGCGTTAATTTGGCGAACAACAGCTTGGACACTGTTCCAGATTCCTTTTTCAAATCCCAAACCAACATTAGACATTTGAATCTGTCAATGAATTATTTAGGTGACATTTTCGATGAATTGGAATTCAATACATATTTGACAAATTTGGATTTTTCTCACAATAAATTAAAAAAACTTAAAATGCGCTCATTAAAATATTTCCATCAACTTATAACCCTGAACATCAGCCACAATCATTTAGAGAGAGTGCACAGTATGGTTTTTCAAAACATGTCCAAACTACAAATACTCGACTTGTCGCACAATCGATTAATACAATTCAATGCTCTGCTCGATACTAATTCACAATTGAAGATAATTCGATTGAACAACAACTTGATATCGAACCTCGATAGCAATATATTCAAAGAAAATATCAACATGAACGCAATAAATCTGTCGAATAACAAACTGAGAAAATTCTCAAGCAATTGCATCGCAAGCATGGATAAACTATCGATAATAAATCTTCATGGAAATCTCTTAACAGAAATCGACAATGAACTTATATCCCATGAGGCATTGAGAACGGTCATCCTATCCTGTAACGCAATTTCATTTCTTCCCGAAGACTTCATAGAAAACAAGGTATTTCATTATGTCAACCAAAAGAGGATGACATTTACACTCGCCCTTCATGGAAATCCATGGAATTGCGAGTGTTTATATGGTATTCTAATTAAAGCAGAAAACAAAGGGATCCATCTGGACGAATACGCATTTACAGATGGAAATTCGGCCAGTTGTATTGTTGCTGAAAAATGTGAGAAAAAATCTTTAACCTCCGAATCTGCCTATAATGAATTTTTATGGTCAGTAAGACACGTTTGTGATTGATTTCGTATGGACCACGTCGAAGAAGATTTGTCAAAATCCGAACTGTTCATTATTGATACGTTCAACCCTTTTGTTATAATTTAGTGAGATGCTCATCGACCCCCTCTGCGTCATATTTGGAATAATTATTATAATGTATAAGTGCAGTTCAATTAATAAAACGTGTAAAATGAGCTGTTTTTTATGATTTCCCAAAAATATGAGATATCTTTAACAGTGTAAATTTTAATGTAAATTTATATTTATTTTATTTGTTTAGAAATTTATAAACAGCTTACGCCATCTATATGTATAAAAATGAATGTCTCATGGATTTCCGATGTCGCGGTGTCCGATCCGGTTTTGCTAAGGTAAACAAAGCCTTTTGTCAACTATGCCGAGAGGCCATAATGCCATGCCTGGTTTTGCTAAGGTAAAAGAAGCATTTAGTCAACTATGCCGAGAGGCGGTTATGGCATGCAACAAATCAATAATTTATGTATTCTAAAAGCGAGTACCCGTCAAGCAAAGCAATGCCTTGGAACTAACTTTACACAAAACAAATTAATCAATAACAAAATAAGCTCCACAATTCAACACGATATGAGGCGCTATTATTGACAGAAAGATATATTAGGGAAGAAATCACTACCGACGAAAACGAACATCAAAATTTAAAAAACATTAAACAATTTACAGTTCGAGTGTTCCACGCTGAGCTTCGCCTAAAGTGCGGGAGATTTCGTAAGAAATTCATTAAAATCTACTTCTTTCGTAAAATTGATATAATTCTTAAACCAGCTAATAGATTGAAACGAAATTTTAGTGGTACCTACAAAAATGCTTATTGCTTTGATGCATTTAAGCAAAGCAGTGGTTTCAAATATGTGGTACTTCTATTAGCGTGATAAAATTCAAAAAATGATTTTTTGATATGAATTGTATGTAAAGGCATTGATTAAATGACACGTAAACACACGAACAAAACATAAGGACAACATTCAGTTAGTTTATCATTCTATATAAAAATATATTTGAATTGAGTATTTTAACACTTAAAAATTGGCGTGCTTATAATTCTTCTCCGAAACATAAATCCACCACGACATGTAGCAACGGTACCAGGTTTTTACACTGAAAATTTAATATGGAAAGGTTTTAACCCTGGAAATTTGAACCACACCACACCTTCGTTGTGTCAGTAGTCCGAAATTCGGTCCGGTTGGACACGAAAACTTTGTGGCCACTTCCTCTAATTTTAGGGCATTTAGGGCTTTCGGTAAAAGTTTTGGGGGGGAAATCCATCCCCGGGGCTTTCTACGATCTCCATCGGGTCGTAGAGGCCCTTCCTTACAATCGGTAGGGATTAGTGGGTTCACATCCTTTTTTTTTTCGGTGAGTGAGACGCAAAACTCATCCCTAACCTATACAACATATATCTATGTAATTATTTTATACTTTTTAATTTTTAAGCAGTTTTCATCTATATATTTATCCTAGCCTAAGAATCTCAAAGTAAAATTAAAATTAGAATGATCAATCACACACCGCGGGTCAGAGGAGGCTTCCCATGTTGTTGTTGTATTCGTCCCAAAGATAATGCTTATGCCGTGTTAATTAAGTGCTTTTATATTCACAATACTTTTCCATATGATGCGTACCATCTGTTAATAAATAATTTGGGCGTGAGCAGCCCACATACAGCTGTCCATGTGAGAAGCATGCACGCATACCCTGTGTGTTTCTGTTCTTTGTTGCTGCTCGTCCCGGAAACTGAAACTTCTTGAAATTGTTCAATTCAAACTATAGCTCCGATGATACTATTCATGATTTTTTGGTAAACCTGGTACCGTTGCTACATATCGAAGTAGATTTATTAAATGATTTTTTTACGAAATCCCCCGCACTTTAGGCGAAGCTTAGCGTGGAATACCCCAACTGTAAATTGTTATTTTTTTTTTAATTTTGTTTGTGTTAAGTTGTGGAGTTTATTTTGTTATTGATTAATTTGTTTTGTGTGAAGTTAGCTCCTAGTTAGGCATTTAGGTACCTGCTTAAATTTAATTTTAACAACATGATAACATAACAACAACATCCTGATAAAAACCAACGCAAATTAAAACACAATGTGTTATTGTGCGGTTTGCATTATAAACATACATGGATATAAACCATTTTGTGTTTAAAATCAAGTCAGTACATCTTCGTCCATCGATCAAAGTGATACGATGTGTTTGAAAATGTCTTCGACTAAGTTCTATTGTGCAGTGTTTGTATTAACAATGATCAATTCTGTGCTATCGCAAAACTTGTTGTGTAAACTTTCCAAATTTACCAAAGTAGAATGTACCAATGATGGAATTGGTATTAATATGCTACAATCGCTTGATTTATCAACGACGATCAATTTTGATGAAGTTAAGAGTTTAAGTATGAAAAATTGCAAAATAGTGGCATTTTTGCCGAATATTCTCGACAAGTTTAAATGTATAAACAATTTGGATATGTCTGGAAATATGCTCAAATACATACATCCAAATTCTTTTAAGCTTTTGAAAGATCTCCAGCAATTGGATTTGTCTAAAAATCTTATCAGTTTTATACCGAACATTTTCAATCATATGAGGAATTTGCAACATATATCATTGTCGAATAATCGATTGTCGTTTAATCTCAAATTAACTTTTCCGATTGCGAATTTTGATGATTTGAAATTCTTAGATATGTCCAATAATAAGTTGGTCAATTTGGTGACCCAAGCTAAATCGGATTCTTTGGAGACTTTGTTATTGAACAACGAGGAAAAAATCTTGATGAATTTCAATTCGTTTAAATACATGCCAGAGCTGAAATCATTGAAAATGGCAAATTCGAGTTTGGACATCATACCGATGGGTATTTTTAACTTTGTCAAAAAATTAGAAATTCTAGACTTGTCCAAAAATCAGATCGTTAATCTTCCACAGAATCTATTTTCGCAGAATGAAAAGATAACTGAAATTTATTTGCAAGAAAATTCGATAAATACATTGCATGCCGATATGTTTGTTAATAATTTGAACTTGAAAAATCTTCACTTGAGCTCCAATCAGCTTATTTCCATCGCTGGTAATCAATTCAATACCAATGCCAAAATTAATCGATTGTTTCTTGATAACAATAAAATCGCCGTGTTAAATGATAACTTCAAGAACCTGAAGGATCTTAAGACGCTGAGCCTGTCCAATAATCAAATTGAACAAATATCAGAGAATACTTTTGAACAAAACAAAAAATTAAGCATTCTACTTATGGACAAGAACAAAATTGATGCCATCGAAGACAATACATTCAAGAACAACGACAAACTTAAACATCTATCCATGAAATTCAACCGAATCGCCGTCTTGACATCGAACACAATGAGGGAATTGCGAAAACTGCAGGAGTTAAATTTAGATGGAAACCTATTGACAAACGTCCCGAATAATCTATTAAGCAACCAGATCAAAAAGATCACACTGAAATGCAATCGTCTCAATAATATTCAAAATGAAGTATTCACAAACGATGGCAGTAAGAAGCTAGAACTCATCGGAAATCCATTCAGCTGCAATTGCATCCCAGATATCATGAACATTGCCGATGAAACTAAGGTCAACGATGTGTTTAAACAATTCAATGATCAAGAATTGCCGATTTGTCTCAATTCAGGCAAGGAATGCGGTCAAGCCAATGACAAAAACACCCTCGATGAATGGTTCGGAATAACGTATCGATCATGTTTCGTCTAAAATATCAATAATCCTATGACACATTTTATATTTTTGAATTAACGAAATAAATTTGTACTTACATTTGCGATTTTTACTATCCATTCGAACGACGTCGTCGATGCATAAGATGCATCATCCTGCAAATCCTACATCAATTTTGTATGCAAGCTGATCGTTTTTAAACAGTAGCACTTGAAGCCGACACAAAGGCATGCGGGCAAATAGGAAAAACAAACTATCAAGAGCTTCGGAGTCGTTTTCGTTTTTCGAGATGCCACCCAAAGGGCTGATCCGATAGCGGAAATCATCAAAGCCTCCCGCCGGGCTAAATGGAAACATTCCCGGACAAGGGGAAAATATTTTAAATTTCGCTGAAAAACCTTTGATGTTCCGTGCGGTTTCATTTACAACCGTATTTATGCAAATATGAGACCCACATGTCAACGAAAAATTGATAAAAAGACACGTAAATAAACAGAACGAGCTCGAAAAAATTGCCCCTGAATATTTGCATCGAGTATGACATGTTTTCGGATGTGAGCATGTGTTTTGAGCGACATGCTTTTGTGGTTTTAGTGTGGTTATTTCCATAATGATATGAGTAATACGGTACAAAATAATAATATTTGGGTCATGGCAAACCGACGTAGATAAAATTAAACCATCAATCGCTTACCTTTCGGACAAACAGATCATTTAATTCGTATATTCAAATAAATTAAAGTAAGAAAATTTCAAACAATTTCAATTTCAACAACAAATTGCAGCCTCGGGTTTAGAAGAACCTCGATTTTTAAGATATGCAATAAATAAGAAAACTTCTAGGGTATAAATAAGCTGCCAGGTTTGAATATGCTTAGTTAAAAAATAATAATAAATCATATAATTATTTTGACGACCCTATTTTATGATCCACACGGTCTCCAGAATCCGACTACACTGGATTTCTTCGTCTGGGGACGTGCCCTATACCACAGCTCGCACAATCTCCTGATCTGACACCACTGGATTTCTTTGTCTAGGTACGTGCAAAATAATTAATTTACATGATAGAGGTGCCCACAAAAGAAATCCTAAATGAAAAAATAATCGCTGCAAAAATAAAAGAGAAAATGCATCTTCAGACAATCATAATTGAAATAAGGAAAAAGTGTAATGCGTGCATACGAAGCACAGGTGGATAATTTGCACAAATGTTGTAAATAAATTTAATAAAAACATCATGAGCATAAAAATTATTTTCTTAACCCTGACCCTGACAAAGTTCCTCTTCGAGTTTAACCACTAATTGAATGTTTTCTATGGCGTGTAGCAGATCGTCGGAAAGGGTATAAACACGGACTAAAACTCGCAAAATTCCCGATTCCCGACAAATGATTTATTTCCGTCGCTGCAGATGTAATACTTATATACTATAATACTTTGATGTGATTCGTAATTATATTACGGAGGCATACAAAAATTCTGAGCCCCGTATCTATTATATTTCATATCGATATTCCCATTATTAGAGTCGATGTGTAGTAAATACATCACCGGTAGGGAAAGGTCAATATAATAATTAGAAAAAACATATATGTATTGTTTATATGTTTAAGAACCGCTGATCTAAAGCAATGTGCCCCAACTTTTTTACACATGCGGACTGTAAAAAAAGTAGAAAAATGTTTGCGGATCCACTAATACTGAAATATTTTTTTAATCTTATATTGTGACAGATCTTGACGAGAGATGACAGACAGAAGAAATCTTGTTATGCGAAACAGAAATCACAATGAGAGTAAGATTGTAAAATTGGAGCCGGGGTGATAAGAGGTTGGTTACTAAAATTAACCCATATGTTAGGATGATCGCGTATATGCGAGCGAATTCCAATGATTCAGAAAGAGCACTCTTGTACGTTGAGTTCAAAGAGAAATTGTATACATCGTTAACCCATAATTCATCAACTAATAATGAAGTGTGAATGATTAATGAATCGATTTCAAGTGTATTGTTTATGTTTACTTGAAGAAATAGCCGAATATTTTATGTTATTGGAAGTGTTTTTTTATTTAACTCTTTTGTCGCTGTGTCCACCAGATATGTTTGCTGTTTGCGGCCTGGCGGAAAGTTTCTGCGGCCCGGCACCGGACCGCGGTTCACTAGTTGAGGAACACTGATCTAGAGATCTTTTTAAAACTAAACTAAATTCAAAACGGGTATTAGTTTTTTGCATAAAGAATTTAGAAGTAGACATTTCTCATCATTTGTTATCATCATCAATTATCAACAAGTTATGACAAAATAAATATTAAAATTATAATGAAATTTGTCCGTATCTGGTTGAAAGCCATTAGGTATGGGGACGATTGGTGATCTTTTTAGAATCATAATAAATAATATAAAGCCACATAAATCAATTATATTATATTGTGTGCTATCAAAAGTGTTAAGGTTCATTTATTGATATACAAGCTTTACTCACGGTGCGCGGTTCTGAGATACCTTTTATGAATAAAATTTTCCTAGATGTCGCTTCCGGGATAATTAACCGCTACTCTCTGATGTTATTAAACATTGATCGTCATGTGGGATGATTTTAATGTATTGGATAAAGTGTAAAGACGATCTATGAGCAGAGCTCGTGGTTGGCCACAAGCCTTCATCTACCTATAAGATAGTTAAGGAGCTAGGATAGTTTGTCATTGTCAGCGAGCGGCGACCTCCTTAGGAATGTCACCTGCTCCAAAGTTTGTCGTCACCTGCTCTCGCGTGACGCAACGAACTGCCGTAATGTAACGTAGTGTAATGAAATAATGATGATTATAAATTACTCGAGGATGGCGTTGAGTTCTCTCCCGGTCGCGGTGTGAAGTAATATTGTTCTGCTCATAATTCTTGGCTTCACTTAATTTCACTCCGCGGGTGGTTGCTCGAGGTGTCTAAGGCCTTCTTACACATTGTAATTAGTATTTTGTCTCGCTCGCTCGCGGCCGTCTCGCGTCGCGCCGTCCCGCTCTTTCGCGAAATACGACACAGGAATCAAATGCTGAAACGCTGTAACACACTGTTTTGGTAACTTAAGGCCGGTAATACCGTTTTAAGTAAACGAAGATATATGCAAGTAGGCCCGTGATAAATTGAAGCTGTTTTTCTTTTGCTGAAGTTAATTGAAGAAGAATGAGTTTTTTGTCCGAATTTAATCTTCACGTGGACGTACGGGGCGGAGCCCCGCGCTGAAATACCGCGGCGACTTCTTTTTGACTTTTCCAATTGCTCTTCCTTTTGCTCTGCTTTTTAATTTGAAGGCGTCTCATTGAATTAAAACCTTGACGAAAAACCTTATTAAGTTACTCTATTTCATATTTCAGACGCGGACAAGTCAGTCAGCTCGAGAATTAAATACGCCAAGCGACAAAAGTATTCCCTCGTTCTTGACACACTTCCAACAAAGCAGTTTAAAAATGGACAACAACACATTAAATTTCAAATTTATAACAATCAGAATGACCTGATTGATAACCTTATACAATTATAAAAAAGCGATATAACCATATATCGCAGAATAACCGTAATTTTTGATATCACATTCAATATTTCAATTTAGTGTCGTATGTACGAGGGTTATCCAGAAAGTAAGGTTACAACATTTGGGTAGAATCGAAAAATGCTTATATTTAATTGAAATTCACAGGATACTTCACAAATATATTAAACTATTTTTTGAGATCAAGGCGCCAGCTCTTTTTGGATTCTCTTCTGGATTCTGGGGTATTGTGACATAACCAAGTCTCATCCTCCAATACGATAGAATCCAGTAAAACTTCTCCCTCCTGTTCATTCGAAGTGTCAGCGATCTGAAAAGCGGACCGGTTGGACACACACACCTTTTGTGTGTCCAACCTTGTACCTTTTAGGGAATTTAGAGTTTTTTTGTATAAGGTATAGGGAGAAATTCATCCCCGGAGCATTCTACGATCTCCATGTTCACGAAAACCCTCCCAGAGGCTAATTTACATTGGTGGCTCACACCAAATGAGGTCGCGAGCGAGACTGAACTTCCTCTCACCCATAAAAGAGGGGGGAGAAGTTGAGAATGAGGTTGTCCTCGCGGACATTAAATTCAGGTTTTGCCCCTTGCTGTGCACTTTTGTTGAGCGGGCTGATATGGTCCCGAATAGTGGGATCCAACATACATCTCGGGTCAGTCATGTCAGTTAGAATACAAAAACGACGCAAAAAATATTATTTATAGAAGACTCTCACATGAAAAAGCAGCTTCTCTACCTCGTTATATTACACCTTTATTTTATCAATAAATCTATTATATTAGGGCATATCACATGAACGTTCGAATTTAGTAAGTGAACGTTAAAACATCATAAATTTTACAAATCATAATAAATTCAATCAAAATAATGTATATTTGCAATAACAGTGTTTTGCTAAAAAGAAAATAAAATATTTTTTACAAATGTTCACATTATTAGAACCAATAAATTCTTCAAAAGCTTGAATTACCTTGTCCCGGTTTTAGTACTTAAAAAGTACTCCGAGTAGCGAATAATTGTAAGATTTATTAAAAAAATGAGTATTATATTTAAAGGACGTTTTTGCTTTTTTGGGCCTAAAAGTGATCGATTTTTTAAACATTTTTATATGCAAAAAGTATTAAATATAGAATGTTGATATTTGGTGTGTTGACTAGGCGATTTTTATTAAATATTATAATATTTTTTAAAGTTTTATAATGTGTGGGAGTGGAAACCACGTTTGTCGGTGCACAAGCGATGACATTCTTCATCGCGGAAGTCTTTAGTCCTGGACAAATGATTTGCAGCAAAATAATTAAACATATTTTTACATTTTATAATATTTTGCATAGCTTAACCTATAATTATAAAAAAATATTTAAAAATAAAAAAATAGTGAGTAATCAAAAAAAACTTTATGTTTTTATCAACATTTTTTGTTCATTAAACAGAAACCTTTAAATATTTTTAAATAATTCTAGGTCAAACGATTAAAACTTTTATTTTACACATATTTACTAATTTTTATTAAAAAATCTCATCTAAAACATTTGAAAGCACTTCCGTGAGCTTGAAAAAAAATTATTTCGAACGCGTTTAACGTTTCTCCTACAGACCTATAACTTTGCGAATTTTATTTGTATGGACTTGAAGTTAACTAAAAGTATTCTTACGCATTGGTTCTTTCCGACACACGAAAAAAAATGTTTTTTTTAACCAAAAAGGCAAAAAAGTTTCTTAATTCGGAACTATTGTCAAGTCATTTTTTAATTTTTCGAAAACTCTGTTGATATTTTTATCTGATTTCGCTCTATTATAATGATGAATAGACTAATACGAATATCGCATTGAAATTCGTTACACTGCAACTATACAAAAATAACTTTTTACAAAAAAATTATAAATTGATTTTTTTTCAAAACATCCATCAAAAAAATTAAATCTAAAATACTTTTCCCTAAATATTTTAGACCTAAATATATTTCATTTTTGTAAATTTAATTTCAATTACCGTTTTTGAAAATTTGCACATTTAAATCTCTGATTTAAAAAAAAAAACTAATATTTAATGATCTAATATAATATTGTGGAAATCATTAAATACTACTTAATGTATAATTGTCGGTGTTTGGATTTCGGATTGATTACATTCGATCATTTTGCCATATTTGCTTCCAAAAATCATTTCGCCTGAATCACACACGACCCGTACACGCTCGCAAATAACATGCCAGCATATACATACGCATCACCAATCGTACGCTCGCCGTCATGCATTATTGCGCATAATTTTTTCACTAATCATTTAAATATCAGGATCATATTAAAGCACACTTTAAATCAAGTATACGACATCAATTGAAACTATAGATAATGCAGCCTTTTTCGTTATAAAAAAGATACAGACGTTTATTTAAAAGTCCTCAGAGTAGTTAAGAGTGAATTTATCGAGTCGGAGCACTGACGACAAAGAAACAATTGAATGTGGTTCCGACAATAAAACGCTTTTATTTACGATTCACCCCATCTCACTTTTATCATCCCCATCCCGGAACATTGCTACACAGTAGCGACAGAAAGCGAAGGCTCTATTGACGACTATCGTTTACATTCGCTCAAAATAAGAGGTTTATTTTGTGCACCTGAGACTTTTCTGCCTGCTTGTAAGTAATGCCCAATCTATACGTATGCAGCATTTTTTCCACAAAATTGAATTGATTCTGGACGAATATATTTTTTTAAGCATGCCAAATTCTCAGAATAGATATTTTGGATGTCACCATCAATCTGTATCATCGGAATGGTTAAAAATCATCACTTATATGTTTATTTACAATATATCAATTACAATGTATCAATAAATTAACGACAATGTATAAACATTCAACCGAAATATGGGTCTTATAAAATAATTTTGAGCTTTGAAGCTCGCTGAACTCATAACGATTGGAGCTTTAAATCACTTTGGGGAAGAAGTGGAGGACTAATTTTTTATTGACAAAAATTTTCACTCAGTGATGTCATAAATTATGCATTCAGCCCTTCCTCTTTTGTGTCACAATATTTCGTTGTTTCGATGCTAGAATACTTATCGTGTTTTTACTCATAATTTATGCGAAAAGCTCAGAGGCGGTTGCTACCAAGCGTAATATACGCAAAGTACGCAACACTCGACTGCTTTAAGTAGGTAGCAGATTTTGCGGTTGACGTTGGACATTTTTTTCCAACGTTTATCATCAGAAGAGTTAATCAAGTTGACAGAAACGTATTTGACCATCTTGATGCGATGCTGAGTTACAAATTCAAAAATATTCGAGGAGGACTTTTTGATCTGAACGACAAATCATCTGTCTGTATTTCAATAGAAATACCAAATTGGAGCGATATACAGGAATGTTTAACATGTGGAACCTTTTTTTTAATAATAAGAATGAACTTGCACGAAGATTTATTCACTATCTGACAACTGAAGACAAAAATTGCAGCTACAGGACTATAAGCGATGCCGGAGGAAAGACAACGTCCTCTCGCGGTCAAGACTGTCGGTCGACTCTCTTTTCTTTTTTCAAAAAGAGTCATTGTTAATCTATCTATATATACAGTGTGTTTGCACATGGACCAACAAGATTTTAGCGATTCATCTAATATACCTTATCTTACACATAAGCCAACGCAATGAGAAGTGTCAACTTTTACATTCTTTAAACAAACAAAAAACTAACACCTGGTTTGAACTTAGTTTAGTTTTGAAAAGTTTTCTAGATCAAACTCTTTTCAACGATATGCTACATGCTATACAAATCATTCAATAAGTCGTTAAACATGAAGAGGTATCAGATTGTCAAGTTCAGAGTTAAGAAAATATTTTCTATGCTTATGATGTTTTTATTATTTTTTTTACAAAACTTGTTCAAATTGGCCACCTTTGCTTTGTATGTACGCACCACAAATTTTCCTTATTAGAAATGTAGTGTAGTCTTTTAATTAGGATTTTTTTCGACCTCTATCATGTAAATCAATTATTTTACACGTTCCTAGACAAGGAAATCCAGTGGTGTCAGGTCTGGAGACCCTGCGAGCTACGGAATAGGGAATGTTCCTAGACAAAGAAATCCACTGGTGTCAGATCTAGGAGTAAGGCACGTCCCCAAGCGATCTTGTGGTGTCAGGTTTTGAGATCATGTGAGACATGGAATAGGCCACGTCCCTAGACTAAGAAATCCAGTGGTGTTGGGCCTGGAAACCGTGGGTTGAAAAAAATCTATTTTGAAAAATCTACCTTTATACAGATCAGTACGTACAGACAAATTTATCTATACTTCAACGTCACAGATTTGAGAATCCAGAAAGTGATGTCCAAAATAATATCCAATTATAAATGACGTTCTTGTTGATAAGATCTGAATAGAAACAATCTTTACAAAATAAGTCAAATTGATATACGTTTATTGTTTTCTTCATTAATTCAGATTGGCAAGAATTTGCTCAAGCAGAATATATGAAACAGAACAACAGGAGCTAAAATAAAATAAAAAAACTTTCGTCTGATATCCGAGTAACGAAAATCGGTCCAAACTCTATCTTGTTTTACTTTTATGCTCCTCTTCACAGCAGACACATGCCAAACAATGTAAACTGAAAACTAGTAACGTCGAAACTTTCTATTTTGAGTATTAAATAACCATCGAAGTTCTCATTCTTTTATTATAGAATGCTTATGCTGCATGTTTGGAATATTCATTTTAAAAAATATTGATTTTGAATACAATTTAAGCTTGAAAATTAATTTGAAATGCAACATCCTAAAATATTCATATTTATATTTTTGGGCGTTCTCGCAGACAAACAGATTTTTACAAGCATAAACATATTTTTTTCAATGATACATATATACATTCAACAAAAATATACTTTGCATAGTAGATATGCTGACCGCATGACTTTTTGTGGCTTATTGTTGTATTCCATAATCAAAATTAAAAATAGTAACAACAAAAAACATTGCGCTACATAGAGCTGATTGATGATGTTTCAAACTAGAATGTATTTAAAAATAAGTCGAATGCTTTATAGGAATGTTCATAAAGTAAGTGTACTGTGACAATAACGGGCTGTAGTTTTTTTGTTTTTTGAAAGTTGACAACACTGAGTACTAGAGGGGGATCTCCTGATAGAGCAAGCATTGCAGGAATGCGATAGTACGTACACTCACGTTGTAGTATCCAGTTACGTGAAAGATATCGTTAAGTGCAAGCCACGTGCTTAACTTGAATTGGAAGGTGAGGACTTTCTAAGCTCTGTTATGGTTGTAGATCAGGAAACTTGTGAAACCCTGTATTCCCCTGACTTGACTCCTCCATATTATGATATTTTCACCTTCTTGAAGGTACACATGGATGAAATTAACTTTTCAACCGACGAATAAATTCTGAAATGATGCAAGAAACTGGCGGGAGTTTTTCATGGAGGCCACAAAGAAGCTTATGCCACGGCTCACCACGTGTACCGAACGAGATGGCGATTATGTAAAATATAGTCAACAAATATATCAACAATATCCTGTATTTTTTTCAAATACGCTTATTCTAAAAAAAATATTCAAATTCAGTACACTTACTTTCGGGATATTCGTCAAAGATTTGAAATATGATTTATTGAGTTCTATTTTTGTATGATAAATCAAAACACAAACCAAAACTGAACCGGTTTAAAAATAATGGTTGTTTCGGTTCTTATATAAACTATTTTATTGTCATATATTGTATACTTGTGAGTAAATTCGTCAATATTATGAATTTATTATGCTTACTATAAAACAAAATAGATGTAATCTGTTTTTTTTTTAAACACACTTATTCTAAAAAAAATATAAAAACCTAGTAAACTTACTTTCTAGACATGCCTCTTATATCAATAAATGCACCTTAACACTGTTGATAGCACATAATATTCATTAATTTCTTCACGTAAACATAAACAATACACATGTCTGTCATAGCGCTATGAATCGCTTTTCGCAATATTTAGGTGTGTAGGGGTATCTTTACTGAATTACCTTGCCTCTATCTCCGATTCACTTGAGTCCGATCGCATATATGCGCGATTCCTAATCAACGGGTTAATCTTGCGATTAAAATCAGCACAGATCAACAGCGGTATTATGTAGGGTTGCTATTTTGCCCACGCAACAAATATTTAGAGTAAAAATGGGATGCCCTAATCAATCAAGCAGTTTACGAATATTGACACATAATGATAAATTGGCATATCTGATAGTATAGTAATGATATTTTAAATCACTTTATGTCTTGAATTATGCACATTTTTTGATTTTTCAGTCGTTTTAGCATAAATTACGAAATGAGACCTTCGTGCCGAATGTTATACCGAACATCGAAACGGCTGTTGAAATTGTCGACAGTTAGCGCGTTTTGCATGTAAGGAGGATATTTCGTTTTGGAAAAGCCTTATTCGTTCGGCGATTAGGCATCCGGCCCAGACCCGGATTGCCTTTAAATCTTAAAGCGCTTTTAAAATATCATATTTGAGAACCATTCACACATTCAATACGTTCCGAGAGGCCCCGAATATAATGGAAGCCTCCTTTGGAAAAATAATTTTCGAGCGCTTTGTAAGCAGCATCTCGACTATTCGTTAATACAAGTGCTGTATTTTTTTACGACTCTCGCCACGGCTTCATTCTGCGCCGACGTTTTCTGGACTTCAAATGCTGATATTTAATAGTGTGCCGTGCGAATTTGACATCTAATTTACTTCACGTCGTTGCAGACGCGAAAAACAATATGCTATTAACGAGTAATGGCAAAAATGCTGGCGAAAAGGCTCCGTGCAAATTTTTCACGGGGATTTTTTACGTAATCAAATATTGAGAGACGCATGAGAACTTTGGTATTTTGGACGCTCGCTATAAGCGACATTTGTCATGAGTTGAAGGAAATATTTGTGTATTATGTCGAGATGGTTGACATATGAGTGTCAAGAAGAAGGATCACATCCCTGATGATGTTAGACGTCTTTGTGCATTTGACTCAACATTTGACGAAGGTCTATACGCGAATGAAGAGTCTACTGCGGAATATCAACAGATCGTTTGACGTTTAATATTTATTCACATGAGAAATATTCTTTTTCATTTCCATTCGATTATATACCATTGTATTTCAGCATAGTGATTTCCGCTGAAAATAGCATTTTGCGTAATGTGTAATATACTTGGAGCACAGCCAGGACGCGTTCAATCGACTATTGCAATTGAATAATAATTTTTGAATTGAATTCAAACATATTTAATACTTTTAAAACAATAAATTTTGATAAAACAATATCAAATATTCGATTTCACCCAACTTGCTTTCAAATTAATTCAATAATTCAAGATTAATCATCAACATTTAAGCATATTTATATATGAAAAAGTAAACGAAAGGTGGCTATTAAGTAACGAGACTGTACTTATATTTAACTAAACCACTGTCAATTGAAGATATTGATATTAGACAAGCATTACTAGTAGCAAACACTACCAAAAAAATGTGGGAAAACAATTTTATCCCTCATCAGGACCATTTCTCTTATAATCAAGTCTGATCCTATTTATGCTACTTCTTAATCAGGCCACGGAAGCTAAGTAGGAATATAGATATGGACAATTGAAGACAAAAATCGCAACAATAAGACTATAAGCGATGTCGGAGAAAGGACCGCGTATTCCAGCGGCCAAGGCTTTTGGTCGACTCTTTTCAACTTTTTTCTGCGCGCCTGTATTCTAATCTCATGCATGAGCACGCATAAACTAACAGAAAGAGTCATTGTTAATCTATACATATATATACAGTATGTTTGCACATGAATCAACAAAATTTTAGGGGATAGGTTTTTTTTCTACGTTTCCCACATAGGCCATATGTCTTAAATTTGACGGATTTTGGAAAATTTTGAAAAAATATCCAAAATTTCAGCTTTAAATCGCCATAACTTTTTAATATGTGGCCGTAATAGCATGAAATAACTATTTTTGTATTTTGCAATATTTTTGATAAAAATAAATCATTTTTTATGCAATATATTTAAAGAAAATTACTTCTGATCTTTCAAAGTCATATAAAATGTACAAACGAATGAGAAATTTTTAAACCAAAAAACTAATAACTATTTTGAACTTAGTTTGGTTTTTAAAATATCTCTAGTTCATACCCTTTGCTTTAGCTTGTCAGGGTCAGAGCCACCTCTATTTTGTATGACGACACTTTTTTCTTTTTTCAACTGTAGTTGTCTGAAATAGCATTTCCTTTTTCATTTTTGCTAAGTCGACGCTTATTCCGTCAATTATTATTTCTTTTGTGGGCATCTCCGTCGTGTAAATTATTATGCACGATCCTAAATAAAGAAATCTAGTGGTGTCAGATCAGGAGACCCTGTCACGGTATGGGACACGTCCCCAAGCAAAGAAATCCAATGGTATCTGGCCTGAAGACCGTACGAGCCACGAAATAATAATAAATCATATAATTCTTTTGAAGGTCCTATTCCATGGTCCGCACGATATTCAGACCTGACACCACTGGATTTATTTGTCAGTGGACGGGCCAGATATAACACAACTATATTTCTTCGCCTGGGGATGTGCCCTATTCTATAGTTCGCACGGTCTCCAGATTTGACCCCACTGGATTTATTTATTCAAAATGTTATTTGAAAATCTATTTCGACAACACTGACATTAGAACATAGGGTCTATGTATGAGACATAGCAAAACAGTTTTTTGTGCGGTAGATGCGTTCCGCGGAAAATCGCACAAAAAAGATATGTCTTTTATAGAAAAAGTGAAGATGCGTTCCATGTATTTTTAAATCCGCATAACTTTGAAACAGCTATATATAATATATCCAAAATCGCATAAAAAAAGTTAATATAAAAAAACAGGAAAACAATAAAGCAATTAAGAAATAACATTTTGGTAACATTTAAAGAACGTCCTGCTTCTTTGGTAAAATTTTAAGGATGTCTGATATCTGGCATCTCAAATTCCAGACATCCACTTAAGAAAAACTAATTATTTGTCAAATTCAGTCAAGTCGATTTTCGGCCATATTTTGTCACAAGTTTCTGTGTCACTAAAAAATTATAACTCCGTAAATAATTGGAATTTTGGGCATTATAAAAATGCAAAGAAACGAAATCAGTTTTTTCAAAAATCTAAACCAGAATAGAGGGCGTGGTCGTAATTCAGCGATAGCAGATGCAATATGATTTACACAGTCCCAAATTAGAATTTTTTTCCAAATTTTAGTTAGTATTGATGATTTATTTCCTATTTTATCCAAAATATCTCGATACGTACTCTTTGTGAAATAAAAAAATGCTTTAAAAAAACTCGCATAACTTCGAAATCGCACAAAAAAAAGTCGCACAAAAAGAGTTTTGAGTGTATATTAGATGGAAATTAACAAATTTATAAATTTTAATAATAGTATCTGAATTTCGAAATTAATCATGTAATTTAAACATGTCAACGCGTGTTACACGACAAAATAATGTGTGTTAACACGTGTCAAATTTTCAGATATTTTTTTTTCAGATTTTCGAAAACATGCTCAGACTTTCTGGTGCGGCCAATCTACTGCATAACGATGAGCGATTTCTTAAAATTGAATAAGTTTAACCATCACATCTTCCTTTACACACATGTACGCCTTCGTAAACGGCCGTGTGTGAGCGTGCAGGATAAACCGCTCACAATAGAAAGTTTTCCTTTGTTTGCTTTGCACTCGAGCGGCTACAATCTAATAGGCTTGTTTCTGAAACTTTTTACGTTTTTCAGAAACACTATGCCGTAATGGGCATGCAACGTTTTAACTTGAACCATTGCTCCATGCGCCTAAATCATATATGCTCAAACTGTTATTGTCTGCAGATATGCACGCGGTGCATAAAACGTTGCATTTATCACATATTAGATAAATTAATATCAATCGTCAATTTTAATAATTTGCAGATAAATCACAGTTGTGTTGTAGCTTATACGGTTTATACTCGCGCGGCTTCACTGGACGCGTTTTTAAGCGCGCGTGCCGCATGTACATTATATTATATATGTCTCTTCGCCACTCATTAAATGATTCATTATGATAGCTCTTTTCTATGTACGTTTTTTGTACTAAATTTTTATTTGATATCCAACTATCACTGCAAACGTTCGCCAACAATTTTGCTTTGAACATGACCCGAGCTTCTCCTATATATCGTACCATTAAAGACATGGAATGAATTTTTTTTTAATAAATAGATGGCACGCGACATGGTGTGCCGATTCGTTGTAATGGCGGTCTGGATGAAACAATACAAAACCATTTTACACTAGGCGGTGCCAGCCCAAAAAAAACTTTTCTTTGTATGCAACAATGGAAAGTGTTTGGTGTAAAATCAACAAAGCGTTGATTTATAGGGAAAATATCGAACGTATAATCGAGATATTTAGCCCGATTTTGAGGTGTATAATAAATACGTAAAAATCTATCCCAATGATAATGTTGAAATCAAATTTTGATGGATTAAAAATTTATATAAAAAGTAAAGTATTGAATATGAAATATTTTTTGTCATGTAGCGTGAGCGATTTACTATCCCCGTGCACTGTTAACAGCGACATCTTCCGTCTCTCTTCAGGTGCAATGTGTTATTTTAACAGCGCCATCTCTTGTGGCCCTGCTGAGACATTGCACCTGCATACCGACGGATCGCTTCTTGCGCGTGCACCGTTGCTGGTTGGGTAGTGACGCGCGGGAAGCGGGAGTCGGGAAAGTCGCCGGTTAGCCTTGGCTGCTGGAAGTCGTCCCTCCTGCAGCCAGATCTTTCTCTCTCTCTCTCATGTGGAATAAATATTTATTTAGAGAGAGCAACATCACGGCCCGATAGTAGAACGGACCCGTACGCTAGTGCGACCATCTCGACGAGCACGTAGGGGCGCCTCAACGTTACAGTAATATCTAGAGCCCTAATAAAAAAATTCAAATAAAATGCATTTTGTCAGAAACGCACTCATATTTTATTACGGGATTCAAAAGCAGCATGTAATCAGTAGTTGCAAAGTGATGCGACGAAGGAACACAGACGTCGAGTGGAATAGAGTGATTTATTTAAAATAATATTCTAGCTAATATCCAGCGTGCATTGCAATGCATAAGTGCTTGTCTCGAAGACCGGCTTAATTGCGCTCGCATCCTTTCTCTCCCCGACCCCGCTGCCCAAACTTCCATTTCGCCAGACCAATATGCGCCAACATGGTGCATCCATACAATATTTTAAATATCTCTATGTTATTTCCGCAAGTGTAAACAGTAAGTTGACAAATTTTTATCGCAATCGAATGAACGGTATGGAAGCGCATTAAATACGGACAAACAAACTGATTTTTATATATTAGACTATGCCTATGTTACTTGCGCAATTCTTAGAAATAAGTGGACAAAGTTTTATTGCAATCCGATGGACGGTATGGCAGCGCATTTCGAACTAACAAACCCCAATTCATTTTTATATATTAGATTGGGAAATTTTGAATTCTGAAATTTATCGAGAAATCGGAAAATTTTGCATTTTTTCAAAAATTTCTCGAGAAATAATTCTCAATAAAAAACACTAGTCACAGTCGATATATATTATTATAAAGCTAAAAACAATATTAGTGAATAAAATCGCCTTGTGTTTATTGTAAATCAATAATCTGGGATAAATCCGAACGTCGCACACCAAAGATGTGTACACTAATTAGGATTTATCTATAAATTAAAACTCTAAAATTTTGTATTTTTTTCCATATTTTATAACACGTCATTTCTACCTTCTCCCTATTTAACGGGGAATTCTATCGTTCAGTTTGTTTGGTCCTGCGTGTTTGTCGGCCATTTTGTTCAATCACAGTAAATTCTTCCAATGAAAAAGTCATCGCGCGCTCTCGACACCTTCCGATTTTTGACTTTGCAGAACAATACCGCCACGAATATCCATGGGAAGCTCGTGGAAATTTATGGTAGTGATGTGATGAGTCGACAACATGTCACGAAGTGGGTTATGTTATACAAAGAAGGGTTCTCATCAGTGATTTCTGACGAACTTTTACAAAAAAATGAAGAACAAGTGCGAAATGATCCTCCTACACGCCAAATGCTATAACTTTCAAACAAAATAAATACCCCGGCATCAGAAGCCCTTGTAATCTTACTTTCTAGACGACCCTAGCACAATATAGTTCGATTACTTCAAATGTTGGATTTATGAATAATAGCTGCATTTAAAGCTCATTACATCAATTAATCATTGCATTGGATTTTCATACTATACTATGTTAATCGATCCTAAGCTATTATAAGATTATGATCACAAAATCATTTGTGGAAGAATAAATTAGGATGTAATAGGGCTAAATTTGTCATATTTGACACATTTTGAGAAACCCTGTACGACCTTAGAAATCAAACATATTATTCGCTATATGGCAATCGACGCGCTCGTCTTGCTATTTGCGGTTTTGTTGAACGCTCTTTCGTTTATATGCGGCAGTATTTCTCGCAGTAAAACATTTTTATGCAAATGTCCTTTTCTTCCTGGAAAATATGCGTATGTTGTTAGTGCGTTCCATTGTTATGTAAAGCGAAAGAGTTGTTGGGTGTATATTTTTTTTTGTTGAAAACGTGTACAGTTAAACAAAACCCATTTAGGGGATGGCGCGGGGCGCGTGCACGTAGGGCGAAGAATAAAGCCTCCAGTTCCATATCGAATGTGATTCTGGAAGTACCGGTGATAAAGGGAAGGCCATAAAACGGATTTGATCCGGAGTTAAGTGAAAGAGCAAACGTCTCCATCGATTATTTCCCCATTTTCCGTTCACCCTTTCTTTGTGCGGAACCGTTACCTGAATCCTTTCCCCATGTAAATCACCTGACTTCATTTGGATACGAAAATCGTGAAAATGTTTACTGCCCAACTTTTGCTATTCCAGCGCTTTTTTGTATTGTTTCGTCCACCGATAGACGTAATGTATCCACTCCAAATAAGGCTCCCCTGTATCCTGTATCGCGTCCTCATTTAGCCACATATCCTTCAGCCTCCAGGTTATCGCCGGGAACTTTAACTGTTTAGCTTTACGTGCAAGTATAAAAGTTGTAAAATATCTAATAATAATACATAATATGTAATGAATATGATTTTATTTATGCATACGCATATCAAACTAGTTCTCTAAAATATAAAATGCCCTATATTCTATATGTATCTCAAATGAATAACCTTTTTTAAATTCTGAGATAATATCTTGCGTCTCGCTCGTCGTGCTGTAAAGGTACCCCTACACGTCTAAATATTCTCAAATATTGCTAAAAGCAATCTATAGAGCTTCACTTTCAATACCATACCCATATTTCTAATACAATATTATTATACGATTTTTTTTCATTGAGTATAAAATAGAGAGTGGTCACATCAATTCTTACATCGTCGTTGATCTTCTTAGTATCCTAATAAATAATAGAAAACTACATAAATCAATGGTTTACTTAAAACTGAGCCTCGTACCAAAAGTGATTCTGTTTGAAACGCTATTATAACCAACAATATAAAAAGTGTTAAGGTTCATTTGTTGATATACAAAAGTCATTCACGCTGCGTGGTCCTGAGAGAAAAGTGGATTTGTGTGGACGATAAGTGTTGAACATACAACATTTAAATCAATACACTAATTAAAAAAATCGAATTACATCCTTAAATAAAAAAATATTTTTAACTTAAAAGAAATGTTGGATTGCCGACTTCTCGAGCCTGCATTTCGTTGCCTTCGCCGCTGTCACAGTCTCAGACTGTAACATTATTCGGTCGCGGATACCACACTTCAGAGTCATTAGAAGCGGAGTGCCACGAATCATTATCTTTGTTAAATAACGGCGATGCGGATGAACGGATGCGTCTCCACCCGAATTAAAATATTGAAATTTCTATAATATGATTTCGTTATTTTTTTTAATACTGGCGACGAACACCTGATGAATTCAACCACTCTTCTGGCCAAATTTAAAATCGACGAAGTCATTGATGTCATAATCGCTTTAAACCGATTAATTTCTGTCAGCTCCTATCAGCGTAAGACAATCTTCAATTTGAGACAGAGTCAATTATAAAAAAAAACAGTTGATAACTACAAGAGTACTCTCTTTTTTACATAAACAATGCACAAAAAATCGATTCATTTGCTCCTCTTTTAGAAAGAATTGATAATTGGACAAAGATTCATTCAACAAGCAGCGACGAACAGGAATGTTAATAGCACACAATATTCGGCGATTTCTTTACGTAAATAAATAACACACTTGAAATCGAAATCATTATTAGTCGATAAATTTGGGTCAACGATCTATACAATCGTGCGATGTATGCGAGGAAGCTCTTCGTCTCAGTCTCCCGAACTGCACTAAGTTCTTTCTGGCTCTGTCTATCTCCGAGCTTCAATGTACAAGAGTGTTCTTTCTGAATAGTGGAAGGGGAAACGGAGGGTCCCCGTAAGTACTCCCGTAGGAGTTAAAAGAACAAAAACTATACCCAGATGTATACTCTGATGATGTTAATAAGCATGGTTTTAACAATTATCTATTGGGTATTTACTTTCGATCCATACATTTTAAATATTCCATATTGTGAATTTTTTGCTCGTGAGACTATAAAAATTTTGAAGCTTCTCCGTTATACGGCTATTCGCTTTACAGTTATTTTTCCGGATTGTATCTAGGCTGTATATCGAGGTATTGACATATTTCTTAAAATCCTGAATATATAACGTATTAGGAGATGTAAAAATGAGTGCGAACTGTTTGCGATTTACAATCGCAAATTTCAGGGTATACAATTATAAATTTGTATTTCGGACATGATTATCTGTCCATGTTCACGCCCGTACTCTGATGCATTTGTGAGCCGTTATAAAATCATTATTGTTTCGTTCTTAATAACATGAATTTGATACAGTTTAAAATAATGAAAGCTCTTAAGTAACACGCATGGTATTGTATTTCAATACTATTCTTCGTGCATGTTTCTTGTATAATAGATTTGATAAGGCTGCAAAATAGGTGTTCATTAATATTTAAGCAGATCTGATGTCACGTTAGTCGAGTTTGCTCTCGCATGAAACACACGTAGTCAAACAACAGGTTGGCGACCCCTGGTTACCTTCATGCTAACACCGGCTACTTAATATGCCGTATCGAGTCTCGGAAACAGATCGCTGGCAAACGATACTTTGGCGAAAGCTAAACAATAAACACATTATGTAAATATCGACAATCGATGCACGCCGATCGGCCTTGAAGGGGCGCCGAATTCCGGCGGGCGCGGAATTCGTCCTCGTTGTCTAATTGAGTTGGGCGGCGGCAGCGCCGTCAACGGCGCCCACGACGCCAGGCTCTAGTTTGTTTGTCGAGTGCGATTAGAGAGTTAGGGCGGCAGAAAGATTTGGGCGGAAATTGTCCCCGCGGGGAGGGGGGCCGAGGGGCGTGGCCGCCTACAGCCCGCCCAAACCGCCGCCCACGCTGAAACTTGCCGTTGACACTTTCGCCCTAAGAATTCTCACGCTCTAATTATAACTGTAAGAACTATTCCCCGGAGACAAATCCCAGTCGTCCTTACGCATTGGGATTTTACGCCTCCTCCCGGGCGGATTGTCGTCGCTTTTCAACGTCATCGACGAAATTTCGCTCGTCTGCGACGATTTTCTTGGAATAAATTTATTAATGGCCATTATTGATTCAAGCGTCCTAAGTCTACAAGTAACGCAAATAGCTCTATTAGAAGGTTAACGACTCATCTCAAAATATCCACCTTGGAGCCCTTTTTAGAATCGAGAGACGTTTTCTTCTCGGGACAAAACGGAAGACGCAATTTCATTATATTTGGATCCCATTGATCATAATCTCAAAGGACTTTTTCGGGATAATATGCCGAAACACCTCCCAACATCGCATTAGACTAAATTCCCATCTCAATGCTTCGTCCATAATTTAAATTTGTGTCTGCAAAAAATTGATCATTTAAACGCTTCTAATTAAGTCTGACGTGCTTATCGAGTTTCCCCTAATCGATCATGATTATTAAATATCCGATGGAAAATTCTTTCAATCATCCCTGTCATCCATCATTTGCATGATTTACAAATGGTTTGAATTGGTTAGTTATTCAATTGATTGCTCCTGTCATTAATCGAAGGCTTACTTATTATCCTAGTTCAATA
This sequence comes from Stenopsyche tienmushanensis, assembly GCA_008973525.1. Lineage (NCBI taxonomy): Eukaryota > Metazoa > Arthropoda > Insecta > Trichoptera > Stenopsychidae > Stenopsyche > Stenopsyche tienmushanensis. The sequence goes on along the minus strand of WACJ01000070.1, from coordinate 15,970 downwards.
AAATAAGTAATCATTACAAATTGTCGATATTTCATCTATTGAAACTTTATTTAAAAATACTCAACAAAATCAATGCTTGCGAATTTTTTTGCCGGTTAGAAAATGGCAATGAAAATAGACAACCCAATGAATTGATCCAGATTATTTCTTAGTTATATTAGTACAAGGTTTTACACTGCTACAGTATTTCATTTCGTCATATACTAATCAATGAAAATGAGTTAATATTAAGTACATTGTCATCCAAATGTGACGCTTGGATTTTAGCACTGTATAATATTTACATGTGATGTTTTTTCAAATAACATAAACCATTTTGTTTTAGTAGAAGGTTCAACAATTTCAACCATGTATAGATATATATTACAACAACGCCTTTACATTATTAAAAATTCAAAGAAAATAGTTGTGTTATTAATAATATAATCCTTGTGTTATTCATAAAAGATGTCTATACCCAAAAAAAAATTATTATTTGGTGTGCATTTTTGGCAAATTGAATCATTAAGTCACATTTCTTCGAATATGGTTTTGAAAATGCTGTTACTGTGAATGCTGAATGTTGAGTGATTTTTATGGCCACAATTGAATCATATTGATATATATTACCAATTGTCTTGTTGGTTAAAATATATATTATCAACATATAAGACAGGTCTATCTTTAAAATATAAACTTAAAAACCCTTCTATAGCATCGAGGTAGGGACCACGCTATAGAAAATTAGGCACACATACAAAATTTGCACTCATTCATAAGTACTACCAAATTTAATAAAAATTATTCATATAAACTTATGTTAATTGAGCCATAAAACCACCAAATGAAAACCAAAAGTAGATTTCATATCATAACCAATTTAAATTTCAGCAAACTAACTATCATTCTAAGTGAAAAAAATGGAAAGTAATTAATTAAATAAATAAATATATGATGCTTCATTAACCCGTTGATTAGTAATCGCACATATATGCGTTCGAACTCAGGTGATACAGAAAGAACATTCTCACACATTGAGTGCGGAGATTGTGAATCGAAGACAGAGACAGAGATAGTGTCGTACATCGATGATAAAATCGTGTTGTAAAGGTACCCCTACACGTCTAAACATTCTCAAATATAAAAGCGACATAAAGAATCATTTGTATTCCTATAAAAGAATACAATACTTAACCTATTCATTTTTATAGAGTACTAAGTACAGAGTCATTACATAAACTATCAAACAGATGACGACTAAATAAACATTATAATTATAATGGAATTTGTCCGTATCTGGTTGAAAATCATCAGATATGTAGGTTTCTTAGATCATTAGTAGTCTTTTTAGAATCATAATAAATAGTAGAAAACCACATAAATCAATTATAAACTTATAACTCAGCCTGACACCAAATAGGACGCTACGAAAATATCAATAGTGTTAGAGTTCATTTATTGATATACAACATTGACTCACGCTATGTGGTTCCGAGAGAAAAGTGGATTTATGTGGAATCGTCTATGTTTAACTCATTGATCAAAGGGTTAAGCGTGTGTTTTGTGTTAAATGTTGAAAATCAAATTTAATATAATACAAATACAACTCAATGAACTTAGGCTAAAATTATAAGTCATCATTGGAAGTTCAATACATTAAATCCTTGATTCCGTGAATTGATTTGCGATATCGCATTTCCTTTCCCAGACGGGGTGGGTTCTTTCGTACTCCTCGGAGCACCCGATTCTCCCCTTCGAAGAATCGGAGAAGCGAAATCAATTTGCTCACTTGTCGTACATCCTGTGATAACAACAATCAATGTAGAGACCTTAGGGTGGTGGAAGTTTTTATGGCCAGTTTTTCAAGTCATTTGCTAAAACGCTGCAATCTGCTCGAGCCGCCAGCTCTCAAGATCGTCCAACTGAAAGTAATGCCGTATTATTTCTTCATTGGAGCCATTCCTGTGTTCATCGAGGGGTCTCTTTCTCATCGTTCGATGAAATAATTCCCCTCTAAAATGTATTTTTACTCGAAAATAATAGATGTTATATCATCCATCTTATTGGGCCCGAGTGATGTATCTATCCCTCGAGATTCGTTCAATTATAATCTTTTAATTAAACCGAATTAAGATCAAACGATGGACAACTCGATGATCATCGGTCGACGACTCTAAATGCATATTATCCTCTCGCATTATGTTCCAAGCACAAATGGAATGCGTATATAGAAAGACATAATAATTCTTCGGGTTTAATTTAGGCGGAGCAAGTCAACACCTTTAACAGACCCATTAAGCGAAATTGGGGGATGAAAAGCCTCTCTCGTCGTTCAGCAAAATGCACATTTGTGTTGTCGAGAGCTTTCCTTGGGAAACTGTTTTTAAACAACGAGGAGTTAATAACTCCAGCTACACAAACGACCCAATTCAAACGGCTCACGACTGTAATATTCCCTAAATTTTACTGCAAGCATCCCCTAATCTCCAACAATATCCTCAATTGAATACGTGATGCACTACCATTACTCATGATCTGAGAACAAAGACATTCACTATGAAAATATTAAGCACTTCATATGAATAATAATGCATTTAGTTATATATTAGGGGGACCCGAAAGTATTCGAAAATTTATGTTTATAATCAGTTTGCATCCAAACACAGTAACGGAAGCATTTTTATTATGTTATTATGATTGTAGAACTATTATTAAACATTATTTTTATACAACAATTTTTTTATTGTTAAGGGTAAAATTTCCATACCCATAACTAACGAAGTTTACATCCGACAATTTTTTTTTAATTTTGGTTAGAATGCCATAAAAATCAGTAAAACACTCTTAAGAACCTTAAAAAATTTTAAAACTCTTCATAAAAACGAATAGGATGGGTGTTAATGAGTAGGATGGGTATTATTGAGTAGGATGGGTGTTATTGAGTAGGATGGGTGCCGCTCGTCTTGATACAACAAAAATGAAATTTTTATTTTATGCATGTGGTGAGATATACAGGGAATAGTTCATTAAAAATTAATAAAACCAAGAGAAGTAATTAGTCAATATAAAAAAGACAATGCTGCTTCATAATAATGGGCGCCTTCATAAAATAAAATTGGATAAAAAACGAAAATTAAACTGGGGAGTGCTACTGTATCCTTCTTATTCACCGCATCTCACCCTGGGGGATTTCTACCCTTTCAGATCCATGCAGCAAAGCCTGAGAGAAAAATGATTCAAAAATGCAGCTGAAGTGGAAATGCATTTAAAATCGGTTTTTTACTTCTTATCCGAATTTTTTATTATTAAAAGGAAGCGATAGGACTATGTGTTGAATAATAAAGGGAATTATATTTTCTAATGTTATTAATAAATTTAAACTTTCTTTTAATAAATACGCGAATACTTTCGGGTCCCTCTAATATTTGCGATCATATTATTTCATTCTATCAGGAAAAAATAATGTTGATAGTTTATGAGTCTAATATTATTTATATATGATTTTCAGATATAATTCAATAATGGACGTATAATAAATTAAGCGTGTAAATTATGGCGCAAAAATACGCAAGATAAAAATATTTTTCCCGGGCATTAGCAGTGGGAAATCGTCTAAAGTGGCTATAAGTTGCCAATAAAAAAGCAGACGAAGACTTATGCCAATATTAGCTGAGGGAGGTCGAAGGTGTCTGGGGTGGCGGAGGGTGAAAAGTTAAGGGGTCGGTATGAATCAGTGTGAACTAGATAACAGCTGTTCGTTGTTTTTTCCCGGCGGTCGCCTTTTTTCCTCCGCTCGGCCGGAAATGGGGAAAATTCGCTGCAAAGTGTTACAGGTTGATTCCGGGGGCGGAGGGCGCCATATGGCCACCCTGTGTGGCCACAGGGGACCGCCAGGGACCCCGCCAAATTAACTTAGATGTGCTGGTCTGCTTCACCTAAGTGATTCTTAACGCCCGCCTGCAAAAAGACCGGCAGCCTTCTTTCTATCTTGACTCTGTCTTTTTCGGGAAAAAACACGCAAAGCCGGAAACTATTCTGCTGTTATTGTCTGCGATTTGTTAAAGTGATACTCGTATTTAAGGGATAATATATATTTGGGAATGCAATATAGTAGTCGTCCGTTTTGGCTAATGGTCTCGCCCTTATCCCTATCGTAATCTTCTCGATACACATGCCATTTATTTATCAACCACAAGACAATTTTCAAACTATACTCATTCATTAGACAATTACATCACTATTAGAATTGAAAACTCTTCCATATTAACTTATATTACTACTTTATAAAGCTTATATTTCAAGTTTGAAGACGCTACGTTGTTTAATATTTAGTTTGTACAGTAAACGTTCTCAGTAATAGAAAAAAATGGTCATCGTTATGTGATACAATACTTTTATTTTAAAGGTCTCAGTCCAACCAATATCAAATCCAAGCTAGATTCTACTCTATGGGAGTCTATTTCTTCATTTACCATAGTAAAATATTGGGTGGCGGAATTTAAACGAGGTCGTATGAACTGCCAAGACGAACATCTCATTGATCGACCAAATGAAAAGACCACGCCAGAAATGGTGAAAAAATCCACAAAATGGTATTGGATGACCGTCAATTAAAAGCGCTTGAATTAGCAGACATAATAAATATTACAAAAAGTGGTGTATATCGAATATCGACTGAAAATTTGCACATGAGAAAGCTGTGCACAAGATGGGTGCCGCATTTGCTCATAACGGAATAAAAATGGCGTCGTTATGATGTTTCAATCGAACGTTTGGCGATGTTTTACAGCAATAAAATCGAGTTTTTGCGTCGATTCATAACCATGAATGAAGCATGGGATCATCCCTTCACTCCTGAAAAAAAAGGAACAAGTTGAGATTGGACAGGCATTTTTTGGGATGCGCGTCGAAGTAAAAAAATGGCGTTTTTGGGGACCAAAGAGTATTCGCGTGTTTTACAAATATATTTAAAACTCATCGAAAACATGAATAGGATAGGTGTTTTGGAGTAGGATGGGTGATTTGATAAAAGCAATATTTTGAAAATATATTTGAAATCTCGTGTTTTTTTCATATCGGCTCAAAGAAGAGTCGCCGAAAGGTGGATGGAGATCAGAAAGAACATATTTATAGTCAGTTAATCTGCTTGGGATACTTAATTTTAGATCTCTAGCAAGAAATATACTTGAACTCCTTTCAATGATGATATACCAAAACTTGAGAACACCAGGAAGAAGATTTCTTTCTTTGATTAAAGGCATGGATTCCTTTTTTACATCATAAATCGCAATCAAGTCGAACGAATTATGATTAGGGCTTAAATTGGAACAAGCTTTTTTCTTAAATTTGAACCTAAACTTTGATCAATTAAAAGCAAATACACTATTATATAAAAACAAAATAATTATTTTGTAATTTCATCTCCTGGTTTAGAATATTGACATAATGTGATGTGGGTGTGAAGGGAAAGCCCCTTATAAATCACTCCAGAAGAGCATCTTATTACCATATGGAAAAATTTCAACTCCAAGCTCTGAACAGTTTGAGCATTTTTTAAACTGAAAAATGTAAATTTTATTGATGTGAAATATAAAATAAATTCGCATGATACTTTGGGGCAAAAATGCGTAAGTTGAAAAACTGTCAAGTCGTCCTGGGGTGAAGGACGAGGCCCACTAAGGGCGGAGGGCAAGAGAGAAGCCCACGACGTTTTAACGAGATATTCATGAGCCAGGGGACTCGGCCCCGATATAACACAAAGAAATAGAGTTTATATTTAATTTCGACTACAAAGTTTGCTCACCATTTTGTTCTTTATGTACCCCTAACGTAAGGAACCTTTATAGGTATAAAGCCTTTATATTTTTTGTATCATAAAGCCTTCAATACAAACACTAGATATTATAATACTACATCGCTTTAAAAAAAATGATTGATAAATCGTATGAATGACAGTCAGATGAGAATCATTAACATTGAGTTCTGATGGAAAATGCAGACAATTAATCAATTAGTTTCTTTGTTGAAATACCGAAGAAAATCATGGTTTACTAGAACAATGGCCTTTGGTTCTCCCACAAAACTGCTTCCGTTGAAAACTGCATCTGGTGCACGAGCAAAGACAATAAATGTGACCCCATCAAGAACAACCGGGTAATTGAATGCACTTTTATTCGGTTCCTTTTGTATGTTAAAATAATGCCATTGTTAAATTCCTGTTATCCATTTATGGCTTTATTAAACCACATAAAAAATGGCATCAAAAAGTCCCGTAACTAAATCATTTCATTGATAGTGTTAACCGCGTCGATCGATAGTCCTGAAACGTACGAGTAAAATTGTCTAATTTCCCTGCAGGACTCTTCAGGGAATCGCAAAGTTTTCCATCTGCCGGTGACAGTTTGGGGCAAGAATCTACATTTATTCAATGATAATATATCTTCCGGGGGTAGACTGTCTCTGAATCGCAGCCACTGCGGAATACAGGACCTTAATCTGGACTCTAATTTAAATCGCCACGCTATAATTTTCACATGTAGACCAGGAATTTAAAACGAATTTATTTTTATTCGCACGGATTATACTATCGAAATAATTTAATAAATTCACAATAAATATATAAATGAGATACTTAATATATAATCATGATGTAAGACAATGATCTACAAAGTTAATAAACATGGAAGTCGCTATTTAAGCTTTAATTATATGATGGCATGCATTGCAATACTTAAATTATTTGAAAAGAGACAGAGTAGTACAGTTGCGTGGTTTATTGCTTCAGGTTACGTGTAGCGCGGGCTGAAAGGCTAGGATCCAAAAGCATGCGCGCACTCGCTCTCATCCCTAAGACCGACTGTTTCCCTCTCTCTCATGAGTGGATCTTAACCGCCGTGTTGCACACGCATCCACGCTTCACTTCACCAGACCAATATGCGCCAACATGGTGCATCTGCTAAACGTCATCTGCTAGTTATTTATATAAAATTAATTTCTATTAAAATCTAAAGTTTTTTAGCATTGAATTATATAAAAAATTATCTATTCAGTTTTAATGAAAGGCTATCGTTTTGAATTTTCTCTATGATATAGCTGGATAGATTTTCAACTTTTCAACAGGTGCTGCAACAAACTGTGCTCAAAACTGTTGTCGCATACTAGAAAGTATTTGAATATGATTTATTCCAAGTCTTAATTTTTTTGTGTTCCAACTTTATTCACATATGGTGAAAATATGTGGATTTTTTTCGCCTGAGGTTATACATCCAATATGCCAATTTTCTGAAATATATATATATTAGTATATAGGCTGAAAATCTTACATTTTATTTATTGCTTCGACTTTGATGTTGAAGCCATGCATGAAAATAGCTCTGAAACATTTTGTAAAAAAGTTGTTCGTTCACAGATTGATAAATTTAAAATCATGCATAAAATTTCATTAACGAACTTTTTAAATATGCAAAAATACACATTTGCTTTTTCAGCACCGCCTTTAATGAAAATGACTTCATAAAAGTTTATGGACTGAAACTTTCAGCAGTACAGCGCCGCTGTTTGTAGTGTTAACTTAATGACGACGATACAAATAAATTTGTACATTAATGTAATGGGCTTTTACGATGCTTGCGTGCATCCATTTATTTGATATATCAATGCATTTTGACTCTAACAATTGGCATTTTTCATACAAGGAATATTCATTTGCGGGCATAAATCAATTTGCATCGGTGGCTTCCGCGGCTTCGGCGGAGGAATTTTGTTAAAAATTCCATCTGCATTTGAACCGAATTTCTATTCCATTTCGGAATTGGATACGAAATGCGAATTCGCTATCAGTTTGCTGCCAAAAAATGTTTCGGCTTAATTTGCTAATTGATACTGACATCGGAAGCCCAAATGTTGCGGCCGTCGTTGCGATAGAACATCGGTGAAAATGAAGCCACGGTTGCCCTGCCAATGTGCTAAATATTTTCAATGGAAAACTGTTTTATCATTCGGCAAAGGCGCTAATGGAAAAGTCATAAAGCGAATGTTTCCCGCGATATGAAATGAAATTGCAGTAAAAGTCTTTCTGTGTGCTTACAAATAATACGTGCAACACTTTATAAGCAACATAATCTCGGCGCTTTGAATGCCCCTCATGGAATGAGATGTCGACGCTCAAAGATATACGCAAATGTTTGGGAACCATTATTATCTTAGATTTTGCATATAAAAAAATAAATAAAATCGAAATACATGGACTTAAATTTATATATCCTAATTTTAATAGTGTCGATCATGCTGTAAAGGCACCCCTACACGTTTAAATATTCTCAAAAATTATGATCCACAGCGTTGTATACATTACATTAATGATCTATTTTATCATTTTGGTCACGTTTTAATTAAATTTCCGAACAAAATTTTGGAACAAAAATAACCATTTGTATTTCTATAAAGCAATACAATATTTAAACTTTTTTTTTCATAGAGTATAGGTTTTTTTCAGATCGTTGGTGATCTTCTTAGAATCATAATAAATAGTAGAATGCTACGTAAATCAATTATATATTTAAAACATTTCAAGCATCAACAAATGCATTATATAGTTACTTAAATGAATACACAAATGTGTATTGATTATGTTTATGCAAAAAAATGAATATTTTGTGTTATCGACAGTGTTGAGGTTTATTTATATATATATATATATATATATATATATATATATATATACAAGAATCACTCATGCTGCGCGGTGTTGAAAGAAAAGTGGTTTTAATTAAATCACTAATCAAGAGATTAAGAGAGTTCTTTAAATTTATTTCAATCAGTGACCAAATTCAGACAATATTTAATGTGCCCAATTTTATATATTCAAAATTAAATGCCTGGTTTGGCTATTTAACCCCTTCAACGTTTTGATTCACTGTTAAAAGTGTCATCCGTAGTGACGCGATCTTCTCGCCTTTTCGAATGTTTCGCATCATATCCAGTATACGAAAATAGTATATCATCAAGTTCGTACAAGTCAGTTCCCGAGATGAATCATTCTTACATTAAACGTACACAACACTGCAATCGGACATATCCGTCATTTTCTATTGAGGTTTGCTTAACTTTCACAATGCGGATATATCCGTCATACCCACTTTGCATGGACTTTGGTCTTGACGGATATATACGTCATATCCACTTAAGGGGTTAATAATGAGAATGTAGTGTTATGCGTTAAATCCCAAATACTCCAAATATTAATATATTACTATTTTTTAGGTCTAAAACCATCTATTTAACTGACTATCAAAATTAAGTACAAAACCATTTTTTACAACTTTCTACAATAGAATACTTTTATACAATCAAATTACAATCGTTATACCAATTAAGACAATCAAAATATTTTCAACGATTGATATCTCTTCCTGGATTTACTGTTATTTAATTAATCCTTAAATCCAGAATCTAATATTTAGGGACATCAACTTGACAACTCGATATGTAAGACCAATGATAGTCAACCTGGTTCCTACTGCCCACTAATGTACAGCCCCTATCATTTTAATACTATTAATAATATCTCCATTATATCCTCCAATATATTTATGTTAAAAAATTAACTGCATATTTTTATATAAAAAATTAACTGCAAAACTCCTCAAAAAAATTGTAAATATTTTTTTACTTTTACTAGATTTTATTTCAGAGGGTCATCTAAAATATTAATTGAGTCGGTATTCAAATTTTCTCTAAAAAGGTCTGATTGCATCTACATTTGCCTAACATGATGTAATTTGACCCAAATAAGGCCAGTCTCGTTACTTAATAGCCACCTCTCACATTTGGCAATTTATACTAAAATACACCAAAATGCTTAAGGCGGGGTGGAGTCCCCGGGCGGCTTTCCACCTCCACGTGCTCATCGGGATGGCGCGCTAACGTACGGATCCGTTCTTCTATCAGACTGTGATGTTGCTGGACGAATGGATTAAAATAGACGAGCGTCGAATAGAAAGTCTCTCTTCTCTAAATAACTATTTATTCTACACGAAAGAGAGAAAAGAGAGAGAGCGGTCTGGCTGCAGGAAGGACGACCTCCCGCAGTCAAGGCTAACCAACGACTCTCCCGACTACCGCCTCCTGCGCGTCACTACCTAACCGGCAACGGTTCACGCACAAGAAGCGATCCGTCGGTATGCAAATGCAATGTCTCCATAGGGCCACAAGAGATGGCGCTGTTAAAATAACACATTGCACCTGAAAAGAGACAGAAGATGTCGCTATTAATCTGGAGAATTTAATCTGCTCAGACTAACAGCTCTATTACGCGGGAAATTTTTTATGGATTGAGTTTTAAAAAATATGCGGATATGTTTGATGCTCAATCAGATTTTAGAATAAAATTATTTGGGTCAACGTTGAAAGCTTGATGGCTGCAAGTCTCTACACTAATGAATGCATTAATGCGGTGAATGTTTTCTTTGATAACTTCCATGGCAATGATTCCAATAAGCATCACCATGGAATAACAGCATTTCAACCCCCTAACAATACAGCCATATTAGAGGCCGTTTACTTGCTCGGTGGCTTAAGTGGGTTATCGCATACTTAAACAGTGCATTAAATCAGTCCTGGTAGCGGCTCCAGGCGCTAAGCTATTGCATAATGCAGCTGCTTTTTAATTAAGTTTCCGCACCAGAATGCACTCTCCTGTCGACGTTCAATTGTGCAAATGTGCAGATTAAGCCACTTTATGATTTTATAGCATTTTTATAGAACCCGTGGGTCGAATTGATTGCTAGATTGTAGTCGGAGAACGGGCTCCGGCCCATGAAAGAAGTACTGCCTTGGCGACTTGTAAAATTTAATGAATATTTTATTGCTTTCAAGATGTGCCGGCTGAAAATTTTATTTATCTTGCATGAAAGCTGTCTTTTGTAGCTTTTATAATTGTTCAATAGAAATAAAAAGTACAAACGATTGACCGAATCTATCCATATATCTATTTGTCGTATCAGATCAAATACGAGGGTCATCTAGAAAGTAATATTACAAGGTATACTAAGAGCTAGCAGTATAAATTAAGTGTCATTTAATATGTGTGGATCATTTAATAATTGTTTTCTGGCGTGTTTCTGGACTATCATAATGACAGTCTGTTTACTGAGTGCCGTTGAATTTGGGAGGGAAAGGGGTGGAAATCTAGTGAAAATTGAACATAGTCAAGTCATACTATCAAAGTAACTTTTTTTTAATTTCCTATAAATTAGTAAAATGAGCAAACAGTAAGGGATTCCCTAAAATTTGTTTATAAATATATTAAATTTTAGGGAAATCCCCGCAACTGTTTGCTTCATTTATCATATACACGCATAAAAGAAACAAACATAAGACCGTGAGTTTAAGCCGTCATAAATCGTACTTGTAAACGTTATACAGGCATTGCATTTGAATGATCCTTTGTATATTGATTTTATTTAGAACGTGACCATACGGTCACGCATTTTTTTTATTTATGTCTTTGCACATAATAGAAAAAAATATATAAATCATACAAAAAATTCCTCATATTTTAAGGACACCCAATGTGCGTAAAAACATAATTTGTAGATTTTTTTGAATTTCATTAAAAAATAAACGTTAAAAACTTGTTTAAAGTAAGGGAAGCGTAGAATGAATTTCAGTGTTGATGCATTCGAGACCGACATAACGAGGTGTCTATTATTAAAGAAGCGCGACCAAATTTAGGTGGGAATTTGTTGGGGTTGGAAGCATATTGGACATTTTTAATCAAGGGAGTTTTTCCAGCAGCATTAGGAAAACATGGCATGGCCAGCGGTATGTTTTTCAACTATCGATTTCAGTCGCCAAGAAGCACATGTGGCGGTTCTGCTGCAAAACTTCCGTTATTACCAGTAATGGTACACGTCATCTAATCCCAGGCGGATGTCCCACCATATCACGACGTCGCAACTTCCTAATCGACAAAGTTTAAAGCGCCACAATAAAAAATCCCTTACGCGATTTTGGGGGTCCACGCGTGACCCCCGATTCATCCCCTTCCCGCCGATGCAATACGCTTTTGGACTCTTATTTATAAATGCAACTCTTTTTCGAGCAGCATTTTGCAGGGGTATATAAGAGAGGACCAGATGGGCGGCATGGATAGTCAAATGCAGCCCGCGGTCGAAATGGTAGCCGATAACAACTCGAGAATCGTTCGCAGCAGTGCGACTATCTGCGAGGGGCACGCGAGCCAAATATTGACACAGCCTGGGTTTCTTCCCCCCTCATAGCGGCCCGTAGTCCCATCACTGAGGGCTGCTAATTTATTTACGCAAAGATTTTTAAATATTTATGAAAGCATAATAGCTCTTCACAACCATAAAATTATGCTTGAAATCAGCACCAGCAAAATTTTGATATTTATACAAAAAAAATCGTCTTTAAAATAGACTAGCTAATTTTACGCTTTTTGGGGTTGAATTATGCCGATAAGTTTGCATCATTAAAAAAAATACATTATGAAATCTTAAGTTCAGATTTAAATTCAAACATAATTTAGAGGAAGTACACTGCTATAAATTAAGTTTGAAGATGCTGATCAATAATATGATAATTTTATTTGAAAGGTCTCAGCCTAACCAATATCAAATCCAAGCTAGATTCTATTCTAGGAGAGTTTGCTCCTTCGATTACAAAAGTAAAATATTGGGTGGCGGAATTCAAACGAAGCCGTACGACCTGCCAAGACGAACATCGCAGTGGTTGACCAAATGAAGTGAATACAATAGAAGTGCATGAACTAGCAGATATGATAGGCATTTCAAAAAGTGCTTTAAATTGTGTATTGACTGAAAATTTGAACATGAGAAAGCTGTGCGCAAGATGGGTACCGCGTTTGTTCACAATGGAACAAAAATAGCGTTGTTGATCGAGTGTTTGACCAGATTTCACAGCAATAAAGCCGATTTTTTGCCGATGTCTAAACAATTAAAACAATGAACATCTGCAGTCAGTTTTTTGGAATGCGCGTGAGAAAACTCTCATTGCTTATCTTCAAAAAGGCAAAAATAATGTAAAAATATAAATATTTTTTCCAATTATTTTGTGTTCTGCTGCAAATAAAAAGACATTCTCTAAATTTATATAAATTAATTTATTTTTACAAATGCAAAATTTGGAATTTAAATTTGGAATCAACCAAAACTATTAGGTCCTTCCGAAAGAAATCCATTATTTTTGCACACCCTCTTTTTAGTACAATTTTAATCCAAACACGTTAAAAAAATTTTTTTTTGCAATTTTTTTACTCCTTGTATGATTTGTCATTATTATTTTTTGTGTTTTAATTTAATTTTATTATTCAAAGTAAATACACTTAAAGATTTTTTTGTGCGGTAGATGCGTTCATTGGAAAATTTTACTAAAAAAGCTATGATTTACATATAAAAGTAAAGATGTTTTCCGTGGATTTTAAAAACCGCATAACTTTGAAACAGCTATATAAAATATACCCAAAATCGCACAAAAAAAATTTTCAATATGACTCAAAATCGCTCTCGTCCGAAGAAGATGTGTCAATGTTCTTTCGTTTTCTGTGTAGATTTTCTCTTTCCAATGATATAATTCATAATTATTAAGATGTCACTATAGTCTCTAACTAAAAAAAAACAGTCAAGTGAGATTTCATTATGGTAGGACCGGCCAAGTTTCCGCGTCACTAAAATAGCTATAGCTCCGTTAGCTATAGCTCTTTATGAAATTTTAAAAAAAGATAAAATTGCTTTTAAAAAAACCGCATAACTTCAAATTCGCACAAAAAGAGGTTCGAGTGTATAGCAAAGTCCAAAACCATTAATTTTTTTTTATAATGTCTCAAAGACGACCAGGGTCACAAGCATCATGAGTAAAATGTTTGGATGATGCTGTGATTCTTAATTGAATCTTATTCTTGTCAATCAATAAAAGAATAATGACAAACTCTAATTTTCAGTCTACGGATACGTACTTGTCAGCCCTAAGGCATATTGTGGACTCATTACATCGCTACCTAAAACAACGACGAACTTCCACGAAACAGGACGAAACAGCGCACGACGACCTATCCATCGAAAGAGTTTACTGTGACTTAAAAAAATGGCCGACAAACATGCGGTACCAAACAAACTAACTATTAAGATCCCCCTACGCACTAGGTGCGCTAACTTCGAAACACTGTAACCCTTTTACTTGATATGCAAAAATATTCATATTAAATAAATTAAAATTAGAGTATTGGATTGAATGAATCAAGCGAATTAATTTTCAGTTCATTTTTGAGAGCTTGATGGGGCATTCCTAAGCCCCAGGCGGAAAACCTGAAGCAAACTCGTAAAAATGATTGCACAATGCCCGATCTGGACATTATCATAGTGAGGCTATGTACAAAAATTGTATTCAATAAGGCATTTCGTGCCGGGAGCGAGTCAACGAGCCCAGCGCGACGTAAGTTTGCCCGCTCTTATTTCGGGCTCCCGATGGCAGATAAAACACGTTCTATTCTTATGAGCTGCCGCCCCTCGGGAAGATACGTCTCCCGTCTCCCTATGGGACCCCATGGGCCCCCCATGCTCCTTTCGCCTCATCGTGACCCCCCTAGCCGGCCGAGGCCATATCTGTTACTGCGGTTGCCCCGACCACTGTATCGCTGTTATTCTTTTGAAAGTATGTTCGCAATGTAAGTTACGAAGTGTCACGTTTTAACTGCAAAGAACAGATATCCCACGAAAAATATATATTTATGTATATATGCCTTAACCTTAACACACATATATATACAATCTTCAATTCCTGTTGAAATAATTTCATAATTAGGCCATTGTATAAAAACATGAGCTAAAACGATCTTCCATAACGCCACAATGCTTTTTTTAATTTACATACTACTAAATTTATTGTAAAATAGTCATCTGATATTTGATAATTGTATCAATAATTTGAAGCAGCGACTGTCCATTGAAAAGTAAAGACATACTCAGGCCATGATGTGGCAAGCAGTGATTACTGAAATTATGTGTCTATATTTTTTAAGCAAATTTTTAATTTAAATACACAAATATAGCAACAAAATGATTAGTAAACTTTAAATTGAGTTAAAGATAGATGCTATATTCGTATATCCCGCTTATCGTCCATATAAATCTAATTTTCTCTCAGAACCGCGCAGCGTGAGTGAAGCTTGTATAGCAATAAATGAACCTTAACACTGTTGATATTATTGGGCCCCGTTTTAAAAATCTGAAATTTAATTGAAACATAACATAATAATAAAAGAGATCGTAAATATAATGTAGTGTGTAGGTGTACTTTTACAGCATGATCTTGTCATCGATGAACGAAAGTATTATGATTCGCAAGACACCCTTTTCTGTCTCCGATTCACTAATCTCCGCACTCAATGTGCAAAAATACTCTTTATGTATCATTCGATCGCAGCATATGCGTTGTTACTCACCAACAGGATAATCATGCATTATTTGTAATTTAAAACCCATTATTTCCAATATTTTTATACTATTATAAATCAATTGAAATTATTGAAGATTTGTTATTAAAAGTGAAGGCTTATGATCGACGGAATGCTTATAAAATGCTATAAATAGTCGTATGGAATGAACTATAATATAGTTTTTGACAATCCAAAAAATATTGCAGTATAAAACGTCAAACGTGATCAAATATCATATCCATACTGTCAAGAAAAATTGACTTGGGGAGTTGTGCAGACGATATAACTCAGAATGAACTCCATTTGACATAAATATGAGAAGCTCACATATTTCAAACTATTGAATACTGCAAAATTATATATTTAAACTATTTGTGGTAACATTATAATATAAAATATTTGAGAACCAGAACAAATTTGAAATTTGATGTAATTTTTACTCATTTAAAGCAGTTTAAGTAAATTTTTGATTTGATTGAATTGCCAAAAAATAAATAGGCTGATGTGAGCATTTTC